>CM031243.1:507045442-507660442 GCA_018340775.1 Taxus wallichiana var. yunnanensis | reverse complement strand
GAAATCTTTAGCTGAGTGTCCCATTCTAGCTTAATCTTCTTCAATGATCCTATACGAAAATAAAAAATTAAAAAAACACTATTTAGATTCTCCACCATGTTAGCTCGGAGCGTGGAAGTGGGAGTAGCACACTAGAGTAGTGTGGAGGATAAATTTTGTTTGGTGCAAGAATGAGGAGTGAATAAATACAAGAGAGAATGTGGTTAAGAGGTAACCGCTGCAACTTGAAAGGTCGGTTACATGTAGCCAAACTAAACAATGTATTAATTATGCCAACATTCCCCCCTTAATACATTGTTTTTACAAATCTACCCCTAAATCGTCATCCCTAGATTCATCATCTTGTTACATCGTGACATGTCCTATCTGCTTCTTGCAACAAGGACTTTGTCTAGATTTTCTTGAATCTCTGCGATAGATGTGCTCTCGTTTGTAAAAAAATAGATGAAGAAGTGAGCTCGAAAGCTCATGTGGTGCACCACAGATGTGCCTGAGGGCATTTAATCTCACGTTTGTCATCTAGATCGACACAACTCTTCTCCATCTATATTTCAAACAAGACTCAGTCCATTATGTCCTTGAATTGCAATTTTGGAGGCGGCGAAGAGTATATACGATGCTCTTGTGGGCTTGACTTCATGTTCTGACTCCCATAGAAGTGCCTAGAAGTGAGTTCAGGTGTGCATCCCTAATAGTATTATGGACCCATTTCAGACGTTGGTGCTTGTTGTTGTTGATGTGAAGATGTGTTGTCCAGTGTGCCTAGATCAACGAACAAGTCTCCACTCAGCTCTTCTTCTCTCTGAGAAGAATCATCTTGCCCATCATCTGGATGTGTGAGCAATCTATGTGACGAGGTCGGTACTGGATCTCCATTGTGTGGTAGGGAGTCAAAGGATGACTCATCACACACCACATCTCAACTCTTGTAGATCTTCTTCGTCTTAGGATCCATGAGACGATATGCCTTTGAGGTAGTACTATACCCCAAGAAAAGACATGGCAGTGTCTTTGGATCGATCTTCTTCCTTTTCTTATCTGGAACATGCATATATGCAGTACAACCAAAAACTCTCAAATGATAGATAGAAGGTTTACGACTAGTCCATACCTCTTCCGGTGTCCTATTCTACAAGATCTTTTTCAGTGCCTGGTTGAGTAGAACACTGATGTCTAGACTGCTTTTGCCCAAAATTGATCCTCTAACTTGGCAGTCGAGAGCATACAACGAGCCATCTCCATGATAGCCCTATTGTCTCACTCAAAAATCCCATTCTTTTGGGGAGTGTAGGGTGTAGTCAGATGTTTTGGAATGCCATGTTGCTTCAGGTATGCTAAGAACTTCTTCGATACAAATTCCCCCCCTCAATCTAAGCGGAGGAGTAAGAGAGGCTTCCCAGGCTGCCTAGTGGCTTCTTTGGTAAAGGTTTAGAAATTGGCAAATGCCTCACTCTTCTTACGAAGAAAATATACCCACATTTTCCATGAGTAATCATTAATGATGAGCTGGAAGTACTCAAAACTTTGGAAGCTAGTTGGCGGGGTCCGCATGAGATCGGTGTGTCAACCTAAAGATGCTCCGTATAATGATAAGAGCTCTTTTGAAAAAACCTCTTCTTTGTTTGCCCTCAAGACATCTCGAGAAAATAGGTAAGGAATGGGAGAGTGGAGGAAGCCCTCTTACCATTTCCTTGCACCGGCGATCACGAGCCCCAGAAAGATGACCATATCGAAAGTGCCATAGTGCAGTGGACTCCACCGTTGAAGTAGAGAGAAATGTTAGATGAAGTGACCACATCCAGTGTAAATAGATGGCCCTTCATAAATGCTCGAGCAATAATTGAGTCTCCAGGAAATGATGCAGGAATTGACCCCTTTCTCTACAAAGAATTCAACCTGCATTCGATGATTAAGAAGTTGACTCACGACAAAGAGATTTGAGGTCAAACCTAGAACATATAGCACCTTCGTGAGTGTACATCTTTGTGTCCCAAGAGGAATGATGACATCACCAATCCCCACCGCAATATACTCCTGATTATCTGCGATGGTGATCCGATCTCTAGTGGGCCAGTCACTCAGGGTATGGAACAACTTCTTATTACCAGTCATGTGTTTGCTGGCACCCGAATCAATCAACCAGACACTTTCTGATGGCTGCGAAGTCTGCGAGACTAGGACAATGTCCGGATGAGTTGTGTCTGGAACCTCTTCATCGGAGGTGGCATCCTACTAAGTAGCAATATGACCCTTCTGCCTCTGATTACGAGCATGCCATCGAGGATTTCTTGGAATATCCTTTGCTATAAGTGCTCTCTTCACTAGATTTTCCATACTTGTGACCATTGTAATAACAGTTCGCATTCGTGTGTGTATCCGTGGAGAAAATGTGGCACCATCAATCCACCTTGTTGTTCTACTACTTCTAGGGTGGCTGTTGTGGTGGCCGCAGAGAGAAGGTTACTTGCTATGGGTCTTTGCTTCGATTCTGGGGTGAAGTCCCTTTCGAGGCTTCTTCTATGCTTTTGCCTCTTGATGAGAGCCTTGTCTTTGAAATCTTCTTGAACATTCTAAATGGCTTCTTCTTGCGGGAGATAATTTGCGAGTTTGGAAAAACTCACCTCTGATTGGGTGATGGTCAATGTGGTGATCAGTGTCTAAAACCGGGAAGGAAGAGCTCGCAAGGTGAGGGGGACTAACAACTTGTCGTCCACCAGTTCACCAAGTGCAGAAAGTTCTACGCGTAACTCAACCACACGCCGCAAGAAGGCTTCTCCTAATTCGCCATCATACATACTCAATGTGTGAAGCTTTATCTGAAGATGTAGCATTGTCATCAAATTTTTGGCTTCATAGATGGTACACAATGCGACACATGCTGTAGAGGAAGTGGTTGCTTCCCGAATGTGAGGTTGAACCTCATCAAAAAGGCTCAGAGTGATAAGCATTAATGCTTTTGCATCGGCCTTTTCATACTTAGCCAACAGATCAGCGTTTGTGGGAGGGGCATTTTGTTAGAAACTATCCCCCAAAGATCTTTAAACTGAAGAATCATCCGCATCTTGGTTTTCCATGCGGAAAAATTTGACCCTTTCAAGAGTTGGGCATCGGATAGCAATATTTTGGAGCGAGACATTGTTGGGTGTTGCACACTACACTTGTCACTTTAGGATTCTGATCAACGTAGGATTGTTCTCTACTTGAGATATGCAGCCAAATGCTAGAAAAAACTGGTTGCAATGCACACCACATCCACATGTTCCAATGCCAACAATCAACAGGTCTTCAAATCACCACGCCCGAGTCTTCTTTCACGAAAAATAAATCTGCCATGTTTGCAAGATGTGTGAGAGCAGGTCAATTCCTTATTCCAGCCAAAACAGCTTCAATTGTCATGATTTCCTTTGTAGGTCTATAGAGAAAGGAGAAGATCGATGTGCAGAAAAAAAAAGGCTCCACGTAGGCTCAGCAACCTCCAAATTAAGGAAGCAATAAAACTAGTTCAATCACACCTTGCCAAGGAGAATTTCACTAGCTCACACCTCTATTTTGCCTTGCCTCACCTTGAATAACTTCCACGCAGGCCCTCCCCGTGTGCTCAGATGTCTAGACAAAAAACAACGGCTCCAATGAAAAAGAAAGTCAGTAGGTCATTTGGAAGGAATCTCCACGCAGGCTTATGCTCCTTCCACGGCGGCGTCTTCTCACACTCACCTCCTCCAAGCCACAGTACACACAGGACCTTTTCCTGCACCCTCCACCATGCACAGTCACAAATTACACAACTCAATCTTTGGCGCCGACAGTCACGAATTTCTCGATACCAATGATAGCGAGAGGAGATAAGAAAGATTTTATTCAATGCATTTTATTCAAACATTTTTACATTTCTCTGAGCTAACACACCAAACCATTTTAATCAGAAGGTTAGAGATAGATTGGATTCTTCTATTTCAAAATATGAATCTACAATGATACAGATCCATTTTTATTCATAACATAATCATTTTACTCATCATGTAGGATGTCCCATATACATTTTACCATGTAATCATAAAACAACGGGTTTCCATGTGGAGAAAGGAATATCCATGCGAGACATTGAAAAGAAGCACACTAAGTCACAGTTTCCTTTGAAACGAAAAATACATAGCATATAGATCCAAAAACATGACCTTGTGAGTTAAATAATCAGATTTTTAATATAAAGAACTAACATATCTACTATAATCCTCGAATTTCCAAACTCCTCTGGCAAAAACCCATTCAATCTATTTCCACTCAAATTCCTTGATTTTGTAATTGTGATGAATCGTCAAGTCAATATAATGTTCATTCATAGAAACTGGGCTTCTTGTTTATGCTCTATAAAATCCTATATGGACAAGACTTACAAATTTCATAAGATGTTCTAAAGCCCCCATAGCTCTCGAAATGGGTCTAGAAAGTTTATTATTAGAAAGGTCCACATTCAATCCATTGAAGGAAACATCCATGCACCCACATCAATAATGGTATCCCAGCTTCCATTTATGACAACCTTTTATAAGCCTAACCTATAGCTTAAGTGAAATGAAAATGGAGCAAAAAAAATTTTAACATTAAAGATACACCTCGGAGATAGAGCTCGTAGCATGAAGAAAATAGATATCCCCTTCTTATCGACAATATTACAGTCAATGGTCAACATAACATGTATTATCAATATGTATAGCTTTAAGAAAATATTTTATGCTAGAACCAGTCATCCCAAATTAGAATAATTTCAAATTTCAATACTCTTTCACATACGTATAAAATGTTTTCCTAGAATGTATGTCCGACTCCCAACAATCCCAAATTTGACCAGGATTCACAAATTTTGGTGTTCATTGCACATCATGATTATGTTGTGGTATTCTTTCAATATGCTTATTAAGATGGCAATTACTATTTTTAGGAACCGAGCATAGCAGTCCTACCTATTATAGTTAAACAGAGTGTTCATTTTGTATTGAAAGAATTACAATTAAGCAACCAACTATCGATTATTACAGAGCAGAACAATCTTGATTCAAGTTAATATATATACCCTTCACAAAATTTATACAATAATGAACTATTATACCTTTTTGTTATATCGGACCTTGTCTTTTTTTTTTTTTTGAGATGAAGAAAAATTTTCCAATGGACAAATTTTAGACTATGGATTCATTGTTCGGGAAGAGAATGATGAAATCCACACACGGTAAGATTGAAGGTATTGTTGTCATAATGAGTTGATTTTTTAGTTGATGTCAATGCAAACTTGGTAACTTGTTCGAAGCTAATTATGACATTGGATTACATGAGCTTACATGAAGGAAGAAGAATAGGCACTGACATTGATTGCAATGGTATCAATTATGGATCAATTCCTAAGATGGCAACAAAATATGATTTCATTAGTGTATAGGGGATAAAATTCCATGGTAAGTCCTAGTGATTTTTCAGAATACCAGAATTTAATTCTGCAATTTTGTAATATATTGTCTCCTTATCCATAAAATATTTTGCTTATTCAAAAATTGCATCTTTGGACCTTACTTGCTGAGGATAACAGTTTGGGGAATTTAATCAATTTTAACAACTGTATGAGAAGAGATCTAATCATGATCTTGGGTTGCAAGAGGTCATTTGTATGTTGTACATGTTTATATCAGTTCAATCCTCCAACCAGGTGGAAGTTCATCACAAGATTAATACTGGACCTACTACATTTACGTATTTCCATGTCAACATGACCTAGGATCATGCAAGCAAAGCATTTAAAGAGAACACGAACCCAATAAGCATATTATTCTTGTCATTTATTTGTATTATATCTACAATAAAGTTTATCTTGGTCTGAACTACACACGATGCTCTCCGTCCAATGTAGAAAAAATTATATCAACACGAGTTTGGTTGATTTCATTTGATCCAACTATTTTTCTTGTGGAACCTTATACAATTAGAGCATGCAGATAGCATAAGGTAAAGTAAGGATATAAATACAAACAAAATGACTTGCTCATTTACTTGTAGAAAGACCAAACCAATATTTTCTGCAAGGATTCCAGAGAATTTAGAAGTGGCCAAAAAATTATTACAAATATGCTTTGAAATCCAGATGCATTTGGAAATACAATTCAATGGGTTGTTTATGGTTAATGGGTGTGGCTACTCAATATAATTACTCCTACGACTTAGAGAAATGCTCCTGTGTGTATTTTTATTTCTCTTCTCATTTCTACAATGAGATCCCAATCCCAAAACGAAATAGGGAAAATTTTAGTCGATGGTTATTTCTATTATAGGTTCCAATCTCAAATACCCTCTAAGGAATTTATAGTGGATCTTATGTTGGTATGCTTATTGTTTCCCACAACTACTATATGAGAGCTCCTGGTGATCCTTGATTGAATGGAAGTCACTTTTTCCCTGTAGATTTGCATAAAGAAAGCCAAGTCCTTATCAAGAAAAAGGGATGTTTCAACTAAAAGGAAAAGCATAAAATTGGGGTATGTCTAGATCATTACCTCTTTATCTGTGGATGTTACCTACGAATTGAATCTGCAACACCAAGAAAATCTAGTGCCCTCCAGGCATTGGTCATCAGGGTCAATACAACTCTGTTGTTCTCAATGAATCTGCTTTCTCCAACACTAAGCTCTTCAACCCAAACCTGAATTATATCAGCATATAATTACAAACTTTCACCATTGACAATTAAGGAACTCTCATCCCACTGGTGCTCGAACTTGGATGGTATCATTGCAGTCCAAGAAACCCCATTAATTTCAGGCATTTTGTCAAACACTTCACATGCATCCTCCTTGGCTGGGTTAAAAACCAAATAAACAGCTTTAAAAAACACAATCATAGTATATATAGTCAAAAACCATGATACGCATATGATTCTATACTCTAATATATGCTATCAAACACACAACTCTAGAATTTAAAAAAACAATTATATACCTTAAAAAATATATTAGTTTTTAAGCTTCACAGTCGAGGTGGAGGATATAATTTAGTTTCTCTGATACGCCGAGAAAACATCTACAAAACTAAAATTGAAAACACTTGTACATCTAGAGAAATAACACGTAAAAATCGGATACTAGTTTCGAATCTCTTGACACCAATTGCAAAACAATAAATTTGATCTCTAGGGATAGGTCACATAAAAAGAGAAATGGAACAAATAAATATTCTCAAACATCAAGGAGTGAATTACGTGATGAAATTACAGAAGTGGTTGTAAGAAAGAAGTTTGATGCTGAACATGAGACTCATTGTGAAACAGTCATTTGTAGAAGGGTATTAGGTAAAGAATGTAAAAATTCACCCAATCTCCATCCAATCCAGAGTTTAGAGTAATTCCTAGAAAAATAATAAGCTCCGGGATAGGTGGGAAGAGAATTAGATTCACCGATCTTCTTAAGGATATGAATTATAGCATCATCCTTCTTGTCTCCCCAATTTACTGACATTGAACATCTCTTGCACCTTTACAAATGCTTCCATTGGCAAACCTCCATTTTCCTCTCTGCCCAAGGTTGCCATGTTAAGTAGAGGAGAAGTTGAAGTTTCCATGTTAGAGAAAAGCACTTGTTAAGTTATTTGACCAATAAAATATGCCTTGACTTGTTCCCTGGTCCTTCACGCGCAAATTAAGTGTTGGTCGTATGCCTTGGCTTCTGTTTAGCCTGCAACACGTTACTCTGGACTTTATTGTCAAATGCCAATTAAACCTGTGGTGGGTGTGGATTCTCAAAATCATGCTGTACAGGCAGTTCTAGTGGAGCGTAGAACTAAAATTCTCCTAGGAAAGTGCCGTGAGGAAGTAATTGGCCATATACAACAGCTACAGGGTAGAGAAGTAAACTTATCTTAGAAAATCAGTGGCCTCCAGAGAGAGTAAGTGTGGCAGCTGCTGTAAGGCGAGCCCAAGGAAACGTTGGTGTTGATCCTATTGTTACCAGTTGCCGCACGCGAACTTCGGTTGTGATCGATTGTTGCAAAATCTTGCAAATTTGTAGTAGAAACGAGATAAAGTTTTATTTGAAGCCTTTTTTAGCGCTTCCAAGGCGGTAATTGTCCAACTATGTTGTTGCGGTTCAGTATAGAATGCATCCTCAGATTCGAGTTCTCCTTCAAGATATTTCTGTCAAAATCATTTAAGTGACAAGTGAGAATGTTACCGGGAGATCTGGAGAAGACTATTGCCTTGTTTATTATCACATTTTCCCTCATATACTCCGCTTTCATTTATATGATGTTGGTACGTGTTGAAGGATGTCCTCCCATGGAATTGAGAACACTTTTGACCTTCAAGGCCAGCTTGATTTATGGTTGGGATAATTTGCTGAACTCTCTGCTCTCACTGGTTGTGATGTTAGTGCTAACCAGTTGAATGAAAGTATTCCCCCCTGCTTAGTCTACCCTCTTCTCTTCGTTGGCTAGATCTCTCAAACAACACTATGGTTGGTACAGTTTCCGACCAAGTTCTCTTTCAAAATGCTTTCAAGTTGGAAGAACTGTCTTTGTCTGGCGATGGATTGACTCTGAATATTAGCTCAACGTGGATTCCACCATTCCAACTGGAGGTGTTACATTTGAAAGGATGTAAAAATTGGAGGTCCAATCCGGGTTGGATTTCAACTCAATTTTTCTCGGGAATTGGACTTATCACCACCAAAATTGTGGAAAGTCTTCCTTCTTAGTGTGGAAATTTTCATCACGGTTGAGAAGTCTAGACATTCGACAATAACTTGGAAGGTCTTCTTCCGGTGAGTCTGGATGCTCTGCCGAATCTTGATTTTGCGTCTACAAAATAAAAGTTTGGAAGGAGAGATTCCTTCAAATCTAGCCAGACTTATCGAGAGATATTGATCCTTAATATTGCGATAATCGGTTCAAGGGTGAGATTCTGAGGAGCTTGGCATGTTGACAAAGCTCGAGTCATTGCGCATGGGAAAGAACAACTTTGTAGGGACTTCTTCCTTCTACTCTAAGAAATTTATCATACTTAGAGGTGCTCGGCGTGGGGAAAACAATTTGACAGGAACATCCTGATTGGATTGCAAATTGTTCCGATCTGCGAGTTCTTGTAATGAGATCCAATAATTTCGAGGTAAAGCGCCTCATGAGATCGGCCAATTGGAAGAGCTTAAAATTCTAGACATTTCTTCAAATCTTTTGTTTGGTGAGAGCGAAAAGGATGGAGAAAACTATGTGGATGGTTTACATCTAAATATCAAAGGATCAAACTTGGTTTACGAATACGTAGTTTACAGCCTCACATGCATTGTTTTGTCAAATAACAGATTGAGTGGTCATCTTTTTCCTCGAGTTGGAAATCTAAAAGGACTGATTATTCTCAACCTCTCCATGAACACTCTGAATGGGCCAATTCCAAATAGTGTGGGAAATTTAAAATGGTTGGAATTGTTGGATCTCTCTCTCAACATTTTTTCAGGACAGATTCCATCACAGCTTGGTCTTCTCGATTCTCTAGGATATCTAAATCTGTCTTACAACAATCTATCAGGTAGGATACCAAGGGATGGTCATATGTTAACATTTGATAATTCATCATCATATTTAGGAAATCCACATCTGTGGGGGTGCCCTCTTGAGAGAAATTGTTCTCTACCTCATTTGATATATCTGCTCCACCAATACCCACAATGGATGATCGGGAAGAGAGAGATGAAGGGTTTCCATGGTTTTGGATGTGTTTTGGATTGGCGGTTGGAATGAGATTTTCTACGGTGGTCATGGTGCTTACTTTACATGTGAGGTGGAAGAATGAATGCTTTCGAATGGTGGGTGCTTAGAACTAGTGCACCCGGATTCCAGTACCTACAATTCTTATGCTTTGACCGTGTGGAGTCATGCGACTGTTGAAGGCTGGAGAAACAAGAAAGATATTTCTACACTTTTCTACTGTTATTTTATTTAAAAATATTGTGAAATCGAACCACTTTTCCTTGCATTGATTTGTCAGTTGGATGTCATGATGGTAGAGTTCCCTTCCTGCTTGTGTCGTCTTGTTTTAGCTTTTATCGTTGGCAGTATGTGGGTCGAAAGGATGCATGTGCCCTCTCCTTGAATGTTATGTTTCTCTTACTCGAATGATAGACCTTCATCTGTTTGTTTATGTATTAAATCTTCTCTGCGATTGAGTTGCAAGTTGTTATGTTGATTAACTAGTATTTTCGATATCATGGAAGTAAGTTTACGATAACTATGAAGCTCCTCCCTAGCACCCAAGTTGTCTTTTGAAATTTTTTTTGTTAGCCCCTTCGCAAGTCCCTTTGATAACCTTTTGGCATCGAGAAAGAAAGGTTGTAGGATTGTGTGAGCAATGCGTGGGCTAGCTAGCTTAGAGTTGTGGTATTAAAACTGGTAGAATAAAAGGGTTCGTGTGCAACGTGTTTTTCCGTCTCGCGTGTTTAGACTCTTATACTATCTTTCATCTTGTTTCTAGGATTTTAAGGCCATCCTCAGGAAGTACCTTGACCATCCCTATCAACTTGAACCATAACTAGCTTTTCGGATCAACTAAGCTGGAGGTTTCATTGTGCGAATCCAAGTAACTCGTTGACACTAGAATAGTTTGGTCTAATCCCCCTCTCAGAATTATTTCTGATGGCGCTCTTCTATCTTTCCTAAGCGGCATTATTTTCTCCCATTTAATGTTAATGCTATTAATTAATATTGGTCGGTTTATGCACATAATTACCGTAATAGTTTGTGATGGAGATTTCCTTAAATGTGATTAACCTTCGGGAAAAACTCAGCTTTCATTTGATAGTCTTATGGATTCATAGCGGAATGTTTTGTTTTGATAATGTCACTTAGAAGTTATGTTTGTATCTTTGTGCGATGGTTGATTGTGTTACCCAGGTTACCGTAAAATATGGTTGTTTTGGGATGTGGGAAAATTTATTTTAAATTAACCAAACATTAGTCTTGTAGTGGAGGTTTGCAAACCTTTAGTGTTATAAAAATTTTTGATGACATTATTGTATACTCTTGTTGGACGGAACCCCTTCTTCTCTCGCGTGTTTCTTTCTAGCTTTGTAAGACTTTGACCCTTCTGGATGATTGGTAAATCTCCTTGTAGTTAATGGTCAAAACTAGTATACTTTGCCTTCGCTTCGAAACTTATGTTGTGTGTATATTCTAATTGATTTCGGTTGAAACTCATTTATGTATGGCCTTTGTGTTAATTTCGAAACCCGTGCTTCCCCCTTCTTGGGCCGATCAACTCTTGTTCTTTTGGAAAAATATTATTCTAGCCTATGCGTTTGGTACCCTTGATAAATTTTCTAGATGGTTGGTGTATATATATCAAATCTCAATCTTGTAATTATTGTTTAATCACTTACTTGATGGGGATTCTATTTTTACTAGATTGTTTGTTTTCTCCCTATAGGGCCAAGGGCCATTCTCATATGATTGTTGCTTTCGTTGCATTTGCTCCTAACTAAAGTACAAGGTCTTCTCCTTCTTTGATCAACATGTTATAGACTTTATTATAACTTGATGTGCTCATAGTGTTTAGAGGTTTGACCCAAATTCTTGTAATAAGGTGCTTCTTTTCATAATATTGTTAGATAATAGCTATGGTGGTTTTGTGTAGCCTTATCTTTCTCGGTTCTCGTGAACCCGACTCTTGTAGAAAATTTGCTGCAAATGGATTTTGGGTGTAGATGAGGGATAGATTTGTAGACTTTTGTCATCAACCTCAGTTGAGAAGTTCCTTTGCTCGAAACCTTTTTATGTTGTTCAAATTTTGTTAACGTCCAGTGGAAAGTTTAAAGGAGGATTAATGTCTTAGTATAATGTATTGTGGACTTTGTCATCTAAACTTTAGAAACCTTGTATTGTTTGACCATCATTGAAATTATAAGAAAATTTGGTTATTGTTGTTGAGTGACTTTGTTGGAGTATTAGTATTTTAAGAATTGATGTAATCTCGTTTGGTTCTTGTAAATGAGTGTTGCTACAACCTTGCCTTGAGAATAAATTTTGAGTTAAACCTTGATATGACTTAGTAATAAAGTGTCATAAGTAAACTAACATGGGATTGTTTAATACTTCTGGAAGTTAAATTAAAAGTTGCATTCAAATAAAGTAACGTAGGGGTCACCAACTTGAGAGCAAGAAATTCTCTAAGTAAACAAGGGCAAGACTATCATTGCAAGTAAACTTTATAACACGATAACCCTAGCTCCTCTAGTGAACATTATGCCTTTTATGGTAAAATTTGTAAAATGACCCTAAGGTGAAATGAACTGTTAATTGTTTGAAGATTATAAGATTTAATAAGCCAGAGAAAACAAATTGGAGACCTCACCATCTTTCTCATCCATTTGGAAAGTAAATTCTTTTACTCCTTGTTAATACTTTTAGCAAAGCCTAAGTAAAGTTGTTGTTAGTTACGGTTAGAGCCTAGATTCAATTTAATACTTGCAATAACTAATGAGGCCCTAAAAATGTTTCATCTCGACCTTCTCCCTCTAACCCTTTTGAAGGCACCTTGTATCTCTTCTCTTAAGTGTGTTGAACTTAAAACCATGTTGTCTTGTGAGTAAGAACGAATCTTAGTAGCGTTAGTGGTGAGCATATGGCCTTGTGGAATTTAAATACTCCTTTTTCTTGATAAACGAATTAAGTAAATAAATGTCATAATAGAGAAGATTTAAAGATAATTACTCAATGTCAAAGGAATAATCTTGGCTTGGCAAGTTGAATTATACGGATCATATCTTGAGCCTCCTTGGAAAACGTAAGCTAAGAATTGCAAGATATCTTATTAAAATAAATAACCCTCAAGAATAACTCTTTGTGGTTGGCCCTAACTATAAGTGTGTTATGTGATTGGACTTCTATGTTGTCTTGTCAAAAAGAAAAGTAAATTGTCCTTGATATGTGTGAACGTTTCCGTGCTGCCTTTATGGCCATCCTTGTATCAAGTTGTTCACAGTGTTAGTCGTAAACTTGGTGACGACATATTGCATCATGTCATGTGTCAAGCAAGTCAAAAAAAAAAGTTATCCTGTATTTCACTGTGTTGTTCATGTGTGATTTTTTGGGTCGTTACACTTGGTATCAGAGCGAGGTTCATGCTCTCGAACCTATGGGCCGGATTGGTGTTATATGATGATGTTACATGGTGGTGGTGGTGTTACATGATGTTACTGCATGATGATGATGATGTTGCATGATGGTGGTAGATATTGGAAGAGTAATGTGCTTTAAACGTGATGTGATTATTGTCGTAATTGTGATATAGTGAATGCACGTGATGTGTATGTCACTTAGTGCGTGTTTGTCATCATGTTGATATGTTGGGGATGGGAGTATTCTCTCTCTTTCTTGTGGATTCTATGAATAATTCACGTGTGAATTCTTGTTTGTGATGTGTGAAAAGAATTATATTGTGGATGACGTAGTGTTGGAGCATTGTGGCATATTGTGATATGTGGGTGTATCAATGTGTTGTTTGACTAGATTGATGTTAAAAGAAATGAGTTGTATCATGATGTTTTTACCATGTTTTGAAGAAATGTGTGTACCACCTGGTTATGTTGCGAATGGATGTTATGTTGTGATGTACTATGCTCATCGTATGTATGTATGTGCAAAATAGGTAATGCTTCATGTTGTGATTTTGGGTCATACGGTGAGTGTATGAACCCTATCATATGGTGATTGCGCTTTGGGTGTAGAATGTGGTAAAGTGATGTATTACATACGTGGATGTATGATTGTGATCTACCACATGTACATACCATCGTGAGACGTTATGGTAGTTATGTGTGTGCCACCGTTATGTTAGTGATGTTGTTGCATGTTATGTTGTGAACCTTACGCTAACCGATCCTGAGGGGAAATTGGTAGAAGTGTATGTTGAGAGTGAGGAATGGGGTATCATCATGGGTCAATAACTCGATTCAAAACTCGGTTTAGTAGATAACATGTGATTCCTTCCTCTCTCCTATGTGGTTGTATGTATACAACCTTAGTGTATCTATGACTATGTATAGCCTTGTCGAAGTGGTGGCGGGATGATTCGGATGGAGGTGATGACGGTTGTATTATTGATATGTATTTTACAGAGCCGAGGCTCAATGTTTGATCTTGCAACTCGTTGAGTACCCCTTTGGTGGCCGATAAGGCCACACAGGTTATCGTAATGTGACATTATTATAAGTTGATTTTATTCGTAAATTGAGCTTTTTACTTTATTTTGTAAGGACCAACAACTTTTCTTGATTGCCATGCTTTACAATTTTGGGCATTTCCTTGGTTTGTGGCACTAACATGGGGATTTTGATACTAACTATGGCTATTTGGCCATTTATTTAGCTTGATTTGGGGTCTTCTTTTAAATTTGGAATTCTTACCGCCTTGCCCAAGGCTTGTACTTTGCCACTTGGCACTTTGGATTGGATTGTTGTGCTGGTTCTATTGTCGTGATGTGTGGAATAGGGTCATAGGATGCACCATGGATTGGTTGGACCTATGGACCCGCTTCGTTGTATGGGGTACACCCCAAGGAGTACATATAACTAGCGGGTTATTGAACCACGCATTATTATGTCACTTGGGTTAGGAGTGTTCGAACTCTATGTGTCTTGGACCATAGGGTCAACCGGCCTCCTTGAGGAGAGGCATAAGAGTTTGAGGAGGCATAAGAGACTTGAGGAGGCATAAGAGTTTGAGGGAGGCATGATGATATTTGTGTGTATATTTGATGTTCTAGGATATATGTTGAGTCATTGTGATGTTTTGTAGTGGTATTTTGATGTATGTGTTACTCATGTCAAATGGATATGTGTTGTGATGTTGTAGATATTTCATTGATTCCCTTGTGGACACTATGTACCTGTAGCATTTGTTTGGTGTTATGTGAGTTTTTCATTGATGTAAATTGAGGAAATGTCTGGTGGATTGTAATCTTGTTTTGGTTAAGTATTTTGGTATATCAGTCATTGATGTGTGTCGAGTACTATGTTATGTGGACTGTGCCTATTCCATTCCGTATTTGAGTAACCTTTGGTGGTGTAGTACAATCATGAAGTATATTCTTGTGTGCTTGTGAATCTGTAGTGTCTTGTGAACCGATAGGGTGTTGTGTTAGCAGTTCATGTTGGGCACCCACAATAAAGAATAAACCAAAACTCTTCAATAATGAAGTTTTAAAAGAAATTAAACTAAGAATAGTGCTAATGGAAAGAGACAAATGAAATGATGAACAAGAAAGAACTGCCAATCTTCACAGAACATTGAAAGTTAAAATTTCTTCCAGGATGTTCATAAGGCTACCTGTGGCGTGTGCTTTAATCGATCAAATTTTAAACCATAGGGTGTCCTTTACTCCTTTACTGTTCTTGGTTGCGAATCATTTCTTTTCCGTTGTGTTATGTCGCATCGAGGACGATGCTTTCTTAAGGGGAGGAGAATGTAATGCCCCGTATATATAAAGATTTTCCTTTTTAAAAAAAAAACAAAAAAAAAAACAAAAAAACAAAGAAGCTAAATTTAAACTAATCCTTGATTCCTTCCCCCATTTATCTAGCCTAGGCTTTGGATGCGTTGAAGGATGGAGATGTGGACTCCTATTGATTATTGTTTGTTCGCTGTTTGGTTGAGAGTGGGTGGAAGTGATGGCCACCTGCCATCTCTCCTTTATTGTTTCACCAACACGCCTTGACTTGTTCCCTGGTCCTTCACGCGCAAATTAAGTGTTGGTCATATGCCTTGGCTTCTGTTTAGCCTGCAACACGTTACTCTGGACTTTATTGTCAAATGCCAATTAAACCTGTGGTGGGTGTGGATTCTCAAAATCATGTTGTACAGGCAGTTCCAGTGGAGCGTAGAACTGAAATTCTCCTAGGAAAGTGCCGTGAGGAAGTGATTGGCCATATACAACAGCTACAGGGTAGAGAAGTAAACTTATCTCAGAAAATCAGTGGCCTCCAGAGAGAGTAAGTGTGGCAGTGCTTTGCGGGGTGAGCCCAAGGAAATGTTGGTGTTGATCCCGTTGTTCTTGCAGCGACCTCGGTCGTGATCGATTGTTGCAAAATCTTGCAGGCTAGTAGTAGAAGAACGAGATAAATTTTTAGTTGAAGCTTTTTTTAGCGCTTCCAACAGGCGGAGTTGTCCAGTCCAACTATGTTGCTGCGGTTCAGTATAGAATGCATCCTCAGATTCGAGTTCTCCTTCAAGATATTTCTGTCAAAATCATTTAAGTGACAGAGAATGTTACCGGAGATCTGGAGAAGACTATTGCCTTGTTTATTATCACATTTTTCCTCATATACTCCGCTTTCATTTATATGATGTTGAGTACGTGTTGAAGGATGTCCTCCCGTGGAATTGAGAACACTTTTGACCTTGAAGGCCAAACTTGATTTATGGTTGGGATAATTTCTTGAACTCTCTGCTCTCATTTGGTTGTGATGTTAGTACTAACCAGTTGAATGAAAGTATTCCCCCCCTGCTTAGTCTACCCTCTTCTCTTCGTTGGCTAGATCTCTCAAACAACACTATGGTTGGTACAGTTTCCGACCAAGTTCTCTTTCAAAATGCTTTCAAGTTGGAAGAACTGTCTTTGTTTGGCAATGGATTGACTCTGAATATTAGCTCAACGTGGATTCCACCATTCCAACTGGAGGTGTTACATTTGAAAGGATGTAAAATTGGAGGTCCAATCCCGGGTTGGATTTCAACTCAATTTTTCTCGGGAATTGGACTTATCAGCCACCAAAATTTTCGGAAGTCTTCCTTCTTGGCTGTGGAAATTTTCATCACAGTTGAGAAGTCTAGACATTTCTGACAATAACTTGGAAGGTCTTCTTCCAGCTAGTCTGGATGCTCTGCCAAATCTTCAGATTCTGCGTCTGCAAAATAACAGTTTGGAAGGAGAGATTCCTTCAAATCTAGCCAGCTTATCAGAGATATTGATCCTTAATATTGCAGATAATCGGTTCAAGGGTGAGATTCCTGAGGAGCTTGGCATGTTGACAAAGCTCAGGTCATTGCGCATGGGAAAGAACAACCTGCAGGGACTTCTTCCTTCTACTCTAAGAAATTTATCATACTTAGAGGTGCTCGACGTGGGGGAAAACAATTTGACAGGGAACATCCCTGATTGGATTGCAAATTGTTCCAGTCTGCGAGTTCTTGTAATGAGATCCAACAATTTGAAGGTAAAGCCGCTCCTCCTTGAGATCGGCCAATTAGAAGAGCTTCAAATTCTAGACATTTCTTCAAATCTTTTGTTTGGTGAGAGCGAAAATGATGGAGACAGCTATGTGGATGGTTTACATCTAAATATCAAAGGATCAAACTTGGTTTACGAATACGTAGTTTACAGCCTCACATGCATTGTTTTGTCAATTAACAGATTGAGTGGTCATCTTTTTCTTGGAGTTGGAAATCTAAAAGGACTGATTATTCTCAACCTCTCCATGAACACTTTGAATGGGCCAATTCCAGATAGTGTGGGAAATTTAAAATGGTTGGAATCGTTGGATCTCTCTCTCAACATTTTTTCAGGACAGATTCCATCACAGCTTGGTCTTCTCGATTCTCTGGGATATCTAAATCTGTCTTACAACAATCATCGGGCAGGATACCAAGGGATGGTCATATGTTAACATTTGATAATTCATCATCATATTTAGGAAATCCACATCCGTGGGGTGCCCTCTTGAGAGAAATTGTTCTCTACCTCATTTACAACACCGATCTGCTCCACCAACCCACATGGATGATGAGGAGGAGACAGATGAAGGGTTTCCATGGTATTGGTTGTGTTTTGGATTGTCTGTTGGAATGGGATTTTCTACAGTGGTCATGGTGCTTACTTTACATGTGAGGTGGAAGAATGAATGCTTTCGAATGGTGGACCGCTTAGAACTGGTGCACCGGATTCCAGTACTACGCGTTCTTATGCTTTGACCCGTCTTAGTCTCATGCGACCTGTTGAAGGCTGGAGAAATAGGCAAGATATTTCTACACTTTTCTCTTTGTTATTTTATTTTAAAATATTGTGAAATCGAACCAATTTTCCTTGCATTGATTTGTCAGTTGGATGTTATGATGGGAGAGTTCCCTTCCTGCTTGTGTCGTCTTGTTTTAGCTTTTATCGTTGTTAGTATGTGGGTCGAAAGGATGCGTGTGCCCTCTCCTTGAATGTTATGTTTCTCTTACTCGAATGATAGACCTTCGTCTGTTTGTTTATGTATTCAATCTTCTCTGCGATTGAGTTGCAAGTTGTTATGTTGATTAACTAGTATTTTCGATATCATGGAAGTAAGTTTACGATAACTATGAAGCTCCTCCCTAGCACCCAAGTTGTCTTTTGACATTTTTTTGTTAGCCCCTTGGAAGTCCCTTTGATAACCTTTTGGCATCGAGAAAGAAAGGTTGTAGGATTGTGTGAGCTGCAATGCGTGGGCTAGCCACTAAGAGTTGTGGTATTAAACCGGTAGAATAAAAGGGTTCATGTGCAACGTGTTTTGCCGTCTCGCATGTTTAGACTCTTATACTATCTTTCATCTTGTTTCTAGGATTATTAAGGCCATCCTCAAGAAGTGCCTTGACCATCCCTATCAACTTGAACCATAACTAGCTTTTCGGATCAACTAAGTGGAGGTTTCATTGTGCGAATCCATAACTTGTTGACACTAGAATAGTTTGGTCTAATCCCCTCTCGAAATTATTTCGATGGCGCTCTTCTATCTTTCCTAACTTGCATTATTTTCTCCTTGTAATGTTAATGCTATTAATTAATATTGGTTAGTTTTATGCATGTAATTACCGTAATAATTTGTGATGGAGTTTTCCTTAAATGTGATTAACCTTCGGAAAAACTCAAACTTTCATTTGATAGTCTTATGGATTCATAGCGAAAGGTTTTGTTTTGATAATGTCACTTAGAAGTTATGTTTGTATCTTTGTGCGACGGTTGTTGTGTTACTTAGGGTTGTCAGTAAAATATGGTTGTTTTGGGATGTGGGAAAATTTATTTTAAATTAACCAAACATTAGTCTTGTAGTGGAGGTTTGCAAACCTTTAGTGTTATAAAAATTTGTTGATGACATTATTGTATACTCTTGTTGGATGGAACCCCCTTCTTCTCTCGCGTGTTTCTTCTTAGCTTTGTAAGACTTTGACCCTTCTGGATGATTTTAAATCTCCTTGTAGTTAATGGTCAAAACTAGTATAATTTACCTTCGCTTGAAACTTACGTTGTGTGTATACTCTAATTGATTTCTGGTTTGAAACTCATTTATGCATGGCTTTTGTGTTAATTTCTCAAACCCGTGCTTCCCCCTTCTTGGCGATCAACTCTTGTTCTTTTGGAAAAATATTATTCTAGCCTATGCGTTTGGTACCCTTGATAAATTTTCTAGATGGTTGGTGTATATATATCAAATCTCAATCTTGTAATTATTGTTTAATCACTTACTTGATGGGGATTACATTTTACTAGATTGTTTGTTTTCTCCCTATAGAGCCAAGGGCCATTCTCATATGATTGTTACTTTCGTTGCATTTGCTCCTAAGCTCAAAGTACAAGGTCTTCTCCTTCTTTGATCGACATGTTATAGACTTTATTATAACTTGATGTGCTCATAGTGTTTAGAGGTTTGACCCAAATTCTTGTAATAAGGTGCTTCTTTTCATGATATTGTTAGATAATAGCTATGGTGGTTTTGTGTAGCCTTATCTTGCTCGAGTTCTCGTGAACCGACTCTTATAGAAAATTTGCTGCGAGATGGATTTTGCGTGTAGATGAGGGATAGATTTGTAGACTTTTGTCATCAACCTCGAGTTGAGAAGTTCCTTTGCTTGAAACCTTTTTATGTTGTTCAAATTTTGTTAACGTCCAAAGTGGAAAGTTTAAAGGAGGATTAATGTCTTAGTATAATGTATTGTGGACTTTGTCATCTAAACTTTAGAAACCTTGTATTTTTGACCATCATTGAAATTATAAGAAAATTTGGTTATTGTTGTTGAGTGACTTTGTTGGAGTATCGGTATTTTAAGAATTGATGTAATCTCGTTTGGTTCTTGTAAATGAGTATTGCTACTGACCTTGCCTTGAGAATAAATTTTGAGTTAAACCTTGATATGACTTAGTAATAAAGTGTCATAAGTAAACTAACATGGGATTGTTTAATACTTACGGAAGTTAAATTAAAAGTTGCATTCAAATAAAGTAACGTAGGGGTCACCAACTTGAGAGCAAGAAATTATCTAAGTAAACAAGGGCAAGACTATCATTACAAGTAAACTTTATAACACAATAACCCTAGCTCCTCTAGTGAACATTATGCCTTTTATGGTAAAATTTGTAAAATGACCCTAAGGTGAAATGAATCATTAATTGTTTGAAGATTATAAGATTTAATAAGCCGGAGAAAACAAATTGGAGACCTCACCATCTTTCTCATCCATTTGGAAAGTAAATTCTTTTACTCCTTGTTAATACTTTTAGCGAAGCCTAAGTAAAGTCATTATTAGTTACGGTTAAGAGCCCTAGATTCAATTTAATAATGGCAATAACTAATGAGGCCGTAAAAATGTTTCATCTCGACCTTCTCCCTCTAACCCTTTTTCAAGGCACCTTGTATCTCTTCTCTTAAGTGTGTTGAACTTAAAACCATGTTGTATTTTGAGTAAGAAACGAATCTTAGTAGCGTTAGTGGTGAGCGGATGGCCTTGTGGAATTTAAATACTCCTTTTTCTTGATAAACGAATTAAGTAAATACATGTCATAATAGAGAAGATTTAAAGATAATTACTCAATGTCAAAGGAATAATCTTGGCTTGCAAGTTGAATTATACGGATCATATCTTGAGCCTCCTTGGAAAATGTAAGCTAAGATTTGCAAGATATCTTATTAAAATAAATAACCCTCAAGAATAACTCTTTTGGTTGGCCCTAACTATAAGTGTGTTATGTGATTGGACTTCTATGTTGTCTTGTCAAAAGAAAAGTAAATTGTCCTTGATATGTGTGAACGTTTCCGTGCTGCCTTTATGGCCATCCTTGTATCAAGTTGTTCACGGTGTTAGTCGTAAACTTGGTGACGACATGTTGCGTCATGTCATGTGTCAAGCAAGTCAAAAAAAAGTTATCCTGTATTTCACTATGTTGTTTCGTGTGTGATTTTTTGGAGTCGTTACAAAAGTCAAACAATATTTCAATTACTCTCTTAAAAAAATCAAAACTTGGTAGAAAATTCGTAATAGTACCTTCTTTTGTGACTAAACACATCTCCATAACAGCTAATAACATATACAAACTCAATGTGCGGAAACTAAGCAAAGAACCTTGTTAGATTATTTCTATTGTCTAATAGAAAACCTTATTACAAGCCAATGCTTCCAAAAACTAACGATATCAATTGAATATGAAAGATGACACAAAAGCCTGACCTCAACTCTAAAGTCCTTGGGAAAATGATCTTTAGCATTCCATAGAGTATTAATGTCATCCCAGTTTAACATCAAAATATTGGATCGAATGAATATTGTATTAAACATGATCCTAAACATCATCTCTTCCCATATTGTATCGGAATCCTTAAGTGTAACTAAAAGCCACCTTTAAATTAAACACACTAATTTTAAAAATAAACCCTACCTTTAAATATATGGGCACCCTTAATGAAATAAACTACCTTGCCTAAAGTTTTAAACACTACGAGTATAATAAAAAAACCACCTTATAAAAAATAATACCCACACTTAAAAAATGCACCTCCCTTTAATACACCTAACTAGACCACATTTCAAAAAGCCACCTATGAAATATTAACAAGATTACCCACTTTTAAAAATGATCATATCAATCACCTTAAAAAAACACAGCTTTTATTGATTTAAAACACAAACCACAAAAAAAAATTAGATACCAGTTTCAGAATCTCTTGACACCAATTGCAAAACAAGAAAGTCGATCTCTAGGGATAGGTCACATACAAACAGAAATGGAATAAATAAATATTCTCAAACATCAAGGAGTGAATTACGTGGTGAAATTATAGAGGTGGCTGTAAGAAAGATGTCTGATGATGAACATGAGACTCATTGTGAAACAATCATCCGTAGAAGGGCATTAGGTAAAGAATGTAAAAACTTCACCCAATCTCCATCCAATCCAAAGTTTAGAGTAATTCGTAGCAAAATAATAAGCTCCAGGATAGGTGGGAAGGGCATTTGATTCATTGATATTCTGAAGGATACGAATTGTAGCATCATCCTTCCCGTCTCCCCAATTTACACTATTGAACATCTCTTGCACATTTGCAAATGCTTCCATTGGCAAACCTCCATTTTCCTCTCTCTGCACCTGTGGTTGCCACATTAATTAGAGGATAAGATGAAGTATCCATGTTGGAGAAAATCACTTTAAGTTATTTGAACAATAAAATTCAAACAATATTTCAATTACTCTCTTAAAATAATTCAAAACTTGGTAACAAATTCATAATAGTACCTCATTTTGTGAGTGAACACATCTCCTTAATAGCCAATAACATATACAAACGCAATGTGCAAAAACTAAAAAAATAATTTCATTAGAGTATTTCTATTTTCTCGATAGAAAACCTTCTACAAGCCAATGCTTCCAAAACTATCGATATCAATTGAATATGAAAGATGACACAGAAGCCTGACCTCAACTCTAAAGTCCTTGGGAAAATGTTCTTTAGAATTTCATAAAGTATTAATGTCATCCCATTTTAACATCAAAATATTGGATAGAATGAATGTTGTATTAAACATGATCCTAAACATCATCTCTTCCCATCTTGTATCGGAATCCTTAAGCGTAACTAAAAGCCACCTTTAAATTAAACACACTAATTTTAAAAAATAAACCCTACCTTTAAATATATAGGCACCCTTAATGAAATAAATTACCTTACCTAAAGTTTTAAACACTACGAGTATAATAAAAAAACCACCTTATAAAAAATAATACCCACACTTAAAAAATGCACCTCCCTTTAATACACCTAACTGGCCCACATTTTAAAAATCCACCTATAAAATATTAACAGTACTTACCCACTTTTTAAAAATGATCATATCAATCACCTTAAAAAACAAACACAGTTTTTATTGATTTAAAACAAAAACCATAGAAATAGAAAAAGGTTGTTGAAAAATTCATGCAAATAAATGGGAATAGAAGATTAAAAGCGGGAGGGGCCCGAGGTGACTGGGTTAGGTGGAGGAGAAGATTCAACACACAATAAGGAGAGAAAGGTCAGAATGACGAGGAGGAAAATCGTCAACCTCCTTGCCAGGGCAGAGAGAAAACCCTCTTCAATAGAAATACTAGGACTTAGTGGGAATCAAACTTGCTCAAATTGTAGTCACCGCATAGAGGTAATGCAGTATTGAAACAAATACCAAAAAGCTGTTAAAAGCAAAAACGTCCCAAAAACTATTAAAAAGCAAAAACATCTAGACGGTCGTCAAACCGTCAAATTTAAGACAATCATAGAAATCTCCGCATGAGGGCCTTTCCCATAGGGAACTCCTTTGGCGTAAAAATCAAGGAAAACAAAAACAAGTTTTATTGAGCTCTGGAGGCTAGAGAAACTTTCAAACTATTAATAATAAAATTAAATAACAACATATATTAGCCTTTCTTTAATTTATTAAAGTTTTCCAAGTAGATTGTGATGCTAGTACAACTAAATTTGGAGGATCTATTAGATAAGAAGGAAGACATATTTCCTACTTTAGTGAGAAAATATAGAAAGCTAAACAAAAACACTCGGCATATGACATGATTCAAGCATTTAAGAAGTGGAGACACTAAGTTTTTCCCAAGGAATTTATACTCTACACAATAAAATCATGCTTTGAGGTTTGTTAACAACCAAGGTAAGCTAAATCAAATGCACTTGAAGAGGATAGAATTATTTACAAGTTGTTCATGTGTTCTTAAACATATGAGTAAAAAAATCCAATAAGGTGGGTGATGCCTTAAGTAGAATAAATTTTTTCGTAAATGAGCTACAAGTAGAAGCTTTAGGGTTTGAGTCACTAAATGATTTATATGAGAAATATCCATCTCTCAAAGAAGACTATAAAGCTTGTAACGATCTAGTAAGCATGGATATGAGCCCATGGATGGATTATATGATCCCAAAAGGATTTTTATTTAGGGAAAGACAGCTTATGCATACCTAAAGGATCTGTGAGAGACAACTTATTGAAGGAAAATCATGAGGGCCTAGGATGACATTTTAGGTAGGAAAATATCTTTACTCAACTAAATAAACACTATTATTGGCTAAGAATGTGTGCCAATTTGAATAATTTTGTGGAAAGGTGAAAAATATGTCAACATGCTAAAGGAAGAAGTCAAAATGTAGGATTGTATGAACCCCTACCTATTCCAAATAGTCCACATGATACATTAACTATAGAATTTGTATTGGGATTACCAAGAACCTAATGAGGCAATGATTCCATTTTTTCTTAGTTATAGATTTTCTAAAATTGCATAGTTCATACCATCTTAAAAGATAATTGATGTCACCAATGTTGTAAATTTTTTCTTCAAAGAAAAAGTTAGGTTGCGTGGACTCCTAGAATTATTTTTCTAACAAGGATACTAAGTTTATTGGATGATTTTGGAGGACTCTTTCGAAAAACTTGGGTAAAATAAATTAGATATTACTTCATATTACCTTTCTCAAACTGATGGTCATAATATGATTGTTAATAGAAGCCTAGGAAACCTTACCATATGTTTGGTAAGTGGCCATTCTTAGTAGTGGGATCAAGTTCTAGCACAAGTTGAATTTTCTTATAATAACTCGGTTAATAGAAGTATGGGATTAAGTCCTTTTCAAATTGTTTATGAAATTAATCCAATGGGTGTGCATTAGTTGAGAGACTTAGGAAAATAAATGAGGATAATTCTTGAAGGAGAATACTTTTCTAAAACCATGAAATAGATTCATGGGAAAGTAGGGAGATAGATGGAGTAAAATTCTAACAAATAAAATAGTTATGAAGATATAAAGAAGGGTCGTTTGGTCACTTTAACCTTGGCCTCTAGAAACCCCTGTATGGATTTTAGTGATGAGATGACCAAATGTGAATCATACTTCCAAGATCATGGTCTCGATACATGCAAATTTAGTAGATGGTGACCCGCTTTACCCGATCTACATGAGTGGATCTTAAAATGTTAGCTTCCCCTTCTTGAAGGCCAAGTAGATATATATCCTTGTGCTAAAGGTGTTTTATCATAGTTTTCACTACACTATGTGATATGAATACCATATGTGAAACCATATCGATATGGAAACCTCACTATTTGATTGTGAAACCCTAGTTCCCTTCTTTTAACTCTCTTACTAAATCTTTCTCAACCAAACTGGATTGGGTTAAAATGCTACATTTGTCCCTTCAATTTTGGGAAAAACTCCGTCTAGTCTTCACAGTAACACCTTGCGTAAAATCATTAATTTTGATGTAAATACCTCTTGTTACATGTACACAAAATATGCATGAATCCTTGTTGAAATAAACACCTCAAAATAACTTCCTGCAAACATTGACCTTAAATTCTAAGACAAAATTTGGATTCAACCCCTTGATTATGAAGGGCTTCCCTTCGATGTAGAAGATTTTTTTGTTTTGGGACATATAGTTGCTGACTATCACCTTAAGAGAAGAAAACATGTGAGATCTACTTGGTGGAAAGATTCCCTCCCATGTCATACGATAATAAATGAAAAAGACGAGATCACATCTAGGAGTGTCTAATTGAAACACCTATTGGGGATCCTTTTATATAACTTAGAGATATTCATGTTGAAAACAAGAGAAAATCCAATGTGTGAATTCATATGAGAAAAAGTGATGAACCAAACTCCGAAAAGTAGTTAAGGAAAATGTTCCTTTATTTTCCTTTAAAATATATTTCAAATCAACCAACAAGAAGATATTGAAGTTAATTTACCTATTGATGTTGTTTCTAAAGGTTTGAAAATGGTTCTTAGAGAGAAAAAATCAAGTCACAATACAACTATTTCTCATACCTAGTTGTTTCATTCATTGTTGGGAAAATGTTTTTTTTACTTTTGTTGTGTTTAAGGTTATATCTGAGCTATCGTGGATTCTTTGTAACAGGGTAGGGCCCCGGAAAATCCTCCTTTTACTAATTATCAAAAAATGATGATATAAAGAGGCTAGAATTTAGTTTTAGTTGGGAGACTTATTCTTAACAAACTTCATAAAGGAGAGGTTCCTTAAAAGAGATTATAACTAGCTAAAAATCAAGAAACTAGGAGCAAGCAAGATTTTACAAAAAAATATTGTGACAATTATTATAAGATGGAGCTACCTATAGACATTGGAATATCTCCAAACTTAAATTTGTCTAATATTTATCACTATAAATAGGAAAAAAATCAAATGAAGTTGAGAGCGTGGAGGAAAACACCATCTATTGGCAACACTAGTTACCCAAGGAAGCTCAATAGTAAATTAAAGCGATACTAGACAAAATGGAAATAAAGAAGATAAAATGAAATGATCAATTCCACTGTTTGGTCAAATGAATAACCATAACATAGAATATGCCACCTAGATGACTGCTACGAGATAGCTAATCATAGTGGTCATGTTGAAAAAATCGGGAGCAAGAGCTCATGAATATTTTTCTACCTTGGGTGTCTAATGCAAAGGTATCCTCTATAATTATGGTCAAATAAAACATTTTTTCCTTACCTTGGGTGTCACTTCTCCTTACCTAGGGGTCTATAGTTTGCCTCTATTATTTTTCCCACCAAAATCGAAATTTGAAATTTGAAAGTAAGTTTGCGTACATCCTTGAGTTTAAACCTTGTGGTTTTGTTTATCATCCTTCATTATACACTTTAGGAGATATAATAGCATTAGTGTAAATTTGTTATCACATGAATATGTGTTCTAATCTAATCAAGGAACATTCTTACCATATTGAGTTGAAAAATCAAAGGGTAGTTGTGTGTGTTCATAATTGAGTTTTTAAGGAAGGGTGAAAGGGAGACCTCATTCATTTGCAAGATAAATCATATAGTAAGGAACATAGTCATAGATGAGTTATTAAAGTTAATTATAGGGATTAAAATTAGGTTTTCCTTGAAAATTTTGTATAGACTTGTAAAATCCTAGAGATCTAGGCCTTAATGGCTAAGTACATGTTGATACTCTTGTTGAGGAGTTGTAAGGAGTGACAGAGTATTAATAAAATGGAGATTTATCACTAAAACATGTATTTTCTCCATTTTATCTTAATTTCATTCTTGTGGAGATTAATAAATCTACGGCTTTTCTTAGATACAAGTTTTTCCATATATCACAAACTTTTGAATTGTATAAGCATCTCATGATTGTTTGAGCACGGTTAATGAGCTAAAATTACTTAGCGATTTATTTACCATTTTATTTCATGTTACAGTAATACACAAACAAATCATCTATAGAGCCTTCTCTATGAATTACTTGTGAGGATAGAGCATGAGCAAGATAGAAAGAATACAATGATTCATGTGTTAGACTTGGGAGTTATTCTCCTCCAAATACCCTATTATTTGTTATATTATAGTAAGAAAAACCCTAACTTAGGGTATTTAAGTTGTGTCTAGTATTATTAGGGATAATGTGTTGAAAACCAAAGTATAATAACCTATATCTTCCTTAAAACCTTAGAAAATCACAATTTATGCATATCAAAGGGTTAAAGAGGGTTTTATCTTGAATCACTTAAGATTTTCTAAACAATTTCAATCTGATTTTGTTTTACTTGTAAAAGGAATGATAACCAGATCGTACTCAAGCCAAGAACACAAATGCTAATCAAACACCACGATCTATAAGATGAAAGAAATTCGCCAAAATAACTTTACATAAAACCTTTGCAAAAAAAAAAGAATATCATATATTATTATGGAACTCAAGGAAATACAATGAGAATGGTTTTTGCTTATATAGGCAAGGAATAACAGTCTAATAACCGGTCCAAGGTCGTAGATCAAGCCATAAATGAAGGAAATGACTAGTCATCAAAGAACTAGTCAATACTATAGATTTAGGAGAGAACTAGACATCAATGATCTAGTAAATACCATAGATCAAGGAAAGGACTATACCTAACAATATCTCCTAATATTTAAATAAGATAAAAGAAATATCCACACACATAAGTGGGTAAGGATAAATACAATAAAGGTAAATAAAGTACCTAGGTGAACATGAGCTAAGGTAAATACTTACTCTAACACCCCCCCTCAAGTGAAGCTAGGGGCCAAAATAGAAGTGGCATGTCCATAGTATGAGTCCCGAAAACTAGGCTTGATGAGGTACTCATGTATAATAATTGGGAAAAAGGGACACATAAGGTACCCAAAACCAGTAACAACAAAGTAAAGAGAGTAAAAACCCACTACAAGGCATCCTAAGAAGCTCAGCTAAAAAAACTCATACAATGTTGAAGAATTTTAGTGTGCACTGTGGTCTAAATCCACTTCTCAATCACAAAACTAAAAACAACTGACATTGGGCATCACCAGAATAGCTCCATTTAAGGAGACTATCAACAAGATCGATGTCGTAAGTGCAAAAAAAAAACCAAACATAATTCGATCAACTGCTGCAAATAGGTGTGCCACGATCCAAGAACAATAACCAAAGCAAAAATTCAAAGACACAAAATCCAAAGTGTCACGATCTAAGAAAATTTAAGGTAACAACGCAGGACACAAAACTCGAAGAAGTAGGATCAACATCACACCCTCCCATAGTCTTTGAATAGGTGGAGCGACATTAAAAATATGTATGAGTTGTCAAAACAACTACTAGAACACCGAAAAACTAACACTTGGACTTCACCGAATACTTCCAATTTGGCTATTCAAGCATTCCCGAATTGATTTAGACCCTCCCGGTTTCTAGACTTCCATTTTCCGAATCCCGCTCCTCGGCCATCTCCTATAAGGTCTATTTTGCATTCTTCCCCATTTTTGGGATCCCGATGAGATTTGCAATAATTTTTGACCTTTCCTTCACGTGCATCCTCAAAGACCTCAAAATTAGTTTCATATTCGAAGCTTAGTGTTCATTTAGGAGAAGAATAGATTCTCTGTCAAACACCCAGGACATGCTATATTTTCTTTTAAAACTACCGTGTAATGAAAGCAAATAAGCTTGTAGGATTCCATGCATGCAGTAGATGCAAATCCAAAATAAACATCCATATATTCTCATTGTGGAATAACATGGATCCAGTGCTTGCCTGTGGTACTAAATCGCTAACCCGTGTTGAAGAAATGTTCATTGCCCGCATTAGTCCTATCTTGCAGTCGCCCAAGTTAGAGGAAAGGTCAATACAAGTACAAAGGACATACAATAAGATTCCCTGAAAACATCTCCACCATAGAGAAATACCTTTTGTATAGGCTTGGAGATCTAGATGTTATTCTCGTGTAAAAAAATGGAGCAAATCTTACAAAATATGACTTTTATGTTAGCAGATCTCGTGTCTGGGAAGCTTTACAATTCAAAATTACACACGATCCATACTATAAGGATGTGTTGATTGATAACAATTCCGTTGAGTCCTTACCATATTCCTCTGCAGATATCACACCCTTTTTAAATAGGGTTGCACTCAACTTTCACGAGACTCGAGAAGATCCTGCAGATATCTTTGAAGAAAAATCTACTGAACATGCCCGACACGGTAAATCAAACTTCTTCATTTGTTCCCTCCATCTTCAATTCAGGTATTGAAGAAGAGGAAATAAAAGAATACATCCTTCATCCAGAAGAGCGACCCCTCTGATGTTGCGAATGGCCGAAAACTAGAGTTTCCCCTATAAGAATATAATATGGAAGGTTTGTTCTCTATTGCGTTTCGACTTTATTTCATGTAGGGCAAGCCATGTTCAAGCAACCAAGAATGAAGGAAGTTATTTTACATGAATATGCTTTGCATTTTTTCTGATACTATGATAATCACTTTGGGAGTCACCCTCACTTTCCATACTATATGCTCAATATTATTTTGCATTACTGGAGCTAGAAACTCGATGCGCTTTATATGAAACAAAATATTGATTTTGGTGTTCATCTCACTATCCAAGATATGTGCAAAACACTTCAGAATCCCCTCCAACAACCTCCCGATAGTTTGATGCACTTTGGTGCAAACCTCTGGGAACTCGATCATTCTGGGCAAAAAGTAGAGGCGAGCTTTCAAACATGATTGATCAGTTAGGGCCACCAAATTTGTTCTTCACTTTAAGCTCCGTAGACACAAAATGGCCATATCTCGCATACCATTATGTTGGGCACTCCCCTCTGAGAACTTCGTGTCGTATAGCAGACGGTGCATTGACATGATATATTCCATCACCCACACCGAGTGGCTGTATACTTGAACAATAGATTCACATTTTTCTAAGAAGAAGTATTGGTGAAACACCTTGGCGCAAAAGACTATTGGTATAATTGATTGCATAACCTTATTGATTATTTTTTTCTTTAAATTTCTAACATGGAGAGTTTCCATTAGGTATGAATGTCAACATAGGGATTCCGCACATGTCCATGGATTCCTTTAGCTTGAGAATGCTTGTTGCATTAATGCCCTCGATTCAACAAATTTACAACTCGGAAGCCACTAGAAAATATTTTGATTCCTTTATTTACTGAGCTGGTTGGTAAAATTTAAGTGGATGCCCTTCTCACTATGTTAAGCTCATATTTTTTCAATCAAATAAATACATAAAAGTTACCTGCATTTTCGCATTTTGAAATTTACATTAGGATCATAATAAATCACAAATTTAGATAAATTACTATACTAAAAGAATACAAATATCCTATAAAAATGTCATAGAAGAATGAGTAATACTCTGTGAATGGAGTTAATTAATCACAGGAGGTGCTCATAATGCAACAAATATGATTTTTAGATTAATTAATATTGAATCTTCGGATAAATGTTTTTGATGTCAAATTCTAAAAATAGATGAAAATGTTGAAAATCTCCCTTGATTGTTGACTCCTTAAGCAATCGATTAATTTACGTAGAGCTTAATTCCCCTTGTATTCACATAAGCATATCCGGCCTTGGTTCAAACACCATAATTTGTTTTATCCTTGTTGCCTCGCGATTAAAAGGAATGAGACATCTCCAAGTTTTGTTTTTCACATTGTACGGCACCATTTGATCACCAAACAATTGCTTGAGAAAAATATAATTTGTTGTTGTAGCACATGTTAAGAAATCCCAATTATCTTCGGCACTAAAATATATAAGGATGGAGGGATACATCCTTGAAATCTCTTTGAAAGATGATGGAGTGAGATTATCCTCAAACTTCAACTCCCAAAGAATAATATCCTTAAAAAGACCATCTCCCAAGACTCGGAACAACCACCACAACCGAGGAGCTCCTTTCAATGAGCACAATTGAGGGATTCCTTTCAAATAGCATTGGGAAAGGAAGAAAACACACCTCGCTTCTTCTTAACACGGTGTAGGCATGAATACATTGGCCGAGCCCAAGATCTTTATGGATAAATTAATAAGCTTCGGCAAGAAATCAAGGCATACCATAGGAAATTTCCGTATGGAAAATTTAAGAAAGATAATTTCACAATTAATTATTATGGCAATCAAATTGTAGCTTTCATCTACAAATTTTATGTGGTAACAACAATTGTAGAAAAATATGTTGAAATTTCCACAATATATAACATTGATGAGAGTTATGAAATTGTAAATTGTGGAATTTTTACAAAGATGGAATATATAGAAAAACTACATTTTTGTGAAGATTGTGGAATACTAACAAAAATAGAAATTGTAGAAATGTTACAACTATTAAGAAATGTGGACAATGTACAATTTAAAAATGGAGATTATCTATAAATTTTATGAATTGTGGAGTATCCTTGGTATAATGAATTGTGGAAAAACTACAATAAGATATCAAAAAGTGTATTAGTTATAATTCCAATACCACAATTTTATTTGTTTTGATGAAAAAGATCTTATATTATATTAATTCAATAATATAAAAGATAAATTTCAACAAAAAAGCGGTATGAGAGCACACCCCAAAACCACAAACAAAGCTAGGTCGAGCCTAGGAGGACAAAAGATAAACTAGGTCGAGCCTAGGAAAAACAAAAGTTAAGCATCGCTAGAAGCGAAGGACCAATTCATGCAATGACAACAAAACAAACATGTCCGAAGTGGGTAGATTGTGATCATACAACTAACCCGAGCCGGTAAATCTTTGCCGGCATCAGAGCTCCCAACCATATAACCAAAAAATATTATTGAAAATTTGTGGCAAAAGGCCGGGGTTTTGTAGTGAGACACATTGTGTGAATATTTTTACTCTTGATCAAGGACTTGTAGGGGTGAGGCTAACTTAAAACAAACAGATTAGAGATTGGTGGGCAAACCGATGTCAACCTTTCGTTTGTCCTTTTTATGTGGGTGCTTAAATTAGCTATGATGATTTCTGCAGAGTGCCCGACGTATTTCAGGAATACAATGACATCTGTTTACTTATCTCGGCTACCCTCCAATTTTTTTAATATTTGTTCCTCATGCACTTCACATGAGTTTTTTATATTTTTTAACTAGAAAATAACATTCTTTTGGGTACAAATCCCTGGTTTGAGGTGCAATGTAGGAATATGTGGTTTCTAATCTAGACGTCTTCAAAACAAAATGTAGGTTTTTCCTTTTTATCTTGTCATAGGCAACGTGTGACAAATCGCACATTCTCAAATACCTCTAGTTACTACTACCAATGCGGTGCTTGGCCTTTCATTCTGGGAAGACTGGTTCATATTTATCAATCTTTTGACAATAAGGATTTTTATAAACATACGAAATAACATTGAAAATAATTTTTTTCTTCTATGCCAAAGTAATGCATTACCCGTAGCTTCAACAAAACAAAATGAAATGCATGTTCTACTAACTAAAAATTAATCCAACTGCAAAGTTTAGCCATAAGGAAGAAAAAGAAAACAAGATGATCAAATGGAGATGTTGTGCACCATTGAATGAAGTGTATTTAGGCTATCATTAAGCTTCTTCCTCCTCTCTTCCAAGAGATGTTTAACTGGAAAAGTGATGCTTTTATTCTTCACTTTTGTTGTTATTTGACAAGCATACCAACACCAACTTTGCCCAATTTTGTATCATTATCTCTTGCCAATCTAACACCAACTTGACCAAAGACACTAATCTGCAAAGTGAAGGTAAAAACCTAAGCAATAACTATCAAGGATTTACACAAGAATTTCAAATAAACAATAGACATTTACATGAAATTACCATAACAAAGATGCATCGTTTGGTATCTACCTTCTATGTTCTTCTCCTGGACTATTATCATCACTCAAACAGAGCACGCATACTTTGAAAAAAATCCTTGAATACACGTATACAACAAAAACATAGAGATAAACTACAAAATCTAAGAATAGAGAAAGAAGTGTGTGCATGCGGAAGATGCCTATAATTGTTTTATTTTCATTATTTTTTAAAATATAAGATTATAGAAACGATTGTGTGTATGTGGAAGATGCGTATAACTGTTTCATATTTTATATTTTTATTTTTATCTACTATTAAAATTATACAATTTAGTGTAAATATTTAGAAATTAGTCTATGTAAAAAGGCAATAGAGGTGCCAACTATTAAGTGGAAAAGAGAGGTGTAAACCAGAAATGTCAAAAATATTTATATTGAGTTATATAGTAGGCCTATCGACCAATTAATTTTCCTTCAAACAAACAGAAGCCAACCCATTAAGATTACAAGCATTGTATTCACAGAAGCATATCGGGTCTTGGTTCGAAAGCCATCATCTGGTTTATCCTTGAAAGGAATGAGACATCTTCAGGTTTTGCTTCACACATCGTACGACACCTCCAGGTTTTGGTTTCCACATTGTACGACACCATTTGATCACCAAACCATCGCTTAAGAAAATATAATTCGCTGCTGCAGCACATTGAAAGAATTCCCAATTATCACCGGCACTAAAATATATAAGGGCGGAGGGAGACATCCTTGAAATCTCTTTGAAAGATGACGGGATGAGATTATCCTCATGAAACTCGAGCTCCCAAAGAATAATATCCTGGAAAACACCATCTCCCAATACTGGAACAACCACCACAACTGAGGAACTCCTTTCAACGAGCACAAGTGAGGGATCTCTTTCAAGTAGCATCGGGAAAGGAACAAAACACATCACCCTTCTTCTTTCTATACTGTAGGCATTAATACCTCGGCCAAGCCTGGGATCTTTGACTGGATAAATTAATAAGCCTTGACGGTAAATGAGGGGAAACCGTAGGGAATTAATTTCCATGGGAAATCGCCCCATAAAATTCCATGATTGAGTTGTAGAGTCATAGATTTCTATGTTCATTTCTTCTGTTCCGATTTTATCTTTAGCCACCACAACCACTTTGTACGACCCTGGCTCTTCGCCACCCACAATACATTTCACACTCCACGGCCATATATTTGTTGCCGACATGGAAGGAAGTGTTAAAGATTTTCTGGTAACATAATTGAATATACAGTATCTCCTTTCAAAATTTTCTAGTATGGAATAATTATACCATACAACTAATCCCACACCAGAACATTCATAGAATCGACGTTCTTGTGGCTGCATGTTGGGAAAGAAAGCAGGGACAAGCTTCCATTTTTGTGTGGAGAAACAATATTTCCAGGGGCCATTACCATTTGGAATAATCAGCCAGGGATTTCTGTTTGGATCAATTTCAGTCCAAACACGGAAGAATCTATTTGAAGACAAGAGAGCATTCCATTCTGATGACACTCTTCTCAATTCCAATACTGATTCCCATGGAAGCCTGCCTAAAATATTTTCCAATATATAATGTGGGTACTTCTAGTGACTGTCTCTCCCTCGTGGCATTTTCCTCGTCATTCAGTGGAATGCATTCCGTATTGTCCTCCATGTTCCTCCTCACATTAATTAACTTACCCGAAGAAACTCAGACATGGGATACCTTATTTAAGACTTTTGGGATTCCATTGCTATATACACGACCCTAGATCTTCCGGTAAGAAAAAGTTCGAGTAAGAGGAAGTTGAAGGGTGTATAAATAATTTTTGTTTATCATACATTTTGGAGACTGACCACATTTCTTGTTAGATACCGATTTTCCTGAGTTAATAATATTTAAATATTAAATATAATAGAACTTTCTAACATTAATAGTTGGAAGGGTGTGCGGGGTCTAGGTGGTAAAGGAAATTTACGTTTGAAATACTTCAATTATTAAGGTGTGGTTGATGAATATTTTCAAGGGAAACATGTCCCTGTGTGAATCCCAAAATCTGCATATATTGTTAGTTACGTGAAATATACATTTAGAGCTTCTTATGTTCGTAATTTCACGCACATGAACCTATGTTTTCATCTATTAGTTGTGGCAACAAATTGAATTTAGTCCCTTCTACCAAATTTTAATACATGGTCAATGTAAATTATAATGTCACTCAAGAAATAACTTGTGTCCTTGCTAATCGCAAAACTAAGGCTCTCTTCTTTCACCTAGATCGCATAGGCTACGACTTTAACCGCCTTTCTTTTTAGTAATCTCCATCAAATAAGATGTTTGAACCAACTACGATGTCGAAGTCATATAACCATGGTGTCCAAGTCATTAAGAAAGTGCACTTTTGAGATATCTTAGAATGTTATAAGGGTGGTTCATGCATACTTTCAAGGGAAATATGCATATGTTGGAATCTCAATCTCTACATATGTTAGCTACTAAAATATTCATTTAGGGTTCTTATGTTTCCGATTTCATGTGCATTTCAATACTCAATACATGCAAGTGATAACTATATTAGAAAGTTAATAATAATATGGTTTGTGAGATATCCACATAGCACTAAATAGGAAACAATTTCCACTCATTAGAAATACAAGATGGAAAAGATAGAAAAAAATAAATGTGGGGAATATAATAATGTTGGGAATTTCCTTTTTCATGGTAGCAATTACTTTCTTGGGAAGTGCGTTGATAAATTAATGAAACAAGTAATGAGTGAGATGAGTTAATAATAAACAAAGACACCGAGCCTTTAAGAATAATGTTATTTTGCATTCGGTTTGATAGTTTTAGGGTGTTGACAAATTGCCCTTACACAAATGAAAGGAATGGAAAATTGTAAGAAAATATGGGGAACATGGACTTTGTAATTTTTTTGGACAGCGTTTAATTTGTTAAATAAGATGAAGACATGACTTGATCATCTCCATCGCTAAATCACCTTGATCTTATTATAATACACTTAAATATAATTTTATTGTAATAGCCACTTTATAACTATATGAATGACATTTAACAATCAAAAGCGTCCCAATATTGAAAGAACACTATATAAATAAATAAAAAAGAAAACTAATCAAATTTACATCTTAATCTATTATGAAAACCCCAATTTTATTTTTATTTTAATATTTTTATCCTTGATTATAATATGAGTTGACCATTCTCGACCTTACATTAATAAAGGAAAAGAATTATATAAATGCATCAAAATAGAAAATACTTTACAACATGAAAACATGGTGATAAGAAAGTATATTTTAACACTTATTTTAAGGGCTGAAATAAATTTATTAAATTTATTTATTATTTATAGAGCATGTAGTTCTAGAAACAAACACAATCAAAAACATTGCTAGAATTGCAATATTTACAATATTAAATATTTGACATCACTCAAATATTTTAAAGGAAAAATATGTATGCAAATTCACTACCCTACGAAACTACCTAAATATTTTTTAAACAAGCATTATAAAGATATATATATTTCGAGAGATGGAGGGCATGAGCTTGGGAAGGGTCACACCGGACAACTTCAAATGAGCATAAGCGTTAGCCGACCTCGAGGAGGAAAACATGCACCTTGATAGTTCTCCATGTTATTTTACTCATGGAATGTCAGGGGGCTTACTGATCTAACTCACAAATATCTTGTCAGAGATAGTTGTAAGCATTTTACAAAGTTTCAGGTGTTGTGTTTGCAGGAAGTCAAAATCTCTGGCTTCCATCTTTTTGTTGCTATGCGTACCATCTGGCCTGGTTCTCTCTACCAGATGTCAGCTCATGATAATGGTCGAGGTGGTGTTGTCACTCTTTTAAGCCCTGACCTCACCTCCAATATAATATCATGGGGTTCTAACCCCACTCATCGGGTGGTGTGGACCCTTTTTGATTTTGACGGCCACATTCTTGGGTTGGCCAATATCTATGCTTCCAATGATGCCTCTGAGCGTTCTTATTTTTGGTGGTGGTTGGATGATCATCTGCCCTCTACTACCTGGCTTTTTTGTGGTGATTTCAACATGGTTGAATCTCCCAAAGACAAGTTGGTCGGCTTCCAATGTGTTGGTGTGCTGGTGAACGTGAAGCTGGTTTTACTTATGCAATAAACTTTTTCTTGTTTGATCCCAACCACCGCAAGCACTCTAATGTTGCCACTCCTTGGTTCACTTGGTCTAATTTTAGAGCTGGCGATGACAGAGTTTATAAGCATCTTGACAGAGCTCTACTTTCAGAGCAGCAATGGTTTTCCTTTGACTCTTCATACAGCCTCCCGGTCTCGGTAGTGGACACTGCTTTGGTTTCTGACCATAAGCCTATCTTCTTTGGGATTCAATGGAACTTTCAGTGTCCCAAGCCCAAGTCCACCCAGTTCTATTTAAATACGTCCCACCTTTCTCATCCCAAAACTTTGGATTATATAAGATGTATTTGGAATCTTGACCCAAGACTTGTTGATGGGATTGGCTGGATTGATTGGTGGTCTCATGCCATCACTCATACCACTTCTTTCCTTCGGCTCTATGGGAAACAAGCTGCTCTTTTCGGAAGAATGCTCATGAAGCCTCTCATATTGAATATTCGAGAGCTATTCAAGAGCTTAATTGTCTCCTTTCAACACCCACCTATAAGTGCAAGCTTCTCACTGGAAACATAAGCTTCAAGTTGAGGAGCACTATAAGGCTAGAGGAGCCCAAGTTCGAGCCAAACTACACTGGCTTCGCATTGGTGATAGAGTTACTAAGGAGTTTTTTTCTTCCCTTAAATCTAATCAAACTCTCACCAAAATCAAAGCAATCAAGGAAGGCAACCAAAGGCTTACTCTCTTACCTGACATTCTGTAAGCTTTTGTGCATCACTATCATGTTGTTTTTGTTGCTCAACCTGCTACTCCGGCTCGCGATGCTGCTCTCCTCCAATGCATTGAAGTTGTTCCCTACAAGCTCTCTGAAAGTTAGCACATTGCTTGTGATAGACCTCTCACTCTTGATGATTTGAAGGAAGATGTTCTAGATGGCCTCTGATAAAGCCCCCAATGTTGATGGTTTTCCCTGTGAGTTTTACCAGTCTCTTTGGATGACTGTTGGTCTGGATCTTTATCAGGTCTATCTGGAAGCTATGTCCTCCAACACCCTGGGTGATTTGATTAACCAAGGCAACATCAAATTCATTCCCAAATCTGGAGATCCCGAGCTTATTACCAATTGGCGGCCAATAACTCTGCTCAATGTCTCGTACAAAATTATTGCCAAAGCTCTTGCTAACAGGCTCACTAATTTATTACCTCTGATCATCAAGAGTGAACAAACCAGATTTATCAAAAACAGATATATTTTGGACAACATTATTGCAGTTTGGGAGGGCATGGAATATGCCCGCCAGACTTCTCAACCGGCTCTGTTTATTAAAATTGATTTTTAGAAATCCTATGACATAGTTGAGTGGCCTTTCATTTTGGCCATGTTGCAGGCTATTGGTTTTGGACCCAGGTTCATCCACTCTGTTAATATGCTCTTCCAAAATGCGGGTGCCTGTATTACTATCAATGGTCAGCAGTCTGAGAGATTCTCTCTTCATCTTTCCATCCAGGAAGGCTGCCCTCTTTCTCCTTCTTTTTTTATGTCATTGTTGCTGAAGGTCTAAGCTATTTGCTCGCTAATGCTGCTAATACTAGTTTGGTTAAAGGTATTCAACTACCTTCCTCTCTTAAGTAATTGATTAATGGTCATTTTTAGATGACTCTTTTCTCATTCTAGCTGAAACAAAGGCCTCTCGTCACTTATGCCATGAAATTTCTTGATATTTTTGTCTTGCTTCTGGTTTTACTATCCAATAGAAGAAAATCCAATGTTACAGACAAGCGATGGGTCCCAAACCTCCTTGGCTAGAGGGATTTCAATGGCTTTGGATTGAACCTGGTGTTCAATTTAAATTTCTTGGCATTCCTTTTGCTTTTATGGCATCCCTTGCTAACCTTTGGAACTATGTGATTCAATGAGTTGAGCAAAAAATCTCTTTTTGGATTACCAGGCATTTGTCTCTTGCTGGAAAATTCCAAGTTTGTTCTAAGGTTCTGGCTGCCACTCATGTCTATTACTCCTCATGTTGGGCACCTTCTATAGCCGTTTACCACAGACTGGAGAAAATTCTACGTGATTTCCTGTGGGCCAACTCCAAAAACCATTGTTTTCACAGAGTTGCTTGGGACATCTACTATACGCCCAAGGACATTGGTAGTCTTGGCCTAATCAACATTCATATGAAAGGGTTTTCTCTTACTGCCAAATGGATTATTCACAACCTTGAAGGTGAGGAGTCTTGGAAAATTCTTCTCATAAATTATATATCTTAAGGGTCTCCACTTAATTGAAAGGCATGGCAGGTTTTGAACTACTTCTCCTTACTTCTATGCCCTGATAAAGTTAAAATTGGTGGCTCGTTTGTGGCCAAAATCATATGGAAATCTTGGGAACTTCTCAAACCCCATCTGCTTTGGTAGGGTGATGGTTTCCGGAATGGGCTCTCTCTTAACTCTCTTAGTTTGTGGTGGAATTCGGTGTTTCAATTTCATGACAAACCCCTTGCTCTTTCCTTACAGCTCAAGGGTTTGCATTTTTTCAAAAAAGGGATTCAGTATATTCAAGACCTTTTTGTCCTATCACCAAGGATTGGCTTCCATGGGATAGCCTAAAAGCTAATTTTTCTCTAAATGACAATGATAAACAAGCCATTTCTATCATTCAAGATCTCATACCTAGCGATTGTTTGCATAAAATTGGTGTCACTACGCAACGCCCATGGTGGTTTGATTGGCATTGGCCCTCTGCCACCCCCTTCAGAAATTATAAACCTCGGGTGGGCTACAAGCTTCTCACCCAGAAGCAGCTTCCTCTCAATAAGTTAAATGCTCGTTGGAGCTTACATTCCACTCGTTTTGGGTGGAAGCAATGCTTCACTATTGTTTGGGCCATTCCTATAGAGCCCAAAGTTGCGCACTTTCTTTGGAGCATTCTTCATCAAGGGCTTCCAATGGGTAAGTGCCTTGTTCTTCTAGGAGCTCCCCATTGTGCTGCCCTATCTGTAACCACATTAAGACTCTTCTTCATCTCTTTTGGTTCTGCCCTCATGCTCAGTCTGCCTAGCGCTGAATTCATACCCTTTTTTAACCTTTTTCCCACCTTCTTTACGTGGAAAATGGTTCTTCTAGGGGATTCGTCCTTTATTCCCGCAAAATTTTACAACATTTGGCATTCTTTCAGAGTGGCTATTTTATATCACATTTGGAATTCTAGAAATGTTGTTATTTTTAATAAGGAGACAGTGGATAGAATTTTTGCTATTTCTAACAAGCTTGTTGTCATCTCCAATGTTTCGCTTCAGATCCAGGTGCAGGCGGAGAAAGTCCACATTGAATTTGAGCACTTGCAAACTCTTCTAGACCATTGGGGGTTCCCCTTGTGCGCTTAGTCACGTTCTTCCATATCACCACTCGTAGGAAGCTCGCTCACTTTCCCATGGGTGGTGCAACTTCGATCGGGGTCCAGCTCATGGGTGGCGTAGCACCTCTCCTCACCGGTGGGTCCCTTCTCCGCCTCCATCTTGGACTCCACCCGCTACCGAGGTGTTTGGTCGGCTGGGCTCTGGCAGTGGTGGTTCCAGGTGGCAGGCGCCCGACCAATCAAAGTTTCTACGGCTCTCTTTGGCTATCTTGCCTCCTAGTTGGGAAAGGAGGAGGAGCAATAGTAGAGATGATGGTGGGAGATGCTTGATGACACCCCCGACACTACTCTTGGTGGTTGGGGTGACCGTCTAAAGAGCCCACCACCACTGCCACCATCTTCCATGTTTTTTTGCTTTTGCCAAGCCTCCATATTTGGAGTTTTGTCTAGTTCTCTACACATTTGCTTTAAACCTTTTTGAGTGATAAAGCTACTATTGATATGATTATGTGACATTTTGCAACTCGTAGCCTCTTAATGGATACTTTGATCCTACTTGTGGGGTGTGATCTTTTCCACCCAATTTTGTATGATTAGCATTGTACATCTCATGTCATCATTAATATATGGTTATGCTTTTCAATCAAAAAAAAGATATATATATATATTCTACATTTCTACAAACAAAAACATAATATGGTATAACACCAAATGGGACTCTTATGAGAGGATTAACTTGGTGTGGACCACCACCTCTTAAGACAACTACAAAGCCTAAGAAAGTTCCACAAGATTTTTCAAATGGAGAAGGCAACAGCGTAAACAAGGGAAAAGATTTCCTTAAATTAGAAATTAATAAATATTTATGGTGCCCCTAATTACGATTATAAGAGACTTATTTATTTATTATATGAAAATTCAAATCAATACTTGAAACATGAAAGTTGATGAAAAATGATTTCCTAGGGCCGAGATATTCTATATCATAGTAAAAATCGGGTGGATAGCCCACATTTTTATCCATTAGTTGTAGCAAAAAATTAAATTCAGTCCCTCCACTAGAATATAATATACATTCGTTATACATTATAATGACACTCAATAAATAGATCATGTCCTTTTTAATATCAATGCCAAAGCTATCTTATTTCACCTATATTATTGCATAGGGTAAAAGCTTAAGCCCCCTTTTTTTGTAATGGTAATCTCCATAGAAGAACTCAATTTCTTCAATTACATATACACAGAGTGTTTTTTCCTCCAAGTTTTTTTAACCAACTATGAATGTTGAACCCAAGTAAGCATGTGCCCACATCCAATGCATAAATATAATTCTTTTGTGCCAAATGTCTACACACGTCGAAGGTACTTTGGTATTTTTCACTTTTGTTTTTAGAAATCCAGAGCTTCATTGGATATTTTAAAAATCCAACCTTGTTTACTCCATTACAGAGTTTTTTCATGCCTACAAAGAACATTTTGATTTCCTTTTACTTCCTTTAGCAGTTTTGTAATTTGTGTTTTCATTTTTCTCTAGGAAAATCTTGGCACATCCTACCCATTATGCAAGGAAAACGATGTTATAATTATTGATTAAGAAAACAAGTAAATAATCAATATTATATATGTCATACATATGAAGAATCGGGATTTTGGTGCCCTACAACTAATGGACAATTTAACTAAGTATGTAAATCGATTCCTTTATATGACTAAAAAGTGTACTATACTATTATTTCTAGAATATTATGTTGTGCAATTTAAACATATCATTGTATTGAATGGACCCACTAGATTGTATTTTTTTATGTTGACCTACACATCCAAAATATTTGAAGAAAATAAAATAAAAATCTCGGTGTAAGTGAAATTGTTCTAGCATTATGAACACCACCAAATTTCTCTAATGTTTGACAATTCCTTTCATTTCTTTCATATGTTGATGTTCTCTAACAATGCTTGGAATAATATAGATGATCAAATTCAATAGAGTGACATGTATATGTTTATAAGAAATGTAAAGCTGTCATGAAGTATTCAATTCAAATTGATACACACAAAGAAAACAACAAGAGCCAAACTCCACTATAGAATAAAATTTGTCATGTACAATGAGATTATCCAATCGAGTATATATTACATTAAATAAACACCCAATAGAGGGAAAACCCCTCATGAGTATGGGTTTCTAATCAAATCCTACATCCTATTGGATTAAACAAGCAAAAATTGTAATCAATATACTTATACCGAGACTTGTATTGACTCACTGGATATTTAAAAAATTATGGATCGGCACCCTTACATGGGAACTCCTAATAACTTCTAGTCCCGAAAGGAAGTTATGGAAAGATCACTACAATTACAAGTAAAAATGCTATAAGAAACAAGATATTTCACATGTATACATCATACATTAATAATCGAGCTCATTGATATGTACAAATTTCCTATAGAGAGGAAATCGTAGCCGTAAAAAAACATCAAATGGACAAAGAAAACAAGAGTACACTAGCCTAAAGACCACAAAAATATGACAACCCATGGATTTATCCTTCGGGATTCAAGATAAATTACATCAGCATACTCATGGCTAAACCTAATCCTTGTAACAACCATAAAATACGTAAGAATGCCACCTCACATTTTGAAATAAAATCCATAGCCAATATAAGGTATATTGCACGATACATGCACCCAACGGAAGTAAGACTAGGATTGTCACTGTAATTGTCAAACCCATTGGCCAATAGGCTTGAAATAAATCAATGAAATAAACATTTATCCTTGTATGGATCACACAATCACTAAGATTACTACAAAGGTTCTTAAGATAGTAAGCAATATTGCTAGTGTATACTTGAACAAAAAAACATAACGGAAGGAAAATCCCTCTTAATGTACAAATGGGAATTCAATGTTTGAGGCATAAAATGAATTTTTCTAACAAACAAATACAACTCAATTACACTCGATCGTTGCAAAAAAACAATGAAAAACAACATGAAAATGGAAAATGACAAATGAAATACAAGAAAAATACAAAACTTTCACGCCCTTCCTCGGTCCACGCCCGGCACGGACTCAAGGATAGAGTTAGTTCATTATTCTAGGTTTCATTCCATTTTTCCAGGTTTACTAACATATACAATTTTTAAGCAAAGATGCCCTCTAGATTCAAAAAGTGTGTTAGGTTTAATATTGTACTAGGTTTAAAGTTCATGTCTCAAGTTTTCTAGTGTGCCCAAGGGTCTAAGATTTTGAACCCATGGCTCTGATACCAAGTGTAACGCCCACTAAAAACTCCCACTTGAGACCCAAGAACAACCTAGGTTTAGTTAGAAAAATTATGGAATAATTTTTTTAAAGTATCCAAATCACATTACAAAACACTAAGAGAGTAAAGTTAACCCAAGCATAGTTAAATTTCCCTTAGGTGATAATTTAATAATTAAACTTAGATTAACACAAGCTAGACATTTCTTAATTAAAATCAGAGAGTAATAAGGGCCAAAACAATTAAATCCCCAAGGTATTTAATTCCAAAAGATTTAAACAATTAACAAAATCTAATTACAAGGGTAGAATGCACATTTAAATTAACAGGGTAAATTCTTAATTACCCACTCCCAAACTCACTTAAATGATTCAACTTGATTTTTCTCATATTTAACGCACTCAAAACTTCTTGAAACATTCCCATTAGATAGGAAATTTCCTCCCTTTCCAGTGATATAAAGAAGTCCTCCTAACTCCTCATATTTCTCAAGTTATGGGCCGGCGGGCCTTGGGATGAAAATTTTCCCAAGAGCGGGCTGCGGGCTTGGGAAGAAAATTTTCCCTAACATGGGCCTGCGGGCTTTGGAAATAAATTTCGTCTGGAATAGACCATAGACGGTGGAACAGGGAAGAAAACTTTTCACAAAACACGGCCACGGCGGAGCGGGGAAGGAATTTAGCGCTTTTTCCCTTTTTAGACAAAAGGCGTAACTTACCTCTACACGCCTTTGCGAGCTTGTAGTGGGGCTTCATGCCAAAAGAGACAATTTTATCCTAAGGTCTGCAAGGGACACGTGTCGAATTTCCCACTCCGTGGGGGAATTTGGTCGTAGGAGAAACTTAAGATCTTTAGCTTTTGTGGAAAAAAATCGTTAAGGGATCGAAATGATCTGCGTGTCCGCCATGTTCAAAGGCACCATGTGTCAAGCCCGGGATACAAGTGGGGAAATCATACTAGGGGAAAATTAGGTAATTAATACTTTTTGTTAAAAGTGCAAAGGTTAAAAATAACCCTCTCATGCGCCGATGCCACGTGGCGTGTGCTCTCCTTGGCTCAGCAGTCGGCGGGGCCGTCGGGTGACTTAGAAAATTTTTATTTAAAGAGAAAAAAGGTCTAGAGGTTTAAAATGATCTGTGCCTCTACCTATGCCTAATTCTACCACGTGTCAGCTAACCATTGGTTGCGGGTGGCGGGGCATGGAGGAAACTTATGAATTTTGCCCAAAAAAATTTAAAAATTAAGATTGAGTACGCAGCCCGCGCATGCCCACGAAAGATATTTTCCAAGATGAAGGGAGGGGATGCGGGGCTGCGGAGAAACATAGAAATTTTTGCCAAAATTTTTGAAAACGTTAAGGTTGAGAAATCAACCGCTCCTCCGTCGTCGCCTCGTGAAGCCACGTGTCGCCCAACCGCTGGGTTGCGGGCGCGCGAGGAGGAGAAACTTAAAAAAATTTCCCAAATAAATTTTTGAAGTGCTAAGGTTTAAGGCAATCCGCTCCTCCGTCGATGCCTCAACAAGCCATGTGGCAAAACCTCATTGGCTCTGGTGGCAGGCCTTAGAAAAAAAAATCCAATTTTTGTTTTTGAACTTAGATTATTTTTAGACCAAAAGAATGTTTTCGAGCAACGGAGCGGTGGAGAACTTCGAGACTTTAGCATTTTTGGAAAAAAGTGCTAAAGGAAATTTTCACCCATGGGTCTGCTGAGTGAAATATTTTATTAATTAAATTTGATAGTTAGATTATTTTTGAAGCCAAAATGAAGTAAAATTTCATAAGGCCATAACTTTTGATTGGGAACTCTTTTTTTGGAAAACAAGGACTTTTTGGAAAGGTCTCGATGTCCTCTTTGCACAAAAACCTTAAAAATTTGATTTTAATAAATTTTAAAGATTCAATTTTGAGAAAACGTCTTTTTCACTTAAAAAGTGAAGTGGTGTTTTTAACTTGCACAATTTGTTCAAAACCACCATGCTTTCTCCTACAACATGTCAAACAGACATAGAGGTTTTCACTTGGAAGAATTTAGGATTAATTTCAAAGGTTAAGTTGTTTGATTGAAGATCAATTTGAAATTTCTCCATTGATAGAAAAAAAAATGACCGTGAAAATGTTTGAGTCAATTTTGAAAGGTTCTATGAAAATTTCTTAAGTGTTTTAGTTTTCTTGGGATCATTTTGATCACATTAAGTTCAATTGAATATTTCATTTGTCTTTTATAGTTTGTAGGGTTGTTCTGATTAATATTTGTAGTTTTAGAAAAACATCTTAACAGAGATCAGATTTGAATAGATCTATTTTTCATTTGTCATCTTCTATGTATTAGAGTTCATTCCAATCTAATTCACATATTAAGTTGATTCAAATCAAATTATTCAAAAGCCAAAATATAATTCTGATTTCCAAATAATTCATTTCAAAAGAACAGAGTAATATAACATTTCTTCATACGTATTTCTTTCTTTCAAACAAAGATTACTCAACATATTTCAAACACAAATTTTAAATATAACAATGCCATGTTGAACAAGTTAAAACAACTTCTATTCAATTGGAATGATTTCTTTTACAACTTCTCTTTTACAATGATCAAATACAACTTACAAAGATATAAATCTTTCTCTTTACATTCCTTTTACAATCTGATGAATACAGAGTATATATCTTTCACAATCAAATGGGATTTCATTTCAAAAACATAGTAACTCTTCAACACAAAATATATTACATTGTCATCCACTTCAAGTGGGAAATGGTTTACAAATAGAAATCTCACAAGGGACTGGATTCTATCTTTTTCTTAGTTTCTAGAACAACAACGTGAATTTCCTCCATTTTCTAGTTTGATCACAATAAAAGAAAGGTAAAGGCAACGCTCTCCACCCAACCAAGACATCAATGAAAAGGATAATTTGTCCTCTTCATTGGCCCCCGAGCCCCAACCATAATGCAATAAGAAATGTGCTTTAACTCATGGCAACAATAGGATTTCACAACACACAAGCAGATTTCACATTGAAAACACACCCAAAACACAAGCGTATTTTACAACCACGAATAAAGATAACAAACAACACTCAATTCATCATGCAAGCCAAAGGAGTAAGAACTATGGGGGATGTTGCTTATGCCTCCAAAATGGGAAATGGGTATCACCACCTGAGAACAAACCACCAAAATATATCATTTCAAATCCCTAACATGCCCTTATGCCTCCCCCAACTACCCCTTATTCCTCCCATTTCCTTATGCCTCCCAACCTCTTATGGAACCCCATAATGAGTAAATAAATGCAAACTATTTCTTTTTGCAAGGTGGAATCATTAATGCGAATCACAAAGACCCCCGAATGGTTTTAGATATGTAGTTTGAAAATGGGAATTCGGGTGTGATTGCACAACATTGGATCCTCTCTCAAGGTGTGGGACCTGCAAACTTGAGAGGATCCTCCAGAGAAATCTAGTTCTTATTCCTAATCTACCTACCATAAGCTATTCCAATGCAGGACAACTAATCTAATCCTAATCTAATCATTCCAAGGAGGAAGGGAAGAGAGAAAAACATGAAAATAAAAGCCTACACTAAAATGGTGATACACTAGAGAAGGAAAGTGTGAGACAATCTGATGAGGGAGAATGAAACAGAGAAAAATGGAGCTGAGAGAGGTCAGACAGAAGTGACACGGCCCTTAGATCCAAATCTGGCATTGAAACTCCAAGAAACACGACATCTTACACCAGTAAGTGCGAAACACATACAAAAAAACAAAATGGAAAAGAGAGGCATGGGGAAACAACAAAACCATGCAAAGGGTTGAAGAACACCACAAAAACATGTTTTATTGCTCTAAAATGTGCACAGACAATTACATTTTTGAAGAAGAGGTACAAATGCATTTTCCAGGCATAGGAGAAGGTTTTTTCAAAATGGCATCGAGAAACAAATTTGACAGAGTTTCTCTATGCCTAGAATGTCTCTCTTGTCCAAAATGACAAGTTTTACTATATATAGAATGAAATCGAGAGAGAGGGAAAGAGAGAAATTGAAAAATCCATTTCTACGCAACCACCGACCAACTTCAATCAATTTGTCTACAAAATGATGGGCTCCATGAACATTCCCATACCTCCATGTACTTTTCTTCGCAAAGACAAAGGAGACCCATACTTGCATTACTTTTGGTGGTTGGATGTCTATTCTACATTTTTTTCCCATGCCGGGACGTTTCTTCATTTTTCACCCACCAAACTCCGACCAAAAAGCAAAATTGAAGTATCCATGGTGGAGAGGGTGTTAACAGCTTTCTAATAACACCAAAATCGATGAAAACCAAGCCCTGGATAAACATTTATGCCCTTATAATGATCTCAGTAATTAAATTAGCGTAAAATGGCGAAAAAACCATTAAAAAACGGATCCGTGGGCCAAAAATTCAATTTTTTCCCATTTTCCACAAATTCACACAAAACCCAGAACCTCCATGGGCTCGTAGCTCCATTGTGACATGTGTCACCTTCGGATTGGATGGGGGGGTTAAAACCCACATTTTACCCTTTCGGGGCTGAAGTGCAAATTTTCCAAGACCTCCCGATGGCCCGTCAACGCACCGATGACGTGTCCTTGAAGTGACACGTGGCTTCTTCTAATTACCGGGAGATGCAATCCAATTTCTTCTTTTATGCTCCTTCGTAATTTGTCAAAAATCAAAATTCTATCCGACGACCCATCTCTGCTCTCTCGAGCAGATCGGACACGTGTCGCCTCCTCATTGGTTGATGGAACCGCGGGTTCATTTCGTGCCTTTAACCTTTTTGACCAAAAAGGCCAAAAACTCAACTTTCTCCGACACTCGCCTTGGCGCTGCGGCGTGGGCTTGACACGTGGTGCCTTCTCGATTGGATGCGGAGGCACGGTTCAAATTTGCTCCTTTATCTTTTTAGACAAAATCCAAAATTTCCTTTGTATCTTCACCGGCCCGCCTTAGCATTGATAGCCATGTGTCATCATCTGATTCGATGCGGGGATGCGGCTCACTTCAAACCCTTAAGTTTTTTGGATAAAAAGAGGGCAAAATTCCTTAAGTCCTTCCACATCCGCCTTTCCCTTTGATGACGTGTAACTTTTTGATTGGAGCGGATCCCCGACCACTTTTCTTCCACTTTCAAGTGTTGAGCTTATGGGCTGATTTTTGACTTTAAGTTTTTAGCCCAAAAAGGGGCTAATTGCCAAAAAAATTCCCTTACCCCACAAGTCTACTTCTTTCCTTCATCAAACCCGTGCAGACCAAAAATTTGAATTTGTGTCTTTTAGCCAAAAGGGCTAAGTGATAAATTTTCCACCATGCCCCCACCAATGCACTTCTAGAAACCTCCCTAAGCTCATGAGCCAAAAGTTGACTTAGTGCATTTTGACAAAAATGCCTAAGTGTTTAAAAGTTCTCCATTATTCCACCGGTTTGCCTCCATCTAGCCACGTGGCATCACCTGATTGGTTGGGGCCACAAATTACTCCTTTGCGGGCTCGCGGGTCAACAAATGAACTAGAGTTTTTAGACCAAAAATAGGCTAAGTGCCAAATTATCCTCCATGGCTCCACCAACCCGCCAATTTTCCTTGGAAAAATTTCTTCCTTAGGTCCACTGCCCACCTTGGAAAAATTTCCCTGCAAACTTCATCGAGCCATAACTCAAAAATACTACGAGTTAGGAGGAGTTCTTTACCTTTTGGAAAGGGGAAGAAATTCTCTATCTTTTGAAGCCATTTCCAATTCCTTGAATGATTTAAACTTGTGAAATTTTTAGTGAAGCACAAAAGGAAGTAAGTTAACCCACAATAACAGGAGCTTATTTTGGTTAACAAATTTGGTAGCTCAAGGGGTCATCTCGCCCGCTAGATGAATGATTAGTGGCCTTTTGAAGCATCCATTGGGCATGGAGTCAAGCCCGATAACCAATTCTGATCTAAACTATGAAAATATGAACTCTAAGCCACTTGGAAACCCACTTACACTTGGAGTTGATCTCCACTAAAATCCACTCGAAAGAAATCATGTGCAAAAGCAAATAATGCAGCACCAAAAACTATGCACAAATTAAAAATCATACATACCCCAGTGGGATATGAAGAGTTCGCAAAAGCAATTCTTTTGTTGAAAGAAAACCTACATACTCTACTCTAACTGGAAGCAATGGTGAACTAAAAAACCCTACAACTGGTTGTGCAAAATAGCTTCCTTTCTTCAAAATTGGCAGCCATGCAAATGATTTGGAGATGAAAATGTCTATTACAATGAGTGGAAAATTAACCAAAATTTGGTCTTCCACCCAAATCATCAAGGTGTCAACTGAAAACAAATTAAATACCTCATTTAGTTGCTCTTCTGCATTTGGGTGAAGAGGTATTGCAATTGATCCTTGTACTTTTCATATCATCCTCATGCCTAGAAGCCGAGCATGACCGTGGAAACTCCTCTTTTGGATCCAATGAAGCCAAGTATTTGATAGGGCATGGTCTGATTCTTTGAATGTGCCCATTTATCTGGAATTCAACTCCAACAATGGATTCTTTTTGCATACCTTCTTGGATGAATGGTGTGGAAGAGATGATGGAAACTACTGCTCTTTCCCTTCCTCTTCCCATGAAGAACATGGAATATTTAAACCTCCCAAACTTGATTCCAAAGAGCTGCTATAAAATGCAGGCTGCTGCAATTGAAATTTCTCCTCCATGACAACAGGCTCATGTGCTTGGAAGGTGGATAATGAAGGAGAAAACAATGTGATTTCAACTAGTTCTTCTCCATCAAAACAGTCCTCCAAATCAAACAAATAATCTACCTCTTTGTTGTCCTACTGTAAATGTTCAACCTCTTCCATGGTGTCTTCTTGGTCTACAACTTGTTCACCATGTTTTCCCTCATTCTCAAACATTGAGTTTGAAATATCAAACTCTTCTTCAACATTAGAGTTTGAGAGAGATGAGGTGAGAGGAAGAATTGAAGGTTCTTCTATGGCTTGTTTTGTGCTCAAAGCTTCTGGATCTGCATTATTCTCCTCCACACCGGAAGTTACTCCTCTTCTTTTGGATTTGAAGCAGCTTCTCCGTCACCATGTGCTTCTTGAAGACAATCTTGCCCTTGAGTGACCTCTTCCTCTAGCATGAAGTTTGACAAATCAAACTCTTCAATTTGCTACTCTAGAGGACTAGTTGGGACTGCAAGATCTCTTTTAGAGCTTTCCTCCATCATGGATTCATTAACCAAATCAGGCCCTTCGAATGAAAGCAAGAAATCTCCATTGATGCCTTCTTCTTCTGCTGCTACAAACTCTGATTTGATTTCTTCCATTTTCTCCTCTTCAATGGGACTTGGAGCTGATTGTTCTTCCTCTGCCTAGGCTGATTGTGTGGTTTGAATTGGATCGTGTTCCTTTCAAACAAAGTACCAACATGGACACTATATTCTGAGCAAACTGATTTTTGATCTTCTTGTTCCACTTTTGCTGCTACAAACTCAGCCATATCCACCACTGGCTCTTCAACACTTACCTCCTCTGTAGGCTTAACCAGCAAGGGGATCTTTGTTATCCCAAATTTGAGAGCCATGCTTACTAAGCTCTTGATCATTTCTTCTTTTTCACTTCTTCTTCTTGTTGTCCTTCTTGACTGATTTTTGCAATTTCTTCTTCACCACATGGAATTGGGAAGGCAAGAGGAGGAGTGGGTTGGGATTCAACTAGTTGTGCATTTGTTTGTGGTGGTGGAGGAGGTGAAACTTCTTGTTTCTTTGGAGGGGAAGGTATTTCATTTGGATCTTGTGGAGGGGATTTGGATTTGGAAGAGAAGAGGGCGGAAAACTGAGATGGGATGGAAGACTAGGGGATGGAGGGATGGATTTAACCTTTGGGGAAGCATATGGGAAGATTGAAACTTGACACTCGCTGAAATGATAAATCTTGAGAGGGAGAAAAAGAAAGACAAGGAGTTGTTGAATGACTTACCCATTGACAAGGTTGATTCAGAATTTGCTCATATGCTTCTATCCCTCAATCCATTTTTAAGTTGGGGCAGCATTCCAATCATGAATTTCAGCTTCTTCTAAGGGTTGTAGTGTCTTGGAAAGGGGCCTTCCCATGGACAAGGTTCCCTACAACCAATTTTAAGTGCTTTCATTTGAGCTGAAGCTCTAGATTGCACCATGCTTGCCTCCATTTTTTGAATCTTCTCTAGCATATCAGCATCTTGCATTTGATTGTCTTCATTGTTTGCATACCCCTGCTCTTGGAAAGCTCCATAGCCAAACTGATTTTGGCACTGCTGCTCATAGGGGTAGACATGCTGATTTTGAATTTGCTCAAAATGCTGATTTGAAGGAGTTGTAAAACATATTGGAGGTGGATTGTTCTGTTGTTGCAAATGTGAATTCCATGATGGAAATGAAGTCATGATTGCACAAATTCATGGAATGGAAAAGAATGAAAGATATGGAAAGAAGAATGGATGAAAGTGAATGAGAGAAAGGTCTACAACTTCAAAGATAGGTTGTAAACTAGATGGAGTCGCCAGATGTGTTTTTGAATGTGCCTCCAAAGGTTGAATCTTACCAAGAACACATCAATCTTGATAAAATAAAGTGAAGACCTCTTAGGTCCCACCGGGCGTGCCAAAACTATTAGTGTAGAATCACAAAGCACTCCCCGAATGGTTTCAAATGTGCAGTTTGAAAATGGGCATTCGGGTGTGATTGCACACAACATTGGATCCTCTCTCTAGGTGTGGGACCTACAAACTTGAGAGGATCTTCCAAAGAAAGTTGGTTCTTCTTCCTAATCTACCTCCGCCACAAGCTATTCTAGTGCAGGCCAACTAATCTAATCCTAATGTAATCATTCTAAGGAGGCAGGGAAGAGAGAAAACATGAAAATAAAATCCTACAAAGTAAAAATGCAGGTGATACACCAAAGAAGGAAAGTTTGATACAATATGATGAGGGAGAATGAAAAAGAGAAAAATTGAGCCGAGAGAGGTTAGGCAAAAGTGACATGGCCCTTAGATCAAAATCCACCATTGAAACTCCAAGAAACATGACATCTTACACTGCAAGTGTGAAACACATACACAAAAAAAAAATGGAAAAGAGAGGCACGGGAAACAACAAAACCATGTAAAGGGTTGAAGAACACCACAAAAACATGTTTGATTATGCTACGCCCTTAATCATATATCTTATATTAGATGTATATAGCCAACTTGTGGCTATAATAACTTCTTATCATTATGTATCTCTTTCATATATGTTATATTTTCATTAGTGGGTTGGCCTTGGTGTTTTCCATAGCATAGGAATAATATATATAGGGCTTAGTAGGTAGTAGTTGATCATTCATTCAAAGATTTGAGTCTTATTATCTTGTTTGAAGGTTGCCCCCTCGAAGTGGCTAAGCTATTAGTCATGAACATTGATAGCATTTATCTGAAATATTGTGTTCATTGGTGTTATATTTATGCTAATAATCAGATTTATACAAGTAATTACATTACAAGTGGTATCAGAGCTTGAACTCGGCCAACACTGCATCAAACCCTAATTGTGAAGGTTCGTCCATTTCTCAAAATTGGAAGCTAATTTTTCTAAAAATATTTCTAAGGTGTGGTGAAATAATTCAAGTAAGCTTCCCTCCAAATTTTAAGAATTTTTTACTTGTTTTGCAAAAGTTATAAGGGTTTTATGTTTTTTCATAATTCGGCTACCTAGGTACAATTTGTAGAATTTTTCAAAGTTATTTACATTGACAGAAAGAAGATTAAAAATTAGTTTGAGTTCGTTGTTTTAGTTTTATAAAATTTGGCTGAATTCCTATTGAAATTTGAAACCCTAAATTTCAGCCTTGATCCTTAAGTCTTACCATTTTGGGGGATCATGGTTGAGCCTTCGACAAGAGGAAAAAGAATCCCATCACTCCGGGTAAAACCCTTGATAAGGATGAGATAATAATTGAGGAGTTAGAGTCATAAGGGGTATCTACAGAGTCCTCAGGGTTAGGGTTTACTTCAACTGACCATAAGGTCAGCTATCTTGAGTTAGAATTGTGAAACCTCGAAGGGAGAGTGGCAAAGAAAAATATGTAGAAAAGATTGGACAATGATTGGAGGATTTGATTAACTAATTTAGTTACAATATCATGGGTCATCATATCCTTCCTAATCAGCCACAAATCAATCATACTCATATTAACTAGGGTGGATCTTTAGGTCAAAGTAATAGACAAACTAGCCAGTTTGGATCTGCAAACATGACCAATCCAAATACAAACACTCTGCAAGCCCATAACATGATTCCAAAAGTGGAAATGCATAATTTTGATGGAAAGGATCCACTCAATTGGATTAACCAGATGGATAATTTCTTTGATCTTCATCAGATTCCATCGGGACAAAAGGTTACCATGGCATTGTTGTATCTTGAACTGACCAATTCATTTGGTATCGACCGTTATGTGCTCAAAGGAAAAGAGTGGCCTCAATGTTACATGGACAATATTCACCAATTGAAGAAAAGAGAGCCAAAGGGTTATGTTTTAATTGTGAAAACAAATTTGGGCTAGGAAATAAGTGTCTGAAAAGAAGTTGTTCTCCATTGAGGGACGTATCAAGAAGAAGAAAATGAAGAAGATGAAGAGGTAGAGCCGGAGGAGGAATTAGGAGATCTCCAGACCACCAATATCATGTCATGCAATTTCAGGTATTAGCACTCCCCAAACTCTCAAAGTAGTTGGATTCTTAAAAAAATAGAGGGTAACAATGTTGATTGATTCGGGAAGTACTCACAACTTCATCAATCATAAGTTGGTGGTACACTTAAACTACTTTGTTTATCCAACTCCGTGCATTGTCAAGTCATGATTGCTTTGATGGGAAAACTATTAGTTATTCAGAAAATTCCATAACATTAATCTCGTCATGGGAGATTACTTTCTAACTAGCAATATGTATACCATTTCCATGGGAGGAGCAGACATTGTGTTAGGAGTTCAATGGATTACCACCTTGGGAACCATTGAAATGAATTTCCAAGAGTTGTTCATGTGATTTCATTTAGAAGGGAGGACTTTTAAACTAAAAGGATTAAGAGCAAAGTCCCCACAGTTGGTGAGTTCTCATCAGATGCAAAAATTTCTTAGAAAAGGGTGCGTAAGGCTTTGTAGAACAACTATTTTCAGGTGGAAGCACATCATTCCAATACATTTATTCCCGCAGATATGCAAGCAGTTATAGATGAGCACTTAGCGGTGTTTGGAGAAATTCCCAAGGGTCTACCTCTGAAAAGAGACCATGACCATGCCATCCATCTAGTACTAGGGAGTCAACCACCCAACATCAGACCTTATAGGTACCCCTATATGCAAAAGAGTGAGATTGAGAAAATAGTTCAAGAGATGTTAGAAGCAGGACTTATTCGTCATAGTCAAAGTGCTTACTCTTCTCCTGTAGTGATGGTATGAAAAAAGATGACAATTAGCGCATGTGTCCAGATTACAGGGAACTCAATAAGTACACAGTTAAAGATAAGTTTCCTATTCCTGTAATTGATGATTTTCTAGATGAGTTACATGGTGTTGTTTACTTTACAAAACTTGATCTTCATTCTGGATATCATCATATTAGAATCAAGGATGAAGATATTCATAAAACAACCTTCAGGACACATGAAGGACACTATGAGTTCTTGGTAATGCCTTTTGGACTAACAAATGCACCCTCTACATTTCAAAGCTTGATGAATTCCATCTTTAATCCATTTCTTCAAATTTTGTTTTAGTGTTCTTTGATGATATATTAATCTATAGTAAAACATGGGAGGAACACCTGCATCATGTAAATAAGGTGTTGGAAACTCTTGAACAACATCAACTTTATGCAAAGCCTTCTAAGTGTTCTTTTGGTGTCAAGGAGGTTGAATATTTGGGTCATATTGTCTCTTATGAAGGTGTTAAAGTGGATCCTAACAAGATAAAATCCATGCTTAAATGGAAGGTTCCCAAAACCCTAAAAAAATATCCGAGGATTTTTGGGGCTTATAGGTTATTATCGTAGATTTGTAAGGAATTATGGCAGCATCATAGCACCAATCACAACTTTATTAAGAAGGACTCTTTCCAATGGAACAAGCAAACTACTATGGCCTTTGAGAAGTTGAAGGAGGCCATGTCCACCACTCCAGTTCTAGCCACCCCATATTTTTTAAAAACATTCATTGTTGAATGTGATGCTTCAAGGTATGGTATGGGGGTAGTACTCATGCAAGAAGGGTGACCCATTTCCTTCGAGAGCTGCCAATTCAAAGGTAAGAATATCTCTAAACCAGTTTATGAGAAAGAAATGTTAGCAATACTTCATGCAGTGAAGCAATGGAGACCATATATAATGGGAAGACATTTCAAAGTAAAGACAGATCATGATAGTTTGAAATACTTCTTAGAGCAACGTTTATCATCGAAGAACAATAGAAATGGGTCTCAAAAATGTTGGGGTATGATTTTGAGATAATATACAAGAAAGGAAAAGAGAATGTAGTTGTTGATGCTTTATCTCGAAAGGATGAATCTGCCAGGCATTGTTGTGTGCCATATATGTATTACATGAGGATTGGATAGAGGATGTAAGGTCTGAATGGAAAAATGACCCAAGTACACAAAATCTCACTCAAAATCTCCAACAAGATCCAAGCATGTCAGAAAAAATTATATGGAAAGGAGATGTTTAATGGTATAAAGATAGATTATATCTATGTAAGAATTCAACCCTTAAAAATAGGGTTTTATCTAAGCTCCATGATTCTCCAAAGGGGGTCATTCTAGCTTCTTAAAGACTTATCATCGAATCAAGCATGATTTTTTCTAGGAAGGGCTAAAAGGAGATGTCCAAAAATTTGTGGCAGAATGCATGGTTTGTCAACAAAATAAGGGTGAAACAATTAAGTCCCTGGGTCTTTTACAACCTCTATCTATTCTAGCCGAGGTGGTGGGAAGAGGTGTCTATGGACTTCATCACAGGATCGCCTAAATCGAAGGTAAAATGTAATCATGGTATTGGTGGACGACTCACCAAATATGCCCATTTTTGTGCTTTATTACATCCATTTGTTGCAAGTACGGTAGCAATGGCCTTCAGGGATACAATTCAGAAGCTACATGGGACACCAAAGATTATAGCGAGTGATCGAGACCCTATCTTTACTAGTAATTTTGGGTGACTTGTTCTCATGCTTGGGAACACAACTAGCTCGTAGTTCCTTTTATCATCCCTGTCTAATGGGAAAATAGAGGTGGTAAAAAAGTGCTTGGAGGGATATCTTCGTTGTTTTACATCAAATAAGCAAGCGAGATGGGTCCAATGGTTACCGCTGGCAGAATGGTGGTATAACACCTCCTTTCATCCTTCATCTAAAATGTATCCTTTCTTCACATTATATGGGTACCATCCACCACCTATCACTTCATCTTTGAGAGTCCAACCAAAGGTTCTGGGCAGATTGAAGAACATATTCAACACCAATAAGAGGTGCTTTCTAGTCTCGGGGAGAATTTTTTCATGCCACAAAACCGCATGAAGCAACAAGTAGACCAACATCACAATGAAAGATATTTTGAATTCGGTGATTGGGTTTTTGTGCGTTTACAACCATATAAGAAAATTTCCTTAAAACAATAGAAAAAGGATAACAAGCTTTCACCTAAGTATTATGGTCCTTATCAAGTGTTACAGAATATTGGCAATGTAGCATACAAATTGGAACTTCCTTTGGCTACTCAAATTCATCTAGTCTTCCATGTATCTTGCCTAAAGAAGGTAATTGGACAGAAAATATCAACCTAAACAGTGTTACCCAAGCTTGATGAAGAGGGCAGAATCATCCTAGAACCAAAATGCATCTTTCAGACATGCACTAAGTGATTAAGGACAAGGGTCATCACTGAGTATTTGATCAAGTGAAAATATCTAGATAATGAAGACACAACTTGGGATGATGCAAATTTCCTACAAAGAATATCCAAATCTTCTCAACATTTGGGACAATGTTTCTTCAAGGGTAGGGGCATGCTACGCCCTTAATCATATATCTTATATTAGATGTATATATCCACTTGTGGCTATCATAACTTCTTATCATTATGTATCTCTTTCATATATGTTATATTTTCATTAGTGGGTCGGCCTTTGTGTTGGCCATATAGCATAGAATAGTACATATAGGGGTTAGTAGGTAGTAGTTGATCATTCATTCAAAGATTTGAGTCATATTGTCCTGGTTTGGAGGTTGCCCCCTCGAAGTGGCTAAGCTATTATTCATGCACATTGAGAGAATTTATCTAAAATATTGTGTTCATTGGTGTTATATTTCTACTAATAATCATATTTATACAAGTAATTACATTACATATTATTGCTCTAAAATGTGCACAGACAATTACATTTCTCAAGAAGAGGTACAATTACATTTTCCAGCGTGGGAGAAGGTTTCTTTGGTCAAAAATGGCATTGAGAAATAATTTTATAGAGTTTCTCTATGCCTGTAATGTCTCTCTTGTCCAAAATGACAAGATTTACCATATATAGAATGAAATCGAGAGAATGATAGAAATCAAAAATTTGATTTTTGCGCAACCACCACCAACTTCAATAATTTTTCTCTCGCAAAATGATGGGCTCCATGAAACTTCTCATACCTCCATGTACTTTGCTTCAGTAGAGACAAAGGAGACCCATACTCCATTAATTTTGGTGGTTGGATATCTATTCTATGTTTTTTCCCATGCCAGGGACGTTTCTTCATTTTTCACCCACCAAACCTCACCAAAATTCAAAATTAAAGCATCCATGGTGTAGAGGGTGTTAACGTCTTTCCAATGACACCCAAATCGATGAAAACCAAGCTCTGGATCAAAATTTATGCCCTTCAATATATGTAATTAAATTAGGGCAAAAATGGTGAAAAAACCAGCTTAAAACGGATCCATGGGCCAAAAATTCAATTTTTGACCATTTTCCACAAATTTGTAAAAATCGAAACTTCCACAGTCCATAGCTTCAATGACACATGTCACCTTATGATTGGATGGGGGTTGAAACCAACATTTTACCCTTTCGGGGCCAAAGTGCAAAATTTTCCAAGGTCTCCCAATGGCCCACCGATGCTCGGGATAACGTGTCCATGAAGTGACATGTGGCTTCTTTTGATTCGCTTTGGGAGATGCGGTCCAATTTCTTCTTTTATGCTCCTTCATAATTTGTCAAAAATCAAAATTTTCTCCAACGGCCCGCCTCCCGCCAAAGATCGGACACATGTCACCTCCTCATTGGTTGATGGAACTGCGGGTTCATTTCGTGCCTTTAACCTTTTTGACCAAAAAGGCCAAAAACTCAACTTTCCTCCGACCCCCACCTTGGCGCTACTGACATGGGTTTGACACGTGGTGCCTTCTAATTGGAAGCAGAGGCGCGGTTCAAATTTGCTCCTTTAGCATTTTGGATAAAAGCCAAAATTTCCTTTCAGATTCTCATTGGCCCACCTTGGCTTGATGATAGCCACATGTCATCATCTCGATTCGATACGGGTATGCGGCTCACTTCAAACCCTTAATTTTTTTGGATAAAAAGAGGGTGAAATTCCTTAAGTCCTTCCGCGTCCCGCCTTTCCCTTTAATTACATGTCACTTTCTGATTAGAGTAGAGCCCCCACCACTTTTCTTCCACTTTCATGTGCCGCTGCTTGCAGTAGGTTGATTGTTGACTTTAAGTTTTTAGCCAAAAAAGGGCTAAGTGCCAAAAATTTTCCCTTTCCCCAAGTCTACTTCTTTCCTTCATCATACCCACGGACCAAAAATTTGAATTTGTGTCTTTTAGCCAAAAGGGCTCAACGACAATTTTCCGCCATGCCCCGCCGATGCCCTTCTAGAAACCTATCGTGCTCATGGGCCAAAAAGTTGACTTAGCACATTTTGACAAAAATGCCTAAGTGTTTAAAAGTTCTCCATTATTATGTCTGGCCCACCTCCATCTTGCCATGTAGCATCACCTAATTGTCTAGGGCAACAAATTAATCCTTTGCGGGCTCGTGGGTCAGCAAATGAACTTGAGTGTTTATCCCAAAAAGAGGCTAAGTGCCAAATTATCCTCCATGGCTCCACTGACCTACCAATTTTCCTTGGCAAAATTTCTTCCTTAGGTCCGCTGCCCACCTTGGGAAAAATTTCCTCCAAACTCCGCCGAGCCATAACTCAAAAAATACAACGAGTTAGGAGGATTTCTTTACCTTTCTGGAAAGGGGAAGAAATTCTCTATCTTTGAAGCCATTTCCAGAGTTCCTTGAGACTTGAAACTTGTGAAATTTTGACTCGAATCACAAAAGAAAGCAAGTTAACCCAAAATAAGAGGTCCAACTTATTTTGGTTAATAGAACCCAAATCCCAACTCCTCCACACTTATACCTCCCGAAAACACTTATGCCTCCCTAAGAGAATCCCCATAGTCTTCTCCTACACCATTCCTAGCCATCTACCCAACTAGCCAACAATTAAAACAGCACATTCAAACATTCAACTATTCGCATATTCATAAAAATGAAAGGATAGCATTTCAAGAGCCAAGATCCTACCTCTACATGATGGAGTTTGTTCCAAGGTTCCAAAACAGCAAGCTTTCCAATGCAAAATAGTCCAAGATCAACAATCTACAAGCATGGAACAATCTCCAACTTTCTCCAAATTTGCAAGAGCTCTCAAACCCAAAATAAGTCCCCCAAAATGAAGCAATGCAAGGTGAAGTAACCAAAAACAAGCCAAGGAAATTTGAATATAGAGAAGAGGGAAGATAAGAGGATTAGGTGGATCCACGTAGGATGCCACATCACACATCCTCAACTCCAACACCAAAGTCAACTTCAATCTCCAATGCAAAATAAATAAGTGGTTGAATATTTTGACAGATTACTTACACACTCCAAACAAACCCACACCCCATAAGGACTGAAATTAAAAACATGTAAGAAACTACAATTAAAACATACAACTTGACTTCCAAAAATGCATAATGAAAGTCTAAATTTAACTCCCCAACAATAGGTAAGGTTGGTATAGAAATTTAAGAGGTGTGGGACAAGTTTAACTTGTCCCACATGCCTCCAAAATCAGCCTTCAAGGACAAATTCGAGTTTCAAAAGGAGGTGGAGTGTTTCATACTCCAAATTTTCTTACACATTTCCTTCACATCACTTATACATTACTTACAACACTTTAACCAAGATCCAACAACTCTATTAATTACTTTCTTATGTCCCAATTTGATTAATTAATTTTAACAATATGATTACTCACATTATTTACCACAATTTAATTAAATAATGAAAAGGGAAAATACATCACTTATAAAACACATACAATATTAAACAAAGGACTAGATAAAAGAAATACATAAAATCCCTTGGTCACATTCAAGGTGATCCCCAATGGGATTCCCTAACAACAATCAAACATACACAAACAATTACAAGTTGCCATGGTGACCTTGTTGAATTCATCTAGAATTCCAATGTGGTTGGTTTCCAATCTCCCGATGTGTGTTGTGAGATTTTAACCTGCAAAACACAAATACCTCCTTTGGCCTCATGGCCACATCGTAACATCTAAAATAATTATAAATATGATTCCAAAATCATATACATATACATATACATACATACATACATACATACATACATACATATATATATATATATATATATATATATCATTTGTAATTTTATCAACAACTATATGATCATCAAATAAATTCCATTTTCTAGGTCTACTCAATATATCCAAATATCACATGTCCGAACAACATCCATAATATAACCATGTCAAACAGTATATCATCATCAATATATAAAATGTCTCTAGTAATCATCATGCATCATATATGAATCAAAGTCAACAATAATCCATGATCTAACATCTAATATCATACTAAATCAAAACTATAATAATGTCCATAATATAGTCAGCAATATCATGATCAATATCAAAAGGTGTCGAAGGGAAGTGGGCACCTACACCAAGGACCTTTGGAAATGTCCATTTCTGACCAAAACCATGTTTTTCCTTGTTTACCATATGGTGTCTTTCAGTGTAATCAATGTATAAAAACTTAAATAAGTAATGCTCATAATTTTTGGTTTGAACCTATTTATTTACATGGGTGAAGTGCACATAATTCTTAGGCTTAGATGCTTGTAAAAATTCACTCGAGGCACGATCCCAACCTCATCCCTTATCACGGTATCTCCAGTGCCATGGTGAGCTCTTTGTGAGCCAAGTAACTTCACCAATGGGCCAAAAACCGTTCAATAATCCTCATATTATTTGTAATTAATGCTCTAATTACTTTAGTAAAGAACTTTCCTTTCTTAATTTTATGTTTTATGCTGGGATGACATTCTCGAACCCACTTTTCACCTCTTTTGACTCACTACACATTCCCTTTTTGGTGATGGTGTTGATCTAAGTCAAGGGTTTTCGAGCCCTGTTAGGGAATCTATTTCGGGAAAAAAATTATTCGGAAGATGTTGTAGACACCTAAATTCCACGTTGCAATCTTATTGACAAAATGCACACAAATAATTCTCATTCTTGCCAATTCCGTTATAATTACTCGATATTTGCTAATTATCTAACGCTTTCTTACCACTTTGTCTAATTAACAACACTTTATTGATCGTGATAACCTCTTTCACATTTAGGATGCCACTTTACAATGAATCGTAAGTCAAAATTATCTCAAAAAATGCAAATTTGCATTTATTAGCTAATTAAGCCTATTTTCCCCTTGTTTTGGTCAATATACCCTAGTATTGACTCAAACCACTCTTCCAACCACTCAAAATCACCCCATTCACCTCCACAACATCTCAAAAAGATTCAAAAGCTTATCCTAGCCTCCTAGTTGACCCTAAGTGGTTGATTAAGGCTTCACACCTCTTAATCACTTGGTAATTCACTAATTGTGATTAGCAAGGCCTAATCATGATTAGGCAATTCTAATCTAATTTGGGGATTTTAGTCCCACATGCACTAAAATATAAGTTTCTCCCAAAAGGAAAACTATAAAAAGGGTGCACCTCATTCCTTTATACCTTACACCATTCTTTGATTTGCATCTCATATAATAAATATGATATATATCCAAGTTCAATCCTTTCTTAAAGCCTTCAATGGGGTTAGTAAATGGATATCCAAAATGACCAAGTAGTCATTTTGAGAGACAATTTCACCTTGTTTGGAGTAGCAACCATAACCATTTGATTGCCCTCTTTGGTCTATTTAGGCCCATGTTAGGTAATTCAAACATATTAGTAGGCATGTTTAGTTAGATTGTTTATTGTTTTCATACTAGTTAAGCATTCTTTTAAGCTTCTACCTTAATGTTACAATCGTAGACTTAGAACCTTAGCTATTAGGTGGAAATGGTGTTAGCCTTCCTTGTTTAGCTTTGCAATTTTCTTGTGAAAGTTTAGGTGTCATCATTTGGCACACTCTGGGACAATACCCCATTGCATTCACTTTTAAAATCTTTTTAACTTAGTTTCAAAGTTTTGCATTTCAAGTTTTTAGATTAGTTTCAAGTTTCCTAGATTAATCTCAAGTTTTCTAGTTTAAATTTCAAACTTTCTAGAGTACTTTTAAACCTTTTTAGATTAATTTCAAATTTTTAGAGTAGCTTTCAAAGTTTTAGATCATTTTTCAAGCTAGGTAGTTGTTTCAACTAGATTAGTGGTAGAAGTTGTATTTTTATGTTCCATGCAAGATTCAAAGAGGCAAAGCCCTGCCAAAATTGCTAAAAATACCAAATATTTGACCTTTTAGAAGAGATTCTTGTCAAAACTTGATTTTGACCACTTCCATCAAGGGGCACAAAGCGTTGAACCGGAAGCACAGTGTTAAAACAAGCGTGAACCCTCTTCTCTAGAAGTACACATGTAACTCACCTTTTTAAGTTTTTATTCACTTATTATATAGGTGCGTGTATGCGCTTGACAGAGGCACATAGGCATTGAAACCAAATGCAGCACACGCTGACAGGGGCGCACCGGTGTGTTTGATAAATTTTTCTTGCAAACTCAAATTTTTCATTTTTTTAGGATTTTTGTTACTTTTTAGAGGTTTTTAGATGCCCTTTTATCAATTTTATAGATTTAGAGTAATTTTCTCATAAAAATCACTTACGGTTCAAGGAATTAATCTTGTTTCCATGTTTTGTATGAGTTCGGGTTAAGGTGTGTATCCTCTTCTCTTGCACTTCGTGTGATCTAGAGAATCAAAATCACTCTTAAACCTTCTTTTTCTATCATTAGAGTAAGTAGGAAACTTTGTTAATCATCTTTTAGTTTAAATGATTTTTCACTTGCTAAATAAGCAAGCCTAGAATTTTTGTATGCTCTTCCCATGCACCTAGTGTGATCTTGGGAATCAAAAGCAATTTTAGTCTTTTCATTAAATATAACTTGGATGAATTGGGAATAAACCTTGTTTTTTAAAAATTTGATCAGAGTTAGTTGATTTATAATAATTTTTCGTTGTTATTTTCTTATGATATCATGTGAATCTATTTTGAAACTATTAACCATTTTTCAAGGACCTAATGCTAGTCAAAGAAAGGAGGACCTAAATAATTTTTCTAACTACACGTGTGATTGTAGGTTGCCAAAAGAAGTACGAAAAAAACCACATTAAGTCTAAAAGATAAAAATTACACCACAATCATCACATTGTATTTGCAGGTTTCGGTTAAGAGTTACAAACATCCGCTCAACTAGGAAATAACCTCTTTGGAATAAGCCTTAAGTTACAACAATGGGGGTGGTCCTAGGAACCCTAAATTAGTTCATGCAAGAGGGGAGCTTGTGAACGAAACAGGAAAATGCTCCACACTACCAACTTGTCTAGTATGCCTTGGTGAGATTAGAATCAAAGATATTTGTATGGCGAACCCAAAGTGAAAGTATAACTAAATGCACTTTGGTGCTCATTATACTAAGGGGGTAAATTAAATTTGAGATACTCCTTGTGAAACCATGGTAAATTGAGCTCACTCTAAATATCTTGTGACACCTAGAGAGAGAACCACCTAGGAAGATTATCGGCTTGGAGCCATTGTTTTTGTCTTAGATAGTTTACTTGAGAGCTCTCACAAAGTGACAACTTTGTTAGATTCAAACGCTTGTTTTTAAAAAAAGGGAAATAATCTCTTAAAGTTGAAGCCACGTGATTTTCATCATGAAATCTACTTAGTGTCATTTTGTCCTAGTTTTCACTTGTTTTAAGACAAGACGAAACTCACTGCCAAATAACACCAAGTTTATTTCAACACCACTTGGTCTACACCCTTGTTTTCTTGTTGCCCATTTGTGGACAAAAGGAAACAACATTTATGGACACCACTAGATATCATGTGTCCACCATTTTCGTATTCTACATGTGCGACTAGGTCAGTAATGCCGAAGCACAAGTGTTAAAAGTTTGCATGGTATGTACTCATGATCTAAGTAGGCCCCCTTGTCTCACAAACCCATATTTGAGACTTGTTATCATCGTAGTTAGGTGATTTCATCCTTGTCTTCTTTTGAGTTGTTACGCCCCCATCAGTAGCCATACAATTAAGATATTTACATCTTATTTCCATTATGAAATTAGGCCTAAAACTCTATATTGTAGAGTTACGTTGTTCGCGCACACATAAAGAATTTCTTGTTATGCTTAGATGTAGTTTTTACATCCTAAATTTGTATTGAGTTTTGTGAGTGTTGAGGATATATTGTTAGCATCGCGATAACATAATTTCGACACTAGAAATATTGTTTTCCCAAAACTAGTTCACGTATCCAAATAGTTTCATTACGTTGCTCACATTGTTATCGCTCATTTTACGAGACTTGTACTTTGTTAGTGCTTAGAAACTATTTTTAGTATATCTTGCTAGAAGATCATGTCAACATTCTCTTATCGCTTAGGCCTTATTCTTTGCAAAATTGACCTACCTAGTGATGTTGTGTTGTCACTATTTAGTTACAAACATATCTAGATGAAATCTTACAAAATAAACTATTTGGTGTAGCCAAATTTTGAGCGGTATACATCATTGTATTATTCTAAGGAAAACTTGTGTCATATATTACCTTACTAGGGTAGCTTGTTCATTATTCTTTAGTTCGTACATTCATTTTGACCTATCACTTTTGTGGTTATTCTATAGTCACCTTGTTTTAACAACTTAGGGTCGTTACGCTGCACAAATTTGACTAAGGTCCCTTTTTAGTAAACCTAAGTGGAAATTCTTCACATCGTATTTCCTATCTCGAGTATGCCTACTACAAGGATGGGATCCCGAAGATTAGGAACCAATATATTTGGAGGTGACAACCCTCTTTTAGAGGATAATATCATGGTTGACCATAGTGGTGGAGAGGAAGATTCTCCTCGTATGAATATAGAGCGTCCTCCCGCCAATTTTGATGATTACATTTTTCAAAACAAACATGAGGTTCTTATGTGTGTTATGGAACTAGGAGCTAGGTTACCTCCCACGGTGGACCCTTCTCTCATTTCCACAATGGTTCGAGGGGAAGAGGAATTATAACATCCTCGCTGCCACATAGATGACATATTAGACCCACCACACCTCTACTTTGCATGACAAAATAATGAGGAAGTACCTTTTGAAAATGATGGAGACTATCGTTTGCCTCCTATTAAAAATTTTTGCGAAGACCATGAAGAACATGTTCATCATGCACAACCTCCTCCTAACAAAGATCATTGTGAAATACCTATTAAAGAGGTTACGTTAGAACAACAGCCCAAGCCCTCACTTGTTAATTAGCAAGTTTGGCTTCGCATATACAAAAGGAACAACCAAAAGTTTTGTACCAAAAGCAAAACCTAAAGTTATGTTTTACGAATTCCCAATACACTCTCCTTGACGGGAAGCACAAAGAGATCCTTATGAAGAGATTCTCACAAAAATCGGGGTGGGCATACACTAGGCTTAACCCTTTGTACGTAACTACGCCACCCATGTAAAATCCACTTTTTTAATCAAGAGTGGTCAACTATGAAGAACACCCTTCAAGAATTACAAGAGGGCCAAACCAATAACAATACCAAAAAATACTGGTTCGATGACTTATGCCCCTACCCTTTTGAGAAAGCCATGCTACAAGTACCTTTCCCAAGACATTTTGATTTTCCAAAATTTGATAAATATAAGGGAAAATGTGACCCTCATGATCATATAAAATACTTTTATATGTCATGTCAAGAGGTGGCATTCAAAGACAATTATCTTATGTGCTTGTTTCCATGAAGTTTAGGAGCAACAATGCTAGAATGGTTTGTACATATCTTAAGGGATCCATATCAACATGGCTAGAACTAGTAGAGATTTTCTTCCGACACTTTTCTACCAATATAGAAAATGACGTTACCATGTTATATCTCTAAAATGCCAAGCAACGAAACAACGAAAACTTCGCTACGTTTTTACAAAGATGGAGAGGGTTAGCTAGTCACTTCCCTTGCTCCCTACCCAAAAAGTAGTTGATAGGCATATTTTTCCCAACCTCCATCCAGACATTACATTCCACTTGCAAATGCATTGTGGTAACATGTTTGAAGAGGTAATAGAAAAAGGGTATAGACTTAAAAAGGCATTATTGTCCTGGGGCTCTAAAACCTTTCTCCCGCGAACACAACGATTCTAAATCTAATGATAAAATAAATTTTTTTCCTAATAGAAACAAAAATGTCATTAGTGATGGGATAGTAGACTCTAAATGGGTGTAAGCCATGCAAAACCACACACCTTTGAAACTTACAAAGGGTAATCCACCTACCGAGTATAAATGTCACACTTTTACTCCTCTATCTAAATCCATATCGTCTATACTAAAATAGTTGGAGGCCGTTAACATGGTTAAATACCCTAAAACACAACCCTATTGGGATTTTGCAGTTCCATCACGTAAAGGGTCACAAAACTGAAAAGTGTTAAATATTAAAACACTATATTCAAGACCTAGTTGACAGTGCAGTTGATATTGAAGTAGACTCCACTATCGCTGCAAAATATCCAAATGCAAACTTAGGGATCTTCAAAGATCCTTTTCCCAATCACGAAGAAAGGGAAAATTTGGATCGGGACAATCATCTCAAAATAAAAATGCTAACTATATGTAAAACAAATACAATTTCAATGCCTCGATAGGTTGTGTTGACCCCACTCATCAAAAAAATCGATACAATTAGAATTAAGACAAGAGAGTGTGTTGTGGCAACATGGTGGGCTTGCCTCATTATAAATTCTGAACCTACTCCCCCTCCTCCTCAAGAGAGTCACTATGATGTGTTAGATCAACTAGAAAAAACTACGGCTAAGATGTCAATCTTAGACATTATAAATATCTCTAGCGTCCATAAGGATATACTTTACAAAACCTTACATGGATCAAGAGTATCCATTGATGTTGACCCAACACATTTGCAAGCCATGGTAGCACAACTTGTTGCTTTGGAACACATAACCTTCAGCACTATATAAGCCTTAGTTGAATATCATTCCCATAACCTACCATTGCATATTGAGGTTATCATCAAATGTAAGAAGGTTAAGAGAATGCTTGTGGATGATGGATCGGGTCTTAACATATGTACTCTCAAACTAGTCCACCAACTAGGTTGCATAGAAGTTAATCTAGAAACAAAGGTCATCACCATTAAGGCATGTGACAATGAAGAATGAAAATCAGCTGGAATGATCACTTTCTCACTAGAAGTGATTCTCATAACACATGATATGAAGTTCCACGTCTTGGGCCTAGAGCACCTAAATTCCACTTTTGCAACCTTATTGCCAAAATGCACACAAATCATTCACATTCTTGCCAATTCCATTATAATTAGTGATCATTGCTAATTAACTAGTGTTTCTTACCACTTTGGCATATTAATAGTGTTTTTTTATTGTGTAACCTCTTTTGCATTCAATATGCCACTTTACAATGAATCATAAGTCAAAATCCTCTTCAAAATGATAAATTACCGTTTATTAGCTAACTAAGCCTATTTTGCCCTTATTTTGGTCAATATACCCTAGTATTGACTCAAACCCTCTTCCAACCACTCAAAATCACCCCATTCACCTCCACAACATCTCAAAGAAGCTTCAAAATCTTATCCTAGCCTCATAGTTGACCCTAAGTGGTTAATTAACGCTTCACACCTCTTAATCACTTGGTAATGCACTAACCGTGATTAGTAAGGCCTAATCTCGATTATAGGCCTAATCATGATTAGCAAGGCCTAATCATGATTAGAAATTCTAATCTACTTTGGGGCTTTTAGTCCCACATGCACCAAAATGCAAGTTTCTCCCAAAAGGAAAACTATAAAAAGGGTGCACCTCATTCCTTTATACTTTACAACATGCTTTGATTTGCATCTAATATAATAAATATGATATATAGCCAAGTTTAATCCTTGCTTAAAGCCTTCAATGGGATTAGTAGATGGATATCCAAAATGACCAAGTAGTCATTTGGAGAGGCCATTTCACCTTGTTTGGAGTAGCAATCATAACCATTTGATTGCCCTCTTAGTTTATTTAGGCCCATGTTAGGTAATTCAAACATATTAATAGGCATGTTTAGTTAGATTTTGTATTGTTTTCATACTAGTTAAGCATTCTTGTAAGCTTCTATCTTAATGTTACATTCCTAGACTTAGAACCTTAGCTATTAGGTGGCAATGGTGTTAGCCTTCATTATTTCACTTTGTAATTTTATTGTAAAATTTTAGAGTGTCATCATTCGCACGCCTTGATGGGAAAATACCCTATTGCATTCACTTTTATATCTTTTTAACTTAGTTTCAAAGTTTAGTATTTCAATTTTTTAGATTAGTTTCAAGTTTCCTAGATTAATTTCAAGTTTTCTAGTTTAAATTTCAATATTTCCAGAGAACTTTTAAAGATTTTTATAATAGTTTCTCAATCTTTTTAGATTAATTTCAAATTTTAGAGTAGCTTTTCAAAGTTTTAGATCTTTTTCAAGCTAGTAGTTATTTCAACTAGATTAATGGTAGAAGTTGTGTTATTTATGTTCCTTACAGATTCAAGGAGGAAAAGCTCTGTCAAAATTGCCAAAAATGCCAAATATTTGACCTTTTTGAATAATTTCTTGTCAAAACTCAAATTTTGACTACTTCCAGTGAAGGGGCACGCAGCGTTGAACCGGAATGCAAAGCGTTGAACACACGTCAAAACAAGAGCACATGAATTGAAACATGTGTGCACCCACTTCTATGGAAGTGCACACATAACTCACCTTTTTCATTTTTCAATCATTTTTACACAAGGTTGTTTATGCGTTGATAGAGGCGCGTAGTATCAAAACAGTGTGCACACTCTAACAGGGCACACATGTGTGTCTCTATAAATTTTTCCTGTAAACTCAAAGTTTCGATTTTTGGTTTAGGATTTTTGTTACTTTTCATAGGTTTTTAGATGTCATTTTTTTCAATTTCATAGATTTAGAGTAAGTTTTCTCATAAAAATCACTTAGGGTCTGAAGGAATTAATCTTGTTTCCATGCTTTGTATGAGTTTCGGTTAAGGTGTGTATGCTCTTCTCTTGCACTTCGTGTGATCTAGATAATCAAAATCACTCTTAAACCTTCTTTTTATATCATTAGAGTAAGTATGAAACTTTGTTAATCATCTTTTAGTTTAAATGATTTTTCACTTGCTAAATAAGCAAGCCTAGAATTTTTGTATGCTCTTCCCCCGCACCTAGTGTGATCTTGGGAATCAAAAGAAATTTTAGTCTTCTCATTAAAAATCACTTGGATGAATTGGGAATAAACCTTCTTTTTGTAAAATTTGATGGTAGTCATTGATTTACAAGAATTTTTCATTGCTATTTTCTTATGATATTGTGAATCTATTTTGAAACTATTAACCATTTTCTTAAGGACCTAATGCTAGTCAAAGAAAGGAGGACCTAAATAATTTTTCTAACTACACGTGTGATTGTAGGTTGCCAAAAGAATTACGAAAAAAACCACATTATGTCTAAAAGATAAAAATTACACCACAATCATCACATTGTATTTGCATGTTTCAGCTTAAGAGCTACGACTCAAATCCGTCCGCTCAACTAGAAATAACCCCTTTGGAATAAGCCTTAAGTTACAACAATGGGGGTGGTCCTAGGAACCATAAAGTAGTTCATTCAAGAGGGGACCTTGTGAACGAAACAGGAAAGTGATCCACACTACCAACTTGTCTAGTATGCCTTGGTGAGATTAGAATCAAAGATATTTGTATCGCGACCCCAGTGAAAGTATAACTAAATGCACTTTGGTGCTCATTATACTAAGGGGGTAAATTAAATCTGAGATACTCCTTGGGAAACCTTGGTAAATTGAGCTTGCTATAGATATCTTGTGACACCTAGAGAGAGAACCACCTAGGAAGATTATCGGCTTGAGCCATTGTTTTTGTCTTAGATAGTATACTTGAGAGCTCTCACAAAGTGACAACTTTGTTAGATTCAAACTCTTGTTTTTCGAACAAGGGAAATAATCTCTTAAAGTTGAAACCACGTGATTTTCATCATGAAATCTACTTAGTGTCATTTTTCCTAGTTTTTCACTTGTTTTAAGACAAGACAAAACTCTACCAAAATAAAACCAAGTTTATTTCAACACCACTTGGTCTACACCCTTGTTTTCTTGTTGCCCATTTGTGGACAAAGGAAACAACATTTATGGATACCACTAGATATCGTGTGTCTACCACTTTCATATTCTACATGTGTGACTAGGTTGTAATGCCAAAGCGCAAGTGTTAAAAGTGTGCATGGTACGTACTCACGATATAAGTAGACCCCCTTGTCTCAAAAACCCATATTTGAGACTTATTATCATCGTAGTTAGGTGATTTCATCCTTGTCTTCTTTTGAGTTGTTACGCTGCCCACATTGTAGCCATATAATTAAGATATTTACATCTTATTTCCATTATGAAATTAGGCCTAAATCTCTATATTGTAGAGTTACGTTGTTCGCACACATAGCAATTTCTTGTTATGCTTAGATGTAGTTTTTACATCCTAACTTTGTATTGAGTTTTGTGAGTGTTGAGGATACATTGTTAGCATCGCGATAACATCATTTTGACACTAGAAATATTGTTTTCCTAAAAACCGGTTCACGTATCCAAATACTTTCATTACGTTGCTCACATTGTTATCGCTCATTTTATGAGACTTGTACTTTGTTATTGCTTAGAAACTATTTTTTAATATATCTTGCTAGAAGATCGTGTCAACATTCTCTTATCACTTAGGCCCTATTCTTTGCAAAATTGACCTACCTAGTGATATTGTGTTGTCACTATTTGGTCATAAACCTATCTAGATGAAATCTTACAAAATAAACTATTTGGTGTAACCAAATTTTGAGCATCAGATGTCATTGTATTATTCTAAGGAAAACTTGTGTCATATATTACCTTGTTAGGGTAGCTTGTTTGTTATTGTTTCATTCATACGTTCATTTTGACCTATCACTTTTGTGGTTATTCTATAGTCACCTTGTTTTAAAAACTTAGGGTCGTTATGTTGCACAAATTGACTAAGGTCCCTTTTTAGTAAACCTAAGTGGAAATTATTCACGTTTTATTTCCTATCTTGAGTATGCCTACTACGAGGATGGGATCCCGAAGATTAGGAACCAATATATTTGGAGGTGACAACCCTCTTTTAGAGGATAATATCATGGTTGACCATAGTGGTGGAGAGGAATATTCTCCTCGTATGAATATAGAGTGTCCTCCTACCAATTTTGATGATTACATTTTTCAAAACAAACATGAGGTTCTTATGTGTGTTATGGAACTAGGAGCTAGGTTACCTCCCACGGTGGACCCTTCTCTCATTGCCACAATGGTTTGAGGGGAAGAGGAAGTGGAACATCCTCGTCGCCATATAGATGACATATTAAACCCAAGTCATGCCTCTACTTCTGCATGACAAAATAATGAGGAAGTACCTTTTGAAAATGATGGAGACTATCTTTTCCTCCTATTAAAATTTGTCATAAGACCATGAAGAACATGTTCATCATGCACAACCTCCTCCTAACAAAGATCATCATGAAATACCTATTAAAGAGGTTACTTTAGAACAATAGGTCCAATCCTCACTCAATTGGAAATTTCGCCGCATATACAAAAGAAACAACCAACAAGTTTTGAAACAAGCTATACCCAAATTGAAACCTAAATCTTCCTTTTATGAAATCTGAATACACACTCCTCGACAAGAGGCACAAAGAGATCCTTATGAAGATATTATCGCAAAAATTGGGGTGGTCATACACCTAGGCTTAACCTTTTATGTAACTACGACACCCATGCAAGATAACTATGAAGAACGCCCTTCAAGCATTATAAGAGGGCCAAACCAAAAGAACATTAACAAGAAATACCAACTTGATGAGTATTGTCCTTAACCTTTTGAAAAAGCCATGCTACAAGTACCTTTCCCAAGACATTTTGATTTTCCAAAATTTTATAAATATAAGTGAAAAGCTGACCCTTGTGATCATATAAAATAATTTTATCTGGTATGTCAAAAGGTGGCATTCAAAGTGACAATTATCTCGATGTGCTTGTTTCCACGAAGTTTAAGAGCAACAACGCTAGAATGGTTTGTGCATATCCCTAAGGGATCCATATCAACATGGCTAGAACTAGCAGAGATTTTCGTATGACACTTCTCTTTCAATATAGAAAATGACGTTACCATGTTAGATCTCTGCAATGCCAAGAAACGAAACAACAAAAACTTCATTGCATTTTTACAAAGATGGAGAGGGTTAGCTAGTCACTTCCCTTGCTCCCTACCCAAAAAGTAGCTGATAGGCATATTAGTTCCCAACCTCCATCCAAACATTACATTCCACTGGAAAATGCATTGTGGTAATATGCTTGAAGACTTAATAGAAAAAGGGAGTCGAATTGAAAAGGCATTGTTAGATAGGGGACTCTAAAACCTTTCTCCTGCGAACACAATGATTTTAAATCTAATGATAAAACAAATTTTATTCCTAATAGAAGCAAAAATTTCATTAGTGATGGGATAGTAGACTCTAAATGGGTGCAATCCATGGAGAACCACACACCTTTGAAATTTGCAAAGGGTAATTCACCTACCAAGGATAAACATCACACTTTTACTCCTCTATTTGAGTCCATATCATCCATACTAAAGCAGATGGAGGCCGTTAACATGGTTAAATACCTTGAAATGTAACCTCCTACGGGATGATACACCTAAACCATCATGTTTTAGGGATAACTAATTATGTGGGTTCCACCGCATGAGGGTCTCAAAACCGACAAGTTTTAAAGATTAAAACACAATATTCAAGACCTAATCGACAGCGGTGATATTGAAGTAGACTTCGTTGTCACCGAAAAATATCCAAATGCAAACTTAGGGATATTCAAAGAGACGTTTTCCAATCATAAAGAAAGGGAAAATTCAGATCGAGGACAATCATCTCGTAAAAAATTATAACTATATGTCAAACAAAGACCATTTCAATGCCTTGATAGGTCAGGTTGACCCACTCACGAGAAAATCAATACAATTAGAATTAAGACAAGAGAGTGCGTTGTGGCAACATGGCAGGTGGTTGCCTCATTATAAATTATGAACCTACTCCCCCTCCTCCTCAAGAGAGTCACTATGATTTGTTCACTGGGGTTCACTTAGTAAAAGTATGGTATATCACGTGCGTTCGTAGAGGGTATTAAAGAATACCCTTAATTCTATTTTTTACCTTTAATTATTCAATTAATAATACCCCCTCATGTTATATGATTAGAATGAAAATACCTCCCATTTTTTCCATGTACCCATTTTTCCATTACATTTTTATTTACCGATTTATATTTATACCCTAATATATTAAACAAAAAAATTATCATATTTCTCACTCGGTTTAATTTTAATATGAATTTCCTCTCGAAAGATAGTTTAGATCCATTCAAAACTTATTACCAATTACCTTATAAATGTTAAGATTTACTCATTTATCAATAGTTCTTAAAATAATTAAGATGGTGAAATAATATCACTTGTGTTGAAAAGTATACTCAATCCTAGTTTTCTACCATCTTATTATTTCTTGGTTAAGAATCTCTTAATTGAGATTTCTTTATTAAAAAGAGATTATAATTTAAATTTATGACCACACTCCTTTTGCAATTTTAAGGTATTTAGTTTTAAAAACTAGGATTTAAATGTTTTTCGCTTTACATTAAAATTAAACCTCCCTTTCCTTTGGACCACCTCTCTAACCTACCCCCAATACCCGATTCAAAATCTTAATAAATTAAACCCTTTCACCCCTCATGTCTACTAGTATATTGAATTTAATTTTATTAATTTTAATTACCTCAATATGAACTTACGTGATAGGATATTGTCTAGCTAATGAACCCCCCATGAATGTGTTAGATCAACTAGAAAATACTACGACTAAGTTTTCAATATTAGACCTTCTAAATATATCTATCATCCATAAGGATATACTTTAAAAACCTTAGAGGGATCAGGAGTATCCATTGATGTTGACCCAACACATTTATAAGCCATGGTAGCACAACTTGTTCCTTTGGAACACATAACCTTTAGCACTACAAAATCCTTAGTTGAAGATCCTTCACATAACCTACCATTGCATATTGAGGTTATCATCAAATGTAAGAAGGTTACGAGAATTCTTGTGGATGGCGGATCAAGTTTTAACATATGTACTCTCAAACTAGTCCACCAACTAGGTCAGCACATAAGCTAATCTGAAACAAAGGTCATCACCATTAAGGAATATGACAAATGAAGAATGAAAATCAGCTTTGGAATGATCACTTTCTCATTATAAGTGGGTCCCATAACACATGATACAAAGTTCAATGTCTTAGGCCTATAACTCCCTTACAATATCTTTCTCGTCGCCCATAGATTCGCGACATGTAATTCATGCCATCAATGTATCATCGTGTTTAAAGTTACAATATGAGGGTCGACACTCACAAAATAGGGGGACCTCAACCTTTTTCTAATTGTAGAGTGTTATCAGGATTTTTCCCTATAATCTATGAGTATCCATCTACAGAGATCGTTATTCCTATCCAGTCAGAGGCCCTTGCTTCATGAGTGGATCCACTTACAACACTAGTAGCTAAGTACACGACGCACCATATTACTATCCCTAGTGCGTCTCTTGACACCAACAGTGTGATATGCATCATGAAGGTTTTCAACAATTGTAGAGGTTTGACCACGTATATTAGATGTTGTCAATCCTAAGGTGTTTAATGTAGGTCTCATTTTAATCAATTTCATCAAACTAACCAACAACTAACATCTTTGGGAATCATTTAAAATTTCAAAATGATTATCCCAAATTTCAATGGCTTTTCTTCTGATTTGTCATTCAGAAAGTTTTTTAGACATTGGTTTCAAAATGTTTTCATCAATTTCAATTAAAAATTAGGTTTCTTATGTAAAATCCTAAGAGGTGTTTTTGTCAAATTTTGCTTGTCTACAGTTTCAACATGAATTTTCTTATTCACATTTTCATTGTCTCCTTCAATTTCAACATTTGCTACATCATGAGTATTTAATTCTTCTTCAACATTGACAAAGAAAAACATGTTCATCACGAATATTTAATTCAACTTCAACATTTACAATAAAAACATTACTTGGTTCTTCATTGCTTACATAGTTGGGGTTGAAGATGAACCTCTTCTTGATTCACGAAGTTTCTCGCATTCGCTCAACATTTTGAATTTTGTTGGCCTCTAATTCATTTGGTGTTTTTTTACTTAATGACTTCCTTTTTTGACTTCATTTCTTGTCTCCCATGATGTTTTGCTTCCGGTGATAAGAAAAACGTGCAGAAAAAGATAGAATTTTATAGTAATTCATACGGTAAGGTTAGAGAGTAAAAATCACATGGTAATTCAGACATTGGGATGTGTGTAAATATGATTTATGAACACGAGCGTGCTTTATAAACCGTGATCGTGGTTTATAAAGCACGCTCGTGGTTTGTGTTAAAAAATCGTGATCGTGCTTTATAAACTGCGATCGGTCTATCTGCCGAACCTAAGCCTCGGGAAATCTTTGTTTTTCCCCAACCAAAGCTATGGAAGGTCATTATGAAGTGTAAAAGGTCAAAAAACCTCAAATCTGCTCTTCCAAAGACTTGAACCATGCTAAAAAACTGAAAACATTTCACAAAAATGGTGCCATCACGAGAGGAGACTCACAGCTTCATAGAAATATTGATTTTAAAGTGAATAGAATAAGATAAATATCATTTTATAATTTTTTACTAATAATAGGTCTTTAAGACATTTTTCCCGTGAATGTTCATGTCTACGTTTAAGACTATAACTTTTTTTTTTTATCAAAATATGATAAAACTTATACCATCCCAAGCATGGAAAAATTCTATACACGTTAAAAAATATATATATTTGATTTTGATATTTTTTGATATAGTTATGGTGGGCAAATGGAAAGCGCTCTGTTTTCTAAATATTTTCATACCACTTTCACGGAAAAAATCATAAATAAAAAAATATTTCTCAAAAAATACAAAATAAAATCCATCCCAAGATAGACAACTACATCTAACGTTTCACCAAAGGAAAAAAATAACAAGATTTGGTCATCCAAAATGCGGGCAAACGGACTACAATCTTATAATTTTTTCAAAAAAACTAAGTCATATAATTTTAAGTTTTTAATATAGCTAAACTTGTCCATTTTTTAAAAAAAGTATTTTAGAAACTAGATTATGAATGCTACGATTCATATTTATATAAATTTTTCTAATTTTGAGTGTGCGTATAGCTAATAATCCCTACAAGTTGAGATTTTGTTGTTTTTTGCAATATGACGTCCATGATGACCTTATATTTGTCCATCAACTTCCCGCACTTACCCGTCCAACAAAGATAGAGATCTCATATATATAATATAACAAGAGTTTACAAACCAAATCTTCTACACAAGATTACATGTATCTCTACAAGAGTATCTCCTCTTCCCAATATCAAGCGATCTTCCCGAGTACACTTAACCATGCCTCCATACCACCACCCGTGTCTCCTTTAGATCTCTAACCGATCTACCTAAGTGCACTACAATCGTACCTTTGAAACACCACCAGATCTCACATACCTGAAGTTACCCTACATATTCCACTATGCAACCAAGCTCTCATTGTACTGTGAATCTGTAAACAAGACCTCTAGAAGGTTCTACTAATGTGCAACTATAACCATGCACCAAGAAGTAAGTTTCTCCTCCATTACTACATCAACCTGAAAACATGAAGACAACTTCCTCTACCATGCTAGATTCATATGGATCAACAATACATGATCTCATGGATATACTATAAGATCTCACAACATGTGGATCTACAAGAATGAGAAATAACAAGATATCACAACAAAAATATGTGGATCTAATAAGAAGAAACCCTAAGTTCTTTACATACTATGAAATCCATTACATGAGACTAAAGAATACAAAGGAAATATAGTAGAAGATAATACCATCTTCTCACCAACAATGTACCCGCACTTTCCTTATCAGACACCTATAATTACGCCCAAGCAATTTAAATACTTAAATTGCGCTAATTATCCCCTTTTTCACAAATCAACGACATATTGTCAAAAGCACTCATTTTCCCTCATATCATCATTAATTAATTACACTAAGCTAATTAATTAAGTTGCCTATCCAACAAATACCCTAATTAACGACCTTCCGTTAATAAATCACCCCTTCTACCTAGACTAATTAATTATTATTAATTAATTAGCTTTCCCTTCCATTTAACCAATAAATCAATATTTAATTGATTTAATCCCCTTATAATAGCCTAAATCGCACTAATATTCCTCTAATTGGCTTCTATAAGCTTGCACATACCTATTAATTAATCACCTTTGATTAATTAAAATACCCCCAACTCCCATGACTTGCTAAACATGTATTAAACCCTTCTAAAGTAAGGTTACCTTTAATAAAGCAACCTTATCCATTCCTAATCATGTTTTACATTTATCCCACATTCATGAGAATGTGTTGAATCATTTATCCTTTGGGCTATATAAAGAGCCCTCCACCTACCTTTTTACTTACACCTAAACTTTCTAAGAGAGAAAATGCAAAGCATATAGCAAAGAGACTAAGAGCTTGCACCTTGCCCTTTTGAGAGTTCATCATCTTGAAGAGTTAAGCCTCTTTCTTAAAGTGTTTGGGTCATATGGGAGGTGTCAAAAGGGTCTTGTAGCCCAACTTTGATTAGCCCCCATTCCTAGGTTCTTAGAACATTAATGACAACTATTTTGATAGCCATGGAGCTTACTTAGGTCCATTCATTTATTTTTTGTTAGAGAATAGAGGAGTTTAGATATTTAGCATTGTTAGTTTCAAAGTTTGTATTGATGAATGCTAGCATCTAACCCTTGTTTAATTCTTATCATGATGGTGTTTATGCTTTGTTTTAGCTAAATTGTAGAACTATTTTAGGTGGTAGTTCTTTCTTCATTTGATTTAGCATTAAGCAAAGTATACATGCACACATTTGGCACACCCAGTGGGACATACTCCATTGTTCTTTGCACTTAATTTCAAGTTTTTGTAGTTAAGTTTTATTTTTGGTTACTAACCCTCTTTTACACATGTTGATCTAACTTGTTTTTTTAACATGTTTTGTTGAGTTTACATGTGTTGGGTCTTCCTTGTAGGTATGAAGGAGGTGAAGTGCTGTAAAAATTGGAATTGAGGGGAAAATTTCAAGATTTCTCCATGTTTTCATTTTTAGAGCTTACTTTTTCAACATTTTACATGCTAGTTTTGTCAATTTCTTGAAAATTTTCAATTCTTGAGCATGTAGGTTAGTGTTTGATAGTGCTGAGTCTTCTATTTACATATTAATGTGGTGGGTTGCTGTCAAAATTTAATCTTGGTGAGAAAATTTCAAGATTTCATCATGTTTTCATTTTTAGAGCTTACTTTTTCATCATTTTACATGCTAGTTTTGTCAATTTCTTGAAAATTTTCAATTCTTGAGCATATAGGTTAGTGTTTGATAGTGTTGAGTCTTCTATTTACATATTAATGTGGTGGGTTGCTGTCAAAATTTAAATCTTGGTGAGAAAATTTCAAGATTTCATCATGTTTTCATTTTTAGAGCTTACTTTTTCATCATTCTACATGCTAGTTTTGTCAATTTCTTGAAAATCTTAAATTCTTGAGCATGTATGTTAATGTTTGATAGCGTTGAGTCTTCTATTCATATATTAATGTGATGGGTTGTTGTCAAAATTGAATCTTGGTTGGAAAATTTTTCCCATTTTGTAGATTAAGGGACGTTTTTTTTGACATTTTTTGAGTGCATGTCAAGTGCACACCCATGAGCATAAGAGCATATGCGTAACCCATCTTCCGAAGGCCATAACTTTTGCTCCCGAACTCAAAATGACTCCATTTTTTTGCGTTGGAAAGGTATTGAAGTTAAATATGCAATGAAAACATAAATTCAGGATTTATACTTACATAAATTATAGGTTTTTCTGTTATTTTAAAACTGGTCATTTTCTAACATGTCTAATGTTTTGATGAATGTTGTATTTCCATGCTTACTCGATTTAGACCAAAGCGTGTGTATGCTCTTCTCTTGCACATTTTGGTGATCTTGAGAATCAAAACAACTTTTATCTCTATCTTGTTAACATTGGGATTAAACTTGGAAACTTGATTATTCATTTTGCTTAAGGGAATGAACCTTTTACAAAGCATTTTTCAATGGTCCTTTGATTTGAAGTTTTCCATTTCTATATAGTTGGGATAAAGTTTGTGTATGCTCTTCTCTTGCACCTTAGGGTGATCTTGAGAATCAAAAGCAACTTTAGTCTTCATTTTATAACATTTGGTAAATTAGAAACTTTATCTTTCACTTTTGGTTTAAAGGAATGAACATTTATCAAGAATTTTGTATGGTTCATTGATTGAAAAGATTTTCTTTACTTTTTAGTTGGATTATTTATTTGTGTATGCTCTTCTCTTACATCCTTGGATGATCTTGAGAATCAAAAGAAACTCTCTTAATCCTCTTTTAAATAATGTGATTTTCTTGGAGAACTACTAACGCTTAAGTGCAGACCTAAAAACGCTTGTCAAAGAAAGGAGGAATCAAAAAAATCAAAACTACTAATACAAATTGTTATACAAAAAGTTGCCAAAAGGTGTTCAATCAAACCACACCTAATTAAACAAGATAAAAATAACAACATATTCAAAACATTGTATTGCAGGTTTTGGAAAAGGGTACGTCCCTCTCCGCTCAACTAGAACATAACCCCTTTGGCATAACGCCTTAAGCTACAACAATGGGGGTGGTTCCAGGAACCCCAAAGTAGTCCACGCAAGAGGGAACCTTGTGGACAAAACGGGAAGTGCTCCGCACTACCTACTTGACTAGTGATTCCTTTGTGAGATAGTGTTACAAGTTGTCCATTGTGGCGACCCCAATGATAGTACACATAGACGCACTAGTTGCCTATTGTTCTTGAAGGGGGTAAAGTAAAGCCGAGATACTCCCAAACTAGTCAATGTGAATTTTTGGGTAAATCACGCCACTCGTGGCAACTTGTAACACCTAGGCGAGAGAACCACCTAGGAGAATATACTTTGGCCAGAGCCCACTTTGACCATTTTAAAACAGTGTTGAGTTGTGAACCTTCTTTTTGAGAAACGTGTGACGTATTACTTTCACCTAGTTTTTACTTGCCTTAGGGTGAGGTGAAACTCTGCCAAAGTGAGGCTAGCATTTTTCATCATTTTTTCTTGATTTATTTCCTTCATATTCTTTTGACACTTTGTTGATCAAAAGAGGTGTGATTACCTTTGTGTTGTCATTCAACTGTTTCTCTCACTTTTATGTCCGTTTACGCCCATCCATGTTTGTGGTTGGGTTAGTTAAACATCTAAAGTGAGTGGAGGCGTTTTCACGTCATTTAGTAGCCATTGTGATCTTGATACCCACGTCAAGATCATCATTGTAGTTAGGCGTGGTTCATCACTGCGGACTTCCATAGAGGAGTTAGCTTGTTTGTCTCGTATCATTACAATTTCGATATTTACGTCTTGTTTCTTATAAACTCGACATAAATACCTATATTGTACGGTTACACTGCACACATTCTTAACTATTCCTAGCTATACTTTGAGCATTTTTTTGTTCAGTTTTATTATTACCTCGATTTCAAAAGGTGCTAGGCACTACCATTTGTGCATGTTATATCAATAACACCTCGATATCAATACTTCACTTTCTTGCAAAGTGGGTTAACATATCTTGGTGATATTGTTGTGTCATTCACAAATCGTAATTGACACTTTTTGAGATATAGGTCTTAATCAGACTTGAGCTTGCTCATCGTATATCTTGATTGGGAGATCACATTTAACTTCATGTATTTACTTACGTCTTGTTCATTCCTTTGAACTTGGCATAAGTGGAGACATCTTGTTAATCATCTGGCATCGTAAATTACTTTAAAACGTAGTCTAGGAGGTACTTCATTTGATTAAGTTTTGATACCAAACGATTGTTTCATTGGTGACTTTATCATTCTATCACATTGGTATTCTCACACTGTTAATTTACTCTTAACACGTACATCTTGTGTTTCACTTAGGGGTAGTCATTGAATTTTGAACAAATCTACAACTTACCTTAGTGAAACTTATCACGAAAACATGGCTCCCAAGACACGTCTAGGTTTAAAGAAACAAACATATGAGGAACAACAGGTGCAAGCTTGGGAAACCTCTAACAAACAAGGGTCAAACCCATTTATCTGGACACGATCTAGGACCACTATTTTCTGCAGAAAAGGAAATAGAAGAAATGGTCAACCATAGTGGAAACAAATTAGAATCACCACACGCAGACTTTGATTTTGACCCCACTCTACTAGATGAGTTTCTCCTTAGAAATAAAGATAGAGTTTTGGCACGGGTCATGGAATTAGGGGCCAAATTGCCCACCGAAAATGAACCAATATTACCTACAAATGACACTACTAAGGAAGAACGCCCCCTTATCAATATGGAAGATATTTTAATAGGTGGGCATGCTTCCACTTCTTACGCAAAATGATAAAGTGGTAGGGCATAGAATACCCTCATCAAAGTGCCATGAAGAAACAAGATAGAACAGAGACAGGGAAGAACCTCCACAATACGAAGAGGAAGAACCTTTCAAGAAGAAGACACAAACCAAGTCACAATCCAACAACAACTCAGTAACCTAAGCCGACAACTAGCTTTGCTTACTTTCCAGGTACAAAAAGACACAAACAAGAATGTTCAAAAGTCAAAGCCTAAGTTTAGGATCCACGAACTCCATCGAGAAAACCAAGGAGAAGAAGACACGGGGTACCATCGTGTACACATCCCCGCTTCTCCCACTAGAGAACAATTGCTCGCACAAGAAGTGCAATCTATGAAAGCAACTCTTGCGAGCATACAAGAAAGCAATATAGGGAGTATTAGGAAATACCAATATGAAGAACTATGCCCCTATCCTTTTGACAAGACAATGACCCTTCAACCCTTTCCAAAGAAATTTGATATGCCAAAGTTCAACAAATACAAAGGAAAGGGAGACCCAAGGGATCATGTTAAAGATTTCTACATGGCATGTCAAGAGGTGTCTTATAGTGATAATTACCTCATCAGACTTTTTCCTAAGAGTCTCGGAGGTCAAGCATTGGAATGGTTTACGCGCTTACCACGAGGATCAATTTTCACCTCGCCGCAGTTGGCGTAAAGATTCGTGGCCATTTCTCGTATAACATGAGAGTGACATCACCATGGAAGACTTGTGTGGCACAAAACAACACCTAAATGAGACCTTCGCTAGCTTCCTCCAACGATGGAGAGGGATAGCTAGTCGCTTCCCATGCGCTTTCCCTGAGAAGCACTCGGTCGATATTTTTGTCCCTAACCTCAACCCGATATAGCTTTCCACCTCCAAATGCATTTTTTCCGCACCTTTGAGGAGGTTATCGAGAAAGGGATTCAAATAGAAAAGGCTCTCATTGCCAAAGGCACCCTCAAAACCCAATCTAAAGACAACCAAAGTGTCAAACCCACTGAAAAGCCACAGATCTTTAAAAAAAACAAAAACATGGTGGGAGACGGATCACCGATTCCAAACGTGTTCAAACACCCAAACCACCAACCTTTTAAACTGACCAAGGGCCCAATTCAACCACCACCAAAGCAATGAACATTCACCTCCCTCAATGAGTCATTGTCCATCATACTAAAATAGTTGGATGTGGCCCACATGATGACCTATCCTACAACGCAACCGTTTGATGACAACGCTCCTAAACCTTCATGGTATAAGGAGCATGAATACTGCGAAATGCATCGCGTTAAAGGTCATAAAATAGATAAATGTTTGCAACTTCACCACTATATTCAAGACCTCATTGACAACGGGGAGATAGAGGTGGATAACCCTAGCCACATGCAAACACCTAACGAGAAGATGGGGATTTATAAGGAACCATTCCCCAAGCATGATAAGTCGGAAAAGGAAAAACCGGATCGGGGAGAGTCATCCCAAACCTATAAAGCCGCGAATTACTTGTATACCAAGAGAGATAACAATCATTACGATTCACTTATCGGATGTATTCGCTCCCCGATGACCATGTGTCAATACCATCCGGATCAAAGGAAAGGATCTGCACAAGCGCGGTAATAAGGCGTGCATGCCTCGTGATTCCGTAACCCTCTCTGTGACCCCAAACTGGTAAATATAACCTTTTAGAACAACTTGAGAGGACACCTGCTAAGATCTCAATCTTAGATCTTCTCAAGATATCCAATGTGCATAAGGACATTTTGTATCAAACTCTTCAGGGGTCGGGAGTGCCTTTAGAAGTTCGATCCTACGTACCTTCAAGCCGGTGGCAAATATTGCACCAAGTGAGCATCTCACTTTCAACCATAGGGAGGTCCCTACCGAGAATCCTACACATAATCTTCCCTTATACATTGAGGTAGTTGTTACCCGTAGGAAAATAAAATGGGTGCTTGTGGATAACGGATCTGGATTGAACATCTACACGCTTAAATTAGTCAAACAATTGGGACATACGGAAGAAGATCTTGAGTCCCATATCATCACTATCACCGCATACGACAACGCAGAAAGAGAGTCAGCAGACACCATTACGCTGCCAATGGAGGTGGGCCCCACTTGCCATCAGACAAAGTTTCATGTCTTAGACTTGGAACTTCCATATAATATGCTTCTAGGCCGACCATGGATCCATGCCATGCAAGTAGTTCCATCAACATTTCATCAATGCATCAAGCTGAAGCATAAGGTACATACAATAACAATACCAGGAGACTCAGAGCCCTTTGCTCATTGTAGAGCTCTTAATAGCTTTACACAAAAGGGTACATACGCATGTCCCTCCATAGATATAGCTATCCCTCTTCATTCTAAGGCCATGGAATCTCGAGTAGATTCAAATTCTCTTAGTTCTTGCACTCATGGGGCATCTACTTCAACATCTCCATTTAATTCATGGGAGATGAAAATTCTAGAATATGGCATGGGGAGTATAATGTACAACAAGCGCTCTTGGTTTCTGACCTCTCCTTGTCGCCCAAGACTAGAGGTCGACCCAACTACCGCTTCAGGAGACCTAGAGAGGAACACACTATTGGGTCGTTCCTACCTGGAGGCTTGTTAGCTGAGGAAAAATTACTTGATCCACCTACTACTTGGGTCCCTGAGGACACTCAACCATCTTGTTATCAAACCCCAGAATATGAAAAATCTAGCAGAATGATGTACTCCATGGGCTACAAAGGCCTAGGATGTGGGAGGAATGAACAAGGACAAAGAGAACCAGTCCCTCTTCCACATTTCAAAATAGAAAGATATGGCATTGGGATTCACCCTTATGGAGCACACCCCAACGATCAAGATGCGACTTGTTCTGAGCATGAGGATAGCTCCGATTATCTAGACAGCGATACGGATTCCTGTTGTAGCCAATATGAGGATCTGGCCTCCACAAACCTTTTCATGAATAACGCTTGTCCTAACCATCACCCCCACTGAACCAACCCTTGACCTTGTATACCCCTCCCTTGTTGAATGGGACCAACAACGTCACGTGCCACTAGATTTATTCGAGAATGACGAGGCTATTGCAGAGTTCATGGGCATAAGGGATACAATTCCCATTGGAGATCACAAGAAGGGTTTCTTTATCGACTTAGACACCTGCGCCTACTTTAGCGAGGAGGCTGAACTTCGTGGTCAGCAAAATTTAAAGAAAAGTGAGGGCAAGAGTTCTAAAGAAAAGCCTCGGAAAAAATTGAAGTCCAAGTCACACAATGAAAACCTCTTTGAGGCATTGGCTGACAAACAAATAAGAAAATCAAAGGACAAACAAAGTGACCACGCCAAGGATGAAAATATCATAGAGACATCCTTGGATGAAGATCTCAACCTACCTCCCATCCTATGCGTATGGAGGATTTATCAAAATTGTTAGTCAAGAAACCATTGATGTCAATATTGGTACCAAAGAAGATCCCAAGATAGTAAAATTGGGAGCATCACTCTCAGCCAGAACAAAAGATGTTCACTATGCTACTGCGAGCGTTTATTGATGTGTTCGCATGGTCTTACAAAGACATGCCTAGCTTAGATCCAACTTTGGTCGTGCATAACCTAGTTGTGCATGCAGATGCTAAGCCTATCAAACAGAAGCTTCAAAGATGCACCCAAGAGTGGCCTTGTTAGTTAAAGAAGAGTTGGAAAGGTTTCTTGCAGCAGGATTCATCAAAGCCAATTGATTATTCTGAATGGATATCAAACATTGTTCCTATCCGTAAGAAACCTATTGGTATCCGAATTTTCACCTGCATTTTAGGGACATCAATAAAGCTTTCCCTAAAGATGACTTTCCATTTCCCAACATTGACATGATTATTGACTCAACCGCAGGTACGAAATGCTATCACTTATGGATGGCTTTTCAGGTTATAATAAATTAAGATCACTAAGGAAGACCAACACAAAACAACTTTCACAACTCCTTGGGGCACCTTCTGTTATCAAGTGATGCCATTTGGCCTTAAGAATGCGGGAGCAACTTATCGTGGCCATCACAAAGAATATTTCACGATATGATTCATGACATCATGGAAGACTACATAGACGACATCCCATGAAAGTCCAAAACAAGAGAGGATCATCCTATCATTTTGCGGCGTATCTTTGAACGCCTACGTGAATACAAAGTTAGCTAAATCCAAAGAAGTGTGTCTTCGGTGTGCTATCTGGGAAACTATTAGGCTTCATCGTGTCAAGACGAGGTATTGAGGTAGACCCTACTAAAGTGTCTCGCCATCACGTAAATGCCTCCACTGAGAATATCAATCATCACGTAGCTTGTAAGGGAAAATTCAAGCCATTCGCCGCTTTATCTCCCAGCTTGCAGATAAATGTCACTCATTCACTCATTTTCTTAAGAAGGACATCACTTTCATCTGGGGACTTGAGCAATAACAAGCCTTTGCTTTGCTTAAACAAGACTCACAGCTAATCCACTGTCCTCTCATGCCTCCCACTCCGGAGAACCACTTTTGCTCTATATTTCCACTACGCAATACGCTATTGGTGCACTGCTTGCCCAATATGACCTTAGCCATAAAGAGAAAGTAGTGTACTATCTAAGTCGCACCCTCATCTCCTATGAACGTAATTATCCTCAGATTGAAAAGGATTGCTTGGCCGTTGTTTTTACCTTTCAGAAACTTCACCATTACCTGCTAAATACTAAGACCAAGCTCATATCCAAGGTCGACCCACTCAAGTATTTGTTGTCCAAACCCGCCCTCACAGGTAGAATGGCTAATTGGATCATTCTACTTAGTGAGTTTGATATAGAATTTGTCCATCAAAAATCAATTAAAGGACAAGTACTTGTTGACCAGCTACAATGGCGGAAGCACCTTTGCAAAGCACATAACCTTTGAGTCCGATCTCGCCAGATGCATCTTTACTCTACATTGAAGAATCTGCCGTATGGCGTATACATTTTGATGGATCTTTTACGTTTCATGGTTCAGCAGAGGAGTGGTCCTTATTACTCCTTCGGGTGATCCTATACCATGGCTTTCCACCGGCCTTCCTCGCACGAACAAATTGGGAATATGAAGCACCATCATTGCAGGATGAAGCTAGCCATCAAGTGGAATATTCAACATGTTAAGGTTGTAGGTGATTCACAGCTAATCATCAAATAGGTTAATGATGAGTATAAAGTTAAGGATGACAAGCTCATACCTTACAAGAAGTTGGTGGAAACTCTGAAGGAGTATTTTGTGCGCATTACCTTTGAGCAAAGATCCCAAGAGTGTAGAATGCAGGTCGGAATGCTATGGCAACGATGGGATCTATGCTTCGTATTCCCACATGGTGGAACAATGATATGCCATTTTTTGTAGAAAATCTACACCATGACCGCATATGACGACGTGCTGAATCTTGCACAAGCTTGTGAGGTTGTTGGTCCCTATTCCCGTGTGGTACGAACCTTTTTTCACCTATCTTAAGGACAATACTTTCCCTCCCAATATTCCCGCTCAAAAGAAAGCCTGATTCGCCAGATAGCCCGTTACACCCTTTTAGGAGGTACACTTTATCGTCATGGCTACGATGGGAATTTGTTACGTTGTCTGGATGTGACGGAGTCAATCCAGTTTAAAGAAGTACACAAAGGATTATGCGAGCACATACAAATGGAATGGTCTTGGCTAAGAAACTGTTAAGAGTAGGTTACTATTGGCCCACCATGGAAACTGATTGTTGTAATTATGTTAGAAAATGTGTGCTTTGCCAAAAGTATGGAAATTTCATCCATGCTCCATCACAACCATCGCAAACAATCACTACCCCGCCATGGCCATTCTCCAAGTGGGGACTTGATCTAATAGGAAAGCTTACTCCTACCTCATCCGATGGTCATACACATATCATCACAAATACATATACTTTACAAAATGGGTGGAGGATGTCCCTTTAACCTATGTCACAGAGCACGATTTCTAAATTCATCATGAATCACATGATTTTCCGATATGGTATCCTCAAATATACGAGATAATGGGAAGTCATTTAAGAACAAAATTGTGAAAGGTCTTTGCCAACGGTTCCAAATCAGATTGAAATGGTCCACGCCATATTACCCTCGTGGTAATGGACAAGCCGAGGCAACAAACAAGACTTTGGTAAGGATAATGGAGAAGATGGTTAGCAAACTGGTCGAAACTGGCACCTACAATCCACCCACCCTCCCGGGCCTCATCAACATCAATTCGCACTCCTACAGGTGCGACGCCATATTCCCTAGTGTTCGGACATAAATTTGGAAAATCAGTTAAAAACACAAAAACAATAGAAAATTGTTTGAGAAAAGACAAAAACAATAGAAAATTGTTTCGTAAACACAAAAACAATAGAAAATTGTTTTGAGAAAACACAAAAACAATAGAAACATTGTTTTGAGAAAACACAAAAACAATAGAAACATTGTTTTGAGAAAACACAAAAACAATAGAAAATTGTTTCACAAAACACAAAAAAATAGAACATTGTTTTGAGAAACAACAAAAAATAATATATATATATATATATATATATCAAAAAATCTAAAACAAGGCAAAATTTTTCAAAAATTCCTAAAAAGTAAAACACCCTACAAAATGGTAACTTGTTTCTTACGGCTGAAACTTGTGTCTTGCGCATTGTATTTTCTCCATATCCTATTGGTTTGTCTCACATCTTCCCCGATTAATACGACTCGCGGATCACTAGATTCACAACCATTCACAAAAGCTAGCTGTAATAGCTTGCTTCTGTAATGTACTGGGAACTTTTGGTTGCTCGGTGCTATTTCGTCGCAGTGCAAAATGCTTTTCATGGACCCCATGTCCATTTTCATTTCCCCTCGCATGTATCCTTGCTTAGGGCATCATTTTTAACCCTTGTCTTCAATCACAAACTTGTGGATCTCTTTAAGCATTGATAAAAAAAATTTGTACAACCTGGTCTTGACCGTTGTTGGGTTAGATATGTGCGTCGTACTTGATTTTCCCCGTTATATGAGCTTGTTTCCTTCTCGTATTGCATTGCATTATTATATGTTGCATGGAGTTGGTACTTTCAGCAATGGACAATTGTTTGTAGTATGGCTTTTCATGTCATTCTACCTTTTTCGTATGCTTATATTTTTCATAAGGACCGATGATGTAGTTCCTATGGCAATATGATGACATCAAATTTGTTCCAAACAAATAAGTGGCTAGAGGTTAAGCTCTTCTCTCCCCTCATCCATATTTCTTCTACATGACTTCCCTTTCACCCCTAATTCTCCCTCTCCTCGGGGCATCCTACCTCGTCCCCATTCTTCTGCCTACTTCTCATATTTTTCGATCGTCGATCGGCTTCCTTCATCACCCCATCGACACTCGAGGGGGCATCTCTCCCTCCTAATTTTTCTTCTATCCCTTCAAAATCTCTTCTATCTACTATCTTTGAAGTGGCATCACTTACGCCACCCCAAAGAGGGGCAAATGTAGACACCTATAATTATGCCCAAGCAATTTAAATACTTAAATTGCGCTAATTATCCCCTTTCTCACAAATCAACGACATATCGTCAAAAGCACTCATTTTCCCTCATATCATCATTAATTAATTACACTAAGCTAATTAATTAAGTTGCCTATCCAACAAATACCCTAATTAACGACCTTCCGTTAATAAATCACCCCTTCTACCTAGACTAATTAATTATTATTAATTAATTAGCTTTCCCTTCCATTTAACCAATAAATCAATATTTAATTGATTTAATCACTTTATAATAGCCTAAATCACACTAATATTCCTCTAATTGGCTTTTATAAGCTTGCACATACCTATTAATTAATCACCTTTGATTAATTAAAATACCCCAACTCCCATGACTTGCTAAACATGTATTAAACCCTTCTAAAGTAAGGTTACCTTTAATAAAGCAACCTTATCCATTCCTAATCATGTTTTACCTTTATCCCACATTCATGAGAATGTGTTGAATCCTTTATCCTTTGGGCTATATAAAGAGCCCTCCACCTACCTTTTTACTTACACCTAAACTTTCTAAGAGAGCAAATGCAAAGCATATAGCAAAGAGACTAAGAGCTTGCACCTTGCCTTTTGAGAGTTCATCATCTTGAAGAGTTAAGCCTCTTTCTTAAAGTGCTTGGGTCATATGGGAGGTGTCAAAAGGGTCTTGTAGCCCAACTTTGATTAGCCCCCATTCCTAGGTTCTTGGAACATTAAGGACAACTATTTTGATACCCATGGAGCTTACTTAGGTCCATTCATTTATTTGTTGTTAGAGAATAGAGGAGTTTAGATATTTAGCATTGTTAGTTTCAAATTTTGTATTGATGAATGCTAGCATCTAACCCTTGTTTAATTCTTATCATGATGGTGTTTATGCTTTGTTTTAGCTAAATCAGTAGAACTATTTTAGGTGGTAGTTCTTGTTTCATTTGATTTAGCATTAAGCAAAGTATACATGCACACACTTATGTTCAACTTCTCTCCATGAAAGCTCTTGTCTTCATGTAATCTACTTTTTCTTCTTCTTCTTCTTCATCCTTTCAACCAAGGATTATGCTCTTCTTCTCATCATCATCCTCTAACCCTAGTTTTCTAGCTTATATAAGCTTAGACAAACTTAGGGCAACTTAGCCATGAAATTACATCCAATAGATTTGCTTTAAAACAAAAACAATATTAAAACCCGTGACTTAAAAATAAAGTGCTTCGCACAGGTAACCGGCGCCGGTTAGACCTAACCATGGCTGGTTCCTTTTTTCTTGACCGACGTCACTCTTCCTAACCGATGCTAGTTCCACTATAACTAATATCGGTTACTGTATTTTTAGTCACTTTGCATTGCATGCTAAATGTAAAGCAATCTAGCTCCATAACCTAACAATATCCCACTTGGAGATAAATTGTTGAACCTTTGTACCTTTACCTGTACATCATCGTTCTCAACACATACTATGAAGATCATCTATTCTTTTCTTCACAATTCTCTCAAAAAATAAAACCAGAAAGATCAAACCAAAGATAAAACCATGACTTACCAAACCTGCACGAAGCTACAACTGATCCGTGACACCAAGCCTCAAGCTCCCACTGAATCGTAACACCATACCAATTGTTGGTATTAGGCAAACAAGCCAACCTAGCTCCTCATGCAACAAGCCATCATGACTAACACACCTACAAGAGCTCCCACTCAAACTGAAGTTCTGAGCCTCAATCGCATCCGTAGCCATACCTGTAAAACCAACCATGTTCTCCATCCATCTATCCATGTCTCCATGCAACCACCAATGCAACTAACCAAGAAAAGTCAAACTAGAATATGTGAAAGAAAACAAGATCATGGGTAAAGACAACCCAAATGAGTTCTACCTACAACAATGGGTGATCAATCCACAAACCTACATAACTCAAAGAATCCAAACACTGCAATCTGTAAATCCAACCCTGCATAAACAACTAGCATGTCCAAGACAATCATCTGTAGATAACATCTCTCATGGAGTAACATAGTAATCAAGAGGAAATACAAATATCCCCTACTCATGCTCAAGTCATCCATGTGTAAATCAAACATCTGCATCATCATAGACTCACAAAATTGAATCTATCCACATGTACAAACTCACCATGTACATCCATCCATATCACCAAGTTTCCAAAAATCTAAGTCTGCCACCGAATAACTCCAAAGCCAAATATGAATCATGTGTTCATCAATGTCAATAAAAAACATCCATGCTAAACCATGCAACTAATACCAAGTGCAAATACCAGCAAACATGTCATCAACATACACAAAACCAACCAAGATGAAAGCAAAACAAGGGCACCATCTTAAAATGGTAAGTAAACACTGTTGTAAAACTTGTGATAAAACCAACCATGGTTAACCCTAACCAACACCGGTCTCTCAGTAACTAGCAAACTTTATCCTTTTTCACCCTTCAAACTTTTAAAATTGCTCTATCATCTAAAACCAGCTGAATCAACCATCAACTACCATTCCTAAGGAATATCCAGACACCACAAAATAAACTAGAAGTGACATCACAAAGTAATAAACTCAATATACATGCAAAACCATGACTTCCCCAAAACCAACTTGTGCCTCGTATATTGAGTACCAAGATTCTCTATGACCAAACTCGGTTCTCATACTAATGTCAATGCCATTAGAATGAACCCAACGCCACACAATTTGGCATAGAACACCACACCAGGTTCCTACTTTGACTGAAGCCGATAGTTTGGTTGATCCAATCATTTCAAGAAGCATCCAAATATCGTACAAAAACAATACAACAAATCCATGTAATAAATTGCATCAAGATGAAATACATCACCTTACCAACACCAAGATACTCAACCGCATCTTCAACTGAATTGAAGTACATGCTTCTCTTATGGAATCCCCATCTTCATTCTATGCTACGCCTCTCTACCAAAGCCCGTGCATCTAACTACACCAAGGATGCATACCTGCTCCTTTTCTCTGTCTATATCTGCAATCCAAAACCATGCATGTGCAATCAAACCATACACTGCAAAACCAAGATAAAACCATACCTCAATAATCCGGATCTACAATCTGACCAGCATGCTTGTGCCTCCAAGAACAAGGGACACCTCATCAAACAATATACATTACATGCATCTCATCATTTCTTAAGATCTATGATTTTCTATTTAAAACACTAGGCTTCTCAGTAACCGACCACGGTCACTATCTAACCAACCACGGTCAGCATGTAATCAACCACGGTCACACCCTTCCTACGCCGGTCACTGTATTTCTCTAGCAACCTTACTCTTCCATCTCCTACTTGAGATTCAATCTCTTCCTACGATTTTCACATCAGGCAAAATAATCCTTACTCTCATACATGTCAGTAGTAACGACTAACAAAACCATGAAGTAAACCCTTGCTCTGCAATAACCAAGCTAACAAAGCTCTGATACCAGTTATTGGGGATGGGCCTATGTAAAACATTTACAAAAATAGAATATCACATTCAAACATGCAAACACGGATCTAATAATCCCCACAAAATCTACAATGAAAGGGAAGTATAAACAAGAATAATCCAAATCACATAAAAGTACACACACACATAACAATCATGTACCGTGGTTCACCCAATGTGGGCTACATCCACAAAAGATAGAGATCTCATATATATAATATAACAAGAGATTACAAACTAACTCTTCTGTACACGAGTACATGTATCTCTACAAGAGTATCTCCTCCTCCCAGATCTCCAACCGGATCTACCTGAGTACACTGAACCTTGCCTCCATAACACCACCTGTGTCTCCTCCAGATCTCTAACCAGATCTACCTAAGTGCACTACAACCGTGCCTCTGAAACACCACGATCTCACATACCTGAAGCTACCCTGCATCTGCCACTATGCAACCAAGCTCTCACTGTATTGTGAATCTGCAAACAAGACCTCTAGAAGAGTCTACCAATGTGTAATCAGTAACCATACACCAGAAGTAAGTTTCTCCTCCAATACTACATCAACTCCGAAAACATGAAGACAAATTTCTCTACCATGCTATATTCCTATGGATCAACAATACAACATGATCTCATGGATCTGCAATACAAGATCTCACAACATGTGGATCTACAAGAATGAGCAATAATAAGATCTCACATAACATGTGGATCTAACAAGAAGAAACCCTAAGTGCTTTGCATACTATGCAAGCCATTACATGAGACTAAACAATACAAAGGAAATATAGTAGAAGATAATACCATCTTCTCACCAACAATGTACCTGCACTTTCCTTCTGTTCAGCTTCTCTCCATGAAAGCTCTTGTCTTCATGTAATCTACTTTTTCTTCTTCTTCTTCTTCTTCTTCATCCTTTCAACCAAGGATTATGCTCTTCTTCTCATCATCATCCTCTAACCCTATTTTTCTAGCTTATATAATCTTAGAAAAACTTAGGGCAACTTAGCCATGAAATTACATCCAATATATTTTCTTTAAAATAAAAACAATATTAAAACCCATGACTTAAAAATAAAACACTTCGCACGCAGGGTAACCGGAGCTAGTTAGACTTAACCGTGGCGGTTCCCCTTTTTCTTTACTAACGTTAGTCCTTCTTGACTAATGTCGGTTCCACTTTGTAACCGATGTCAAGCTTACTTTATTTTTAGTCACTTTGCATTACATGCTAAATGTGAAGCAATCTAAATCCACAACTTAACACACCCCAAGGCCCGTCGGCCCATAACTTGAGAAATATGAGGAGTTAGGAGGACTTCTTTATATCATTAGAAAGGGGAATAAATTTCCTATCTAATGGGAATGTTTTCAAGAACTTTTAAGTACGTTAAATATGAGAAAAATCAAGTTGAAGTACAAAAATGAGTTTGAGAGTGGGTAAGTGAGAAATTACCCTTTTTAATTTAAATGTTTATTCTAACCCATGTAATTAGACCTTGTGAATTTTTTAGACCTTGTGGAATTAAATACCTTGGGTATTTAATTGTTTTGGCCCTTTAACCCTCTAAATTTTAATTAAGGAATATTTAACTATAGTGTTAATTTAATTAGTTATTGAATTAACACCTAAGGAGAATTTGAACTATGTTTGGATTCATTTCACTTATTAATCTTGTGATGTGAAATTTATTAATTGTTATAACGGGAAATGTTATTTGTTAAATTTAATTGTCCTTGAATCTTTGTTTATGGCAATTGTAGTTCAAAGCCTCTATGAAGGCATGCCTTTCAAAAAAAATTATTCCATAATTTTTCTAGATAAACCTAGGTTGTTCTTGGGTCTCAAGTGGAAGTTTTTAGAGAGTGTTACACTTGGTACTAGAGTCGTGGGTTCAAATCTTGGACCCTTGGGCACACTAGAAAACTTGAGACATGAAATTTTAACCTAGTAAAATATTGAACCTAGCACACTTTTAAATTTAGAAAACCACCTTGTTTGAAAATTTCATACTTTAGTAAACATGGAAAATTGAATAAAACATAGAATAATGAACTAACTCTCTCCTTGGTCTATGCAGGGGGCATGGACTAGGTGAGGGGTCTTTTCACATAGACTTAGACCTACCACCAGTGGATCATGTTGTAGCAGCCATCCTACCATACATTTTGTAGACACTTCAGGTTATTAATGTTTCTTTACGCAAAGGGTCTGTAGGAGGACATTCAGCTAGACATGATGGGGAGCCATTCGTTGATGCTCGTGAATCTCCTCGACACGTAAAGGAGTGTAGAGCAGATAAATATGACGTGGATTCAACTGAGCAGAGTCACCGCAAAGGGGACAGGAGACTGGATTCCAATACACAGGGATAGGTCTTGGAGCCATATGCTTAGGGATGAGTATTTAGAGAGGCCTAAGGGTCACCGTAATATAGCTACACAGACCATATCGTGAGATCCTAAAGGTATGACCATCTCATTATTCCGGTGACATAGGTAAATTTCAAGTAGAGGCATGGTTGGTGAGCTTGATTGGTTGCTTCAATCTCTCTGCCCTTGTGCTAACAACACAAAATCTCATGTTATGATCCGTCTTCTGAGGGATGGAGCAGTGTCTCGGTGTAGGATTGAGGATCGAAGCTCCATGTTGATTCCGAGATAGTTACTTGGGATATCTTTGAGGAGTGGTTTAGGAGTAGGTACTTATCATGGAGGTTCATATAGCAAAGGATCCGATGAGGCATCTTTGACAATGGCCTAGTATGAGAGTTGATTTCTCGATCTACTCTAGTATGTCAATTACATGGAGGATGAGTAGGTATGGATTCACAGGTTCATTAGGGGCCTAAATCTAGACATTGGAGGAACTGTGTGGATCCATTGTCCACTGGCATGATACATTAGATGAGGTCGTTAAGAAGGCCTATATAGCAAAGGATACTTAGGGAAATACATAGCAAGCCGAGACCAAGTTCAGAGGTGCATCCAGTAGATGAAGGACAGCAGATCAAGGGGGTCATCTCCTCCTCCTCGTGATGGATAGGGTAGATCACAGTCATCTTTTAGGCCACAAACATCAACAAAACACACCCACCCACCTTACAGACCTCCACAAATATTTGATGCACAGAGGGGTTGGAGTATGGGGCATCCTCCTAGGGGTCCCATTAGGACACAAGGTGCACCGAGAGCTCAGATCAACAGGATCTCACCAATAGAGACCTCAAGAAATCCATAGCCGATCATTAGTATCCACTGACTAGAGACCTCCAGTAGTTGTTTGGTTGTGGTGTTTCCAGACACTAGAGTTCCACAGAACTTACTCATGGGAGAGGACAGTAGTTGTTTTGGTTGTGGTGTTTCAGGTGGTATTCCTACATTTTTGGAGAGACTTCCCACTGAACCTTAGTAATAAGGGTAAGAAAGATATCAAAGCCTAGTGGATTTGGTGAACACGGTATCTTCGTATCCTCCATTAGATCTATGGAGTCATTTTGGGCATGGATTGATTACCACATAGAGCCGAACATTAGACTAGAGTGATTGAGAGTGTCAACAGGGCAGCATTGGTGGTATTCCTACCTCAATTCTATTTGATTTTGGTTCTTCTGATTGATTTTGGAGTGCACCATCTTTAGTAGAGATTTTTCGATGTGGTGGTACCAGGTTAGTCGTGGATCTTTTCAGTTGGGACATCAGAGATGGCTTCGAGCCAAGATCTTTGTAGACTCCTTGGTTAAGGAGTGTAGTTGAGTGGATTTGGGGACCTTTCACCAAGTGTGGGACCTCGTGAATCTTCGTATCCTTCCATTGGGAGGTTCTTATGGAGTCATATTAAGGGCATGGATTGATTATCACAAACGTAATGCAGCTAGGATGGATTGAAGATACCATAATAATTTATCTTGTGTAGATGATTTAGGAGTTGAGTCAAGGTTGATACATCACTGCAAAGTTTCAAATGAGGGTCAAGAGCCCATTTCTATTTACACCATATCCACTTTCCAACCTTTGAAAAACATTCTCCTTAAGCGGTGTGTGTGATGGGCCCAACCACCTCCAAGACGCGAACTGTATGTGGTTACAAAATGGCAAACTGTCATATTGACCGATCGGAGGATGATTCTAGTGGACCATCATGTTCATGATGACCATCCCATTTTGAGAGATTTTTCAAATGTCTTTCCAGGAGGCTACATGTTTTCAGGTTATCACCCCACATGAGATATATTTTCACATAGATCTGGTTCTTTGAGCCCAAAAACCCGAGCCTATATCATGAGCACATGCTTTCATTGGATGACCACCTCCCGATCTCTATGAGCTCAAGTTTCAAGCTTGAGGGCCTTCTTGAAAAATGCCTAATCCATCCTAAACCCGATCCCATTTACCCGGGTGCACCTTCTTTGGTCATTTGTGAATAAGAAGGACGGATCCTAAGAAGGACGGTTTGTATTTGATTACCACCAACCGAACAAAGTAATGATAAATAATTGTTGCCCCCTTTACGTATAGATGATTTGTTTGAACAGATGAAGGGGACCATAGTTTTCTCTAAGATAGGTATTAATTCACGCTATCATTAGGTGAGGATTACGGAGGTGGATATTCATAAGAACACATTTTGTACGAGATATAGGCACTATGAGTTCACAAAGTGGTGTCGTTTGGTTTGACAAATGCCCCGCAATGTTTATGAGTTTGATGAATGGGGTGTTCAGGAATTTCTTGGATCACTTTGTGCTCATCTTCCTTGATAAAATTTTGATTTACTCACGTACACGTGAGGAGCACGAGGGCACCTTCTCCAGGTTCTTCAGTTTCTTCGAGAGTAGCAGCTTTATGGGAACTTGGAGAATTTTGCATTCTTCAAGAAAGAGGTGTAGTACTTAGGCCAAATCATTTCTAGGGAAGGTATCGCAGTCGATCCTTCAAAGATTAGAGCTATTATGGATTGGCCTTCACCCACTAGTGTGAAAGAGGTGTGCAACTTCATGGGTTTAGTAGGTTATTGTAGGAGATTTTTTCAGACTTCTCTCGGGTTATGCACCCATCACTTCCCTTAGCAGAAATGGTAGTTCTTTTGGTCAGATAGATGTGAGCAGGCCTTGAACATCGAAGGAATGCCTCACGACAACACCTTTTCTTGCATACACGGATCCTCGTGGTGATTTTTTTGTGTGCACGGATGCTTTTCTTTGGCAGGTGTTTTGGGTGTGTTGATGCGAGGAGAGGCGAGTAGTTACTTTTAAGTCTCAAAAACTCAAAGATTATGAGCTCAATTATTTGACTCATGATCTTGAGCTTGTAGTAGTTGTATACACCTTGGTTCGAAGGATACACTTTCTTCTTGGTCAAAGATTCACACTCAAGGACTCGATCACTTGAGTCTTCACCACCTCTTCACATAACCTAATCTCAACGCTCGTCAGTGGAATTGGATGGAGTTACTTTGCAAGTATGATATGGAGATAGAGCATGTGAAGGGGAAGGAGAATGTGGTTGCAGATGCTCTCAACAGATGGAGGCATGTGGTTATGGCCACTTCGATGGGCATAGATTTGCGCATAGCAGATTCTACAAAGAACTTCCTCACGACATTTTCTACATTGCAGCTAGAGCAAAGATCGATTCTTAGAGACCCCTTGAGGGGAATTTTTATGGTTTTCATTAGAGAAAGATGTCCTTCTGAGGCACAGAGGCTGGATTTATGTTCCCAAAGATGGAGGCTTGAGGTAGGATATTCTAACAGAGGCACATCATGCACCCTATTTAGCCCATCCTGGGTGAAGAAGATACACGCCACTTTGAGACAGTTGTATCATTGGAGGGGACTTCATAGAGACATGGCTCAGTTTGTATCACTCTTCTTAGAGTGCTAGAAAGTGAAGTCCAACCATCGCATCCAATTGGCCTTCTCTTCCCTCATGCTATACTTTGGAGTGGAAGTGGAACACCATTTCCATGGACTTCATTATTGGCTCGACGTGGAATACCACTCACTTATGACACCATCATGGTCATGGTGGATAAGTTAACAAAAGTGGCTCATTTTTGTCTAGTGAAGACCACTTATACAATCGGTCATGCGTGGCACTGTATATCTAGATGAGATTGTTAGATTACACGGATCCCATGGAAGAATATTTGTGACCACAATCCTCTGTATAATTCCCACTTTTGGACTTCCATGCAAAGATGCCCTCATGATGAGGATCAATTTCAATACAACATATCACCCCGAGACAGATGGACAGACTGAGCAGGTGAATCAAATCTTAGAGGACATGCTTACGATGTATGTTATGGATCATCAATCGAGATGGGAGGAGTACCTATACTTGGTGGAGTTTTCCTACAATAATAGTGTTCATAGTTCAATAGGCATGGCTCCTTTCCAGGAATTGTATGGAAGAGAGTGCAGGACACCTCTTAGCTAGGAAAAGTTAGAGGACAAGGCGTTTCTCTTGCACTAGCTTTATTACAAGACATGGAGTAGTAGGTGGTTATGATCAGACAGAGACTGTAGGAGGTAGAGGATGGAGGTAGAAGAAGTATACAAATCAGCATATGACCGATTGTAGTTTTGATGTGGGCATGAAGGTGTTCCTTTGTGTCAGGCCACATAAGAGCCCTATCTATTATGGAAAAGGTTCTAAGTTAGCTCCTAGATTTTTGGTCCTTTTGAGATCTTGGAGCATATCGGCCCTTTGGCCTACCATCTAGCATTGCCACCTAGCTTGTCTCACATCCATGATGTGTTTCATGTTTCGCGATTTCTTAGGAGATATATTGCAGATCTGTCATCACCAATCCGGCACTATGATAATTCTTCACGGGGAACTCCTCGTGCTATGATTATTTACTAATGCACAAATTTGCCTTTAGTTTGGTGGATGTAATCTCGAAACAAAACAACAACATAACAAAAGAATACCATCGACTATGATAAGACTAATGATGACAAATCTGAAATATCAAAGTAAATTATAATATTAACATGAAATTGTTACAATCTCACCCATGAGGTACTTCAAGTGTTATTGACTTCACTTGCCTTTCACCAAGACTATGGGAGAAACTTTACACTTACACCTCTTAATGGCTTCTTCAACACACCTTTAATCGATGGCTTCCTTCGCACACTTCCTACAATATTTCTCACTACTTCTTTCTATGCTAAATGAGGGGGTGGCCTCTCTATTTATAGAACTTACAAAGCTTATCCATCTTATCTCTAAGATAGGATAAGAAATCCTCTGACGAATCATATTCCATACCTTAACTCTTATCTATACATGTAAGCTTATCTTTTAAGATAAGATAAACCTTATCATTTTACATGGGTTCCACATTTTCGTAGACTTTTTACAAATAAAATACACAAAATATTTATGACCTCACTCCTTGTCCTTATTACCAATATAATATTTCTAATTCCTAATCATGTAGACCCTACTTCTCTAATTACCCAAACTTTGACATTTTAACATTACCGGACCACTTACGACAAATATTTACTTTTTACAACATTCTTATTGTACTTTGGTATTACAAGATTCTCCACATTATTGGCGGTGTCGTATGTCGGCATCGTAGCCGTTATCTTCTATCGACGCTACTACTAATTACACTTAACAACATCCTATTCCTAATACACACATTAATGAAATAGAAATTATGGAGGAAAATTTTAGTGTCGACATCTTCCCCCTTCCTAGCTTCTACTCCGTCCCTGAGTAGACTATTCCCGTGCTTGGAAAATCTTCAACTTGTTTTGGTTGACCCATTTCGTAATGGGAGTGCCATCCAATTCCTCCAAAGTGCAGTACGTACCATTTTCATGCACAAATGCTATTTTGTAGGGCCTCATCCATTTTGGAAGAAATTTCCTCTGTCTTTTTTTTTTGTATCTGAATCATATACTAGAACCAAGTCATTCACCTGAAATGGAGACCAAAGGATCTTTTGATCAAAGTATTCCTTCTGCTTCATTTTCTTCTTATGGCTTCAGTATCCTTTGCTATTTCCTCATTTCCTCTAGCAAATGAAGATGTACCAACCTTTCTTTTACTGAATCACTTTCATCCATCCTTTCATTTTTCATAACTCTCACAGTGGGAATATCAAACTCAATAGGAAGAACTGGATCAATGCCATAGGCCAACTGAAATGGAGAGTATCCTGTTGCTGACTTTGATGTTGCCCTATATGCCCACAATGCTGCATGAATCCTCTTATCCCATTTATGTACCTGCAAGGCTGCATCTTTTGCTAGAATTTGACACAACACAAAATTTGTTCGTTCCACCTGTCCATTTGTGCTTGGTTTGTATGTTGTTGCCTTCCTATGCTTAATAGAAAACTTATTGACTAGGGCTTCTACCACCTCATTAATGAAGTGGCTTCCTTGATCTGTTACAATTTCTAATGGACAACCAAATCTGGTGACAATGCGTTCATATATGAACCTTGCCACTTCATCCATGGAAGCTGTTTTCAATGGCCTAGCTTCAATACTTATTTTGGCGTGAGGTAGTTGGAAGTGGACCTACAATGTCTATTCCCACTTTTCAAAGGGACCAAGTGGAAGAATAGGGCATAATGGAGCTGATGAAGTCTTACGGTTACCATATGTTTGACAAATATCACATGTCTTACAATAATTATAACAATCTTTAAAAAGTAGGCCAAAGATAACTTGCATCCAAGATCCTTCTTGTTGTAAGTTGTCTGAGAAGTGCCCTCCACATGTACCATTGTGGAATTCTTCTAGCAGTTCCTTCCCTTGATCACGTCCAATCGCCCTTCAGACGTCCATCAGTCCTATTCGAAATAATACTCCATGCGAGAATAGAATATAGACGACTCGGCTTGAGTAATATTTCTCTTAGTCTTTGCATTGGCACCATCAGAAACTTGAATTCATTCAAATAATTCCAAATATCTATGTATTCACTAGGGATTGTGTCAAGGATAACAATGTCGCATCGAGGAAATCATCATCATCACAAGATGATCATAAACCATCATAGGCTCGAGAGAGTGCATCTGCATCGACATGCTTCTTTCTGGCCTATCTATAATATCAAATTCAAATTCTTGTAGCAAAATTATCCATCTTGCTATCATCCCCGATGGGTTAGGCTTATTTACAATATATTTTAGAGCACGATGATTCATTCTAACTAGAAATTTTTGCCCTAGCAAGTAATTTCTAAACTTCTTTACAAAAAATGATAACCGAGCCTCTTTTCGGCTTATAGTATAATTTACCTCAAGACGCTCATTTGTCTACTCCCAAAGTAAATTGGATGTTCATTCCCATTTTCATCCTTTTGGCTCAAAGTACTTCCTAGTGCTTTGCATCCGAGGCATCGGTGTACACAATGAATGGCTTGCTCCATTCTCGGATTCTTCAAAACAGTGAAGACACCAAGGCTTCCTTCAGCTTGTCCAAAAGCTTCATGCGCCTTATTTCTGGTTCATAAGTAACATCCTTCTTCAAGAACTCGGGTTAGTGGTGTGCAATCTTTGAAATTCTTGATGAACCTTCTATAGTAACTCACATGGCCTAAAATGATCTCAACTTACTTCTATTCATAGGAAATGGTAAATCTTTGATTTTGAAACTTTATCGATCAATCGCACTAATACCATCTCTGGATACAACATGCCCTAACAAAATGCCTTTAGAACATCCAAAGACACACTTTGTAGGGTTTAGTGAGGCTTGTGCTTCATATAACCTTTGAAATGTTGTCTCCATTTGGTGCAGTTGTCCAACTTGCTCCTATAGATGAAAAAATCATCCGAAATACTCGATGAAGGTCTCAATGTAGGGTTCGAACACCCTATTCATCAAACGATGGAATGTTGCTGAGCATTACACAACCCAAAAGGCATAACTCTATAAGCAAATGTTCCCAAGGAGTGGTGAACGTGGTCTTCACTGATCTTTCTCTGCTATACTGAACGTGGTTGTAGCCACTATATCCATCAAAGAAAACTATAAGCACTCTGCCAGCTACTTCATCCAAGATCTGATCGAAAATGGAAGAGGGTAATGATCCTTCTTTGTTTCCTTATTGAGCTTCCCCGTAATCAACACAAATGCGTAGCTTCCCATTTTTTTTTATTGAGATCACAATGGGAGAAACCCATTCTGAATTCTCCACAAAAAAATATGAATCCTGCATCAAGCAACTTATCTATTTCTTCTTTTACAAGCCTTGGAAAAATTAGGATTCATTCTATATGGCATTTGCTTTATGGGCTTAGCACCATCTACCACCTCAATAGAATGTTCTACCCAACTTACTTGACGGAGTTCCTTGTAATCAAAAGTGAATAGGTGTATGTACCTTCAAAGAGTCGGAGGTAGGATTCCTTCTCACTCTCCATCACAAAGATCACCAATCTTTATTTGTTGAGACGATCATCAACTTCTTCTTCGGATAATTTTATGGGGTCATGAGTTGGTGTGATGGAAGGATATCCATGATCAAACATCAACCTCACTTTCTTCATCTTCAAAGTGTCCACTTCACCGGTACTAGAGTAATCGAGGATGTCCAATCATCGGTTTCATCACTTAAATCCACAGTGTTCTACTTTATGATGTCGAGGATCACGCTTATCTTCACCCTCTCTCTACCACGTCCAAGTGTCATGAAGCCTTCATTCCAAAGAATTTCTTGCATGAACTCTCCTTAGCCATGGTCTTCCCAAGAGATTGGGTAGCAATAAGATTACCATTTTCATCACCCGAAAGTCTACCACACATACAACACCCATAACAGATATTGCCACATTTGAAACTACACCTTCGGTTTAGTTTTTCCTTATTTAATGACCTTAACATAAGTGTTGAAGGGCAATCAATTTTTAATCCCAACATATTCATTACGACTTCGGTCATTACATTAAATACAGCACCTCCATCAACTAAGACATCATGAATTGAAATACCATTACATAATACCTCGCTTGGGAGCATAGGGATCTGCCTCTGCCTCCAAAATGGGACCTCAACCTCCTTTCTTCGTCCGAGTATTGAGTCCACTTCGCAGCTCCCGCCTCTTCTCTCCGAAGACATAGCCAAGAGTTGACCATATATAATATTTGCAGCCTTTTGACAGATCTTCCAAGATGGAGTATGGTCCTTGCCCCCGTGAAATTAGAAAATCCTGCACACCCAACTTTCTTCTCCTATGTTTCTTACTAGTTTCTCCTTTCATCTTCTTAGGATCGTTTCCATCTTGATTATCTTTTTCTTTCTTTCTTTTTGTTACAAACACATCTACTTCATTATTTCTGCTCTTATCTACTACATCAAAAGAATTCACAGTGCTTTTCCTTTATCATTATCTCTTGTACTGTGATGTGAAGCTCTATCTGACAATTATACTTATAATGACCCTTTTATAACAACCATAACAAACAACTTCAAAATATTTCTTTTGGACCTCTATCTCCTCCCGAGAACTAAATTTTTCCTCAAGAAGATTAATAGTTAATCGACCCATCTTTTTGAGCAGCATCTTCATACTCAGAGATGTACTAGGAGAAATATTTGTGCTCGCCGGGAGTGGTTGTGGATTATGGACCAAAGGTGCTTGGTGTAGGCTCTACTTTAGCAAATTCTTTCGGCTCCTCTTCCATGCTTTCTTCTTGCTTCTTACGCAATCTCCTTTGCTTGTTCAATGGTAGTTAGGCGGTCATACTTCACTCGTTGCCCGATCTCTCAAGCTTCATCCCAAGAATGAAGTGCTTACATAGGAGATTATCCACGCCATTCATCAACCCTCCGCTAATCGCTTCCTTCCGATCTGGGCATCGAGCTTCCTCCTTAGCTCTAGAACACGAGCATGATAATACCTTATCTTCTCCTTCTCTCCTTGGGCTAGCTTTGTGATCTCGATCATGAGATTTGCATATTTTTTTGCTCACCAAATTCTTCAAGAAAACTTTCGCTTAATAAATCCCATGAATTTTTCACATTATCACCTAGTGTTTCAAACCACCTAAGTGTTGAACCATCCAAAAGGTAGGAAAATTCACCCATTGTTCTCTTCTATGATGCCATTACAAATACAAGATCGCTTTAAACTCTTGAATGAAAGAAGAAGCATCTTCATTAGATTGAGCTGAAAAACAGAATCTTTCCCATTTTCAAAAGTAACCACCGTGAAATACCAACCCACAAGTACAATCAACAAGACTTATGTGCACAAATAATTGGAATCACTAGAATAGAAAGTGACTTTACACCTTTCTACAAAGAAAATAGAAATGACCACAAAGAATATGGTAAAACTTGACTTCTCATGGTAAAAATCGACTTTACTTGTGGTAAACACTATTCACAATAAAAGTGAAATTATCGCAAAGAAATACTATTCACGGTAAAAGTGAAGTTACTACGGTAAATATTATTCATGGTAAAAAGTGACTTTATCAAGCGTAAATACTATTCACAAGAAGAATGACTTTACCATGGTAACTACTATTCATGGCAAAAATGACTTTACCATGGTAACTACTATGCACAAGTAAAAACAAGGTTACCCTCCAATTGATTTTTGACTAAGTGGGAATATCTCTCCAAAATCCACTAACGAGGAATGGTCCTTAAAGAACGGAACCAAAATTTCATCACCAATCCGCACTATGATAATTCTTCACCGAACTCCTTGTGCTATGATTATTTACTAATGCACAAATGACCTTTAGTTTGGTGGATGTAATCTGAAACAAAACAACAACATAACAAAAGAATACCATCGACTATGATAAGACGGAATGATGAAAAATCTGAAATATCAAAGTAAATTATAATATTAACATGAAATTGTTACAATCTCACCCATGAGGTACTTCAAGTGTTATTGACTTCACTTGCCTTTCACCAAGACTATGGGAGAAACTTTACAATTACACCTCTTAATGGCTTCTTCAACACACCTTTAACTGATGGCTTCCTTCGCACACTTCCTACAATATTTCTCACTACTTCTTTCTATGCTAAATGAGGGGGGTGGCCTCTCTATTTATAGAACTTACAGGCTTATCCATCTTATCTCTAAGATAGGATAATAAATCCACTATGACGAATCATATTCCATACCTTAACTCTTATCTGTACATGTAAGCTTATCTTTTAAGATAAGATAAACCTTATCATTTTACATGGGTTCCACATTTTCAGACTTTTTACAAATAAAATACACAAAATATTTATGACCTCACTCCTTGTCCTTATTACCAATATAATATTTCTAATTCCTAATCATGTAGACCCTACTTCTCTAATTACCCAAACTTTGACATTTTAACATTACCGGACCACTTACGACAAATATTTACTTTTTACAACATTCTTATTGTACTTTGACTGTTACCGTACTCCACATTATTGGTGGCGTCGTATTGGCAGTGTCGTTATCTTCTATCGGACGCTACTACTAATTACACTTAACAACATCCTATTCCTAATACACACATTAATGAAATAGAAATTATGGAGGAAAATTTTAGTGTCGATGATCCTTCTCATGTGTTGGATTGGACCTCATCATGCAGTGCAGGATCGGGGTAGGTGATGGTGGATCATGTTCACATTATAGAGCGCATGACCCCGGGCCTTCGAGGCGAGAGATTGACAAGGTTTGAGTGCGGTGGGGACAGATATGATGAGATTGTGACTAAATGGGAGGATGCTACATTTCTACGAGTTCGGTTTCCACACTGTTCTCACGACACTAAAATTTTCCTCCGTAATTTCTATTTCATTAATATATGTATTAGGAATAGCATGTGGTTAAGTATAATTAGTAGCAGCGTCGATAGAAGATAATGGTGCCGTCGTGTATGGTGCCGCCAATAATGTGGAGTACGGTAATACCAAAGTACAATAGGAATGTTGTAAAAAGTAAATATTTGTCGTAAGTGGTCCTAGTAATGTTAAAATGTCAAAGTTTGGGTAATTAAAGAAGTATGGTCTACATGATTAGGAATTAGAAATATTATATTGGTAATAAGGACAAGGAGTGAGGTCATAAATATTTTGTGTATTTTATTTATAAAAACTCTAAAAATGTGGAACCCATGTAAAATGATAAGGTTTATCTTATCTTCAAAGATAAGCTTACATGTACGGATAAGAGTTAAGGTATGGAATATGATTCGTCGGAGTGATTTCTTATCCTATCTTAGAGATAAGATGGATAAGCCTGGCAGTTCTATAAATAGAGAGGCCACCCCCTCATTTAGCATAGAAAGAAGTAGTGAGAAATATTGTAGGAAGTGTGTGAAGGAAGCCATCGTTTAAAGGTGTGTTGAAGAAGCCATTAAGAGGTGTAATTGTAAAGTTTCTCCCATAGTCTTGGTGAAAGGCAAGTGAAGTCAATAACACTTGAAGTACCTCATGGGTGAGATTGTAACAATTTCATGTTAATATTATAATTTACTTTGATATTTCAGATTTGTCATCATTCCGTCTTATCATAGTCGATGGTATTCTTGTGTTATGTTGTTGTTTTGTTTCCGTTACATCCACCAAACTAAAGGCTATGCATTAGTAAATAATCATAGCACGAGGAGTTCCCAGTGAAGAATTATCATAGTGCCGGATTGGTGATGACATTTTGGTTCCGTTGCCGGGACCATTCCTCGTTGGTGGATTTTCTGGAGAGATATTCCCACTTAGTCAAAAATCAATTGGAGGGTAACCTTATTTTTACTGTGCATAGTAGTTACCATGGTAAAGTCATTTTTACCGTGAATAGTAGTTACCATGATAAAGTCATTTTTTGTGAATAGTATTTATCACAATAAAGTTACTTTTTACCGTGAATAGTATTTACCGCAGTAACTTCACTTTTTACTGTGAATAGTGTTTACCACAGTAAAGTTAGTTTTTACCGCAGTAAGTCAAGTTTTACCATAGTTACCGTGGTCATTTCTATTTTACTATAGAAAGGTGTAAAGTCACTTTCTAGTATAGTGATTCCAATTATTTGTGCACATAAGTCTTATTGATTGTACTTGTGGGTTGGTATTTCACTGTGGTTACTTTTGAAAATGGGAAAGATTCCTGTTTTTTCAGCCCAATCTAATGAAGATGCTTCCTCTTTCATTCAAGAGTTTAAACGATCTTGTATTTGTAATGGCCTCATAAGAAGGGAACAATGGACTGAATTTTTTCCTACCTTTTTGGATGGTTCAACACTTAGGTGGTTTGAAACACTAGGTGATAATGTGAAAATTCATGGGATTTATTAACTGAAAGTTTTCTTGAAGAATTTGGTGAACAACAGAAATATGCAGATCTCATGATCGATATCACAAAGCTAACCCAAGGAGAGAAGGAGAAGATAAGGGATTATCATGCTCGTGTTCTAGAGCTAAGGAGGAAGCTCGATGCCCAGATCCGGAAGGAAGGATTAGCGGATGGGTTGATGAATGGCGTGGATAATCTCCTCTGTAAGAACTTCATTCTTGGGATGAAGCCGAGATCGACAACGAGTGAAGTATGACCGCCCAGCCTACCATTCAACAAGCAAAGGAGATTGCAAGAAGGCAAGAAGAAAGCATGGAAGAAAAGCCCAAAGAAATTGTTGCTAAAGTAGAGCCTACACCAGCACCTTTGGTCCGTAATCCACAACCACTCCCGGTGAGCGCAAATATTTCTCCTAGTACATCTACCGAGTATGAAGATCTGCTCAAAAGATGGGTCAGCTTAACTATTAATCTTCTTCAAGGAAAGGAATTTAGTTCTCATGGAGGAGATAGAGGTCTAAAAGAAATATTTCTAAGGTTGTATGTTATGGTTGTTATAAAAAGGTTCATTATAAGTATAATTGTCCGAGATAGAGCTTCTACATCCGTAAAGGAGATAATGATAAAGGAAAATCACCTGTGAATTATTTTGATGTAGTAGATAAGAGCAGAAATAATGAAGTAGATGTGTTTGTAACAAAAAGAAAGAAAGAAAAAGATAATCAAGATGGAAATGATCCTAAGAAGATGAAAGGAGAAACTAGTAAGAAACATAGGAGAAGAAAGTTGGGTGTGCAGGATTTTCTAATTTCACAGGGACAAGGACCATACTCCATCTTGGAAGATCTGTCCAAAAGGCCTGCAAATATTACATATGGTCAACTCTTGGCTATGTCTTCTGAGAAGAGGTGGGAGCTGCGAAGTGGACTCAATACTCGACGAAGAAAGGAGGTTGAGGTCCTTGTTTTGGAGGCAGAGGCGGATCCCTATGCTCCACAAGCTGAGGTATTATGTAATGGTATTTCAATTCATGATGTCTTAGTTGATGGAGGTGTTGTAGTTAATGTAATGACCGAGTCTGTAATGAATATGTTGGGTTTAAAAATTGATTGCCCTTCAACACTTATGTTAAGGTCATTAAATAAGGGAAAAACTAAACCGAAGGTGTAGTTTCAAATGTGGCAATATCTGTTATGGGTGTTGTATGTGTGGTAGACTTTCAGTGATGAAAAATGGTATCATATCCACCCAATGCTTTCTTTGGGAAGACCATTGCTAAGGAGAGTTCATGCAAGAAATTACTGGAATGAAGGCTTCATGACACTTGGACGTGGTAGAGAGAGGTGAAGATAAACGTGATCCTCGACATCATAAAGTAGAACTGTGGATTCAAGTGATGAAACCGATGATTGGACATCCTTTGATTACTCTAGTACCAAAGAAGTGGACATCAAGATGAAGAAAGTGAGGTTGATGTTTCAATCATGGATATCCTTCCAGATCCACACCAACTCATGACCCCATAAAATTATCTCAAGAAGAAGTTGATGATCGTCTCCAACAAATAAAGATTGGTGATGTTGTGATGGAGAGTGAGGAGGAATCCTACCTTCACTTTTTCAAAGGTACATACACCTATTCACTTTTGATTACAAGGAACTCCGTCAAGTAAGTTGGGTAGAACATTCTATTGAGTGGTAGATGGTGCTAAGCCCATAAAGCAAATGCCATATATAATGAATCCTAATTTTTCCAAGACTGTAAAAGAAGAAATAGATAAGTTGCTTGATGCAGATTCATATTTGTCTGTGGAGAATTCGAATGGGTTTCTCCCATTGTGATCTCAATAAAAAAATGGGAGCTACGCATTTGTGTTGATTACAGGAAGCTTAATAAGGAAACAAAGAAGGATCATTACCCTCTTCCATTTTCAAATCAGATCTTGACGAAGTAATGTCCAGAGTGCTATAGTTTTTTGATGGATATAATGCGGCTACAACCAAGTTCGTATAGCAGAAAAGATCACCAAGACCACGTTCACCACTCCTTGGGGAACGTTTGCTTATAGAGTTATGCCTTTTGGGTTGTGTAATGCTCCAGCAACATTCCAACATTTGATGAATAGGGTGTTCGAACCCTACATTGGGACCTTCATCAGAGTATTTCTAGATGATTTTTGCATCTATGGGAGCAATTTGGACCACCTGCACCAAATGGAGATAGCATTTCAAAGGTTAGATGAAGCACAAGCCTCACTAAACCCTACAAAGTGTGTCTTTGGATGTTCTAAAGGTGTTTTGTTATGGCATGTTGTATCCAGAGATGGTATTGGTACTGATCCTGATAAAGTTTCAAAAATCAAAGATTTACCATTTCCTATGAATAGAAGTAAGTTGAGATCATTTTTAGGCCATGTGGGTTACTATAGAAGGTTCATCAAGAATTTCTCAAAGATTACATAGCCACTAACCCAGTTCTTGAAGAAGGATGTTACTTATGAACCAGGAAATAAGGCGCATGAAGCTTTTGAACAACTAAAGGAAGCCCCGTGTCTTCACCGTTTTAAAGAATCCAGACCGAGCAAGCCATTCATTGTATACATCGATGCCTTAGATGTAGCACTAGGAAGTACTTTGAGCCAAAAGGATGAAAATGGGAATGAACATCCAATTTACTTTGGGAGGGACATAAATGAGCAAAGTGCTTGAGGTAAATTATATCAGAATCAAAAAGAGGCTCGCTATCATTTTTGCTTTGTAAAGAAGTTTAGAAATTACTTGTTAGGTCAAAAATTTCTAGTTGTAATGCAGATCATCAGGCTCTAAAATATATTGTAAATAAGCCTAACCCATCGGGAGGATAGCAAGATGGATAATTTTGCTACAAGAATTTGAATTTGATATTATAGATAGGCTAGAAAGAAGCATTTCAATGCAGATGCACTCTCTCGAGCCTATGATGGTTTAGGATCATCTTGTGATGATGATGATTTCCCGATGCAAAGCATTGTTATCCCTTAACACAATCCCTAGTGAATACATAGATATTTGGAATTATCTCGAATGAATTCAAGTTTCCCGATGGTGCCAATGCAAAGACTAAGGGAAAGATTACTCAAGCCACCATCCATATTCTATTCTCGTATGGAGTATTATTTCGAATAGGACTCGATGGACAAGACAAGAGGGCAAATTGGACGTGATCAAGGAAGGAATGCTAGAAGAATTCCACAATGGTACATGTGGAGGGCACTTCTCTGGACAACTTACAAAGCAAGAAGGATCTTTGATGCAAAGTTATCACTGGCCTACTCTTTTTAAAGATTGTTATAATTATTGTAAGACATGTGATATTTGTCAAACACATGGTAACCGTAAGACTTCATCAGCTCCATTATGCCCTATTCTTCCACTTGGTCCCTTTGAAAAGTGGGGAATAGACATTGTAGGTCCACTTCCAACTACCTCATGCCAAAATAAGTATATTGTAGTTGCCACAGATTATTTAACCAAGTGGGTTGAAGCTAGGCCATTGAAAACAGCTTCCATGGATGAAGTGGCAAGGTTCATATATGAACGCATTATCACCAGATTTGGTTGTCCATTAGAAATTGTAACAGATCAAGGAAGCCACTTCATTAATGAGGTGGTAGAAGCCCTAGTCAATAAGTTTTCTATTAAGCATAGGAAGGCAACAACATACAAACCAAGCACAAATGGACAGGTGGAACGAACAAATTTTGTGTTGTGTCAAATTCTAGCAAAATATGCAGCCTTGCAGGTACATAAATGGGATAAGAGAATTCATGCGGCATTGTGAGCATATAGGGTAACATCAAAGTCACAACGTGGATATTCCCCATTTCAGGTTGCTTATGGCATTGATCCAGCTTCTTCCTATTGAGTTTGATATTCCCACGGTCGGAGTAATGAAAAATGAAAGAATGAATGAAAGTGATTCAAGAAAAGAAAGGTTGGTACATCTTCACTTGTTAGAGGAAATGAGGGAAATAGCTAAGGATACAAGCTATCGAAGAAAATGAAGTAGAAGGAATACTTTGATCAAAAGATTCGGTCGTCTCCATTTCATGTGAATGACTTGGTTCTAGTATATTATTCCGATACAAAAAAGAAGACAGAGAAAATTTCTTCCAAAATGGATGGGGCCCTACAAAATAGCAGAATGCAAAAATGGTACGTACTGATTGGAGGAATTGGATGGCACTCCCATTACGAAATGGGTCAACCACGATAAGTTGAAGATTTTCCAAGCACTGAGAATAAGTCTACCCAAGGACGGAGTAGAAGCTAGGAAGGGGAAGATGTCGACACTAAAATTTTCCTCCGTAATTTCTATTTCATTAATATATGTATTAGGAATAGGATGTGGTTAAGTATAATTAGTAGTAGTGTCTCGATAGAAGATAACGGCGCACACAAGACAAGTGTCCTTGCCAATAATGTGGAGTACGGTAACAAAGATTTAAGTACAATAGGAATGTTGTAAAAATTAAATATTTGTCGTAAGTAGTCCGGTAATGTTAGAATGTCAAAGTTTGGGTAATTAGAGAAGTATGGTCTACATGATTAGGAATTAGAAATATTATATTGGTAATAAGGACAAGGAGTGAGGTCATAAATATTTTGTGTATTTTATTTGTAAAAACTCTAAAAATGTGGAACCCGTGTAAAATGATAAGGTTTATCTTATCTTAAAATATAAGCTTACATGTACAAATAAGAGTTAAGGTATGGAATATGATTCGTCGAAGTGGATTTCTTATCCTATCTTAGAGATAAGATGGATAAGTCTCGGCAGTTCTATAAATAGAGAGGCCACCCCGCTCATTTAGCATAGAAAGAAGTAGTGAGAAATATTGTAGGAAGTGTGCGAAGGAAGCCATCAGTTAAAGGTGTGTTGAAGAAGCCATTAAGAGGTGTAATTGTAAAGTTTCTCCCATAGTCTTGGTGAAAGGCAAGTGAAGTCAATAACACTTGAAGTACCTCATGGGTGAGATTGTAACAATTTCATGTTAATATTATAATTTACTTTGATATTTCAGATTTGTCATCATTTCGTCTTATCATAGTCGATGGTATTCTTGTGTTATGTTGTTGTTTTGTTTCCAGATTACATCCACCAAACTAAAGGCTGTGCATTAGTAAATAATCATAGCACGAGGAGTTCCCGATGAAGAATTATCATAGTGTCGGTTGGTGATGACAGTTCTAGTGACTTCCAAGAGGAAATCGATTCTAAAGGGAGGGGGATGTAGTGCCCACTTCCCTTCGACACCTTTGATTATTGATTATGACACTGTTGACTAGACTTATGGATATTATTGTAGTTTTGATTTGGCATGATGTTAGACACTTAGAGATCATGGATTGTTGTTGACTTTGATTCATATATGATGCATGTGGATTATTAGAGACATTTTATATTGATGTTGATATGTTGTTTGACATGGTTATATTTATAGATGTTTAGACATGTGATATTTTGGTATATTTAGTAGACCTAGAAAATTGAATTAATTTTGTGATCATATGGTTATTGATGAAATTGTAAATGATATTGTTGCTTGCCTAGATGATGTTGTGATTCATATATATATATATATGATTTTGGAAGTTATATTTTATATTTATTTTGGATGATTTGATGCGGTCACGATGTCAAGGAGGTATTTTTGTTTTGTAGGTAAACATGTCACAACAAAGGATTGGAGACCAACCACATTGGAATTCTAGATGAATTCAACAAGGGTCACCATGACAACGTGTATTTGTGTATTTTTGTATGTTTGATTGTTGTTAGGGGTTCCTGGGGATCACCTTCGAATGTGACCAAGGGGTTATGTGTATTTCTTTTATTTGGTTCCTTTGTTTAATGTTAGTATGCATTTATTTAACGATGTGTTTCCCCTTTCTATTTGTTTAAATTATGTCTAGAGTTGTGAGTAATCATATTGCTAAGTTAATTAATTAAATGGGTCAAAGAATGTATTTACTAGAATTGATGGCTCTTGGTTTAAGTGTTGTAAGTGATGTGTAACTGATGTGTAAGTAAACTTTGAGTGTGAAACACTCCATCTTCCTTTGAAATTCGGATTTGTCCTTTGGGGCTGATTTTCGAGGCTTGTGGGACAAGTTAAACTTGTCCCACACCTCTTAAATTGTTATACCAACCTTACCTATGGTTGGGGGAGTTAAATTTAGGCTCTATGATGCATTTTTGGAAGACAAGTTGTAAGTTTTAATTGCACTTTCTTATATGTATTTAATTTTTGTCCTTAAGAGGTGTGGGCTTGGATTGTGTGTGTAATAAAACTGTCATTTTATTCACCCACTTATTTATTATGCTTTGGAGTTTGAAGTTGACTTGTGAGGTGGAGTTGAGGATGTGTGATGTGGCATCCTACATGGAGCCACCTCATCCTCCTCTCTCCCTCTTCTATTTATTTGAATTCTTTGGCTTGTTTGGGGTTACTTAACTTTGGGATTACTTCATTTTAGTTATTTCATTTTAATTTGGTGCTCTTGCAATTGGAGAAAGATTTAGAGATTTTTAAATGCTTGTGGATTGCTAGAGATTTTGGACTGTTTGGATTTGAAAATCTTGTTGTTGAAATTTGGATCAATCTCTACCATGGAGAGGTAGGAGCTTGGCTCTTTAAAATGTTCTTTTTTATTTATGCATATGTGAATGTTTTGAATGTTTTGGTATGTTTGTTGGCTGGTTGGGTAGATTGCCTAGGTATGGTGTAGGAGGAGACTATGGGGATCTCTTGTGGGGAGGTATAAGATTTTTATGGAGGTATAAGTGTTGTTGTGGAGGGATTTAAGGATTGGGTTCCACCTTATAAAAGAAATAGCTTGCATTTCTTACTCGTATGGGGTGCCATAAGATAAGAGAATGGGAGGTATAAGAGGTACTTGGGGGAGGCATAAGGGCATGTAGGGGTTTTAAATGATGTGTGTGTGTGTGTGTGTGTGTGTGTGTGTGTGTGTGTGTGTATATATATGTTGGCATGTTTTTAAGGTGGACACTCATTTATCCATTGGGAGGTATAAGTAGCTTCCGTGGTTTAATCGTAGTATTTTTTTGGACTGTGATATGTTTGTAAAAGTTATTTTTGTGTTTTGGAATCCTATTTGTTTCCATGAGTTTAAATCCATTTCTTATTACATTTTGGTTGGGGCTCGGGGCCAATGAGGAGGATGATTTTTGCTCTTCATTGGAATTCTTGGTTGGGTGGAGAGTGTTGCCTCTCCCTCTTTTTGTTGTGATCAAAATGAAATATGGTAGATCTTCTTGTTGATGTTCTAGAGTGGAGGATGAAGATAAATTTCGCAGTCCCCTTGGGGTTTCTTTTTGTAAAAATTTCTCACTTTAAGTGGACGGCATTATAATATTATTTTGGTGGAAAGTTGCTCTATTTTTAGAAATGAAATCTACGGTTGAATGTGAAAGATGTATATTCTGTAATTTGTATTTGATCAATGAAAAGGAAGTTGTAAAAGAATTATTTGAGCTCAATAGAATTTTTTTTTATTTTCCACAAATGCTATTGTTTTCATTTAAAATTTGTGTTCAAATATATTGTGAAATCTCTGTTTGAAATCTTTGTTTGAAAAACAAAGGGACGTCCTTAAAACTTAACTTTTTGAAAATTGGGAAAAATTCCTAAGTTCCTCCACTAGCCCGCTTTCCTCACATTTCATTGTTGGTCTGACATGTGGCTTCCTTAGGTGTAGGTGGAGGCGTGGAGCGTTTTAAACTTTTAAACCTTTCTTTCTAAAATAGCAAAAAATTCCAAGTCTCCCGACGGTCCACCTTTCTACAAGTCACTGTGGGTCTTACACATAGCTTCTTTTGGCGCCGAAGAGGCATAGGTTATTTTAAACCCTTTATGCTTTTTCTTCAAAAGTCAAAATTTTCCTAATTTTCCCTAAAGGTACGTTTTCTTCGCTCAGCTTGCATCTTGGGCTTGACATGTGGCGTCCTTGGGTGTCGGCGGAGGCGTGGATATTTTTAAACCCTTAACGTTTTTCAACAAAAAAATTGAAAATACTAAGTGCCTCCGCAACCCGCCCTTCCACGTTAACTTAAAATTTTGGACACGTGTCCCTTGCGGACCTTAGGTTTAATTTTCTTTGTTTGGCGTGAATCACCGCACGGCGCGCGGGGTAAATTACACTTTTGACCAAAAGGACAAGTGCTGAGTTTCTTCCTCGCTCCGCCACCCCACGTTTGGAAAAATTCTCCCCACTTCATTAGCCCGCATTTGCGAAAACTTTCTTCCCCGGGCCCGCAGTCCACTTTTGGGAAAATTTTCACCCCAAGGCCCACCGACCTGTAACTTGAGAAATATGAGGAGTTAGGAGGACTTCTTTATATCATTAGAAAGGGGAATAAATTTCCTATCCAATGGGAATGTTTTCAAGAACTTTTAAGTAAGTTAAATATGAGAAAAATCAAGTTGAAGTACAAAAATGAGTCTGAGAGTAAGTAAGAGAGTGGGTAAGTGAGAAATTGCCCTTTTAATTTAAATGTTTATTCTAACCCTATGTAATTAGACCTTGTGAATTTTTTAGACCTTGTGGAATTAAATACCTTGGGTATTTAATTGTTTTGGCCCTTTAACCCTCTAATTTTTAATTAAGGAATATTTAACTATAGTGTTAATTTAATTAGTTATTGAATTAACACCTAAGGAGAATTTGAACTATGTTTGGATTTATTTCACTTATTAATCTCCTAAAGTGGAATTTATTAATTGTTATAACGGGAAAATTTATTTGTTAAATTTAATTTTCCTTGAAACTTTGTTTGTGACAACTGTAGTTCGAAGCCTTGTATGCAGGCATGCCTTTCAAAAAATATTATTCCATAATTTTTCTAGCTAAACCTAGGTTGTTCTTGGGTCTCAAGTGGGATTTTTTAAGCGGGCATTACAAATTCTAGTGACTCGCCTCTCACTTGTGGCATTTTCCTTGTCATTCATTAGAATGCATTCCTTCGTTTCTTATATGTTCCTCCTCATGAGGTTAATTAACTTACCTAAAGAAACTCAAACATGGGATACCTTATTTACGACTTTTTGGAATTCCATTGCTTTATACATAACCTTAGATCTTTCGGTAAGAAAAATTTCTAGTGGAGGAAGTTGAAGGGTGTATAAATAATTGTTTATGTATCACACTTTTTGGAGACTCGACCACATTTCTTGTTAGATACTCGATTTTTCCGAGTTAATACATTTAAATATCAAATATAATAGAACGTTCTAACATTAATAGGTGGAAGGGCATATCAAGCCTCATTTTAAATATTTACAAAAGAAACTAATAGGAAATGAAGCCTTGTTATAAATATTTACTGAAGAAACTTATTATACATCAATTTGACATAGTAAGACCTTTTTAATTGAAAATAGTAAGACCTTTTTTATTTGAAAATTGAAAGGTTTTAGAAGTTTGTTGTAAGGGAATTCTTTTGGATTATTTTTCCTTTGAAAACCCTAGAGATTGTCTTGTTATTTTTCACTCCTCCCGAGTAAGTCCAATAACTTGATTTGAATAATAGCCTTTAGCTATTAACCTATATGAGACATGGTCTACTTTGATGTGAAATGTCCTTCCATTTCATGACCATAAACAACACAAAGTGACCTATAAATTTACATATATAATTTGGTACATGTAATTTAGTCCAAAGTGGCGATCTAACACACGCACATGATGATGTAATTGATCCACTCAAAATGACCATAAAGAGGGACAAATGTAGGAGTAAACAACGATGAAGATATGCTCTATACATGGTATCAAAGCAATGGCTTTAATTTAAGGCCCCTTACATATTCTCATCTTCATATTCAATAATAATGTGCTAAGTAGATTTCCATTTCCTTCAAGCATTCCTCTACATTTGCATTTCCTATGCTTTTGCCTCTTCTTTCGCTTTTCAGGTTTAAAGTTGTACAGCATCCCGAAAAAAAGTTTTATATCATGAGTAGGATATAATTTAAACAGTTTTCATTTCTCACAATAGTTTCATAGAACAAAGTTCCAATAAATACCACACATATGTAGGACAAGATGAATACTACACAATATTTTTTTATCATGTCAAAAGCATGGTCTAGCTATTCAAACTCTCAAAATAACATATTTAGGAAACTGAAAACAAAAACTTATCCCTCCTTACCACTGTAATCCTAACATCATACACATTTTTATAGTGCATGCATGCATTTATAGCTTGCTTCAATTAGCCTCACCAAGATTCTCACAAGAACATTGTCCATGTTTGAAATGATGGAAATGGTTTACATCTCTCACAAAAATTTCTCTAGCAACAACCTTGGAGATAAACTTGGTTGTAGTGTGCATAAATGATGATACTCAAAGGTTTTTTACAACTCTTATAGATGATCCAGGGATCGTGTTTAACAATCCAAATTCAATTGAAAACCTCTCACTATGGTGGCAGATGATCAATTCCTTATCCTCATCCTCCACATCACTCAATACAGATCTTGTATCTGGAATATACCTTGTTGCCCTTATTTCCGAAGACAATTTCTCCAAGGTTTCATAAATATCTTGTATTTGTGGGTGTGACCTATCTCCTGCATAGAAAGCATGAACTCTTTTATGGATTTCAATCCAACTAAAGCCAGGCATTTTTTTAATTCCAATATTTTTCATCAATCTCCTTATAGTTTGAGCATCACCCCACCTACCTCCTTCTACATAAATATTTGATAAGAGAACATACGCTACAGAATTTTTAGAATCAAATGCAAAAAGGAGATTGGCCACATATTCTCCTATGCATATATTCTTATGTGATCTACAAGTGCCAAGAAAACACATCTAGATAACCACATCAGGTTTTATTGGCATTTTGATCCTTATCCGTTACAGAAAATACTCTAAGTTAGCTCTAATATTTGTGGTTCCATTTGAGATCTTGGAGCGGATCGGTCCCTTAACCTACCACTTAGCTTTGCCACCCAACATGTCTCACATTTATGATGTGTTCCATGTTTCTTTTCTTAGGAGATACATATCAAATCCATCACATGTATTAGATTGGACCACATTGTAGGGGCAGGAGAATGGACATGTGATGGTGGTGCCCATACCCATTTTAAAGTGCAAGACCCTAGGCCTTCGAGGTTGTGAGATTGATCAGGTGTGCATCCATTAGGTCGGTATAACGAGACATCGCCTACATGTGAGGACACCACACCATTATGAGCCCAATTACCACACTTGTTCTAGTGACATCCAGGAGGAATTCGACTCTAAGGGGAGGGGATGTAGTGCCCACTCCTCTTCGACACTATATTGCTATGATTTTAATTATTTTGGACTAGAGACATGGACATTATTATTATATTTTGATTAGCAACATTGGAATATGGACATTATTGTTATATTTTTATTAGCAAACATTGATAGATGGACATTACTAGTATGTTATGACTCATATTATAGATTATATGGACTATTAGAAGACATTCTTAGATGATGATCTAGTATTGTTTCATTGTATACTAACGCTTTAGATTTTGGATGATGATGATTATATTTGGATGTTGGACTAACCTTATGATCTTATTGATGTTATGAATTATCAAAATTGAGATGTTCAATGATTAAAAATAATTGATAGAAATTCCTAATTTTGATGATGATGATATAGCTTCATGTATGATGTTGTTAGATGATATGTATGTGTGTTTATTTCTTGATGTATTTAATGCGATCTTGAGGCCGAAGGGGTATTGTTTGATTGGTTGCAGAAATTATATCATGACAACAAGAAGGGGTTAGGAGACTAACAATGGAGAAATATTGGATATTTGCAACAAGGTCACCTTGGCAACTTCGTGTCATGTGTATTGTTATGTTTTCTTGGAGGTCCCCATGGGAAGGGGTAACCTCATATGTGACCAAGGGGTTTGAATGTTTGTTTTATTTCCTTTATTTTATTTATTTAGTTGTGTATGTGATTTATTTATTGTAATGTGAACTCACTTTATTATTGCTTAAGTAATGTGCTTGGTTTAGTTAATTAACCATGTGATTAAGTTAATTTGAGATGTGAAAAAGGGGCATTTAATTGGGGTAGATAGTCCTTGTGATCTTTTGATTTGAGTTGGATTTTAATTGATTTTTATGTTGTGTACTCAACCCATCCTTCAAATCTCGAAATTTGACTTTGGATCCATTTTTGGAGGTTTGTGGGACAAGTTAAACTTGCCCCACACCTCTTAAACTCACCCACCAGCTATATCTATGATGTGAGGAGTTAATTTTAGGCCTCATTATGTGTTTTAGAAGAGTAAAAGCAAAATTAATTGCACTTTCTTACAAATTATTTTAATGGTGTCCTTTGAAGTATGGAGTAGTGGTTTGTGTGTGGAAGGAAACTTGTCATATCCTCACCCACCCATTTATGAGTCTTGGTTTTTATGTTTGACTTAGTGATGTGGATTTCAGGAGAAGTGATGTGGCATCCTACATGGAGCCACCTCTCCCTCCTCTCCTCTTTTCTATTTATGCAAGTTATTTTGGAGTTTTGGGAGTTACTTGGTTTCATTATACACTTGCACTCTTTGGAATTTGCTTGGACTTCTTGCTTTGGAGCTATTGGGGATTGGCTTGGATTTGGAGGATATTGGGGATTGTTGTTGAAGAATTGTGGAAGCTTATAATGGCAAGGTAGGGTATATACCCTTGTTTTATTTACATGTTATGTTGTATGGTAAATCAATGATGTGTGTGTGTGTTTGTGTTTGGGATTTGGGGTAGTATGGCCTTAAGGAAGGTGTGGGAGAAATAAAATGGGACCATTTTGGGAGGGAAAAGGAAATTGTGAGGCATTGTGGAGGGAGTATGAGTAGGGTGTTCCACATTTGGGGAGAGAAAATGATAATATTGCTACACTTTGTGTATCTTGAATTGGGAGGGAAAAGGGATATTTTGAGTAATTGTGATGTGCACTTGGAGGTCTTTTAGGTGGAACCCCTAACTCATTTGGGAGGTAAAAGGAGGTGGTTCCCATATTTCTCTTCTCCATATGGGATTTGTATATTGTGTTATTGTGTTTTTGGTGTTTGAATGTATTTCTTGTATTTTTCGCATGAGTGTTGTAATGATGAAGCCCTTATGAAGTTGTCATGGTTGTTTAATATCCCTTATTGCTCCATTGTTGGGGATTAGGGGAAAATGAGGAGGATGGATTCTTATTCTCATTGTAATATGGTTGGGAAGAGAGCATTGCCTACTCCCCCTCCCTTGTTGTTGTGTTTTGAAGTTGAAGAAATGAAAGATCACAAGTTGTCATCTTGGAAGGAGTTTCATTGCGAAGAAGATCATGAAAGAGAGACCATCTTGTATATTTTACCTTGTTGTCTCCACTTATGTGGAAGAATTTTGCAAACTTGCATTTTAAAGATTTAACTCCTTGAAAATGTATTATGGAAATTTGATTTTTAATGTTTATTCAAGAAATGTATATGTTGGAAAAGAGGCATGTGAAAGTGGCAACTTATTTGTTATTGTATTCTCTTCAAACTTGTGATTTGTATTGAAAGTGTGCATTTTGCTTATCAATGAAAATTATTCTTATTTGAAATAAATCTAAAATGGAGTATGTGTTTTGGTGTACCTCTTAAAATGATCTTGTTGTATTCTACTTACATGTTAAAACCAAATGTCTAAGGTTTCCCTAGTTGAGTTCTATTCTTGCTCTTCCTTTTCAATATTGCTTAAAATGGTAGGATGTTACTATGGTTGCTATACTTTTCTCAATATTGTAAACTCAACTATGTAGACATTTAAGTAATCTTTATCAAACAAAAAAATGTTCATTCCATTTACTTACACTTAGTTTGTATGAAAACGATATTGCCCAATATGTCACCTATATATATATATATATATATATATATATATATATCACATGCCCTTATATTTTTTGTGTTTTATTTTATTTTAAACAATCTATGAATTCGAGTTTATTCATATAACAAGATATAAGCCATGCGGCCATTATTTTTAATTTTCATTGTGTTTTTTTGTTTATTTCGGCCAAACCCCAATATATTGTAATATATATCGACCGCATATATTAATCTCGCCACATTATATAAATTTTCATTTTTAACTAGGGCATTTTAAAATTAATTTTAAACAAATGCAACATATATATAACCCTAAAAATTATGTATATATCTCTCTTTAACAAAAAAATGGGGAAAACAATGCCCATAACCCGAATATGGTAAACTCTCCACAAAATATAAATAGCAAATAATACACATGGAAAACCCTAGGAGAGGGATGTAAAAGAATCATCCAAAATTGTGTGTATCCATCCAATATGCAAATACAAACAAATAAACCTCCATAGCTCCATGGCCTCCTTCCTTAACCTGTAATGTGCAAATGAAAATAAATTAGGGCAAAAGGGAATAAGAAAGAAATCATAAAGATATTTAGGGATTTTGGGAGAAAACCTACATCTAAGGGCTCACATTGATTTAATCCTAGGATGGAGATTCATTCCTACAATTTTAAGTTGGTGGAATTTTTATTGGAGCAGGGATTAAATAAAATGTATGGGTAACTGGTTAATGGGGCCACTTAAAGAGTTAAAATAAGTTGGGATCTTATAGTATGGACTAATAAATAAATGAAGAATATTAAGTTATGGATTAAATAATTGAGATATTGTGTTTGGGTGTTTAGATAAAGGGGATTTTAAATAATAAAAGTAAAGGGATGGTTCAATAAATAAATGGAACATGATTATTAAGTATTTAGGAAATATACTAATGTCATCTTAGGAATTGTCTTTTATTAAATTTAAAGGAAACTAAATGGATTAAACAATGGAATTGCTTTGGAAATTATTTGCATGCGAAAGGAACTTAATAGAAGAATTTTTAGAGTCGTAAAATATATTTGGAAATAAATTAATAATATTTAATTATTAATTTGAATCCATTACCTTATGAAGGTGTAGAAATTATTCACGAGAACTTAATGGTTCGTAACTAATGTTTTATCCTCACAACATTTAAAAAATAATTCCCTCAAATTTTTCCATGATAAATTAATAGTATTTGGTGGGGTTTTAGAGCATCAATTTGTGGGCATTACACAAAGCATTAGTGAACACCTAAGTTGAATACATTTTGATTACATAGTGGGTACACATGATGTAGATCAAGCGAGCTCCTCTATTTTCCTTAGGTGGACATAGGTCCCATGAGACATTTTTAATAGTGCTTAAAAGAAAATTCTAGTGAAATATGTAGCTAACTTAGGATTTGGACTCTAGATATAGTTGTGAAAGTAAGACCAAATGTTGTGTATCTCCAATTTCCCTATCCAAAGTGAACCCTTGAGCTTTACGTATTCCAGAGTGTTCAAACCATCTTTAGAGGGAGTTGCCTCCAAGAACCATGTGAAACCGAGGCGCAGAGAACATGTAGAGGATTTGTTAGATCACATGTAAGGACAACGTGCCATTGAATTTGCTTACAATGAAAAATTTGGGTCCGGTATCCTTGAACCAGAATGTAAATAATGGAAAAATGATACCAATTTTCACCGTTCAAAATTATTTTGAAAGAATTGCAATTGAAAACATTGTTTAGAAATTACATTCCAACAATCTTGTTGTCTTTTTTGAAAAAATAAGGCCACGTAAAATAAGAAGAAGAAAAATAACATTGGAAAATTTTAGAAAAAATTTCTAAGCTTGTACTTTCTCAAAACATTTATTCAAAGAAACCGTAAAAGGATCAATAATTAGTTTTTGCTAATGGAATTTTGCTTATAGCTATAATTATTATGTTATATTGAAAAGAAAAAACTCCAAATCTGGATAACACATTTTAGGGGAAAATGAAATCGAAAGATGTCTCCATAAAACCTAATAAAAAATTGCAAAATCCAGATAGAAATACTTAGTCGATCTGAATATCATCGGCAAGGAAAATATCTGGAAAGCAACCAAGCTATTTTGGACTCATCTAAAATAATTTGTCTAAATATGCGAAACAAGTAAATTTTGGAGTTGTTTTGAATAATATCTTCAAGACAACAATACATAGATAATTTATTATCTATTCTCAAGATCTATGAAGTACTTAAATAAATGAAAGTAAACAAGTGAAAACTATATCCCCTACTTTTCCACTATCAACAATGCCAATTCTCATTATCGACCGTATTGAGAATTTTGTAGGATAATAAAGTAGTTTTGTGATGATCATGGTGCAAATCCTTTATTTGAACTATTTATTTTTTCATTTATTTTCCATAACCAAAACATTTTCACTCTGTGAATTTGGGAAAAATCCTCCACTATAAATATTGCTAATAATTATTTCATTATTCTACCCATCGAATCTATGATTTAGCAATCTAGATTACAAAAATTAAATATGAAGATAGAGGTGATTTTTATGGTCAGTAACACCCACATTTTTCACACACAAAAACAACAGTAAAAATACTAGGATAATTTTTTTTTGACTTACATTGCTCACTACACAATGCCACAAGGGCTCCAAGTAAAGAAAACTCAACAAAGCACAAGACACTTACATAAGTCATCAACTCACATAGACACACGACAACACCATATACATGTCGATGACACACTTTCTCCAATGAATCAAATGCTAGAAATAACTCAGCCACAAGAAAAGGGACTTAAGGATTGACAACCCACAACACATCATTACCATGGTTACATCTAGGTTATGATAAACATTCCAATAACATTATTATGTAAGCATAATTTTCTCCCTTTTTCCACCTACAGATTCTTAAAATTCATTTCACATTTCACTTATTGTTCAACCATTTAATTTTGCTCTTTATCCCTTATGACAATCTCCATAACTTACATAAGTATTTTCCATATTTCAAATTGCATACAAAGATCCTAATTCTCTCATTCTTATGTTAAGATTATGCTTCCCAAACGCTTATTCAATGTTTAAAATTTACCCTTGCTACACAAGTGAATCTAACATGATGTCAAGATGAAATCTTAGGATTAAGGGAGACTTAGATTCAAGATAGCTTTTTCCCAAAACATTCTTCGATCACGGTATAGTTATTTCCCTACCATAGTTATTATAGTTCAATAACTTGTTTATATATATATATATATATATATATATATATATATATATATATATATATATATATATATATATATATATATATTTTTTTCTCTTTGATCACGCCAAGGCAATTCATACTCTTTGTAACACATGAAAATTTTTAATTAAGTTATAAGGACTCCAAGAGTGACATTATTCCTAACCTCAAATCTTGTTTTACTCTTACATCGCACTATGGTCTCATTATTAGCATAGTATTATAACATAAGGAGTTACAGAAGTATTTAAGGTACATGATTGGAAGAATTATAAACTATACATGAACCACAAGTGATTTGTGTTCAAGGAAAGATCCCATGTTTCTACTTACTCCATAAATGGTAAGGTTACACCGCATAATCGTTGCTTCGAACAGGGACTCTTAAGGTGACTTCCAAGGTGGTCTTCACCACTCAACATAGTGTCGGACTTGAAGAAAATACATTCTCCTCGCGGATAACAAACCTAGAAGTAAACCACATACTCCGAGTGAAGTTGGACCATGTCGTTCCTAAAAGATGGGTTCACGACATTGTCGCTAAACATAACGACTATGACGGTAAACTCAAACTAGGGGTTTTATTTACCTAAACTAGGAGGTTCCATTGAGTGCAAATTTTAAGTTTATTCTATGGTTCTAATCCCTTATATGGTAAGAAGGATCACACATGAAGACATGTTATGCATAAATCTTATACTAGGGTTGAGTGTTTCGATTCAATCTCTTTATTACATTTACAAGGTAAGAATACAACACACTAATTAATTAATTGTTTATCAACACTAAAAATGCACTATAAGATATTAACTTCAAATTCATTTACCATATGTAACTATGAATCAAATTGAACCTATGATTATATACACATTTTCTAGATGTCCCTAAAACTAGCATCCCATACATATTAGCAAATTTCAAATATAATATTTTTGTAGCATGAGACTACATTATACATACGTTCATTTTACAATGACCTATAAAAATTATGATAATAAATAATGAATTACACATCACTTTTTTCGCCATCTTTATCGCATCCTACAAAACCATGTGAGCATGAAATCAGCGATAAATCATTGGCATGGAATCCACCCTAATCTAACATAATTAATGTCTTTAGTTTCCATTTACATGTAATAATAATTATAAATTTCATTTGAAAGAAAAGGTTTAGAAACGTGTATTCATTTCACTTTATTTTGTAACCAAGGAGATAGGGAGAGAAATGACCAGAGAGAGAAACACCATTTTGTCAAAAGTTCTATTTCACACAACAAGTTATAATATAGAGTTTTCAAATAGTTATTTACATGTTTCAAAAGTTTCCATGGTGGTTTGGAAACCCGAAATGGTCCTACAACTTTCTTTTTACATTTTCTTGCTAGCTACAAAGAAACGTTCAAATCAAGCTCGGAGGCTAAGAAACCACTTTCAAACATTGTCTTCCAATGAGCAAACACACCATGGTTAAATTTCTACGTGCCCAATTATATACCAAGAGTTCATAGGAACTAATAGAATTGAAACTAGCGAACACTTTATGAATATCACTAGTTTTTCGAGCCATCGGTCATAAATGAGCTAGTTGTTAATGATCAAAAGTGAGCTCGAGGGCTCATAAAACCATGTCTAAAACTAACATTCGATGGATGAATGCACAACGAGAACTTCCTACAAGTTCCCCTATATAAGATGTATTCATCATAGTCGGCGAGAGACCGAGAACTACAAAATAGTTTTCAAACGGAGACAAGTTTTCTGGAGCGATAAGTCATAATTGGTCTAGTTTGACCTCATCAAATCGCGCGAGGCTGTAAAATTCCTTTTCCAAACTATCCTATAATGTGATTTTTTTTAACCGAATTTTCGTAATTGTCTAGTAAAAGTACTAGGGGTTTGCAAAGGCGGATAAGTATTTCATTGACCCGATTAAAACAAGCAAGTGATACGAAACCCAACTTTTCAATGTAAGTAGCTTCGTACAGCTATAAAATGGTGTAAAAGGGATCCTAGAAGCGCATCTAAAAAGGTCACAAATGTTCATTCGGGTCAATCCAAAGAATAAAGTGACACCTCACACAACAAGGTAAACAAAGGAATCTTAACGACTCCTTTTCAGAGTTATGAAGGTTATTTTGTGAGTCTCCGAAAAACACAATTTATCAATTTAAACTAGGAAATGGTCAACATATTTACAGGGAAGTCAACTTCATCTTTTAAATAGAAAGGAGTACTATAGAAATCTAGTTTGGTTGGGACATTTACTACATCATCATGAAGTGAGGGTTTAAGTTCATTGTCTACCAAGGAATATTGGATTTTGTAAGTTAAGATCTAACATTTTTATTGTTTTAAAACAAATTTATTTAATACAATCAATTATACGAAAATCCTTCAGTTTAAAATTTTATTCCATTGCAAAAGAAAAACTAAAGAACATAAATTATGAGAGGTGAGGAGAGATGAACCATGCCTAGAAATACTAGCACCTGTAGTGCAAGAGGTGATCTAGGTTGTTTTGTTCACATTCTACAAGGCTCCAACACATCTCACCAAAGAGGTGAATCAAGGAAGAATAAAAACGAAATTTTATATTTTTCCCTCAGGAGTAGATCTTTGAGTGCAGTTTAAATTGCATCAAGTAAGCCCCTTTCGATTGTGGAATCAACCCTTCCTATTCAACCTTTGGCATTCAAAACTAAACACATAACCCATCTTCGGTAGTGAAACATCCCCAACAAGACTTGAAAACATATCCCAAATATCATGTTTGTAGTTTACAAGCCCTCAAATCCTCATTATAACACCCCACAACATGTCTCGCCTTAGATTAAAGGAGAGATGCTTTCTTGTGCTCAAGATCCTTTGAAGAAAAAGGTGTTTGACATAATAGAGTGTAGAAAAGCCAATGTTAACACATTTCCTTCCAATATAACAATCTTATGCAGGCAAGGTATGTCCTAAATCCACAAACCCAATGAATCCAGTGAATCTACTTTTAAAATTGAGAGCATTGATTGAATTATTTTAAAAGTAGTGATAGTATCTCTCCGTTGCTAGAGCTTCCTTGTGAGCATCCATCACCGCCTAGTCTTCTCGTGCTACCAGTGCCGATACCACAGTCTTTTTTGACCCCGAGATGATGAATCACTATTACCAACACAAGGAGGACAATTTCTAGACCCGCTGGGCATGCTATCTTTTCTCTCGATTCTCGATTAAATCCCTCGAACTGATGTGGCGGCCATAGAGGACGCAATTGATGCTCATTTCTAAATGGGTCCACCATTCTCTTCTGCAGTTATAGCTTCTTCAACCAAAACCGAGTTGCATGATGGCTATGAAAATCCTAGCTAAAACACTAGCTCAATACTTGCAAAAATTTATATCACACCCCAGTTCCTCCCTGAGCTTCCACCGTTGTAGATAGGCACCTCTACCAGGGCACTTACAACTACAAAATATGGCCAAAAAAATACCATTTTGGCATTAACTGGGAGGAACCTGGAATGGTAAAATCAGATTTACATTATACTTTGATGGATGTCTATACTCTTTTCCCGGATCTCACGTTTTGGCACAAGCAGGGTAATTCGCAGGGAAATGGGCACACAGGAAGAGTGTACGAGATAAACCTTGTAGAAACATAAGCGGGATAGGAGAAAAAGTAACTTTCAATGTCTTAGACAACACAAAAACTAACCCACCCACCACGTAATAACTATGTTTAATTAATCTTGCTTGCAACCTTCCAAATACTACTAAATTTCAACGTGAGAGGATTTCAGCATGGATACTTTCTCGGGGATCACAATAAAGTGATTAAATTATTATGCAAGGAAACGACACGTGCTATTGGAGTTGATGAAGCCCATGTCCTTCCCGTGGGGGGGGGTGGGGCGCACCTAATCCATCTTGTCTCCAATCCCACGTAACCCACTAATCCACTACCACACGCGCTTCAACTTATTTCCTTTTTTAATAAAAAAATTGTTCTTTTTTAACATGTGTTTGCTAATTTTTCGAGCACTACAATGGCAATGTCTATTTTATCCAAATATTTACATTTTTATATTAGTTGAAAGTTAGAGGACTAAATATAAATAAATAATATTAAAATAGATCATGTCATAACTACATGTCAAATAGCCCGTCTTGTTTACCCTAGCGGTGGGGAATGTGGGTTATCTGTGGGAGGTCTTGGGGTTTGTTCCCCAGATGACTACCTCTATAGCTCAATGTTACTCATCTAGGCGGTGCAGTGGTTCACTTGCTTCGATGGTGGAGGTGGTCTCTCAACGTGGTGTCAAGTGGATGGTGTTCAATGCGACATAGTTTGGTGGTAGGCATGAATCCTCGCTTCAATGCGACGAGGCATGTCCTATAATTACGGCATGAGATTTATCTAAAAAAAAAATTCTTCCTAATAAGGGGAGTAAGGAGAATAAGTAATGTGTGTGGAGACCTCCTGACGAGGGATGGCAAATTAAACTTTGATGGTGCTTCCAGAGGAAACTCCGCAAAGCTTAATGTGGATGTATATTCGAGAGATTATATTTTCCAACAAGTATTGTCCTTGGCTCCTAATTATGGAGTCTCCTCCAATAATGTGGTGGAAGGAATGGCCCTCCTTTTCAAATTATGGGAGACAAATAATAGAATTGGAAACATATGTGGATTGAAGGTGATTCTAAAACCATTATAGGTTTGGCCCAAGGTAAAATTTCTAATGCCTATACATTGAAGCCGATTTATGTCAGAAGATTAAATCTATTCTCTCCACCTTTTCTGATATTAGATTCTCCCACATCAAAAGAGTCGGAATATGGTGGCCAACTTCTTAGCTAAAAGAGGTGTGGAGTTGTGGGATAATATCCATTTTAAATTTCATGTGTGGCAGGTGATATTTCCAATTCCTTGTGACATCATGTCCCTACTTTTGAGGAATGCAAGGTTGGTGGATGGCCATGTGGGAAAGTAAAAGTGATGTTTGTCATGCATTAATAGTTATTATTGGGATTATTATGAATTAGTACGGGATATCTAAACTCTAGGATATTAATTACTTACACATACTCCTCAATGCTTGTGAGGAGTATTGTGGAGGATTTTAAATGCACCGCTTGATAGGGGTTTTTCATCACGTCTTGGTTTTATTTGTGAAGAATTTTTGGGTGGTTCTTTTGGTGCTCTAGTGGTCAGTTTAAGGTTTGCAGAATGAAGAATTCGGGAGGCTCATAAGTTGTTCTAACCAAGAAAAGGAGGAGACCCCGAATCGGTGAAGTGGTAGGAGAGTCCTTCTCTACCTAAATGGATGGAAAAAGAAGAAATTCCACTATAAGAGGCTGGTTGGAAAAGGTGTGGTATGTGGAAAATTATTGGAGGAAGAGGAGGATGCGGATATCTATGAAAGTATGAGGAAATCGATGCTGCTAGACACTAATTAAACAATTGTAAGAAGAAATGTGTTTTATACTTGCTCAAGATCTAAGTGCGGCCAATATCCTATCTAATTCTTATAGGAAATTCATTCTTCATAAAGAGCATGTGAGTCTATAGGATCACATGATTAGTATGTAGTACCATATCCATGATCTAATTAAAAGAGTGTAGGATGTAGCTCGGGGCTAAAGGATTTGGCGTAGAATCGGGGGTTGAGCTTCCAAAGTGAGTGCTAAAGTAGAGATGCCTAAGTGTTATGTGGAGCCCTATTCTTCATCGATGCAAATCTTGGACAACCCGGATGTGGAGATAATTGATGATATGCTTTCGGGGGGAAGAATGGAGTAGTTTTTCCTGTCCTTGAAGATGTTTGCAAGTTTATGTGTTTGGTTGTCTATATTAGTGAATATTTTTATGTATTTGGCATATATTGCCTTTAAGAACATATATTGTAAATAGGAATAAAAGTTAATATGAGAGATTTCAAGTTGCATACAACTCTTCCCCATTAATTTGGTATGTATAATGCACAATAATGTGACTACACACTCTATGAGAGTCCATCGATGAATGTTAATATCATGGACTGGAACCTCATGTAATTTTTTTAGGCTAGGGCCTTCTCTCTAGGTATCAATAGTAAAAAAAAATACATGTTAAATATAAAAATTAACATATTATCATGTAATAATAAATCTAACATATTATCAATTTAATTTTAAATTTACTGAGAGCTTTCAAAAGAAAATTTAAGTGGATGCCCTTCTCACTATGTTAAGTTCATATTTTTCCATCAAATAAATACATAAAAGTTACCTACATTTTTGCATTTTGAATTTTACATTAGGGTCATAATAAATCACAAATTTAGATAAATTGCTATACTAAAAGAATAAAACTATCCTATAAAATTTTCACGGAAGGACGAGTAATATTCTTGGAATGGAGTCGCAGGGAGGTGCTCATAATGCAACAAATATATGATTTTTTGAAAATCTCACGATTGTTGACTCCCCTTACAATATCATATCCTTAGCTGGTTAGATCTATCTTTTTATCCCTCATATTGTGAAAAAAATGGCCTCACGCTTAAAAGGAAATTGTAGACATTTCCAAAGAGTAATATTGAATCTTTAGATAAATGTTTTTGATGTCAAATTCTAAAAATAGATGAAAATGTTGAAAATCTCCCCAATAATTGTTGACTCCTTAAGCAATCGCTTAATTTATGTAGGGATTAATCCCTTTTTTCACAATATCATATCCGTCCTCCTTGGTTAAAAACCATCATTTGGTTTATCCTTGTTGCTCACGCTTAAAAGGAATGAGACATCTCCAGAAATTTTACTTTTCACATTGTATGACACACCATTTGATCACCAAACAATCGCCATTAAAAATATATAATTGTTATGTTACAGTAGCAAATGTCAAGAAATCTCAATTATCTCTCGCACTAAAATATATAAGGACAAACGGATACATCCTCCAAATTTTTAATCTCTTGAAAGATGATGGGATGAGATTATCCTCAAACTCCAACTCCCAAACAATAATAACACCGGAAAAGACCATCTCCCAAGACTCGAACAACCACCACAGCACCGAGGAGCACCTTTCAATGGGCACAACCGAGGGATTCCTTTCAACTAGCATTGGGAAAAGAAGAAAACACACCTCTCTTCTTCTTTATACACTGCAGTAAGGCATGAATACATTGGTCGAGCCCAAGATCCTTGATCGGATAAATTAATAAGCCTCGCATAAATCAAGTCAAACCATAGGGAATTTTCCGTATGGAAAATTTCACAAAGATAATTTCCTGTAATTAATTATTATGGCAATCAAATTGTAGCTTTCACCTACAAATTTTATGTGATAACAACAATTGTAGAAAAAAATGTTGAAATTGCCACAATATGTAACATTGGTGAGAGTTATGAAATTGTAAATTGTGAAATTTCTACAAAGATGGAATATATAGAAAAACTACATTTTTGTGAAGATTTTGGAATACTAACAAAAATAGAAATTGTATAAATGTTACAACTATTAAGAAATGTGGACAATGTACAATTTAAAAATGGAGGTTATCTATAAATTTTATGAATTGTGGAGTATTCATGGTATAATGAATTGTGGAATAACCACAATAAGATATCAAAAAGTGGATTAGCTACAATTCCAATACCACAATTTTATTTTATTTTGATGAAAAGATTTTATATTATATTAATTCAATACGATACAATATAACTTTCAACAAAAAAGTGGGCGGTATGAGAGCACGCCCCAAAACCACAAACAAAATTAGGTTGAGCCTAGGAGAAAACAAAAGCTAGGCATCACCTAGAAGCAAACCAAGTCACGCAACAATGTGCCTTAAAACATGCTCGAAGCGGGTGGATGTGATCATATGGCCAACCCGAACCAATTAAATCTTTGCCAACATCCTTGGAAGCTCTCAACCATATGACCAAAAAAATATTGTTGAAAATTTGTGGCAAAAGGCCGTGAGTTTGTTGTAGTGATACACATTGTCTAAATAATTTTTACTCTTGATCAAGAACTTGTAGGGGGTGAGCCTACTTAACAAAAACAGATTAGAGATTGGTGGGATGCCGATGTCAACCTTTAGTTTGTCCTTTTTTATGTGTGTTTAAAGTGAAAATGATTTCTGCAGAGTGCTGACGTATTTCAAGAATATGATGACATTTGTTTACCTAATCTACCACGCTCGCTCCAAAAAAATTATATTTGTACCTCATGCACTTCACATGATTTTTTATATTTTTTAAGTATAAAATAACATACTTTTGGGTATAGATCCCCTGGTTGAGGTGCAATGCAGGAAAATGTGGTTTCTAATCTAGACGTGTCCAAAACAAAATGTAGGTTTTTCCTTTTTATCTTGTCATGACAACTTTGAACTTGTGACAAATCGCACATTCTAAAATACCCCTATTTACTACTACCAATGCAGTTATCATGGTGAGAATAGCTTGGCCTTTCATTCTCGGGAAGACTGGTTCATATTTATCAATCATGTGACAAAGAAGATTTTTATAAACATACAAAAATAACATTGAAAATAATTTATCCCTTCCATATCAAATTAATGCATTAGCCAAGTAGCTAACAAAACAAAATGAAATGCATCTCCTACTAACTAAAAATTAATCCAACCGCAAATTTTAGCCATAAGGAAGAAAAAGAAAACAAGATGATCAAATGGAGATGTTGTGCACCATTGAATGAAGCGTATTTAGGAGATCATTAAGCTTTATTCCTCCTCTCTTCCAAGAGATGTTTAACTAGAAAAGTGATGCTTTTATTCTTCACTTTTGTTGTTATTTGATAGTCATACCAACACCAACTTTGCCCAATTTTGTATCATTATCTCTTGCCAAACTAACACCAACTTGACCAAAGACACTAATCAGCAGAGTGAAGGTAAAAACGTAAGCAATAACTATCAAGGATTTACACAAGAAGTTCAAAGAAACAATAGACGTTTACATGAAATTATCCGTAATGAAGATGCTTCGCTTGGTATCTACCTTCTATTTTCTTCTCATACACTATTATCATCACTCAAACAGAACACGCCAAATTATGATTCATACTTGAAAAAAACCTTGAATACACATACAACAAAAACATAGAGATAAACTACAAAATCTAAGAATATTGAAACAAGTTTGTGCATGTGGAAGATGCATATAATTGTTTTATTTTTTGCTATTTTTATTTTTTAAAATATAAGAGTAGAGAAACGATTGTTTGTATGCAGAAGATGCGTATAACTATTTTTTATTTTTTTATTTTATTTTTATCTACTATTAAAATTATACAATTTAGTGTAAATATTTAGTAATTAGTCTATGGAAAAAGGCAACAGAGGTGCCAACCAACCACGAGAGATGTCAACCAGAAATGTCAAAAATATTTATCTTGAGTTATATAGTAGGCCTATGGACCAATTAATTTTCCTTCGAACAAGCAGAAGCAAACCCATTAAGATTACAAGCATTGTATTCACAGAAGCATATCGGGTCTTGGTTCGAAAGCCATCGTTTGGTTTATCCTTGAAAGGAATGAGACATCTTCAGGTTTTGCTTCCCACGTCAATGTACGGCACCTCCAGGTTTTGGTTTCCACATTGTACGACACCATTTGATCACCAAACCGTCGCTTAAGAAAAATATAGTTGGCTGCTGCAGCACATGTAAAGAATTCCCACTTATCTCCGAAACTAAAATATAAAAGGGCGACGGGAGGCATCCTTGAAATCTCTTTGAAAGATGATGGAATGAGGTTATCCTCATGAAACTCCAACTCCCAAATAATAATATCCTGGAAAACACCATCTCCCAAGACTGGAACAACAACTACAACTGAGGAACTCCTTTCAACGAGCACAACTGAGGGAATCCTTTCAACTAGCATCGGGAAAGGAAGAACGAACACAACCCCCTTCTTCTTTCTACACTGTAGGCATGAATACCTCGGCCAAGCCTGGGATCTTTGACTGGATAAATTAACAAGCCTCGGCGGTAAATCAGGGAAAACCATAGGGGATTTTCCATAAGAAATCGCCCAATAAAATTCCATGACTGAGTTGTAGAATCATAGATTTCTATGTTCACTTCTTGTGTTCCAATTTCAACATTAACCGCCACTACCACTTTGTACGACCCTGGCTCTTCGCCAACCACAATACATTTCACACTACACGGCCATATCTTTGTTGCCGACATGGAAGGAAGTGTTAAAGATTTTCTGGTAACATAATTGAATATACAGTATCTCCTTTCAGAATTTTGTAGTAAGGAATAATTATACCATACAACTAATCCCGCACCAGAACATTCATAGAATCGACGTTCTTGTGGCTGCATGTTGGGAAAGAAAGCAGGGACGAGCTTCCATTTTTGTGTGGAGAAACAATATTTCCAGGGGCCATTACCATTTGGAATAATAAACCAGGGATCTCTGTTTGGATCAATTTCAGTCCAAACACGGAAGAATCTATTTGAAGACAAGAGATAATTCCATTCTGATGACACCCTTCTCAATTCCAATACGGATTCCCATGGAAGCCTGCCTAAAATATTTTCCAATATATGTTGTGGGAGGAATTCTAGTGACTGTATCTCCCTCGTGGCATTTTCCTTGTCATTCAGTGGAATGCATTCCATACTGTCTTCCATGTTCCTCCTCACATTAATTAACTTACCCAAAGAAACTCAGACGTGGGATACCTTATTTAAGACTTTTGGGATTCCAATGCTATAGACATGACCCTAGATCTTCCGGTAAGAAAAAGTTCCAGTAAGAGGAAGTTGAAGGGTGTTTAAATAATTTTTGTTTGTCATACATTTTGGAGACTGACCACATTTCTTGTTAGATAGCGATTTTCCTGAGTTAATATTTAAATATTAAATATAATAGAACTTTCTAACATTAATAGTTGGAAGGGCATGCGGGTCTAGATGGTAAAGGATAAGGGGCTGTGGCATCCAGGTGGTAAAGGAAATGCATGTTTTAAATACTTCAAATATTAAGGTGTGGTTGATGAATATTTTCAAGGGAAATATGTATCTGTGTGAATCCCAAAATCTGCATATGTTAGCTACGTTAAATATGCATTTAGGATTTCTTATGTTTGCAATTTCATGCACATGAACCTATGTTTTCATTCATTAGTTGTGGCAACAAATTGAATTTAGCCCCTTCTACCAAATTTTAATACATGGTCCATGTAGATTATAATGTCACTCAAGAAATAGCTTGTGTCCTTGCTAATCGCAAAACTAAGGCTCTCTTCTTTCACCTAGATCGCATAGGCCAAAACTTTAACCCCCTTTTTTTTAGTAATCTCCATAAAATAAGATGTTTGAACCAAGTACGAGATGATGTGGTCATATAACCATGGTGTCCAAGTCATCAAGAAAGTGCACTTTTGAGATATCTTAGAATGTTATAAGGGTGGTTGATGCATACTTTCAAGGGAAATATGCATATGTTGGAATCCCAATCTCTACAAATGTTAGCTACTAAAATATTCATTTAGGGTTCTTATGTTTATGATTTCATGTGCATTTCAATACTCAATACATGCAAGTGATAGTTATATTAGAAAGTTAATAATAATATGGTTTGTGAGATATCCACATAGCACCAAATAGGAAGCAATTTCCATTCATTAGAAATACAAGATGGAAAAGATAGAAAAAAATAAATGTGGGGAATATAATAATGTTGGGCATTTCCTTTTTCATGGTAGCAATTACTTTCTTGTGAAGTGCGATGATAAATTAATGAAACAAGTAATGAGTAAGATGAGCTAATAAAGAATAGTACCGAGCCTTTAAGAATAATGTTATTTTGAATTTAGTTTGTTAGTTTTAGGGTGCCGACAAATTGCCCTTACACAAATGAAAGGAATGGATAATTTTAAGAAAATATGGGGAACATGGACTTTGTTATTTTTTTGACGGCGTTTAATTTGTTGAATAAGATGAAGACAAGACTTGATCATCACCATCGTTAAATCGCCTTGATCTTATTATAATACACTTAACTATAATTTTATTGTAATAGCCACTTTATAACTATATGAATGACATTTAACAATCAAAAGCGTCTAATATTGAAAGAACACTATATAAATAAAAAAGAAAACTAATCAAACTTACATCTTAATCTATTATGAAAACCCAATTTTATTTTTATTTTAATATTTTCATCCTTGATTAAAATATGAGTTGACCATTCTCAACCTTATGTTAATAGAGGAAAAAATAATGATATAAATGCACTGAAAATAGAAAATATTTTACAAAGGAAAACATGGTAAAAGAAAAATATATTTTAACACCTATTTTAAGGGCTGAAATAAATTTATTAATTATTTATAGAACATATAGTTCTAGAAACAAGCACAATCATTGCTAGAATTGCAATATTTATAATATTGAATGTTTAACATGGCTCAAATATTTTAAAGGAAAAATACGTATGCAAATTCACTACCCCACGAAACTACATAAATGTTTTTGAGGACAAGCATTACAAAGATATGTATATTTTACATTTCTACAAACAAAAATATAAAATGGTATGGGACTCTTATGAGAAAATTAACTTGGTGTGGACCACTACAAAGCCTAAGAAAGCTCAACGGGATCTTTCAAATGGAGAAGGCAGCGTAAACAAGGGAAAAGATTTCCTTAAATTAGAAATTAATAAATATTTGTGGTGCCCCTAATTGCACTTACGAGAGACTTATTTATTTATTATATGAAAAATGCAAAGCAATACTTGAAACATGAAAGTCGATGAAAAAATGATTTCCCAGGGCCTGATATTCTATAACACAGTAAAAATCAGGTGGATAGCCCATGTTTTTATCCATCAGCTGTAGCAACAGATTGAATTCAGTCCCCTCCACCAGAATATAATATACATTCGTTATACATTATAATGACACTCAATAAATAGATCGTGTCCTCGTTAATATCAATGCCAAAGCTATCTTATTTCACCTATATTATTGCATAGGGTAAAATCTTAAGCCCCCTTTTTGTAATGGTAATCTCCATAGAAGAACTCGGTTTCTTCAATTACATATACACACAGTGTTGTTTTCCTCCAAGTTTTTAACCAACTATGAATGTTGAACCCACGTAAGCATGTGCCCACATCCAATGCATAAATATAATTCTTTTGTGCCCAATGTCTACACACGTCAGAAGGTGCTTTGGTATTTTTCACTTTTGTTTTTGAGAAATCTAGAGCTTCGCTGGATATTTTAAAAATCGACCTTGTTTACTCCATTACAGAGTTTTTCATGCCTGCAAAGAACATTTTGATTTCCTTTTGCTTCCTTTAGCAGTTTTGTAATTTGTGTTTTCATTTTCTCTAGGAAAATCTCGGCACATCCTACCCATTATGCAAGGAGAACGATGTTATAATTATTGAATAAGAAAACAAGTAAATAATCAATATTATATATGTCATTCATGTGATGAATAAGGATTTTGGTGCCCTACAACTAATGGACAAGTTAACTAGGTATGTAAATTGATTCCTTTATATGACTAAAAAAGTGTATTATAATATTATTTCTAGAATATTATGCTGTGTGCAAGTTCAAACATATCATTGTATTGAATGGACCCACTATATTGTATCATTTTTAATGTTGACCCCACATCCAAAAGTATTTGAAGAAAATAAAATAAAAATCTCGGTGCAAGTGAAATTGTTCAGTATTATGAACACCACCAAATTTCTCTAGTGTTTGACAATTCCTTTCATTTCCTTCATATGTTGATGTTCTCTAACGATGCTTGGAATAGTATAAATGATCAAATTCAATATAGTGACATGTATATGTTTTATAAGAAACATAAAATGTCATGAAGTATTCAATTCAAATGGATACACACAAAGTAAAACATCAAGAACCAAACTCCACTATAGAATAAAAGTTGTCATGTACAATAGGATTATCCAATCAAAGTATAAATTACATTAAATAGACACCCAACAGAGGAAAACCCTCAAAAGTATGGGTTTCTAATCAAAACCTCGCATCCTATTGGATTAAACAAGCAAAAACTTGTAATCAACATACTTATACTAAGACTTGTATTGACTACTTGATATTTAAAAAACTATGGATCGGCGCCTTACATGGGAACTCCTAATAACTTCTAGTCCTAAAAGGAAGCTATGGAAAGCTCACTATAGTTCTGAGGACAAATGTTATAAGCAACAAGATATTTCACATGTATACATCATACATCAATAATCGAGCTCATTGATATGTAAAAATTGTCTATAGAGAGGAAACCTTAGGTGTAAAAACATCAAATGGACAAAGAAAACAAGAGTACACTAGCTTGTAACAACCATAAAATATGTAAGAATGCCACCTCACATTTTGAAATAAAAGCCAACCAATATAAGGTATATTGCACAATACATGCACCCAACGGAAGTGAGACTAGCATTGTCATTGTATTGTGCAATGTATTGTGCAATATATTGCTCAGCTTTATGTTTTTGCCTCGGAGCAGTTGTTTCCTCCTACTATTTATTCCATTATTTCTGCGGCAAAGTCCTACAAACTTGTTAAATCGGTTGAGTTCTTTCATTTTCCTTCTTTCACATTAGGGATTCTATTTTGATTAGCTTAATTTTTGGGATCACTTTCTATAATTATTTAGTTATTTTTGGTTGTATTTTACTTCATTTATTTACTAGTGTTCCTAGTTCAAATTAAACTAAAATTAGGATCCCACATTCTACTTTAGTTTAATCATTTTGGTAAAACCGAATTATTTCACACTTAGGATTCTCATTTTCCTCTATCATGGATCCTAAAATTCCTCTAATTTATTTGTTTAATTTTCTTAAGATGCATCCTAATTGTCAAGTGCTCTTCAAAATCCCTAGACACCACGTATCGACATAAAGACATACCACCACATGAAGTAAGTTCTCTATTCGATTGTTCATCCGATGATCCTAGTTTACTAGTGTTCTTCCATCTAATCAACCCTTATTGGGCTCAATTCAAGCTTTGCATTCCTTATTTCTATAAAAATTTAAAGCTATGGAATCCATGATTACATCTCTCAAATCTGAAATTCAACATCTTAAGGACTCTTCTCAAGCACATGTTTGTTCTCCTTCTCCATTTCCTTTTCAATATATGTCTAATACATGTCATATAATTGAACCTCAAGTCATGTCATTCCCAGAACCTCTCATATTTGATCACAATATTAAGCAATATGACATTCTTACTAAATTCCTTAGTCATCAATTGATCACTTTGCCACCTACTCATTGTTATCCTTCTTATCGGCTTGCAAAATATCAAGGTCATCCATATTGCAATTATCATCGAATCAATGGACATAATGACATTGATTACTACTCTCTACAAAGTAGAGTCAAACATCTTGTGTGGTAGGTCTTTATCTCATTCACTACACAACATTCTATTACATGCCCATCTACAAATGCTACATCCACCCGGGCTCCTAAATTCATTCCCTCTGTGTCAAATGTTCATTCTTCGGATAGTCAAGAGCCACCTAAGCAACAACCTCTCAAAATTAGTTCACCACCTCCTCCTACTCACCATCTACAACATTACCAAATCAAAACAAGCCATCACTTCTCAAGGTTTTCTCTAAATCACGTCCTCCTACTAAGTCGTTTATTGTATTACCAAGTCAAACTAAGCAACCTCCTCTTAAGGATGATCTCCTCCTCCTCCATTAAAGGTATCTTGCCATATCACCAAGTCATACGCAGCAATCACCTCCTATGGTTAAACTTGTAATTCCAACATCTGCTATAGACCTTACATATATTGCCAAATGGGATCCAGATGAAGCTTATTATGATGATGAACCATCTGATGGTCACACTCCTCTATCACTTTAGCATCCTATCACTTTTTTAGGGGCAACCACTCCTTACAGGTGATCCACTTAGTGTTTCTTGACTAGACTTCCATTGCATACATACTTGGGGTCATAACATCCACACATCCCCCTTCATCTTGACATCAACTCATCTTGCATATTCAAACATACATCTTAGTGTCGACCATTACCCGATGACACACTCTTGTGCTTTGGTTCAAACTTTTTGTTGAGGGCATACTACACATGAACCTTACACATTACACAATAGGTACTATAAATAAAATATCTTCGCACATCTTGTGTCATATGCCTTACCATTTTCTACATCTATATGTAATAAACACCATTTGTACGTATTGACACTACTCGTATACCACACATTTTATAACACATGTATTTTTAGGCCCTCTACACACATTACATACTACACCTTGTATTTGTTCCACATCATTAGTGCTTTGACTTTAACGCATCTACATGATATACATACCTTTATTCATCACATGCTTATCACACTTCTATTGTCTACATGGTTACCATATTATACTATTCATCCTACAAACTTCATAGCACACATTTCACAATACTAGGCTATCTACACATAGTGCATTGCATTCTATACATCGTATATTTACATACCACATCTTCTTCTATGCATTGCACTCACTAACATATGATGCACTCTAGTCCCTCGGTCCATACTCGATTGTCGAGGGTTTATAAATTAAATGGACCCAATCACACTCAAGCTTTCATCATTCACCCTTCTATCATGTGATATTCCTGGGTTAGTAACATACACTATAGGCTAAATGGTCACCTATTTTGTCATTTTGTAGTGGTATATGCTTTAGGCTACATCACCACTCCTACTTTCATTATCATCACATATTTCAATCATCATATAGTGATATACGCCATAGGATAAATCATCACTCTTACGCTCATTTTTTCATGTTATACGCTTCGGCTATAAGATTCATTTCATGCACACATCATTTCTAGGTCGCATGTAATCACCGCTACGCATAAACACTCATCACAACACATTAGACATAATACACACACTTTGACCATTTCCTGATTATGCACTCTCGTTTATGGTTCATTCTTGAATGCTGAGGGGGAAACCAAATGAGCCTCATTGCATACATTTCCATTCACTCGAGGGGCACACAACTCCCCGCCATCCATCTTGCATTCCATTCCATCCATCCACAAAGATATTGCATTGTCTTGGTGGCATTTACTCTTGATTACTTGTGCTTTTACATCTTCATTTTACTATATATGCTAGATCAATTTCTTATATGTGATTATCTTTATCATACACACATGTGTGTTCATGTCTTTCTCTAGTTGTGATCACAAATGCAAGTCTCTTACACGTAGCATAGATGTTCACCTATTTCCACTCCTACAACAATCTTGTTGGGGCATTCACATTCGTCTCATACATTTGCTATTGTTTCATTTTGTACTTAGCACTTTACATTACTTGGTTATACACGCTATTGACATATCATTTATCTTTCTAACTTGTTAATAGGTACTTCATGTGCACCATTTGTTTTGCGGTATTACATGTTACCATGACTATTTTTTTGTCTCTACTTGTTTGTACTTCTTTGTTATTGTATGTGGGTCTTGCCTTATCTTTGGTGTGCACACTTGTTTTTTTTTTCGGCCACTACTATGGCATTTGAGTGTCTTGCGACATCGTGACTGGTGTCCATGTTTACAACTTACGTTATGCAGCCTACCGTGTCTTCTTGAGTGTTTTATTATCTTGTTTGGGAGCTTACACATTGTTTGTGTAGTTTACACATTGTTTTCTACACGCATGCGTGTACATAAGTACTAATGCTTTTTTTTGCTAGCCACTTATTTGTGCTTGCCTTCATTTATACCAAGCAATTTCCTTCCCCTGCAGGGTAAATTTTATGTGGTTGGTCCTCTCTTGGGCCACATTCTCCTATCCGTGACATCGTATGTGCCCCCAAAGAGGGGGCATCATTTGGGGTTTTACATATTATACAACGCTCTCTACCATTACAGGTTCGGTTCGGTTTCCACCCTTGGCATTGTGGGTTATACAACGAGTGGGTTTAGACTAGTCTACAAACCCCATACATAGTGGATTTTATAGGAAATGGTGTCATTAGAATTCTGGGGAGCAGTTAGAGGATTGGAGGTTACAATGGGTGTGCCTCCCTACACTACTTCAACCAGTGGCATTGGATCACCCAAAAACCCAGGCAAGAGAGATATTTTTTGCACATATTCTCAAGGAATAAGGTAAAGTTGAATAATACGTGGCTTTCTCCTATACTTCTTTGGCCACAAGTGGTGCGATATTTCCTAAAAACTCGCACTCCAGGATATCCTTCTACACTCTCTCTCTCTCGACATAGATCAAGTGCACATGTTTCATTTTTCATTTGCATATTTTGCATTCACATCCTTTTACTATATACATGCCTCTTTACATGTGTTTTTACATATACATGTGTACTTGGCTACTTGATAATTTTCTCCTTACAGGTTTTCCATATGAGAAACAAGCAGTCAACCACAACAAACAACAACAACAATAACACTATATGGAAGCACACTACATCACATTTTCATGCAGGTATACTACATTATATGGAAGCTACACATGTTTTCTACCCTAAGTTCACTCTCATCACTTTTGCGCTCTTGCATCTTTAGTTTCCATGCTCCACTATTTTCTCATTCCACACTTTTCATATTCCTTCGACACTCTCTATATCACTCTACATGGACATCGGTACACGTCATATTTAATTTATGTTACCAAATGTTCTTCTCACCAACATAAAGTGGGGGAAAAGTTAGTCACTAAATCAAGCACTTTGGGTACTATTTAGTCCTCGGTCTCATACTACTATTGAGAAGGTTTTGAGTGAAAAAGTACTAATTAACCCTCGTATTTTCACCATTTTACTTTTTTTCTATCATCATTTATGACCTCCAAGACATACATGTACAACCTATTTTTGTTGTTTTACATCATTTTATCCCCGATTAGGGGTGCCCGAACCAAGATCTTGGGCGCCCTGCACCCTAGTCCCATTTGGGGCATTATGATCCCTTTTCTTCTTATCCTCCACTTTTTGGGAACTTTCTAGCCATTTGAGGATTTCACATTTTTGTGGTCATCCTTTCCAAGGTTAGTTACAAAATTATATCAAGAGAACCATATAAATATAGAGTTATGAGACCATAATGAGGGACCAAGCACTATGTATTACTACTCCACCTAATGTTGCATCAGCTCTATAGGCATCTAGGATCTCTATTGCATCCATCTAACTCCATCACAAGGGACAAGGTGAGTTCATCTCGCATCACACTACGTAGGAGGGAAGTCTATTATATTTCATCCACCATTTATTACATTTATACATTTAGTTATTAGTCGTTACTTCTTAGAGTGCGACTAGCATAATAAAGCACCTAGGGCATAATGTTCACATACACACTCGAACTACATTTGGGTCTAAAATGTAGTGTTGCGCTCGACTTAGTAAGCCCACTACTTTGGAAACTATGGTCAGCCTGAACCATTCATTTGCATCTTTATTTTTTTAGGTTTTTGATGTTTGTCTTGTTGTTTTACAAGTCTCCTCTTCAATTATGATTTCCAACACATGCAATAAAGATCTACAACATCAACACGATAGATAGTGAAGGCTTGGACTATCTTGTTACCCTATAAATCTGGTCTTTGGAACTCTTGCACGCACAAGGGTGCCCGTAACTCGGACTGTGGTGCCCAACTCACTGGGTGCCCTAGGTTCCCCCATCCCTCTCCAAGTACCCCAGCCTACTCGGATTTCTTGGATCTATGTTTTTGTGGGCCTCGGCATAGTAGTTTCCTCCTTCTATTTAATCAATTATTTTTACGACACAATCCTACAAGCTCGTTGAATCAGGTTTGAGTTTTTCCTTTTCCTTCTTGCACATTAGGGTTTCTATTTTCATTAGCTTAGTTGCTTGGGTCACTTTCTATAATTATTTAGTTAGTATTTTATTTATTTTACTTCAGTTATTTATTGTTGTTCTTAGTTTAGATTAAACAAAATTATGTCCTCGTATACCACTTTAGTTTAATCATAAACATAAAAAACCCCACATAACTAACTAAAATAAAAATAGATTTAATAGAGGCAAGAATTGGATGCCCAGGAAAATGACTTGTTTACCAAAAGAAAAATGATCACCGAGAAAAGAAGGGGAAAAATAATGGATACCCAAAATTTAGGTTCCACTTCTCCTCATCGTGCTTGTAGAAGAAGAGCTTGTTAATTCCCATTAGGTCACCACACAACTCCAACAATATTTTTAGCTAGAGTTAGTTGGGAATGGAAACTATTTCATATGACCAAGCCAATATGACCAAAACTATTTCATCCTTATCAAAAGAGAGGAATAATGTTAATGAACCATCCCCCTTTGAACCGAGATTCCACGACACACTTTGCCCATTTGTGGCGAGCACCTCGTGTGTATTCAAAACGTTGATCTAATTTAGTAGCCACTTGAATGCACCATGTTTGAACAACACCCAAATGGTGGTAAATTTCATCACCTTCACCACCAACAATTTTTCCTATGATATTCTAAAGGGCCCAATCATATGATTGATGTGCACAATAGAAATAATTTATGCACCTACAAGAATTCTCTTCATGAACCCATGAAGTAGGTGTAGGTGTTAGTGTTTGTACAAAAAGAAAAGAAAAAAATATCTCTGATAACTCAGAGATACAACAGAAAATACCAGTTTAATGCATCAACATTCTCCGTAAGGAGACGCATGAAAAGAAGAATGTCAAATTCTAAAGACTTATCTAATCTCCATGCAGTATTTCCTCCCATCTCCTATGGCAGTCCTATGTTCAAGCTACCTTTCTATTTCCCTCAATCTCTGTCTCCCACATCTACTTCCCTCATTCTCATTTTTAAGGGTTAGGTTTGTTCTTTACATTTGTGATATGAGACATGAAATGAGTGTTGAATGCTATGCATTTTCTGTTTCATCCTCAAAGATCGACATTTATACATTATATGTATTCGACATCCTCATTCTTTATGTAATCTCTACTACTGATCTATCTAACATGTGTCAGGCTCTTCACCCGCCAACCCACTTACTTGTGTAATGCCTTTCGGCATAATTCATTATTAATAAAATATTAAATAAATTTTGAAAAATGTGGCTTATTTAATGCCAAGATGTCATGGGAAATTCAAGTAGCGTGGTTTTTCGTGGTCTATATTTGATCGGGTACCACTTTGATAGTTGAGGAAACCTCGGGGTTTTTTCCCACTTAACGAATATATAGAAAATTCCCATACAAAGTGATATGGTGCCACTTTGAAACTATGGAAATTAAAAGGATTTTCCACTGACCAGATATATATGCTTACAAATCCGCCCACAAAGGACAAGTGGAAAATTTCACTTAATAGTTACACACAGCTGCGGGAAAATTGTGCAAAACCATGGAATTATGGATATGATTTGACCCATTGGGCGTAAGGGCACCACCCTGCAATCCAATTGAAACTTCCCACCATTTCCACATATCAAAATCATAGCAACCCTTTTGTCGTCCGACCAACATGCATACAATTAAAAATGTGGCAGCTAATGGTTTCATTTTGGTACTGGGCAGTGGCACTTATATGCACAAAAATACTTCCTTATAAAGCAACGCCATTTATCCCCCAAATTCATAATCATTCTATCAATTTGTGCATTGGGTAAGTAAGGAAAATCTAATAGTATACAGAAATGACGAATACCACTGTAGGTCAGGTCATCACATGTAAAGGTAAGTTTTGTCCTTTCCTAACCATTTATGATTTTTGCATTTGAAAGGAATACAAGAATTCCATCATGTTTTTAATCTTTCTCTACTTTTAAATCAAAGAAATTTGGGTCTATGAGCTGCTATCGTGGCATGGGCAGTAGGGGAGCCCCTGAAGATCGAAGAAGTTCAAGTGGCACCTCCACAGGCCATGGAAGCCAGGATCAAAATCTGTTACACTTCCTTGTGCCGCACAGACCTTGTTTTCTGGCAAGCAAAGGTCAGTCATCCTCCCAATACTAATAGATAAACTGAACATCTTATAATCTAAATCTAAATGCTTCTCTCGATCTATTGCAGGGCCAAACACCTCTTTTTCCCTGCATCTTTGGACATAAAGCATCTGGGTAGTGTGCCCTAAACTTTTTACAACACATGTTTTGTTAAATTGATCTAAATTGAATAAAACCCATTTCGGAATACTACCCAATTTCACAAAAATAGTAAATTGCAATTGACTTAAATTGAATAAAACCCAGTTCAAAAAACTATCCAATTTCACAAAATGCAGTAAATTATATTAGTTGGTTTCAGTGCAAATTATTACTTATAGAAGACTTTTTATGGAAGAATTGTAGAGTGTGTGAGACCAAGTAACAGATATGTGGGAGGAAGACCATGTACTCCCTGTATTTACATGGGAGTTTGGAGAATGAAGGCATTGCAAGTCTAAAGAGAGAAATATGTGTGATTTGTGGAGGATTAACACCAATATAGGGTTATGATTAGTGATGACAATGTTTTTGGATCATTTGTACTAGCTAAACAAGGGCGACCATGCTCACTTTTTCATGATGACATCGGAGGAGTGGCCACCTACACCAAGGACCTCTGGACATGTCCATTTTTACCAGCACTGTGTTTTTCCCTGTTTACCATATGGTGCCTTTAGTGTAATCAATATATAAATGCTGAAATAATTAATGCTCATATTTTTTTGGTTTGAACCTATTTATTTACACGGTGAGGTGCACATAATTTTTAGGTTTAGATGCTCACAAAAATTCTCTCGGGGGCACGATCCCACCTCATCCCTTATTACGTATCTCCGGGCCATGGTGGGCTCTTTGTGAGCCAAGCAACTTCACCAATAGGCCAAAGATCATTCGATAATGCTCATATTATCTTTAATTAATGCTCTAATTACTTTAGTAAATAACTATCCTTTCTTAATTTTATGTTTTATGTTGGGATGACAATCTTATACCCAGTTTTCACTCTTTTGACTTACTACACATTCCCCTTTTGTTGGTGATGGTGTTTATCTCGAGGTCGAGGGTTGTCGAGGGACAAAAGGTTGATTTAGAAGGAATCTATTTTTTGGGACAAAATTAGGTTGATTTAGAAGATGGTGTAGACACCTAATGATGAATCAAGTCAAAATCCTTTTAAAATAGCAATCTTATTGCCAAAATACACTCAAACCCCTCTTCCAAACTCACTCTCATTCTTGCCAATTCCATTATAATTAGTGATCTTTGCTAATTAACTAACATTTCTTACCACTTTTTCCTATTAACAATGTTTTATTGATTGTGTAACCTCTTTTGCATTTAGGATGCCACTTTACGATGAATCATAAGTCAAAATCCTCTTAAAAAGATAATTAGCGTTTATTATCTAATTAAGCATATTTTGCACTTATTTTGGTCAATATACGCTAGTATTGACTCAAACCCTCTTCCAACCACTCAAAATCACTCTCGTTCTTGCCAATTCCATTATAATTAGTGATCTTTGCTAATTAACTAATGTTTCTTACCACTTTGGCCAATTAACGGTGTTTTGTTGATTGTGTAACCTCTTTCGCATTCGGATGCCACTTTACAATGAATCATAAGTCAAAATCCTCTTCAAAATAGACAATTAGCGTTTATCATATAATTAAGCATATTTTGCTCTTATTTTGGTCAATATACCCTAGTATTTATTCAAACCCTCTTCCAACCACTCAAAATCACCCCATTCACCTCCCAACATCTCAAATATTGACTTCTTCCAAAAATCTTATCCTTATCCTAGCCTACTAGTTAACCCAAAGTGGTTAATTAAGGCTTCACACATCTTAAGCACTTGGTAATTCATTAATTGTGATTAGCAAGGACTAATCATGATTATCAATTCTAATCTAATTTGGAGCTTTTATGCCCACATGCACTAAAATATAAGTTTCTCCCAAAAGGAAAACTATAAAAGGGTGCACCTCATTCCTTTATACTTTACACCATGCTTTGATTTGCATCTCATATAATAAATATGATTTATAGCCAAGTTCAATCCTTGTTTAAAGCCTTCAATGGGTTAGTAGATGGGACCAAGTAATCATTTGGAGAGGCCATTTCACCTTGTTTGGAGTAAAGAACCATAACCATTTGATTTCCCTCTTAGGTCTATTTAGGCCCATGTTACGTAATTCAAACATATTAGTAGGCATGTTTAGTTAGATTTATATTATTTTCATACTAGTTAAGCATTCTTTTAAGCTTCTATCTTAATGCTACATTCCTAGACTTAGAAACTTAGCTATTAGGTGGAAATGGTGTTAACCTTCCTTTTTAGCTTTGCAATTTGCTTGTGAAAGTTTAGGATGTCATCGTTTTGGCACACCTAGTGGGACAATACCCCATTGCATTCATTTTTAAGCTTTTAACTTAGTTTCAAAGTTTCACATTTCAAGTTTTTAGATTAGTTTCAAGTTTCATAGATTAATTTCAAGTTTTCTAGTTTAAATTTCAAGCTTTCTAGAGTACTTTTAAAGCTTTTTAGATTAGTTTCTCAATCTTTTTATATTAATTTCAAAGTTTTAGAGTAGCTTTCAAAGTTTTAGATCATTTTTCAAGCTAGGTAGTTGTTTCAACTAGATTAGTGGTAGAAGTTGTGTTTTATATGTTCCTTGCAGGATTCAAGGAGGCGAAGCCCTGTCAAAATTGCCAAAAATACCAAAGATTTGACCTTTTTGAAGAAATTCTTGTCAAAACTCAAACTTTGACCACTTCTAGTAAAGGGAGTACAAGCGTTGAACCGAGAGTAGGCATTAAAATAGGTGTGCACACGTGCGCACATGTCGAAACGAGAGCAAAGATGTTAAATGAATGTGCACCCACTTCTCTGGAAGTGCACACGTAACTCACCTTTTTCAATTGTCAGTCACTTTTTACATAGGGGCGTGTATGTGTTGATAGAGGCACGCAAGAGTTGAAATAGGAATGTACACATCGATAGCGGTGCATGCCGGTGTGTCTCGTATAAATTTTTCCCGCAACTCATAGTTTCCATTTTTGGTTTTTAGGATTTATGTTACTTTTCATAGGTTTTTAGATTCCATTTTTGTCAATTTTATAAATTTAGAGTAATTTTTCTCTTAAAAATCACTTAGGGTTTGAAGGAATTAATCTTGTTTCCATGGTTTTATGAGCTTGGGTTCGTGTGTGTATGCTCTTCTCTTGCACTTTATGTGATCTAGAGAATGAAAAGCACTCTTAAACCTTCTTTTGCTATCATTAGAGTAAGTAGGAAACTTTTTAATCATCTTTTAGTTTAAATGTTTTTTCACTTGCTAAATAACCAAGGCTAGAATTTGTGTATGCTCTTCCCTTGCACCTAGTGTGATCTTGGGAATCAAAAGCAAATTTTAGTCTTTTCATTAAAAAGCACTTGGATGAATTGGGAATAAACCTTGTTTTTGTAAAATTTGATGGTAGTTAGTTGATTTACAAGCATTTTTCATTTCTATTTTCTTATGATATTGTGAATTTATTTTGAAACTACTAACCATTTTATGAAGTACCTAATGCTAGTCAAAGAAAGGAGGACCTAAACAATTTTTCTAACTACACATGTGATTATAGGTTTCCAAAAGGAGTACGACAAAAACCACATTAAGTCTAAAAGATAAAAAATACACCACAATCATCACATTGTATTTATAGGTTTCGGTTAAGAGCTACGGCTCGTCCGCTCAACTAGGACATAACCCCTTTGGCATAAGCCTTAAGATACAACAATGGGGGTGGTCCTAGGAACCCTAAAGTAGTTCACGCAAGAGGGAACCTTGTGAATGAAACAGAAAGTGCTCCACACTACCGACTTATCTAGTATGCCTTGGTGAGATTAGCATCAAAGATATTTATATCACAACCCCAATGAAATATAACTAAAATCACTTTGGTGCTCATTATACTAAATGGGGTAAAGTAAATCCGAGATACTCCTTGGGAAACCTTGGTAAATTAAGCTCGCTCTAGATATCTTGTGACACCTAGAGAGAGAACCACTTAGGAAGATTGTTGGCTTAAAGGCATTGTTTTTTTCTTAGATAGTATACTTGAGAGCTCTCACAAAGTGATAACTTTGTTAGATTTAAAATATTTTTTTCAAACAAGGAAATAATCTCTTAAAGTTGAAACCACATGATTTTCATCACAAAATATACTTAGTGTCATTTTTCCTAGTTTTTCACTTGTTTTAAGACAAGGTGAAACTATGCCACAATAACACCAAGTTTATTTCAACGCCACTTGGTCTACACCCTTGTTTTCTTGTTGCCCATTTTTGAAAAAAAGAAACAACATATACGGATACCGTTAGATATCGTGTGTCCACCACTTTTGTATTCTACTTGCGTGAACTAGGTTGCAATATTGGAGCATAAGTGTTGAAAGTGTGCATGGTACGTACTCACGATCTAGTAGGCCCCCTTGTTTTAAAACCCCATATTTTAGACTCATTATCATCGTAGTTATGTGATTTCATCCGTTTTCTTCTTTTCATTACGCTACCTGCCCACGTTTTAGCCATACAATTGAGATATTTACATCTTATTTCATTATGAAATTAGGCCTAAATCTCTATATTGTAGAGTTATGTTGTTCGCAAGCATAACAATTTCTTGTTATGCTTAGACATAGGGTAAGTGCACGAAGTTGGGGGCCAAAAAGTGGACAAAAATAAAAAAAAAAAAACGTATACATTTTATTATAACACGATCACGTTTTAAATTCTTAGGTTTGGGATTTACCAAAGCATAATGCATACGCGTTATGTCTGCTATAAATAAAAAAAGAGGCCCGAGCCTCTATCATTTTATCTCCCTCAAATGCGAGTTTCAGAGCTTAACCGCGCCCTCTCGCTTTTTTCATTCAAATTGGATCTCAAGCTCAAATGATCATTTAAGGATCACCGGAAGATCTTAATTGATGATGGTGCACGGAAGAAGAGGTAAGCACAATTCTTTTCTCAAAATTGCATTGAAATATGATAATTATATATTAAAATTTGAATTGAATACATTTTTTTATTGTTACAGTTCGAGGTCGAGGGAATCAACCACAACCAAACCTTGTTATTCCTGTCATCCCTCCCAACCCTCCCACAATTTCTCAACATCCCCGGGTAGTCAAGAAGATTTAGCAGCCCACATAGTTGAAAAAAAAATTGAAATTAAGGATTTAATCAAAATAATGAGGGATTCACAATCTACAAACCCCATCGTGCCTCTCTTACAAACACATTGGAGGCATTACTTGCTCAAGTTGATGTGACAATGGGCAAATTGATCATTGGACAACTTATAGAGAGGTTGTAGGGTTTATTATTCCAAAAAATTGTCATATGTGGATGTAAAGAAAAAGAAATTACAAAAGACCTCATATGCACCTTATTCACGAACCCCCGCACTAATTTTCCTATTTTGTTGTCATGTAAATGGTTTCCCATCCATTGGTGTAATAATAATTTGATTAAAAATAATTTTTGGGACCGATGGTGGATGGTGTTTGATTTTCCACCTTGTAATAACAATGAGGTGCCACTATACTTTCTGAGGAAACTCTATTGTGAGTTTATCCTCAATGAGATCCCAAATTATTTTGATTTTCGAGATTTCCAGGGCGAGGAAAAGGATCTACACAAGATCGACCAAGTACACAACGTGCACCTATTCAATAGGGTAGATTCCCCACATAGAAGCCCCCTCACCCTGAGATTGTCCCTCAAGCAATGAAGGAGATAGTAGAGATTGATACACTCCACGCACTTCAGGGGCTATCTCGACCCTTTTTCGACATACGAGGGAGATTTCTGAGCCAGATGCTTGTGGAGGTACACAGAGTATTCCTCATGGAGTACTAGCATGAGGCCACATCTTTTCTCGTCATGTGGTAGCATATGTTTGGGGCCCGAGGAGGACGATACTTTCATGTGTATTGATTTTGGTGGAGTTGGTGCTAGGGGTGCACACGATAATGTCACTATGTCAAATGCCTTTTTGAGTGAGACATTTGGATTACAATCATCGGTGTCACCTTCGTAGTATTTTTATGTTTTATTATGTGTGTTACAAAAAGTTTGGAGTACTTGATTTACTTATATATATGTTAAATTTTTGAAATAATTGTATTTGTACATGTACATGCATTGATATTACAATACGCGGGAGGTGCATCTTCATCTCGACCATAGGTGGCGAGCACCATGCATACACATACATTCACAGAGGTAATTTAGAATGTTAATTGTGTAAAATTTTCACATACATGCACAACACACACACACACACACACACACACACACATATATATATATATTACTTTTGAAGTCAAATATATGTATGTTCTTGTATGTTCATCTAACTCACGTGATACATGTTTGATAAAGATGTTGACTTCACTAGACACCCCACCATCTCTGCGACAAGTAGAGAAAGGTGTTGCATTTAGATTTCATATGTGCAAAAAATCACTAAGGTATTCAAACAACATGTAAATTTTGTTAAATTTCTCGTGTAATTCATATTATGTTAAATTACATGTTAGTAATGTCTTTCATTGTAGAATTATTAAATTATGTTAATAATGTCCTTCATTGTGTATATGCGCAGAGTTACTGTGATAGTAGCAGCCTGTTTATTTGATTCACAGGCGTGGTGGGGTAAAAACAATAGTTCTATATTGATAAAATTAGTTAAAATATTGTCATTACACATACATGTACTTAGTTCTATTTTAATTCTAATTCTGATGTTAGATTTTTTGATCTTATGTGTATGTAGGGAACTTCAACCCCCTCCATTTTGAATTTGAGGGCACAGACTCCTCCATCTCATCATCTTCGTACCCTTGTTCATACTCCAGGAGCTCCCGATGACTCATCTGAGCATGAGATGTAAATTCGGCGTGATCGACAACTTGCGATAAGTTTGTGTATTTATGTAAATACTTTCATTCTAGCATGGTCTTAAATACATGTTGAAAACATATATAAATTAAGTTTTGACAAAAAAACATTGTTTTCATTTACAGGCTCATCTATAGCTGAGTATTCAGCGGAAGAGGACTTGTAGCATGGGCTCAGACAATCCAAAGTCATCTCATAGATCTTCATCTTCATCTAAGGGAAGGCCTTCTTTGAAGCAAGGCCAAGAGAGGGATAGATTTTGATGATTAGGAAATATATGTCTTACATGACATTTTTTTGTATGCCTATGTGCATGGCATTGTATGTATGCCTATATGGCATTTGAACTTGATGGTATATGACCTATTTGGGCATTTTTATATTTATTATGCACATTAAAATACTATTTGGAACTTGATATTTTTGTATGAGACCTTACATTTCTAAGATTATTTTTGCATGAAACTAATATGATGTGCACTTGACAATATTTAAGACATTATGGATTATTTTTTCATTTATTGGTGATGTACATGTACTAGCATTTTCAATGTATAATATGCATCAAACTTTGGAAATCAATATTTATATAATGTATGTATATAAAGAGTTACCTAATATGAGTAATTATTCATTCAATTTATCAATGTATATATGTATATTTACCTTACTTGTGTTTTTCTTGCTCATGGTCTCTTTGTACTAGTTCCTATCTTATCATGTACTTACTATATTCTTCTATGCTTCTTATTCTTCTCCATGTATTAAAACACCCGAGAATCATCACAATTTGATGCCTTTCATCTTTTGATATTTTGAGAATGTCTCTCCACATATATTACTCCAATGCTTGAGAATGTCTCTAGATGCTAATAACATTATGATTCGACACTCAATGATTCTTGATTGTCTAATCCTATCCAATTCATGTTATTACCTCTAAATTTGTATGTATTTCAAGTTGTTTGGAAATCACATCACACCCTTCACTATGCTTGATGACTACCCCTATCCTTTTGAAGGCACTTTTGAAAGCATCCATGGGTTTATCATAGCATAAATTATCAATGAATGGAAGGTCACTAAGCCATAGGTGAGATAACTCCCATTCATAACTAAACAAGAAATATTTACTAGGTGATTGATAACTCCCGTGTGTTCTTAGACATTCCCCTATCAAATTCATTCTTAAGCCAATCTAGTCATTCAGGGCTCTTAAGGGCCTACGCCCTGGATGAGGTAGTCCAAATCACATGGAGCATTAGGGAACCAAAAAAATCCTCCTCTAGCATTCACTAAGCCATTCGGATGTGTTGGCGTAGTTGGTTCGGCGCCAAGAGCTTTCGTTTGCAAAGTATTGCGTAACGTACCTTTACATTGACTTAGGCGCATCGCATATTTCACGTGTTTTCAAATAATAAAACAGTGAGAGAACCAATGGAGATGGATAAAACCATGATAGGATTTCGTAGAGGGCCCCAACATGGAGGTTTAGGATCTGACAAGACATCTCTAGGTGCCATAGAGTCTGAGAAATCACCCATCGAAGATATAGTGTGTTTTGGTCTCAGGGCTCTTAAGGGCCTATGCCTGAACGAGGTAGTTCAAAGCATGGGAGCATAGGAAACAAAACTAAAGTCTCCCCTAGTATTCACCTAGCCACCCCAACATGTTGGTATAGTTGGTTCGGTGCCAAGAGCTTCTGTTTGTAAAGTATTGCGTCTAGAGCCTTATACCGACTCAACTTGCACTATTTCACATGTTTTGCAAACAATAAGACATTGAGAGAACCAAATGGAGATGGATAAAACCATAATAGCCTTTCGTATAGGGCCCCAATTTGGAGTTTTAGGATCGACGAGATGTCTCTAGGTGCCACGGAGTCCGAGAAATCACCCGTCGAAGATATAATTGTTTTTTGGTCTTAGGGCTCTTAAGGGCCTACGCTGGACAAGGTAGTCAAAGCATGGGGAGCATAGGGAACCAAAAAAAGGCCTCCCTAGCATTCACCTAGCCACCCCGAATGTTTGGCATAGTTGGTTTGGCACCAAGAGCTTCCGTTTGCAAAGTGTTGCTTACAGCGACCTTATACTGACTTAGACTACACTATTTCGTGTGTTTGCAAACAATAGACAACGAGAGAACTGAATGGATATGGATAAAACCATGATAGGATTTCATGAGGGCCCTAACATGAGGTTTAGGATCCGCGAGATGTCTCTAGGTGTACATAGTTCAAAAATCACCCGTCAAGATATAGTGTGTTTTGGTCTCGGTTCTCTTAAGGGCTACGCCCAAACGAGGTAGTCCAAAAGCACGGGAGCATAGGGAACCAAAAAAATCCTCCCTAGCATTCACCTAGGCCATCTAGATGTGTTGGCGTAGTTGGTTTGGTGCCAAGAGCTTCTGTTTGCAAAGTATCAGATTGCATCTAGCATCCTTATACCGACTCACTACTGATTTTTTACGTGTTTGTAAACAATAGACCACAAGAGAACCAAATGGATATGGATAAAACCATGTGATAGGATTTTGTAGAGGGCCCCAACATGGAGGTTTAGGATCTGATGAGACATCTCTAGGTGCCATGGAGTCCAAGAAATCACCCATCGAAGATATAGCGTGTTTTGGTCTCAGGGCTCTTAAGAGACTACACCCGGACGAGGTAGCCCGAAAGCATGGGGAGTGTAGGGAACCAAAAAAATCCTTCAATAGTGTTCACCTAGCCATCTAGACGTGTTGTTAAATACGGTTCACCCACGAGCTCCTGTTTGCAAAATATAGCGTTTGGCGACCTTGCATTGATTGACTTAGACTACACTATTTCGCATGTTTGCAAACAATAGGATAGCAAGAGAACCGAATGGAGATGATAAAAATGTTAAAATATTTCGTAGAAGGACTCAACATGGAGGTTTTGGATTTAATGAGATGTCTCTAGGTGCCACGGAGTCTAAGTCACTCGTCGATAAATCATTAAGCTCTAAGGGACTACACTCGACGTGATTTCTGGACTCGTGGCACCTAGAGATGTCTCGTCGATCCAAAACTTCCATGTTGGGCCCTCTACAAAATCCTGTCGCGGTTTTATCCATCTCCATTCAGTTCTATAGTTGTCCTATTGTTTTCAAATGCATGAAATACTACAGTATGAGTCAGTGTAAGGTTGTCCATTGCCAATCACCTGAATAATATAGGTGGTTCATACAATATAGGTGGTGAAATGAGAATTTATGTTTTATTTTCCTTTCTAATATTTAATTTCTCTTAGCTTCACTTAGCTTTGAGAATAATAAATTATCTACTAAAAGTGCCAACCACGTAAAGGTGGAAGTTTTTTTGGCACCACTAACCTACATAACCATGTTAGTAAGCAATTAAATAGAATTTTAAATCATATAGAATTTAAACAAAATAATTTAAGTAAATATTCTCAAATTAAATTCATGAAGAACATACCTTTGCAAATTCAATCAATGAACTGTAAGGATCAACTCTACTATTGACGTAGCAAGAATTGTTTCATGATCTGATTCATGAACCTTCCACAGATTCTTGTTTAATGGTCGACCTCGATATTTGATCAATTTAATATTTGTTGCAATGACCAAATGTGAATAGTGAAGTATCTTTCGATGTACTTCATAGTCTTTAAACAACCAAATGTTTGATTTTTTGATAGGATATCATCGAAGCCAAGTTCCAAAGATGTGACTACCACTAACCCAAAGGATACTCAAGGTCTTCACCATCAATGAGTATGGAATTCAAATATTTTTTCTTCTACACAACAAGACAAGAAGTAGTTTGTTCCCTCTTCATTAAATTTCGTCGCAATAACTACAAAAATCTGCCCTACATCACAAAGTAAAACTGTTCAGTCAAATTTAAAATACATTAAGAGTTGACCATTTAATAATTTATAAATCTAAAACATGGCATGTACATATATGTATGTACCTATGTATGCCTTGTTACACTAAATCGAGACTTGGTCAAAGTCGTGATGTTTTCATTTGATCTAAGACCTGCAAGTTGTAATTCTTGTGGAACTTGATGTGTGTCGAGTGGAATTAGAGGTCTACAAGTCCATTCATTCACCCACTGTTGTGACTCGCATTCATTCCACGTAAAATCAATGCATGATATAAAAAACCATGTCATGCACCTAGTATAAATACTCTAAGCATTTGCATCTAAACTATGGAATGAGTGCATATCACTTGATCCTGCAACCTGTCATACAATACTCAAAGTTTGCAGTGTTGTTCCTATTAGTGTGAGTTATCCTATGTGTCCTCCTCTCATGTTGGAGGGTCATCTCACATGGGTTAGGTTTAGGGTTTCATTTGTGTCATGCACTAGGGTTACTCAGCACCCTATATGTACCCATTTTCTATTCATTTATGAGCATGCCAAGACACTCCGTTGTCTTTCCTCTATGCAAGCTTTGTTTCTGTTGAGCAAGTTCTTCCATTACTGATCAATTTTTTCCTTGCTATCGTTGGAGCTTTCACGATTCCGTTGGAGTGCAACTACTTCGTGGTGCCTCGTTTCATTCGATTCTCGCAAACTCTTTTCATGGTATCAGAGCTGAGATCGGGTAAACGTGCACTCGATTTATTTTTTTTTTTATTACTCTTACTTGGTTTCGTTATTTTACTCACTGCGTGCAAGTCTTTTTATCACTATTTTCTGGAAATTATCTTGCTAATATCTCTAACAAGCTTTCTCGGAAAGTTTTTGTGTTTTTTTTTGTGCATGTTGTCTGTGGTTGCAGGATCCTTGAGTTCTTTAGTCGTGGTTGCTCATCAACGAACTGTTGTCCCTCTGACCATTTTTGGATTGTTCAAACTGCCATCACTGTTCATTCACGCGTGGCCTACATTTTTTCTTCATTCCAAGCGTTTTGTGGACTGTCCGGCATTTTCTTGGACCTTCCAGGGTTTTTTTATTGTTCAGGCATTTTTTTATTTGTTTAGGCATTTTTTTATTGTTCAGGCATTTTTAATCATCTGCCACGTTTTTTTTGCTTCACAGGCATTTTTAATCACATCTGCCACGTTTTTTGGGTGTGGGCAAGCTAAAACGCGGTTGTACAGGAGTTTTTGGACTGTTCTGGCATTTTTGCTTCCTAGGCATTTTTAAACAACTCTGCCACGTTTTTTTGGTCTGAGCAAGGTAAAACACTGTTGTAAACACTCCAGCGCGGCTGTTCTTCTTATTTTTTGGTAAGGTTTCAACCATACGCCTTTTCCTTTGGTAAGTTTGTTAATTTCCTTCTTTTTTCTCTCTAAAATCCTCAGTTTTTTAGAAAAAACCACTTGTGTTTTTTTTTTTTAAAAGCTTTAAAAAAAAAAAAAAACAAACAAACTCTTTTTGGTATGCGTTTTAAATCAACAAATATTTCTTTATTTAAAAGATACTTTCTAAAAATGCATTCAATCTTTATTTGTTTAAAAATATTCATCTAAAAATCTTTTTAAAAAAAAAAAAAAACACTTCTTTCTAAAACTTGTAAGTTTTAGACAAATTTCAAAAAAGTGCTTTTTTCAGTAATTTGTTTAATTAAAGAATTTTTCAAAATTCATTAGATTTAATTACATTAGATCTAATTTAATTTCACCTTATTTAAACTATATTTCTTTGGCATTATAAAATTTGGTTTGTTGGCTTGTTGTATTTCTAACCTTCCGTCGAGTGCCGAAGACGAAGGGTGAGGTCCGGGATTGGCAGGTGGCTAATCCCCCTCGCAATACAAACAAACCCTATCTCAAATTCCGTGTCGTTTCCAACGAGCATACATATGACACCCTTTTCATGCGTTTAGGGCACTTTTTTAATCCGTTTGCAGGCTTATTGGTTTTTTCTCATCAAATTGCGGGAATTGGTTTTTGTTATAACTTTTGACTCGTTGCTCGGTTTTGAGCACTTATTTAGTCAAAGTTACATGTTTTTTCACACTCTAAATTATGGGATCATTATCTTTGTAAATGCACTAATTTTATAAAGTCTTTGCGCATTCGGGGGTGTCTTTGTTTTGCTTAATTCAACTCATTTTTTGAGCTTTGTTCTCTTCCTTTTTTCGTGGACTTGTGAGTGTGTTTCGCCACATCTTACGACAAAGAGATTCTTTCGTGTGACGTGAGACGCTTTTTCTCACCACCGGGTTGGCTTTCGCCTCCTTTCTATTTTTGCTTGTGCTTGTGCTTGTTTACGGTGTTCCTCTTTTGTTGCGCTCCACGAGACACTATGTGGTCTCCTCTCTTGCGCGTGATATTACGCTAATTGCAAGATGAGTTACCAAGCGTTTCAAACCACATGCATGGAATTGATTATAATCAACGCACTCAACTATAAAGTGCCAAAAGCAAGGGGGTTGTTATTGTCCTGGGTGGTTGTGTTTCTTTTCTGCATTTCTTTCTCTCTCTCTCACTATGGATGCACTTTCAATTCCTTTGCTTACGCCGTTCAAATTTTTCGAATGGAGATCGAAAATAATAATGAAACTAAGGGGTAAAGGGTTATCTTTGCATCACAATGGGAACTAAGACTGAACCAGATGACGAACCTAAAAATCTAAGTGGTTAAACCGTAGTGATGAAGCTTTAGGTCTTCTTTGCATGTCCGTTTCTCCTGACTTTCTCTTCCACATTGAGGCGTCTGAAACACCTACATCTGCGTGGAAAATGTTGGATGTGATGTTTGGACAACTAGATGACATGAGAGCGCATGAGTTGGAAAACGAACTACTAGGGTTAAATCCTAGTGACTTTGAAAACCTATAAGCCTTCTTCTCAAAATTTGTCCACATTAGATTATTGTTAAAAGGATGTCAAGTAGAAAAGAAAGATTCTCAACTGATCTTGTTGATTCTCTCTAAGCTAGGTCCCGAATATTCTGTCTTCGTGTCAACTTTCTACGCTACAAAAGTTGCTTTGGGCGATACTTGGATGATGCCCTCCTTTGACTTTCGTCCCAACTCATTCGAGAACAGGACAAACTCATTCAAATGGGGTCTCTCAAGTCCAAGTCACATGCCCTTGTAGCAAGTACTAGCAAGGGAAAGAAGACTGAAAAGAAGAAAGAAACTAAGGATCAACCTAAGAAAGAAACCAAGATCAAACCTAAAAATGACACAAACACTTCGACTTCTGAGCCTAGAGCGCAGAAAAGCAAGTATTTGTGTTCCTATTGCAAGAAGACTGGTCACGACGAGCAACACTGTTTTAAGAAATAGATTGATCACTTATCTCATTTACTTGAGAAAAATAAAATAAGTGTTCCTGAATCAATAAACAAAAAGCTCCAAAGGCTGAGTCTTCTGCTGCAAAAGGTGCTAGAAATGATAAGAAGAAAGGAAAGGCCCTTGTAGCCAAAGTTGCTCCTTCATCGACATGGATTATAGATTTCGGTGCCTCGCACCACATGGGTTCTTCGCATGTTGATTTTTCCAACATCAAACCTTGTGGAATGTCCCAAATCACGATGGGTAATGACACGACAGTGTCGATTTCGGTAGTGGATTGGTAGAGATGGATGGGGAACATTTAACCAAGTGTTGAGTGTTCCTGATCTCTCTACCAATCTCCTATCAATTTACCAAATTACTCACCTTGGTGAAGGAATGCGAGTGGAATTTGGTCCTAACTCGGTGATTATTCGTGAGCTTAACAATGACACTACAATGGCTGAGGGAAAGGCATATCACCGTTCACGGTTGTACACCTTCTCCCACTTTACTTCTGATTCTATACCCACTACCTTGCTCACTCATGCAAATGAGGTTAGTAAGCTATGGCATGAGCATTTTGGACATCTAAACTATCGCTACCTTGAACAATTGAGTCAAAATGAAATGGTCAATGGGTTACCTCGCGTCAAGTTTTCTAAGGGTCTTTGTGAGGGTTGTACCCTTGGAAAGCATCCTGAAAAGAACTTTGACAAAGGAAAAGCCTGGAGAGCCACTTGTCCCTTAGATCTTGTTCACAGCGATGTTTTTGGTCCATTTCCTTCTCCTTCGTTTACTAGAGCTCTTTATGTGCTAACCTTCATTGATGACTATTCACGATATACTTGGGTATATTTTCTTAAGCTTAAGTCTGAAGTCTTTGAAAAATTTTAGGACTTTAAGGCTCTTCTTTGAAACAGTAGAACGGTCTATCAACGTTCTCCAAACTAATAATGGAGGTGAATATGTAAACAATAGGTTCATAGATTTATGTACTTCTGAAGGGATCTCTTTGTAACATATAGTTGCTTATAGCCCTTCACAGAATGGAGTCGCAGAAAGAAAGAACCGTACTCTGAAGGAGATGGCCACTTGTATGATTCACTCAAAGTCTCTTCCTCTGCAGTATTGGGCCGAAGCAGTGAATTGTGCAAATTACATTCAGAACCATGTTCCACACAAGGCAGTAAGAGGCATGACACCCTTTGAATCCTGGTTTGGACGCAAGCCTGATGTTGAGCACTTTCGAGTCTTCGGATCTAAGGCTATGGCTCATATTCCCAAAAATAAATGCAAGGCCTTGGAACCACAATCCAAACCTTGTATCTTTGTAGGGTATCCTAATGGCATGAAGGGATATCGATTGATGAATTCTACTTCTCATGAGCTATATATTGAGAGAAGTGTTAAGTTCGATGAGTCTTCTTCGACTTCTACTTCTCCACCTATAGAGGTTCTTCAGCTCGCTGATTCGGATTCTGACTCATCGAGATAATGATACTTGTTGAGTGTGATCCTCTTCCGGATCCTCCCGACCATCGAGATCTTTGAGTCTTCCGATTCGGCGATTGTGATGATGAGGACTATGTCCCTTCTCACTCAAGTGAAGAATCTTCTGACTCTGAGGCTGATTCTCCTAGTCCCCTTTGGGCCAGGAAAACTTTGCAAAGTGTTGGAGATTTAGTTGGAGATACTTCGGATATGAGACGTACTCACTCGATTTTGTTGGACCCCACTCTTGCTTCGCCTCGCTTCGATTCACACGGTCTTTCCGAGAGGCTTCGGTATTCTGAGTGGGATTCTGCCATGGATGAGGAGTATTCCTCTCATGAAGAACGATACTTGGGATCTCACCACTCTTCCAAAAGGAAGAAAAATCGTTCGGTGTAAGTGGGTGTTACGAACAAAGTATGGAGTAGATGGAGACATCGAAAATTTTAAAGTGCGATTAGTAGCTAAGGGTTTCTCCCAGATAGTTGGAGTTGATTATACGGAAACCTTTGCTTCGGTTGTGAAGATGACTTCTATTCAACCACTAGCCATTCTGCCCACCGCAGAAATGCAGATGGAAATTCCATCAAATAGGCGTTAAGTATGTCTTCCTTCATGGTGACCTAGAGGAAGAGATCTATATGGAACAACCTTTGGGTTATGTCCAAGATTCCTCCTCGTTTATAAGTTAAAGAAGTCTCTTTATGGCCTTAAACAAGCCCCTCGGGCTTGGTATGCCAAGATGGACTTCTTCTTACTTACATCGGGGTTTTACTTGGTGTCACTCCGATCCAAATGTTTATATTCTATGGTAAGATGACTCCATACTCATTCTTGTTATATATTTTGATGACTTGTTGATCACAGGCAGCACTTCCTCTATTATTGATTCTGTGAAGATCGCCTTAGCCAACAAGTTTTCCATGACTGACTTAGGTCTACTTCGTTACTTCCTTGGGATCCAGATTTCACAATCTGACTCGGGAATCTTGATTTCGCAACCTAAGTATGCTCTTGATTTGCTAGCTCGGTTTTAGATGTCCGATTGCAAGTCTTCTCCTACTCCTTTTCTTTCCGGGGTTAAGTTGGTTTGATTGCTCTACTCCCTTGGTTGATGGTACTCTTTACTTGTGCTTGATTAGTTGGGAGCTTGATCTACTTGACTCACACTCATTCCGGGATTTATCATATGTTGTTGGGATCATGTCCAGATTCAAGTAGGAGCCACATGAACTACATTGGAAAGTAGCTAAACAGATCCTTCGTTATGTTCATGGCACTTATGCGATGGCATACACTATCATGGAGGGTTGATATTGACTTGATTGGGTTCCACGATTCTAATTGGGCGGTGACTTAGATCATCGGAAATTTACTTCTGTTCTGAGCTTCTCTCTTGGTTCGGGTCCTATTAGTTGGTCTAAAAAGAAGCAAAATACAATTACGATATCATCTACAGAGGCGGAATACAGAGAGGAGCAACAACGCTGCCACGTGAATCTATTTGCTACAAGGTATTACGACGAGTTTGGCATCCACTTTCGATGGCATGCCATTATCTCTTGTGATAACACGAGCACTATCTCTATTTGTAGAAATCTAGTTCAGCATTAATCTGACGAAGCACATTGAGATCCATATGCACTTCATACAGGAGCTTATTCATGATGGTATCATCGACATTGATACCATTGATCGGATTACGCAAGTTAATTCACTAAGCCTTTCACCGAGATGAAGTTTCTTCGCTTCACGATCTCTTCTTGGGGTGAGGTCTTCTCAGTGCCCATCTTCTTAGGGCTATTTAGTCATTTTCTTCTTCTTCTAGGAAGATTGTGTTTGTATATGGGTTCCTTATCGGGTTTTAGTTGTCGGGCCCCATTGTGCATGAGGGTATTGGCATAGCAACTCTTTTCAGTTCCTCTATCAACCAAAAATATCTATGAACCATTGATCTCTCTTGAGATTCATGGCACATATTCTTGACACACCAATCAACAATGTTTTTACATCTGTAAATTTAGCACCATCCTTGAACTTTAACTCTTCTCTTGCAAGTGCTCTTTTCACACATGCTCCTACACCATCATGCTCTCCTTTTCCATGCCCTACCTCAGTAAAACTCCAGATATGTTGTACATTTTTTCTTTGTGCATCCTACTTAGCCAATAAAACATTTGTGCATTCTTGAATTGTGATGTGCAGTTGTCCGACCAAATGTAATGTTGATTGAAACTAATGTTCCTCTCATTCAAGTTCACATAAAACACCTAGAAACACCCTTGTACATATTATGTAGAATTTTCTAATCATCACTAATGTAGAAATGATACTCTCTTAATATTTTTCTATCTTTCTCAAGTGCTTTCGGAGAGTGCGTCAATGTTATATGCACGAAAATAGCAACTTGCAATAATTTATAATATTGAGACCGAACCTCCATTCGTGGCTAAAATGTGTAATTCTCTATCAAGTCATGTCTTGAAACAATAGTACCAAGTGGTAATTTTTCCTTGTTTAACTTGAATTGTTCATCCAACCATCGAGCTCTATGTGTGTGCCTTGCATACTCATAAAAAATTTCTCTACGAATTTGACCATATATTTTGATACGAGGTAATTTCTTTTGTAACAAGCTCACACCTCTTAGATTCTTTTCCATATTTTAATTGATATGCCACCGATTTATATTTATTGAAACCAACCAATTCTTTTCCTATTGAATCTGTACTCTCCTCATGGATATAACTTTTCAGATTTGGTAAGCCACCACATACATTGCACATTCCATCCAAACATGCTTTGTTATAAAAAAATGTCTAGTTGATTTTTCAAAAAATATTGTCAAAATAAATTCTCTTGAAGATTTTGGTGGGACATTTAATCTACACTCCTGCAACATGATGTCAGTATGCAAAACACAACGTATTTGACAAAAACATCATAATGCATTGAAAATTCAACATGATTCCTGCAACAAGTGGTATGTGAGTGATTGATTTTCACATAAAAGGGTTTTCTCATTTCAAAGAATCTTTGGCTAATGTTAATTTGTGGATTTTCATTCTTAAACTTAGAGAACAATTGTGTTTGATTCATATCTAAGAAATTTTTTGCACACGATTCACGATTACGAGAACCTATTCTTCTTTTTATTGTATCTCTTCTATTCGGTGACACCCTTGTGTTTTCATTCCAAAATTTTACAATTAATTCTTTTAGAATATCATATGTATTCTTGTCTTTTCATGGAAGTCTGCTAGAGAAATCCCAATAGTCAGTGTTATTGAGTGACTCAAGACGTTTACGTCTCTCTATTGCTTTCATTAGTGTTTTTTTGTTTAGCTTCAAAGCACTTTGCTTTTTTTCTAATCAAGCATTTATTAATTGTTTTATCACTTACTATACAATTAGTAAGTGCATGCCATGTAGCATTACTATCTTTGGTGCATCTTTTACCACCTACAGTTTGGTATGCTTTATGTATGTTTTCAACAATTGGCACATTTTGATCAACAACATTAGATGTTCTTAACCCTAGGGTCTTCATTATAGGTCTCATCTTAATTAATTTCATTAATGTAACAAATAATTGACATCTTTGTGTGTCATTTAAATTCTCAAAGTAATTATCCCAAATTCCACTAGCTTTTCTTCTCGCATTTCTTTCAAACATTTTGTTAGGCATTGGTTTTATAATTTTTTCATCAATTTCAATTAAGTGAATTGGTTTTCTTCACAAAATGGAAGGAGGTGTTCTTAGAGGTGAAGATTTATTTACAAGGTTACTTTCTTCATTCAGTGTTTTCATACAAATTTCGGGGTTAACATTTGGATTCTCAGGTAAGGGTTCAACAATTAGATTCATATCAATTTCTTCATCCATACCAACATTGTCATTCAATTCAATATCATTATTCATTGCAAAATCATTATTCTCTACATTTTCATTATGTATTTCATCCCCATATTCTAATACATTAGTTACATTTGATATGTTAAAAAATGAAAGAACTTAAATTTTAAAAAAAAACACAACCTGAAATAATAGTAATTCAATCTTCAATTCTTCGGGATATCAAATACAAAGAGGAAGATTACATATATAGAGTTTTGATCTCCTTGATTCTAGGAGTCAACACTCATCCCTCATATCTCTCCTAATCCCCACAATATCTCACTCAAACTTTCAATCCCATTATTCTCTCACAACAAACCTTATCTAATTACAACTATTTACATGAATTAACAACTCATAAATAGTTGTATTTCATTACACTATATTATTTATTTCCACACTCATAATAATGTTCAAAATATCTAATATTATTTTCTAACATTCACCCCCATAGTGTGAACATGGGAAAAACATACACACTCTTATCTGCGGTATGCTCTCCTCTATAGAGCATGTCAAACTATGTGACTCATGACCTTTTCTATACTAATGAAAGGAGCAATGCTCAACCTTCTATGGTTTTACAAGTTTACCACAAACCTTGACGTGTAATAGATCCATCGCATGTCCACCTCATGTGGTTTTCTAGATCTCCCACAAACCTTTTCAAGATCCATGAACTGTCTTACTGTGGTGCTTTTGTTCACCTATTTCATTACATCAGGAGTTACATTCAGGAATTTTATACATTACAATTGAACAATAATTTGTTCTTATTCTCACAAATGTACGCTGAAAGCAAACACACAACTTAAAAACTTGGCCACCGTTCGGTTTTCGACCTCATCGATGGTGCTCGAACGAGAGGTCGCTATGTGCCCTCCTACCTCCGTTGCCTCCGGCCCTCCATCCGTTTGTTACTTAGTTAGCCAATTTATCTTTAAAGCTCATTTACAATTTTCTTGGGTGTGGTTTCAACCGATAATGCACCCCCTCACTATGGACGTCGCGTACAAGCGAAAGTGCATCCAAACAAAAGTGAGACAATTATTATTTTTTTACAATATTTTACATAAAAGGAAGAAATAGAAAAGCTAGTCCAACAATAACAAAAAGCACAAGATCAATGCGTAGAGCTCGAAAAAATACACGTTTTCAAAAAAAAGGTACCTCAATCCGAGTTACCAACGAACAATTACAGAACTTACAAGTTTAAAAAAGAATGTTTCCAGACCCTTTCCAAAAATGGCAAAAAAACATTTCCTACTTGCGATTTTTTTCAGTTCATCCAAAAATAGAAATTTTCAGAATGCGGGTAATACCACATCTGAATATTTACCATAGAAGTTTCACGTATCCATATTCACTTTGTTCTTGTGGATCTAAAACAAGCAATTTTTGCACGTGAGAATATCATATCACAAATAGATGTTGCACGTGTTGACAGTCGGTGTAACAAACCTTTTCACTTCAGAGCCTGAATAAAATCCAACAGCGACCCTGATGCATGTGGCGACCTTGTGTAGAATCCTGCAAATGTCTCCAAATGCATGTCAATGAAAATTTATCACATGATTCTCTTTTACAACGTGTGCATCACAGATTTGTCAGAGGAGATCAAGGAGTGACTATGGAAAGAGAACGGTGAATGGTTAGATCTCAAAGAACGTCATTTTCAATGTATATCACTTTCAAAGCTTAGGCAAAAAATGTGCAAATCAACGCCAAGGCTGAATGTGTAGGCAATGGAAGGATTTACATGGATATGAAGACACCTAGGGGCACAATATGGGAGGAAGAATTGTTTGCAGAAAAAGCAATGTGATGCATAGAATGCAAAGACTACAAATAGATCCACAATAACAGGAAAATACACAATATTTTCGATGAATTGCTATGTCAAACATTATAGATGCACATGATGACATCGGAAAAAAAAACAAAAAACATGAATCAAAATGCAGATCCTTGATTGGTCATCAATGTTGTGGAATATCACTCGCTACTCCATCAATGATCTTTCATATCTTAGCATAATTAAATTTATGGCTCCATCATGTGAATAACAGGAACAAAACTAATCTTCGCTCTGATACCAGTGTTAAAAAATGAAAGAGCTTAAATTTAAAAAAACACACCGAAATAATAGTAATTCAATCTTCAATTCTTCTAGGATATCAAATACAAAGAGGAAGATTACATATATAGAGTTTTGATCTCCTTGATTCTAGGAGTTCAACACTCATCCCACATATCTCTCCTAATCCCCACAATATCTCACTCAAACTCCCAATCCCATTATTCTCTCACAACAAACCTTATCTAACTACAACTATTTACATGAGTTAACAACTCAAAAATAGTTGTATTTCATTACACTATATTATTTATTTCCACACTCATAATAATGTTCACAATATCTAATATTATTCCTAACATGATATAGCAAATGTACCTTGTCATGCAAAGTTTTGCATTCTCTTCAATTTCTTTATTCTCATCTCTTCCAATTGCTCAAATGTCTTGTTCTTGACTTTCCTCTTGTCCTTATCTCTAATTTTATTGCCCATGATTAGAAAAAATCAACTAGTGTGGTAGGGGACAAAATGAACTACTAAAAATTGTGCAAAATATACAAAAATTACATACCAAATAGAATATATGTAGAATTCCTTGAAAGAGATGAAAGGGATGTTGGGGGGCCACAATATATAAATAAAGAATAAAACATACGCGTTATAACGTGTACACGTTATGATTTTTACCTTTTCCAACACATGCCTCAAGGCTTGGGATCCGGTTTGGATCCCCAAGCTTGAGGCATGGACCTACACAAACACAACAAACCGCATGTTTTTGCAGAAAAACACAAAAATCCAACTTCCGTCATGATAAATCAACATCAAATGATCGATTTGTTTAAAAACAAATTATGCCACAACGTAAAGCAGAGTTTCTTCTTTGTATAAATATTATTTTTCAATTTTCTAACAAATACAAGGTTTCCATATTATTTATTTTCTTAACTATGCCTTTTTATAGCTATTTTTTGAAGTTTAAACATGTCTATATTTTTTCATGTATCTTTTTTTTTACTCATCAAAATTGAATAAAAGTTTTTAGGCACAAACTAGGCATAATTCTATACATATTCAAAAAAAAATCTAATTTTCGATATTTTTTGAGGTAGTTGGGGGGGCACGGTTGAAGCTCCGTTATTTTTCAAAACATAAAATTTCTATACTAGAAAAATCATAAATAAAAAAATATTCACTAAAAAAATCTAAAATAAATTATAACACAAACTAGATGCTCCTAGCTATCTTTCTACCAAAGGGTTTTCAAAAATACTAAATAGTGCTCAAAAATTGGTGGGGGGCACGAAAGTCAATCTATTATGTTTTTTAACAAAAACAGAAGCACATGTTGGTATTTTAGTTGTTTGACCCACTTAAACTTATCCGTTTTCAATAAAATTTAGTATCTTAGAAACTAGATTCAAAATGCTACTATTCATATTTCTACAACATCTTCCAATTTTGAGTGTAACTATTTGAAAAACTCATACAAGTTAAAGTTGTTTATTTTTCTAAAAATGCATCCACTTAAGACCCCCTTTTGGCCCCCAACTTCGTGCACCTACCCATAGTTTTTACATCCTAACTTTGTCTTGAGTTTTTTGAGTGTTGAGGATACATTGTTAGCATCGCGATAACATAATTTTGACACTAGAAATCTTTCTTTCCCGAAAGCTTGGTTCACGTGTCCAAATAGTTTTGTTACGTTGCTCACATTGTTATCGTCCATTTTACGAGACTTGGACTTTGTTAGTGTTTAGAAACTGGTTTTTAGTATATCTTGTTAGAAGATCATGTCAACATTCTCTTATCATTTAGGCCTTGTTTGTTGCAAACTTGACCTAACTGGTGATGTTGTGTTGTCACTATTTGGTTGCAAACCTATCTAGACGAAATCTTAGAGAATAAACTATTTGGTGTAACTAAATTTTGAGCGTTGTACGTCATTGTATTATTCTAAGGAAAACTTGTGTCATATATTACCTTGCTAGGGTAGCTTGTTTGTTATTCTTTAGTTCATACATTCATTTTGACCTATCACTTTTGTGGTTATTCTATAGTCACCTTGTTTTAACAACTTAGGTTGTTATGCTGCACAAATGGACTAAGGTCCCTTTTTAGTAAACCTAAGTGGAAATTCTTCACATCGTATTTCCTATCTCAAGTATGCCTACTATGAGGATGGGATCCTGAATATTAGGAACTGATATATTTGGAGGTGACAACCCTCTTTTAGAGGATAATATCATGGTTGACCATAGTGGTGGAGAGGAAGATTCTCCTTGTATGAATATAGAGCATCCTCCTACCAATTTTGACGATTACATTTTTCAAAACAAACATGAGGTTCTTATGCATGTTATGGAACTAGGAGCTAGGTTACCTCCCACGGTGGACCCTTCTCTCATTACTACAATGGTTTGAGGGGAAGAGGAAGTGGAACGTCCTCGTCGCCATATAGATGACATATTAAACCCAAGTCACGCCTCTACTTTTACATGACAAAATAATGAGGAAGTACCTTTCAAAAATGATGGAGACTATCATTTACCTCCTATTAAAATTTGTTGTGAAGACCATGAAGAACATGTTCATCATGCACAACCTCCTCCTAACGAAGATCGTCATGAAATACTTATTAAAGAGGTTACGTTAGAACAATAGGTCCAAGCCCTCACTCGTCAATTAGAAAGTTTGGCTTCGCATATACAAAAGGAACAACCAAAATTTGTGAAACAAGCTATACCAAAAGTGAAACCTAAAGCTTTGTTTTACGAATTCCCAATAAACACTCCTCGACAGAGGCACAAAGAGATCCTTATGAAGAGATTCTCACAACAAATCGAGTTGGGCATACAACTAGGCTTAACCCTTTGTATAGAACTACGTGACCCATGTCAGATCCACTTTTTAATCAAGAGTGATCAACTATGAAGAACGCCCTTCAATCATTACAAGAGGGCCAAACCAACAAAAACAAGAAATACCGGTTCAATGAGTTATGTCCCTACCCTTTTGACAAAGCCATGTTACAAGTACCTTTCCCAAGACATTTTGATTTTCCAAAATTTGATAAATATAAGGGAAAAGGTGACCCCGTGATCATATAAAATACTTTTATATGGCATGTCAAGAGGTGACATTCAAAGGACAATTATCTTATGCGTTTATTTCCATGAAGTTCAAGAGCAACGACGCTACAATGGTTTGTCCATATCCCAAAGGGATCCATATCAACATGGCCGTAACTAATGTGATACTTTTGTATGACACTTCTCTTTCAATATAGAAAATGACGTTACCATGTTAGATCTCTGCAATGCCAAGCAACGAAACAATGAAAACTTTGCTGCATTTTTACAAAGATGGAGAGGGTTAGCTAGTCGCTTTCCTTGCTCCCTACCCGAAAAGCAGCTGATAGGCATATTTGTTCCCAACCTCCATCTAGACATTACATTCCACTTGAAAATGCATTGTGGTAACATGTTCAAAGAGGTAATAGAAAAAGGGAGTCAAATTGAAAAGGCATTGTTAGCTAGGGGGACTCTAAAACCTTTCTCCCGTAAACACAACGATTCTAAATCTAATGATAAAACAAAGTTTGTTCCTAATAGAAAAAAAAATCATTAGTGATGGGATAGTAGACTCTAAATGGGTGCAAGCCGTGTAGAACCACACACCTTTGAAACTTGTAAAGGGTAATCCACCTACCAAGTATAAACGTTACATTTTTACTCCTCTATCTGAATCCATATCGTCTATACTAAAAAAATTGGAGGTTGTTAACATGGTTAAATACCTGAAATGCAACCCTACGGGGATGATACACCTAAACCATCATGGTTTAGGGAGAATGAATTTTGTGGGTTCCACCACGTAAAGGGTCACAAAACTGACAAGTGTTTAAGATTAAAACACTATATTCAAGACCTAGTCGACAACAATGATATTGAAGTAGACTCCACTATCATTGTAAAATATCCAAATGCAAACTTAGGGATCTTCAAAGAGCCTTTTCCCAATCACGAAGAAAGAAAAATCCAGATCAGGGACAATCATCTCAGAATAAAAATGCTAACTATATGTCAAACAAAGACCATTTTGATGCCTTGATAGGTTGTGTTGACCCACTCATTGAGAAAATCAATACAATTAGAATTAAGACAAGATAGTGCATTGTGGCAACACGAAAATATTTCCTCATTATAAATTTTGAACCTACTCCCCTTCTCCTCAAGAGAGTTATTATGATGTGTTAGATCAACTAGAAAAGGCTACAGCTAATATGTCAATCTTAGAACTTCTAAAGATCTCTACCGTCCATAAGGATATACTTTACAAAACCTTATAGGGATCAGGAGTATCCATTAATGTTGACCTAACACATTTGTAAGCCATGGTAGCACAACTTATTCCTTTGGAACACATAACCTTCAAAGACTACTGAAGCCTTTTAGTTTAAGATCCTTCACATAACCTACCATTGCATATTTGAGGTTATCATCAAATGTAAGAAGGTTAAGATAATGCTTGTGGACAGCTGGATCGGGTCTTAACATATGTACTCTCAAACTAGTCCGCCAACTAGGTTGCACAAAAAGCTGATCTGGAAACAAAGGTCATCACCATTAAGGTATATGACAATGAAGAATGAAAATCAGCTGGAATGATCACTTTCTCATTAGAAGTGGGCCCCATAACACATGATATGAAGATCCACATATTGGGCCTAGAACTCCCTTACAATATCTTGCTCGGTCATCCATGGATTCACACCATGTAGTTTATGTCATCAACGTATCATCAATGTTTAAAGTTGTAATATGAGGGATAGACATTCACAAAACAGGGGGACCCTCAACCTTTTTCTCATTGTAGAGTGTTGTCAGGATTTTTCCATACAATCTATGAGTGTCCATCTATGGATATCACTATTCTATCCAATCGAGGTCCTCGCTTCATGAGTGGATCCAGATACCCTGTCTATCAATGATAATGGTGATTCCACCTTAGAAACTCCTTTGTCTACATGGGAGATGAAGGTCAAACCAAGCGGTTGTGGAGAGTATGATCTACAAAAATCCCTAATGGTTCACAATGGTCTGCTATCAGCCCAAGCGCATGGTAGGATGTGTTTCAAAGTTCAGAGATCAAGAGAGGTTTTCCCTTTCAAGAATTTTACTCCTAGTGGCTTGCTAGAAGACGAAAGGTTTCTTATGGACATTATATTATGTCCAGATGATGATGACATGGCTACATGTTATAAATCACCTAAGTATCCCATTCCTAATCAGATAATGCTTTCCATGGGGTATAAAGGACGCGATTGTGGCCACCAAGAACAAGGCCCATTAGAAGCTCTTGCAATACCTTGGCGTATAGTAGGTAAATCAAGTATAGGCATCCATTTATATGAGTCTCACTCTTCAAATGATGAGTATGTTTCTTCTGAGAGTGAGGATAGTTTTTCGAAAATGAAAGTGAAACAAATTCCCGATGTAGTCTTTATGAAGACCTTACCTCTACGAACCTATTCTCCAATATGGTTATCCTTACTATAACCCTTGTTATACCCACCATATCCCCTATAACTCAACCATTAACCCTCACTTACCCATCACTTATGAATTGGGATCAACAACAACATGTACCTATTGACGTGTTTCAAAATGATGAGGCCATTGGTGAGTTCCTGGGAATCAAAGACAACATTCCAAGAAATGATCACAAGAAGGGGTTCTCCATTCAGCTTAACACATGTGCATACTTTGGAGAGGAAGTAGAGTTGTGCGGGCATTTAAGTAAAAAAGTGAGCAAGGGAAAAAGTTCCAAAGAAAAGCCTTGTGGAAATAAAAAGGGGAAGTCCTATAGCGAAAACCTCTTTGAGGCACTTGTGGACAAATAGGCAGAACAACCTATGGAAAAGATAATGTACCCACTTCAAGATGAAGAAATTCCCTGAGCCACCTATGATAGAGGAGGATCTCAATCTCCCTCCTAATCTTACACGCATGGGGGATGAATCAAATTTATTAGTGTAAGATACAATAGATGTTAATATCGGCACGAAGGAACCGGCCGTGGATAATTAAGTTGAGCTTCCTCTCACCAAAGAACAAAAACATTCACATGACTCTATAGAGAGTATGTAGACATATTCACTTGCTCTTATGCTTTGACATGTCGACTTAATCCTACACTAATGGTGCACAATCTTGTGGTGCACCCAGTTCCAAGCCCATCAAACAAAATCTCCGAAAGATGCATCCTCGTGTCGCCTTACTAGTAAAGGAAGAGCTAGAAAGGTTACTTGTTGTCAAAATATGCCCCCTGCTCATTTTTTATGGCCAACTCCTTTGTTCCCCTTCTCTTGTGCCTCAGTCTCCATTTTTCAATTATCAGGCACTCAAAAGTTTCTGGAAATGGCACCATTGGATAGAGCTCTTTCTCAGCTTTCCAGAAAGGTAAAATTTTCCTCCTAACTCCTCATATTTTTCAAGTTATGGCTCGGCGGAGTTTTTGTGGGAAATTTTCCCCTAGGAGGCCCACAGCCAATAGGAAGCTGCCACGTGTCCCAGGAAGTGGCGGAGTGCGGAGGAGAACTTGGAAAATTTCAAGTTTTGGCCAAAATTTGCAAAAGGAAAATTTTCCCGCGGGCCCGCCGGCGAGTCAGAATGTGCCACGTGTCAGAGGGGGAAGCGGAGTGAAAAATTCGCTAAGTGTTGGCGCATGGGAGAATTTTGAAATTTTGGCCCACGGCCAATGGGGTGTTGCCACGTGTCCCGGGGAGATGGCGGGCGTCCGGGGAGAAGTTGGATTTTTTGGCCAAGTTTTGGTCAAAAGGTCAAAATGGAAAGTTTGGCCCGCATGGCCCGCGACCAATGAGAGATCGCCACGTGTCAGAAATTGGGTCTCGGCGTCGGGAAAGCAATCGGGTTTCGGTGGCGCCGGAACATGTCGGGGGGTCTCCAAACCCGCCAACAAAGAAAAGATGTCGTCGGGTCTCCAAAACCCGACGCAAAAGGAATCGGGTTTACGGGGCGGAGAAGCATGGTGGAACAACATGTCGGGTGGTCTCAAAAACCCGACATCAAAGAAAATATGTATTCGGGCCTCCAAAACCCGCCAACAAAGGAATATGTCGTCGGGTCTCCAAAACCCGACATCAAAGCAATCGGGTCTCGGCGTCGGGGAAGCACGTCGGAAGAACATGAAAAACAAGCATGTCGAGCACCCCTCCGAACCCGATGCGCATGCAAGTTCATCTTCCGCCCCGACACAAAGGAAAGCTCGGGAAACAAAGCGGGTTTCGGGAGAACGCGAACATCAAGCAGCATGTCGAGGCCATCCCCAAGCCCGATGCAAATGCACGAGGGAATCCTGAATCCGACAGGCGCAAAATCCCGACGCAGGTGGGACAGTTCACCATTTTTCGAGTTTGTTGGGATTTTACCTACCGCCATGAGGAAATGAGTTAAATGCAGTCTTGGAGGTAGTTGGGGAGCTCCGAACTTCTCTTCTCCCTCTTTTTTCTTCCTATATATTGGCCAGGAGCGGCTCTTTTCAAGGGTTGGACATTTTTGTTTTGCATCCTCCCTTCTCTCCTGCTCGCAAGAGGATTTGTGGAGTTTTCAAGCCTCCCATATGGATTGTAATGCCATTTTTTGCCTCTTGGCCACTGCAATGTACTGTATCGACCTTTGAGCAATGTATATATGTCTGTGATTGATTCTAAACCCTCTCATGTATTCATTGCTGTTATTTTGATCTCTCATTGCATTTTGGTTGCCTGTGCATGGTGTTGTATTGCATCTATGTGGTCTGTGTTTATTTTTGCAAAGCAAGTGTTCAACATTCCTCGGTGCATCACCTCCTTAGTTTAGGTTTATTTTTATGCATTTCTCTCTCCCTGTCTCCTTGGTAGTTAGATTAGGTTTTTTGGGTAAACCTCTGCATTTCATTGGTGCATCTGAACAGAGGAATAGGAGCCGGCCTTCATCCGGAGAGATTTTCCGATTTCGCGAGGTCCCACACTTGGGAAAAGCTCCATGTTGTGCAGTCGCACTGAGACTTTCAACCCATCGTGTTGCAGAGTCCCAGGGGTGCTGTGATTTTGCACCAACAGTTTTGGCACGCCCGGTGGGACCAAGAGGTCATTCCATGAAAATTTGAAGGAGTTTTCGTGAAATTCGGACTAAGAAATTGCAGTTTTAAAATTTTGGATTTTGCTCCTTCCAGGCTGAACTCCGAAATCATTTTTCAAGGGTTTATCTTGCTCAAAACAGGTCAAAATTTCAGCAGTTGGTAGATCTGAGGGGAACCTTCAAAAGGGTATCCTTAGTTTTTTGATATTTTGATTTCCAAAATTTCGGGTAAACAGTGATTTCAGGTTTTCGGAGTCCGAAAGCATCAAAGCAGACCCAACAATCTTTTCGGGTTTTGGGGGATGCATTGCATGATCCTATACGCAACAGCAGTCATTTCGGGTTTTGAGGGATGCATTGCATGTCCCGAGTTCACTGTAGCTTTCGGGAATCCACAACTGCACAACAAAGGGCCGAATTCCGGATTGAAGATTTGTCTCCTCTGGGTCCTTCAAATTTTAAATTATATTTTCAATATTGCCAGGTTTGGTGTGTAACTTGGCAACATCCAGCCTTTTAGAGGCATATTCAAAAACACATCTGGCGACTCCATCTGATCAGCAACCCATTTCTCTGAGTTGCAGACCCGTTTCCATTCATTTCCATCCATCTTTCTTTCCATCTCTTTCATTCTTTTCCATTCCATGAAGTTGTGCAACCATGACTTCATTTCCATCATGGAACTCACATTTCCAACAACAACAGTATATCACACCTCCAACACGTTTTACAAATCCTCCAGATCAGCATGCATACTCATATGAATGAACAAGCGTGCAAAGTCAGTTTGGCAATGGAGCTTTCAAGAGCGAGGAGTATGCATATAACGAACAATCGATGCAAGATGCTGGTCTGCATGGAGAAAATCCAAAAGATGGAGGTAAACATAGTGTAGTCCAGGGCTCAATAAATGAAAGCATTTGGAATCGGTTGTGGAGCACCCGTCCATGGGTGGGACCTTTTCCAAGGCATTATAGCCCTCAGGAGAAACTTGACTTCATGATTGCAACGCAACGCCTTTGCTTGCAAAGTGGATCGAAAGAATCGAGGTGTATGAGAGGAGTTTTCAGCAACCTTGTCAACGGGTAAGCACACCATCTCATGCCTTTTCTTTTCCTCTTTCCCAATCTGGTTTACCTCAGCAGTGTCAAGTTTTAAATTCTCCATCTGCTGTCCCAAATGTTGATCCCATGTCTCCACCTCCTAGTCTTCCATCTCATCTCGATTCTTCTTTCCTTTTCCCTTCCAAACAACAGTCATCCCCTCCACAAGAGCTAACGAAATACCCCTTCCTCCAAAGAAACAAGAGGTTTCACCCTCCACCACCACAAAAATTGTAAAATCAGTTGAGTTTCAACCCATCCCTCCTCTTGCATTCCCAATTCCATGTGGGGAAGAAGAAATTGCAAAAATCAGGTCATCAAGGACAAAGCAGAGAGGAAGAGCCAGAAAAGAAGAAATGATTAAGAGCTTAGTAAGTTTGGCTCTTAAATTTGGAATTGAGAAGATCCCTTTGCTGGTAAAGCCTGAAGAAGAGGCTAAGGTTGAACAAATGGTGGTCAGGACTGATTTTGTTGCAGCAGAAGAAGAAGATCTTGCAGCCCCAACTTGTCCTCTAGAGCAGCAGATTGAAGAGTTTGACTTAAAAAACTTCATGGCTTTGGAGGAAGAGTTATATCAAGAGCAAGATTGCCTTCGAGTAATAGAGGAGGGGGAGAAGCTGCTCCAAAGGCAAAAGAAGAGGAGCACATCCCGGTTGTGGAGGATAAAAGTGCAGATCCAAGGGCTTTGAGCACAAAGAAGGACATCAATGAGGCAAGCCATTTACTGAGGACACGGATTTGGAGGACTGCTTTTTGATGGAGAAGAGCCGGTTGAGTTTTCACCATTCTCTCTTTCATCATCCACATTCCAAACACCGAGCCTCGATGTCATGAAGGAGAGCATTCATTTGCAGCAGAGCCCGCATCTTATAGCAGCTCTTTGAAATCAAAATTGGAAGATTTTAATCTTCCATGTTCTTCATCAAGGAAGAGAAAGGATGAAGGATTCCACCATTTCTTCCACGTCATCCATTCAAGAGCGTCTACAAGAAAACTCCATTTTGGAGTAGAAAATCGAGCTATGGGCATATCAAACGGATCGACCTTGCCCAATCGTGTACTTGGCTTCATTGGAGCCAAAGGAGAAGCCACAAACCACCATGCTTGCTTCGAGCATGAGGGTGAGTTATAGAGTACCAAGGATCAGCCATACCTTTTCAATCCAAATGCGAGTAACTAAAAGAGGTATTGGATTTGTTTTCAGTGACACCTTGATGATTTGGGTGGAAGACCAACTTCTTGTTGATTTCCCACTCATCCAAACAGCCATGATCAGTGCCAAATCAATTGCATGGCTGCCACTTTTGAGAAAGGGAAGCTATTTCTCACAACCAATTGCAGGGTTTGTTTAGCTTTCCTTTGCTTCCGGTTAGAATAGAGTAGGTAGGTTTTCTTTCAAAGAAGAAGAAGTGCGTGTGCACACTCTGCATGTTCCATTTGGGACATGTATGATTTTCAGTTTTGTACATAGTTTTTGGTGTTGCTGGTTTTGCTCTGGCACAGTTCATTTCGGTGGCATTTTGGTGAGAACAACTCTAGGTTCAATGGGTTTCAAAGTGTTCAGAGGGAAGTTTCAAATTTTGGATCAGTGCCAGGCTTGCTTATGACTCCATGCCCAATGGATGCTTCAGGCAACTGGTATCTTCATCTAGCAGGCAGATGACCCCGCTGAGTCGCCAAATTGTTGTCAAAAATATGCCCCCGCTCATTTTTTATGGCCAACTCCTTTGTTCCCCTTCTCTTGTGCCTCAGTCTCCATTTTTCGATTATCAGGCACTCAAAAGTTTCTGGAAATGGCACCATTGGATAGAGCTTTTTATCAGCTTTCCGGAAAGGTAAAATTTTCCTCCTAACTCCTCATATTTTTCAAGTTATGGCTCGGCGGAGTTTTTGTGGGAAATTTTCCCCTAGCAGGCCCGCAGCCAATGGGAAGCCGCCATGTGTCCCGGGAAGTGGCGGAGTGCGGAGGAGAACTTGGAAAATTTCAAGTTTTCACCAAAATTTGCAAAAGGAAAATTTTTGGCCCGCGGCCCGCCCGGCGAGTCAGAATGTGCCACGTGTCAGGGGGGAGCAGGGTGAAAAATTCGCTAAGTGTTGGCGCATGGGAGAATTTTGAAATTTTGGCCCGCGGCCAATGGGGTGCTGCCACGTGTCCCAGGGGAGATGGCGGGCGTCCGGGGAGAAGTTGGATTTTTTGGCCAAGTTTTGGTCAAAAGGTCAAAATGGAAAGTTTGGCCCGCATGGCCCGCGACCAATGAGAGATCGCCACGTGTCGAAATTGGGTCTCGGCGTCGGGCAAAGGAATCGGGTTTCGGTGGCGCCAGAACATGTCGGGGTCTCCAAAACCCGCCAACAAAGAAAAGATGTCGTCGGGTCTCCAAAACCCGACGCAAAAGGAATCGGGTCTACAGGGCGGAGAAACATGGTGGAACAACATGTCGGGTGGTCTCAAAACCCGACATCAAAGAAAATATGTATTCGGGCCTCCAAAACCCGCCAACAAAGGAATATGTCGTCGGGTCTCCAAAACCCGACATCAAAGCAATCGGGTCTCAGCGTCGGGAAGCACGTCGGAAGAACATGAAAACAAGCATGTCGAGCACCCTCCAAACCCGATGCATGCAAGTTCATCTTCTCGGACCTGACACAAAGGAAAGCTCGGGAAACAAAGTGGGTTTCGGAGAACGCGAACATCAAGCAGCATGTCGAGGCCATCCCCAAGCCCGATGCAAATGCACGAGGGAATCCCGAATCCGACAGGCGCAAAATCCTGACGCAGTGGGCAGTTCGCCATTTTTTCGAGTTGGTTGGGGATTTTACCTACCGCCATGAGGAAATGAGTTAAATGCAGTCTTGGAGGTAGTTGGGGGAGCTCCGAACTTCTCTTCTCCTCTTTTTTTTCCTATATATTGGCCAGGAGCGGCTCTTTTCAAGGGTTGGACATTTTCGTTTTACATCCTCCCTTCTCTCCTGCTCGCAAGAGGATTTGTGGAGTTTTCAAGCCTCCCATATGGATCAGTAATGCCATTTTTGCCTCTTGCCACCGCAATGTATCATGATCGACCTTTGAGCAATGTATATATGTCTGTGATTGATTCTAAACCCTCTCATGTATTCATTGCTGTTATTTTGATCTCTCATTGCATTTTGGTTGCTCATGTGCATGGTGTTGTATTGCATCTATGTGGTCTGTGTTTATTTTTGCAAAGCAAGTGTTCAACATTCCTCGGTGCATCACCCCGTAGTTTAGGTTTATTTTTATGCATTTCTCTCTCCTTGTCTCCTCGGTGGTTAGATTAGGTTTTTGGGTAAACCTCGGCGTTTCATTGGTGCATTTGAACAGAGGAATAGGAGCCGGCCTTCATCCGGAGAGCTTTTCCGATTTCGCAAGGTCCCACACTTGGGAAAAGCTCCATGTTGTGCGTGACCGAGACTTTCAACCCATCGTGTTGCGAGTCCTGTGGGTGCCGTGATTTTACACCAACATTACTAGAAGTAGGCTTTATCGTGCCTATCGACTACTCGAGTGGATCTCCAATGTGGTCTCAAGTTAAAAAGAAGCTAGTTGGTATTAGAGTGTGTCGATTTCAGGGGATATAAAAATCTTATCTTGAGGACGATTTTACTCTTCCAAACATCGACATGATTGTCAATTCTACAAAGGGCTATGAGACGCTTTCTCTCATGGATGGCTTCTCAAGTTACAATCAAATAAAGATTGCGGAAGAAGATCAAAGACAAGACAGATTTCACAACCCCATGGGGATGTTTTGTTACCAATTCATGCCTTTCACCTTAAAAATATTCTACATATCAAAGGGCAATGACTATAATCTTTCACGATATAATAAGTGACATTATGGAAGATTACGTAGATGATATATCAAGCTAAATCTAGAGCCCACGAGAACACCCAAAAATTTTCATACATGTATCTTTCAAATGTCTAAGGGATTACAAAGTCTGAATTAACCCAAAGAAGTGTGTCTTCGGTGTGCTATCTAGGAAATTACTAGGATTCATTGTGTCACAGAGAGGAATAGAAGTGGACCCTGCAAAGGTCATGGCTATCACATAAATGCCTCCCCCTAAGAATATCAAACAATTACGTAGCTTACAAGGGAAAATTCAGGCCATCAGAAGGTTTATTTCACAACTAGCAGACAAGTGTCATACATTTACACATCTTCTTAAGAAGGATGTTAATTTCAACTAGGGACCATAACAACATAAAGTGTTTGCTTTTCTAAAAGAATACTTGGCCAACCCCCTGTTCTCATGCCACCCACGATAGGAGAACCCTTGTTACTTTATATCTCTGCTACACATTTTGCAATTGGAGCCTTTGTTGGCCTAGTATGACAAAGAACAGAGAGAAAAGGTTGTATACTATTTGAGCAGGACATTGGTAGCATATGAGCTGAATTTTCCACAAATTGAGAAAGCTTTCCCGCACATGGTAGTTTCTTTCCGTAAGTTACGCCATTACATGCTTAACAATAAAATCAAGATTATTTCAAAGGTCGATCCTTTGAAGTATTTATTGTCCAAACCAGCACTAATCGAAATGATGGCTAATCGGATCATCTTATTAAGGAGTTTGACATTGAGTGCATTCATCAAAATTTAGTAAAAGGACAGTGTTATCACATCAACTAAAGCGTAATCTCCGCTACTGTATTGAATCCTTGAGTCTAGAACTAACAGATGCATCCATTATGTACCTCGAAGAATCTACAGTTTGGAAAATGTACTTCGATGGCTCTTTTACCTTTCATGGTTCAGGTGTCAGAGTTGTGCTAATCACTCTCACGAGAGACTTGATTCCGTAGGCATTTCGAATTAGATTCCCTTGCATGAACAATATAGCAGAATATGAAGCTCTCATTGCAAGAATGAAGTTGGCCATCAAATGGGATATCAGATAAGTAAAATGCATTGTTGATTCAATGCTTATTATCAAACAATTCACAGATGAATATAAAGTTAAAGATGAAAAGTTACTTCCATATAAAAGAATGGTCGATTCCTTGAAAAATTTATTTAAGCGGGTAACATTTGAGCAAATACCAAGATCTCATAACAAAGAGGAAGATGCCATGGCTACGGTAGGATCTATGTTGAGCATTCTATCATAGAGAAATGATATGCCATTCTTTGTTGAAAATATAAGAACAACGGCATACAACATACCAAACTCTTGTTTAGTGTGTGAAGTTATTGGTCCCTTTTCACCATGGTACGCTGAAATCTTTAATTATCTCCATGATGGAACTTTCCCTATGAACATTTCCCATGTTGAAAAGTGCAACCTCGTCCAGCGTATAGCCTGTCATAACCTACTTGGGGGCACCCTCTTCCGTTAAGGCTATGAAAGGAATCTGTTGTGTTTTTTAAATTCTAACGAATCTATCCAAGCAATCAAGGAGGTACATGAGGGAATTTGTGGAACTCATACTAATAGATTTTCCTTACAAATAAGATACTCAGAGTAGGTTACTATTGGCCTACCATGGAGCATGATTGTTGTCAACATGTAAACAAGTGTGTGGATTGTCAAAAGTATAGCAATTTGATACATGCACCGCATAAATCCTTGCAACCAATCACGATACCCTAGTCATTCTCAAAGTGGGGTCTCAATCTAATAGGGAAACTTAATCATATCTCCTCGGATGGCCACAAGTTCATTATAACAACTAGTGAGTACTTTACAAAATGGGTAGAGGAAATTCCTCTTACTTATACTGAAGGGTCCCCAAATTTCTAAGTTTATAATAAATCATATCATCTATAAATATGTTATCCCTTATCTCATTATCACTGATAATGGTAAGTCATTCAAAAATAAAAATGTGAAAGCACTCTGCAAACGCTTTCAAATTTCCCTTAAGTTTTCAACCCCTTATTACCCTCAAGGTAATGGGCAGGTCGAAGCTTCCAACAAAACCTTAATTCGCATTATGGAGAAAATGGTGAATACCACAGCCATAACTGCAGCATATGCAAATTCACCCTGCCCTCTGGGAATTCAAAACTTCTATCCACACCCCTACAGTGCAACTCCATATTATTTAGTATTCGGTTCTAAAGTCATCTTGCCTTTAGAGATCGAGATCCCTTCTTTGTATCAAGCTAAGGGATTACCTAAATGAAGAGGAGGACTATAGAGTAGCCTGACTGGAAGAGTTGGAACTATTGGATGAGAAACACCTTCACGCCCTCAATCACCTAAAAGTGTATCATGATCGAGTACAGAGGAGCTATAACAAGAATTTCATACCTCGTCAGTTCAAGGTAGGAGACATGGTTTTGAAATAAAATTAGAAGAACGCCAATAAAGATCAATAAAAGAAAGGGAAATTTGAGCCCAAATGGCTAGGACCATACATTGTGGTTGCCAAGTTTAGTTCAAGTGCATATAAGCTGCCTATTCAGATGGCCAAGAGCTTCGAGAACCCATGAACGTAATGGATCTTAAGAGCTTTTATGCTTAAGTATGGGGTCTCTATAGAATACCAAGAAAAGTAAAACAAAAAGTATAAAAATAGAAACAGATAAAGATAAATAAGCATGTACATCCAATAGTGAAAACCATGCAATAGTGGCACTTTGGACAAGTCCTTTGGTGAAAACCACTTTCGGCACCAAGGAGGTCTCCATGTTCACAAGCATTCTAGATTTAAGGAGTACATAAACTTTTCCCTAAGTTGATCTTTACCTTCATCTGAGCCCCTTGTGATCTTATCCTTCTTTGCCTTGATCCGGCTAATCTAACATGTTGAGTACGGAGAATTTAATATTGAATGAAACCAACTCATGTTGGGGAAGCTTCATGACATCACTTTCTGCAGATTCATAGATCACATCGCATATACCTAGGGCATCCACGTTTCTTTATTTCCTTGCACGTTTGCTTTGGAAAACTATTGAGAAAATTAAAAACATTCGTATAAATTTTGAAAATCCCAAAAACATATAGATATGTTCCTAAGAAAAAAACCAAAACATTCAAAAATATTTCGTAGAAAACTCCAAAACAATAGAAAATTGTCTTAGAAATAAAGACCAAAAACAACGAAAAACGTCCCAAAAATGTCCCACAAAAACAAAGTAGTGGTTCACTTACTTTTAGTTGTTGGTTTGTATGGTTTTGGTTGCATTAATTTTTGTATTATATGCTTTAAATTGGATTCACTTGCTTACTTAGATTGAATATCACTTTAGTCTATAGTGTATTGCATTGAGTCCATTTTGTATTGCATACTTGTAAATAAATGTGTTGCTTTGATTAGATTTGTTTAAACTTGTGCTCGTTAATTTTATTGGTAAATTGTGTTATCATTTCATCATCATATCACACATTTCCATCACATCTATACATCATCTATCAAAAAAAATTATGAAGTCTACATCACGCATGTATACTAAAAGCTAATCATCAAATATCGTATCACCAATGGGGCAAGAGGGGTTGCGCATGATCACAAATCTATCCCCCCCACACCAATATCAAAAATATAAACATGTTGCTCAAAGGTATCTCATCAAACATACAAGTATGATATCAACTAAAGCTATCTCATAATCTAACAAGGTGATACAAAGCATATAACAGTAAATTGTTTTTAAAAAATAAAAATAATAAAAAATTGATAAAATCATTAAAAATCAAAAAATTGCAAAACTTCAAAATTTTACAAAAAAATGGTAAACATATACATGCAGCTAAAGCATGTGTCAATTACATCATCCTCGAATGTTGAAATATGTCTTACAAAAGCGTCTTTCTACGATTCTTGCTTGTTCTGGTCTCAAACGACTTGCGGATCATCGTGATCTACCTCCATTAACAAAAGCTCGGCTGCATACTACGTTGGTACTCTCGTGCAACAGTGAGTTGCCAGAGACTGTGTCGTAGTGCACAAAAGTTTTTCCATAGGACTACTTGTGTCCTCATTTTTCCCTCGCATGTGTTATTGTTTGGGGCATCATTTTTAACCCTTGTCATTACAACATGAACATTTGGGAATTGCAGCTTGATAACAAAAACATTGGTGCAACACGTTGTTTGTTTGAGTACGTGTGATTGTATTGGTTTCTCTGTTAGGTTAGCTAGTTTACTTTCTTGTATTGCATTGCATAATGTATGTTGCATGGAGCTAAATATCATTTTACTTTCTCGTATTGCATTGCATAATGTATATTACATGGAGTTACATATTTTTAGCAGTAAACAATTGTTAATAATTTAGCTTTTAATGTTATATTACACTTTTGTTTATTTTAAATAAAGGTTGATGATGTAGACCTAGGGGCAAAATGATATAAACAGGTTGCTTATTAAAAGGTTGGATGCAAAGATTGGGCTTGTCCTACATTTATCCATTAATCATTTCTTCTCCATTATCATTTATTACCATTACTAATTTTTCTCCTAAAACTCACCCAGGGTAATAAACAACCATGTTTATCCCCATCCTTATTCCTTCTCAATACCTAAGGGTTTCATGCCCGTTCTGACCTATTTTCTTCTATCCATTTTGATCTGTCGATTGACTTCTTCAATCACCCCATCGACACTCAAGGGGGCATCCTTCATCCTGTTAATTTTTCTTCAAAATTTTACATGTTTACGCTTGTCTACTATGTTTGAAGTGAAATCACTAACTTCACCTCAAACAGGGGCAAATGTAGACACCTAAATTCCGCTTTTGCAATCTTATTGCCAAAATGCACACAAATCACTCTCATTCTTGTCAATTCTATTATAATTAGTGATCTTTGCTAATTAACTAACGTTTCTTACCACTTTAGCCAATTAACAATGCTTTGTTGATTGTGTAACCTCTTTCATTCAGGATGCCACTTTATGACGAATCGTAAGTCAAAATCCTCTTCAAAACAAACAATTAGCGTTTATTAGATAATTAAGCCTATTTTTCCCTTGTTTTGGTCAATATACCCTAGTATTGACTCAAACCCTCTTCCAACCACTCAAAATCACCTCATTCACCTCCACAACATCTCAGCAAGCTTCAAAAGCTTATCCTAGCCTCCTAGTTGACCCTAAGCGGTTGATTAAGGCTTCACACCTCTTAATCACTTGGTAATTCACTAATTGTGATTAGCAAGGCCTAATCATGATTAACAATTCTAATCCAATTTGGTGCTTTTAGTCCCACATGCACTAAAATACAAGTTTCTCCCAAAAGGAAAACTATAAAAAGGGTGCACCTCATTCCTTTATACTTTACACCATGCTTTGATTTGCATCTCATATAATAAATATGATATATAGCCAAGTTCAATCCTTTCTTAAAGACTTCAATGGGTTAGTAGATGGGACCAAAATGTAGTCATTTGGAGAGGTCATTTCACTTTGTTTGGAGTAAAGAACCATAACCGTTTGATTGCCCTCTTAGGTCTATTTAGGCCCATGTTAGGTAATTCAAGCATATTAGTAGGCATGTTTAGTTAGATTTTGTATTGTTTTCATACTAGTTAAGCATTCTTTTAAGCTTCTATCTTAATGTTACATTCCTAGACTTAGAACCTTAGCTATTATGTGGTAATGGTGTTAGTCTTCCTTGTTTAGCTTTGCAATTTTCTTGTGAAAGTTTAGGGTGTCATCGATGGCAATGAGGTTGGTTCGAGGATGATTTCAGTGGTAATGAAAGCTCATGTTGATTTTTGGATCATCCGGAGGATAACGATGATGTTTTACCTCCCTATCGCTTGTGATCAATGATCCCTCGTTGGGTGCGTATCAGGATCTGGTCGTGGCGCCGCTAATGATAGGGGTTTGGGGTAGGCGGGACCTCCTGGACCTAAGTTTCAACTTGACATGGTGTTGGATCACACTACACATAAGGTTGTGAATTCCATCTTGGTCCCGTGGGAACCCACTCCAGTATGAGACATGTTTTTGAACCATGTTTGAAGAACTATTGTGTGGAACGTGAATACTCACATACAAAGTTTTAGGTTGAATTTGAAGGATTTGTTGAAAGCCAATCAAGTGCACTATTGAAATCGTGCTTAATCTTGATGAACCTTGGTATTTGGTGCCGAAGGTGAATTCACAATCTGAGAAACATGTGAAGAAAGTTTTGTGTGACCATAATAATCTCAAGGTTCTTGATTTCTAGGAAGGTTCGCGTTATAAAGAGTACATTTCTAAAAAATTGTTTTAGGAATCATGATGAACTTATGAGCAACTTTCTTGAGGAAGAGGGATGGAACATAGTGCGGTCTAGGAAATATAAACGTTCCTCTCTTTCTCGTTGTTGAATGCCTAGTCCTTTGTTGTTATCCAAATGTTATTTTCTTTTCTTTCCTTTGATGGACAAAGTAGTGGTGTTTCTTGTTAGTCTTCTTGTTGTTGGGCAACCGAGATTCTTAGTGTTTATTCTTTTTTATGGTTTTTTTTGGGTTTTGACCCTCGTATTGTACCTCTTGAGTAAGAACCCAATCAAAAAAATTGTCCTCCTTAAAAAAATGCAACCAACCATCAATCAAATAAATCCATGTAACTTACTTTAATTTATTAAACAACTATTAAATTAATATCGCAACATTATAATACCATCATTATTCATTAAATAAATAATGTCGATTGGCTCAAAAAATATTTACACGCATCTAACAAATCTAGTCAATTACGACGGTGTCGCTTTTGTCTTTTATAAATAGGATACAAAATGACGGAATTATAGAAAGATTTTTATTTTATTTTATTTTTGCAGGGATTATACATTTTTATTTGGAATAATAATAATTTAAAATAAATTGTTATTTCAAACAGAAATATTCCTAAATTTTATTCTCTATCCCTGCAACAAATTAAATCCTAATTACCATGCGCACATTTTAATGAATATTTGAGTTTAAAAGATTGTAATCATTAAAAAGAATAACAATATATCAGCAATACCAGTTGTCCATTGTCTTGGAGAAGATATTTTATGTGAAATAAATAATCTCATTCGATTAAAATTTTCACCAATTTGCAATTATTTTGAAAGCATTGCAATTGAAAATGGCATTTAGAAATTTCTTTTCTAACAAACCTGCAGTCATTTTTGGAAAAATAGACGCTCACAGAAAATAAGAACAAAAACAACATTGAAATTTTCCATAATTAATTTCTAAGCGTGTAATTTCTCAAAACATTCATTCAAAGAAACCGTAAAAAGATCAATAATTAGTTTTCTGTTAATGGCATTTGGTTCGCAGTTATAATTATTATGGTCTATTGAAAAGAAAAAGCTCTATATCTAGATAACACATTTTAGGGGGAAATGAAATCACAAGACATCTCCATAAAGCCTAATAAAACCTTGCAAAATCCAGATAGAAATACTCAGCTGATCTGGAAAGATCAATTTTGAACTTAATTAAAATAATCAGTCCAAATATACAATCAAAGCTCGAAGGAAATTTGGATTTATCTATAATAGTATCTTCAAGAAAACAATACAGAGATAATTTATTATCTATTTCAAGCTCTATAAAGTACTTTAATAAATGAAAGGAAGTAAATAGTGTAAATTAAATCCCCTGTTTTGCCTCTGTCGAATCCCAATTCTCTAGATAATAAAGTTATGTCATGATCAGTAAATGTGTTGTGCTCCAACAATGTGTATGATGGTGGAAAAGGTGTTGCCTAGCTATCTATCAAAGTTCCACTCTCACTTTTTACTTAAATTATATGAAATGAAAACTTCTCAAATGATATATGATCTACCAATCTAGATTGCAAATAAATCAAATATGAAGATACATGTGATTGTTTATGGAATGCCTATTTAATACAAATCTTTACATATTTATATTATTTAAAAGGTAGAGACCTAAATATAAGTAAATAAGATGACAACAGATTGTCTTCATAATGCAATAAATATTTTTTTTTTACAAATATTGAGTTATAGGTGATGGGATTCAAATCTAAACAAAGGTTCATTTTTTCACAAAGCAATAAAAATTATTTTGTATCTCTCACGATTTTTTAAAGAGGGGTATATGGAGACATTGTCCACAAAAATTGGAAATATATATTAGATACTTTTTTCCTTTGATTATACTTGCCTCTATTAACTAAACAAGTGACAATATCAAATATACATGAAATATTTCTTAAAAAATAATCACAAATGTGTAATCTAAAGCTAAGTTTACAATACCAACAAAATTCTATGTCATATTTATTTTTACTTACAATATTTTTATAATAACTTTTATATATTTCATTATATTACTATATACTAATATCAATAAAAAGGTTTGAGATCAATGAATACTGAATCTTAATAATAAAAAATGAAATAAAAGTCTTTAAATTGAGATAGGGACTCTTCCCCAACTGCCTAATTTACCTAGGGCTTAATCCCCCTTATTTTCACAGAGCATATCCGATCTTGGTTGGAAAGGGATCATTTGGTTTAACCTTGTTGCGTTCCTAAGGTTACAAGGAATGAGACATCTCCAGGTTTTGCTTTCAACGTTGTACGACACCATTGGATCACCAAACCATCGCTTAAGAAAAATATAGTTGGCTGCTGCAGCACATGTAAAGAATTCCCACTTATCTCCAAAACTAAAATATAAAAGGGCGACGGGAGGCATCCTTGACATCTCTTTGAAAGATGATGGAATGAGGTTATCCTAAAACTCCAACTCCCAAAGAATAATATCCTGGAAAACACCATCTCCCAAGACTGGAACAACAACTACAACTGAGGAACTCCTTTCAACGAGCACAACCGAGGGAATCCTATCAACTAGCATCAGGAAAGGAAGAAAATACACCCCCTTCTTCTTTCTACACTGTAGGCATATGAATACCTCGGCCACGCCTAGGATCTTTCACTGCATAAATTAACAAGCCTCGGCGGTAAATCAGGAAAACCATAGGGGATTTTTCGTGGCAAATTGCCCAATAAAATTCCATGACTGAGTTGTAGAATCATAGATTTCTATGTTCACTTCTTCTGCTCCAATTTCAACATTAGCCACCACTACCACTTTGTACGATCCTGGATCTTCGCCACCCACAATACATTTCACACTGCACTGCCCTATCTCTGTTGCCGACATGCATGGAAGTGTTAAAGATTTTTTAATAACATACAATATCTCACTTCAGATTTTTCTACAGAATTTTCTAGTAAGGAATACTTATACCATATAACTAATCCCACACCAGAACATTCATAGAATCGCCATTCTTGTGGCTGCTTCTTGGGAAAGAAACCAGGGACGAGCTTCCATTCTCCTGTGGAGAAACAATATTTTGAGGGGACATGATGAACAGTTTGAATAATAAGCCAGGGATCTCTGTTTGGATCAATTTCACTCCAAACACGGACTAATCTACTCGAAGACAAGAGAGCATTCCATTCTGATGACACCCTTCTCAATTCCAATATGGATTCCCATGGAAGCCTGCCTAAAATAGTTTCCAGTATATGTTGTGGGAGTAATTCCAGTGACTGCCTCTCACTTGTGGCATTTTCCTTGTCATTCAGTGGAATGCATTCCTTACTGTCTTCCATGTTCCTCCTCGTGAGGTTAATTAACTTACCCAAAGAAACTCAAACATGGGATACCTTATTTAAGACTCTTGGGATTCCATTGCATAACCTTAGATCTTCCGGTAAGAAAAAGTTCCAGTCGGAGGAAGTTGAAGGAAGTATAAATAATTGTTTGTTTATCATACTTTTGGAGACTGACCACATTTCTTGTTAGATACCGAATTTCCTGAGTTAATACATTTAAATATCGAATATAATAGAACTTTCTAACATTAATAGGTGGAAGGGCATATCTAGCCTCATTATAAATATTTACAGAAGAAACTAACGGGCAATGACGCCTCATTATAAATATTTACAGAAGAAACTTATCGTACATCAATTTGACATAGTAAGACCTTTTTAATTGAAAATAGTAAGACCTTTTAGAAGCTTGTTGTAAGGGAATTCTTTTGGATATTTTTATCCTTTGAAAACCCCAGAGATTGTCTTGTTATTTTTCACTCCTCCCCAGTAAGTCCAATAACCAGATCTGAATAACAGCCTTTAGCTGTTAACCTGTACGAGAGATGGTCTACTTTGATGTGAAATGTCCTTCCGTTTCATGACCATAAACAACACAAAGTGACCTATAAATTTGTAATTTAGTCCAAAGTGGCAGATCTGACATAGGCACAAGATGATGCAATTAATCCAGAAAAAATGACCATAAAGAGGGACAAATGTAGGAGTAAACAACGATGAAGATATGTTCTGTCCATGGTATCAAAGCAATGGCTTGAATTTAAGACCCCTTACATATCCTCATCTTCATCTTCAATAATAATGTGCTGAGTAGATTTCCATTTCCTTCAAGCATTCCTCTGCATTTGCATTTCCCATTCTTCCGCCTCTTCCTTCAGTTTTTCAGTATAAAGTTGTACAGGCATCCTGAAAAACAGTTTGATATCATGAGTAGGATATAATTTAAACAGTTTGCATTTCTCACAATAGATTCATAGAACAGAGTTCCAATAAATACCACATATATGTAGGAGAGGATGAATACTACACAATATCATTTTATCACGTCAAAAGCATGGTCTAGCTATTTAAGCTCTCAAAACAACATATTTACGAAACTGAAAACAAAAACTGATCCCTCCTTACCACTGCAATCCTAACATCATACGCCTTGTTATAGTGCAGGCATATGTTTATAGCTTCAATTAGCCTCACCAATAATCTCCACAAGAACATTGTCCGTGTTTGAAATGATGGAAACGGTTTGCATCTCTCACAACAATTTCTCTAGCAACAACCTTGGAGATAAACTTGGTTGCAGTGTGGCAGTCAATGCATACTCGAAGGTTTTTGACAACTCTTATAGATGATCCAGGGTCGTGTTTAACAAGCCAAATGCAATTGCTAACCTCTCACTATGGTGGCAGATGAGTAATTCCTTTTCCTCCTCCTCCACATCACTCAATCCATATCTTGTATCTGGAATATACCCTGCTGCCCTTATTTCCGAAGACAATTTCTCCAAGGTTGCATAAATATCCTGTATTTGTGGGTGTGATCTATCTCCTGCACAAAAAGCATGAACTCTTTTATGGATTTCAATCCAACTACAGCCGGGCATTTTTTTAATTCCAGTAGCTTTCATCAATCTCCTTACAGTTTGAGCATCACCCACATACCTGCTTCTGCATAAATATTTGATAGGAGAACATAAGGTGCAGCATTTTTAGAATCAAATGCAAAAAGGAGACTTGCCACATATTCTCCTATGCATATATTCTTATGTGATCTACAAGTGCCAAGCAAACACATCCAGATAACCACATCAGGTTTTATTGGCATTTTGATGATGAAGTTGAGGGTTTCATCAAGATAGCCAGCACGGCCAAGAAGGTCAACCATGCAAACACAATGATCCATCGTAGGCATGATGTAATAAGAGTAACTCATGAGAGTAAAGTATCTATTGCCGTCATCAATGAGACCTGCATGGCTACATGCAAATAAAACACAAACAAAGGTTACATGGTCAGGGTTGATTCCAGAGTGTTCCATCAATCCAAAGAGACTGAGTGCATCCTTGCTATAGCCATGCATTGCATATCCTGCAATCATTGCATTCCACGAGACTACACCTCGATGATGCATATTGTCAAACAGTTCCCGCGCATCATGTATGCTTCCACATTTTGCATACATACCTATGAGTGCAGTCACAAGCACATCGCACAACAAATTGTTTTCAATTATTTTTGATGTATCTCTATACCCTGTTCTAATGCCCCAAGTTTGCCACAAGCCGGGAGGATGCTGGAAAAGGTTAACGAGTCTGGCTTTACACCTGACAATTGCATTTGATTAAAAATCTCCATGGATTTATCAGCAAGCCCATTTTGTGCATATCCTACAATCATCGCATTCCATGAGGCCACATCTCGTTGAGGCATTTTCTCAAACAATTCATGTGCCTTATCAATGCTTCCACATTTTGTATACATGTCTATCAGGGCAGTCACAACTATAACATTTGACAAAAATCCCCTTTCTACTATTTTTTGATGGATTTCCATACCTTGTTCTATGAATCCTAGTTTGGCATATGCTGGGAGGATGCTTGCAAAGGTTAATGAGTCTGACATTACACCTGCCAATTGCATTTGTTTAAAAATCTCCACTGCCTCGTCAACAAGCCCGTTTTGTGCGTACCCAGAAATGATTGCAGTCCAAGAGGCCACATCTCGTTGAGGCATTGTGTCAAATAGTTCCCATGCCTTCCTTATGCTTCCACATTTTGCATGCATGTCTATCAGGGCCGTCACTACTACATCATCTGACAAAAAGCCGTTATCCATTATTTCTTTATAGATATTCATACCCTGTTCTGAGGTTCCCATTTTGGCACACGATGGTAGTATGCTTGTAAAGGTTGCTGAGTTTGGCTTTACACCTGACAATTGCATTTGCTTAAGAAATTCCAAAGCATTTTCAACAAGCCCATTCTGTGCATACCCTGTAATCATCGCATTCCAGGAGACTACATTTCGTTGAGGCATTTCTTCGAAAAGCTTTAAAGCCTTGTCAACAAAACCATTTTGTGCATATCCTGTAATCATAGCATTCCATGAGACCACATTTGCATTTTTCATTTTGTCAAACAGTTCGCGTGCCTTCTGTACTGTTCCATATTTTGCATACATGTCTATCAGTGCATTCATCACGACAACGTCAGATTTAAATCTACACCTAATTATTTTTCCATGGATCTGCAAACCATGTTTTAGAGATGCCATGTTGGCGCATACAGGGAGAATACTAGAGAATGTGAACTGATCAGGTTGGACGGCTGTTCGTTGCATTTGGTGAAGTAGTTTCAGTGCTTCTTGAGGAAACCCATGCCTTTGGTAAGCCGAAATTATCATATTCCATGAGAAAACATTTGGTTCAGTCATGTGATCGAAAACACTGCGAGCATCCACAACACTTCCGCACTGGTTATACATGTTGATGAGTTTATTGTGTAAAAACGTGGGTGCCGCAAATGTAAATGCCCTGTCATTGATGTGAGAGTGGATTTGTTTACCCTCTGAAAGGGCTTTCTTGGAAATGCAAGACTGTAACAGATGAAGATATGTGGAATAGTCTACAGGAAGGTTGTGTGTAGTGAGCAGAATGTGGAGGGCATCCTTCAAACGACCTTCTCTGCAGAGTGCTCTGAGATCGAGATTGAGATTGGCCATGGATGGCATTGTATAAATGTGTCTTGTCATTCATTCTGGCCCAATGGAACACCATACTGTTTCTTCTGATTCTCATCACCAAACCATTTTTCCCTTTTAATTCGTGGTATGCTTTTGTCAATACATATCAAAATCATGGCATCCGTCCCCAATCAAAATCGATTGATTTTGTAAATATATAGGTTGTAAGACAACTTTTGGTGAATTATTTGAGCAAATGTCCATCGACGAAGCACCTAATATGGGTTTGGCACTTGTTGGGAATCAAGTTCTCTTCACTCAAGGCAACATTTTATGTAAAATCAATCTTTCTATATCTACAATGTCAATAGTTGCCTTATCCAAAGTGAGTCATTGAGCTTTATGTATTGTGAGTGCTTAAGCCATCTTTAGAGGGAGCTACCTCTAAGAACCACGTGAAACCAAGGGTAACAAAACATATAGAGGATTTATTAGATCTCACATAGAGAAAATGTATCATTTGAATCCGATTACAACAAAAGAGTAGTCTAACAACCCTAAACCGGTGTGTAAATGATGGAAACGATGATACCTATTAACCCGTTGACAAGATTGACCTCGACCCAAAGGTTTGTTGTAAACATCACATTTTACCAATTACAGAGAGAAGAAGACTAGGTTGTAACTAGTTGTCATCAAGATCGAGAGGAAGTTGTCTACCTTGTGGATTCGATGTTGCACTTTGGGTAACATAGACACCCAAATATTTCAACATTAACTTGTTGTGATGGTTATCTCGGGTCATTAATGGTGAATAAATTGGTGATGTCTATAATTGTTTTGTTTCTTTGAGGGACCGAAACTTGTATGTGTGGTGCCTTAATGTTTCTAGGTCTTTAAATTTTGGTTTAGCATTTTGAATGTTAAGAAGAAGGCGTTGAAAAGAAACCAAAGAAGGGTCTAAACCTTGTTGACGAAAGATAATTTGTGGGGTGATGGATTTGTCAAATCCTTTGCACATGATTGGCATGTATGATTTCCCAACATTTATGGGCACATCCTTAACAGGAGGAAGTTGTCTTAGGTCCCCAATGAGGATGAATGACCTCCTTCAAAGGGTATATTTCTATTGTGGGGAAAAGTTTCTCGAAGCCTAAGGTTAATAAGGGAAAGTAGTTGTCCCAACAAAACTCATTTTATCAATAGAACATAGAGGACATGTTTAGTGATTCCTGCAAAGATACAAGTGAGTTCTCCTTTAATGGATTCATTTCTTTGGCTGGTATTTAGAGACACTTGTGTATTATAATAGTTGAATTTTTACAAGATGTAGCATCGATGGGAGCTAACACAAAGAGGGGGCTTGTTTGCTTTCAACCAAGAAAGGAATTGTTAATATCATTGTGTTGATGAGGAAACATTTTCTTGTCCTTGTCATTCCTTGAAGGATAAGATCAAGATGTAAAGGTAAGAAAGATGCCCAATGCAAACTATGATGAAGAATAATATGGAATGTAACATATTGTTGTGGTAATAGACTACTTGTTACACCCTTATTAGATTATGTGAAATCTATATTAGTGAATTAAGTACAGTAAAGGATGTAAGGGGAGCTTCAGGGTTGTTCTTATTAGTTAAATTTCAATATTAATTATCGATTTTATAACAACACATTAATACTTACAAAGAATGTATGAAACAAGATAGGAACTTGAAAATGCAAGAGGATGAGTGCACTTAGTTGTTTACATATGGATTTGGGAAGTTCTTGGAGTGCACACTACTAGAATAGGGAGATATGAAACTAATGATGCTTTATTCTAGGAAGTGTGACTAGAAATTGGCTTGGGGGCACGATCACCACTCTCTGTCATGACCATTCATACAAGGTATTGATCGTCATGTATGGTCTTGAACATACAATACATCTAGCTCAGTAATTTTCTAAGAGTGTCACATGCCTAGAAAAAAAAATCGCTATCAACCCCTAGTTTGGTCATGTTATGAAGCTTTGAACATTTTGAAAAAGATATCAAACCCTAACCATGGATGGGAAACCCTGCAAAAAAAACATTAGTTGGGTTATGGGCACCCCTATGCACCGTCAATGTTACCACTACTTGAAGAGGCCTCAAACAACATGTCGCTCTCCACCTAGCATGTGATATTTGAATAAATGCAACTAGATTTGGAAACTTCTTTAACAATGCTTGATTTGAGTTTGGCTCTTGCTAAAATACTTAGAGAAGGGATGTTTGAGTGCTTGTAGATGAGAGATATTTATGGATTGAGTTTGTTAGAATCTTAATACTGTAGTGACTACTACCATAATGACAATACATGAACTTTTACAAGATCTAGGGAGCTTGTGGTGCCTTTGCGAGGTTTGAAGTGAGTGCATTAATGTCATGCCATATGATTTCCAGGTTAGCAAATGAGGTAGTGTTAACTTACTTATATAGGGTTTTGAGGTGAATTATCGAAGAAAGGATGACCTAGAGAGAATAAGGGACCAATCAAAATATGTGGAATTAACAATAAAGATGGAGGATATGTCAATGCAAAACTGCACAAACAAGTTAGGGCCGGATATAAATTCTTGACCAAATTGTACAACCTTAACCAAGGATTAAAACGTGATAAATGAGGTTTTGCATCATGTTAGCTTGACTTAGTATATGGATTGTATGCATTGAACTCCCATAACTATTGACATATCGGTGTGTACGAGATAAACAAACTAGACAAGAGACCCCGATATGTACTAAGAAGAAATAGAGAGGTTGTGTTTTATCTTAGCTAGAGTGCAATCTCAAAACCAAAAGAGTCAAAGACTAAATTGCCAAATTTGAGTGTCTACATATGATCCACATTTAAGTATTAAATGAAAATTACATGTTTAAAGATAAATATACCTAAATGTGTAGACACACTTTATCTTCACTTGGAGTTTGTTTTGCAGAGTCCTATTGTGATTGGTGTTAGCATGCCACAATGAAACCTACAACATAGAGTGCATTCAATGTCCATAGTAAAGAATTAAACTTTAACTTAAATGTAAAGTGTAACATGAAATATTTGTGCTTGCATAAAATTGAAATGAAGAGATGAAACAAGGAATACCCATGTTTGTTTTGCGGAGGGAGAAGGTCTCATGCTTTACTTATAATAGTAGTTTTCACATGCACTTCAAACATAGAAATCTAAAATAGTTTTCACATGCACTAGATGTATGAGAAGTTGTAGAAGAGTGTGGGATGTTGAAGATGTGGCCATCTTGAAGAAATTGTACCTATAAAAAGGAGCTTTTGTGCATGGTGGAAACCATGATGTGTAACTAGAGCAATGATAGCAAAAAAATAAAAACAAGAGACAACAAAAATAATAGTAATAAGGCATGTATAAGAAAATACATGCAACAAAAATGAATTCAAAGTCAATAATATGTAAATAGTGTCACAAATAAGGCGTAGAGTTTTCAAACAAGGACACCCACATGTCATAAGGCAATCAAGAACCATAGGCCAAAAAGAAGAGCACACAAGATAGGCATAGAGCCAAAAATATGAGACACCCCACATTGTCACAAGACAAACAAGACACATAGACCACAATCAATGAAATTATAAAGTAACAACACACACACAACAAGCAAGTATGTATAAAACTAAGAGTTTCATAACATGATGAAATGATATAACAACTAATATAAAAAGAGGTTTGTGAAGCAAGATGTGTCAACACTACACAAGAAACATGTGTTAGTCTTGTTATCTCGAAAGATAACGTGTAAACAATATATGTAGTAAAGTAAAATGAGAAAGTAGAAATGAACTATAATAGAAAATTAACACCAATGTTTAGTTTATGTTGGTGTGAGGTACTTGCCTTGTCATCTTGGGGCATCATCCATCTCACTTGGCGAGTCATCTCGGTTAGGAGAGATCATAGGTCTTACGTGTCATTAGGGGGTATGACATTCCGTCATAGAATTTGTCATACACTTCGGTGTGCATCGTTGTATCATACAGGAGTTACTTTCCATTTTTGGATCGTAACTCCTCTTATCCCTTGTGGAGGTATGATTGGTCATGCATTGGGAGTTACATATCACTCTTATTTGTACTTTATTTTTTATCTATGAGAATGCGTAGACCCTTTTATTTTGCATGTAAATTTCATGGTGGTTGAGTGCTTACTTACTACATGAAACTTTGTCATGTTTCCATTCGAAGTGGAACTCGGTGATGTACGCGCCATACCACTTGATCCTCGTTCTCACATTCTCTCACATGGTATCAAAACACATTGTTGGGATTCATGTCACTCACCCTCTTTTATTGCCTACTACTCCCAGTTTCATGGTTTTACTATTTTCTTGTGCAAGATTCATTTTATGTTTTTCAATTTATGTTTTACTTGCATTATTTGGGTTCATCTCATTTTTGTGGAGTTTTTTTGGTTTGTGTGTTGTTTTTTCGATGTAGATGCAGGGATGCTTTTGGAGTTTTGGGTCTTTCAGAGTTTCCTTGCCAAATGGTTTGCTACGACCATATTTGCCGAAATTTCTTGGTTATGAGATATTTATGATTTTTGTTGTTTTATTGGAAATATTTTCAATTTTGGATTTTTTTTGTTTTTCTGCAAATCTACCTCCTTCCATGCCCTTGTTTTTCTCCTGCTCTTTCCCTACACCTCTCCTCACCTAGCTCATTCCTCCCCACCAAGCTCCTCATACTCACCCAACTTGATCGAGCTCCTTGTTGGCTCGGCGAGCTCTCTTAGCGAACCGGCAAGTTGTGTGTAGGGTTCTCTCCTTGATGAGTTGGGTCCCTTTCCTGCGAGTTGGGTTTCCTTCTCGATCCTTCATTTTTGTGGTAGGTGGTTGTTGTTTGCTTGGCTTGAAGAGTTATTTTTGGGCTCACCCTGTGTCATGCCCGACTCGGGCTTTTTTTTCCTGTTTGGATCCCTAGCTTGTGTTTGCATTCGGATCGACAAGTTGTAGCTTGTTTGGTTGGGTTTTTCTTTGGCCTAGTCATAGATTATTTTCTCTCTTAGGCATTCTAGCTTGGCTCCTTATGCCTCGTTTTCCTTGTTGTTAAGCCTTTGCCCTCGTTATTCACCTTTGGCCCTTTGGCCCTCCCTGAGTCGCTCAGTTGTTGTCCACCCTGACGTTCACTCTATGTTACCTACCTATTACACGAGGTCCTTGCGAGCCTGCATTGGCACCTCAACCCTAGTTCGTGTTGTTTGACCATATGTTAGAAATTTTGGAAATGTATCTTTATTATTATTGTGATCACAAGCATTATCATTCATAACATGATCATGAGAAGCAATGCAATATCTACATTATTTGTATTTTCAATATTCATATTTGTTTCATTTGCATTATCATCATCAAAAAAGGAATACAAATGTCATTAATAGTCATTGTTGTTTTATTCAAACAAGCATGAAAATCAATCAAAGGGTTTGAATCAGTCAATATATGTACCACTAAATATGCCCTTCACCTAGTAGGTGTTGTAGATCTAACTTTCTTAACGGGCATAAGATAGAAACATAAAGAGCATACAAGAAGGTAGGGCCAATGATATCACAATGAGACAACTCCGGAAAAATCAAATGTAAAACATAAGAAGAATAAAGCACTAGAGGAAGAAGTATATTAAACCCTAAGGTCGGATGATCGTAAGAATCGGGTTGGCCATTATATTTTAATTTAAAATGTGCACAAAATATATCCCAATAAATAAGAGTGCACCAATTCAATAAGGCATTGGATTATTTAGAACCTAAAATAAATTCAATAAATAGAGTGCCTAAGGTCCGAATGTGCCGAAGAGACATATAAATTGAAACTTATGATTGATGATTGAGTATACAAGGTTTAAGGAGAATTTGTACCTTATAACAACTTGAATTTCGATAGATGCTAGAGTGCTAGGAAAAGGCTCCGAGACTGTGTAGGAGGGAATATGAAAAAATGATTGTGTTTGTTAAAGAAGACCAAAACAAATTGCTTCGATTAGAATCAAACATTCCGATAGTGTTGACTAAATCATATATTTTGGTTTCTTAGTCGATGACAATTGTTTCGATCCTCTAGTGGAACTATCGGATTGGCAAGTCTGAAATTTTGTGAAACTCTTCATTTGTGCTTACTTTATAGAAATCTCATGTGAATTGACAAATTGATGACCAAAATTGTCTTAAGTGTCATCTTCTTTGAGCCAATCCTAATCTCTCCTCAACATTTGGCAATACATCTAAAACAAAACGGAAATATAAAAAGTTATTATCCAAAGCCATCCATTATCGGGGGTTGCTCTACATATCAAGCACGAGATCAAGGCTCGTGTAGTTTAATGCATGTGTGTAACCCATCCCAATATGTGAAAGGCCTCAACCCTCTCTATATACATATCAATAATGCAATATCCCTCTTTTCGTGCAAGTATGCAACAACAACACTTTACTTGAATAAGAATAGAACAAGAGTATGATGTGTTATGCTTGACAATCTTGATTTGCTCTCACTGTGTGTGATGTAGACCTATATGATGTGCTTTATGTCATCTATTATAATGAATCGTGGTACATGTGTATGTATGGGCTCCTTGAATGATTTCACGCTTAGGCCAACCATGAAAATAGTAAAGGCGACCACCAAGACAAAAAAATTCATGATAAAATGGAACAAAGGCTTAGAAATGACATGAACAAAATTGGACCATCCGATGGTGGTCAAACCTTTATTAGACTAATTTGATTACGGTCAATATGATCCAATAGTGGTTAGGTGGTTTCAAATTTGGTTAGGCTGGACCAAAAGGCGAGGAAACAATAACGGATAAGTCTCATAGATGTGTAGTGCGTTACTCAAGGCAAATCATTGATAAATTGTAGGGTGTTCATGAATAGTTGGTGGAGGTAGAAGCTAGGTAGGGTAAATTGTGCTACAGAAAGTGTGCTCATAAGAGCTTAATGCGCACTAATGTTCCAGTTTTTGAAAGATTGATAAAAGTGTTGTCGCTACATGACTTGTACCAAAATTAGGTGTCTAGAGATATATCAACAATGTTTCAACAATGTTTCGGGTTGGACATTGAGATCAAATGATTACAATTTAGAGAGAAGTTAGTTTTTCAAAATAACATGATAAGAATAAAGTTGTACACACAAAGGTACCCAAAGAATCACCAAAATTAATAAAGTAAGAATGAATAAGGTACAAGTGCATAAACCTACCCCAATAAGGGTGTGTATGTCACATTCTATGACTTATAGACAATCACAAGACCCTGAGGTAAATCAATGTATGCAAGAGATTAGTCATAAGAACGTTTATTCAGATAATGATTTGTTATGTCTAGATTCACGGTTATATCAACACCTTGTACATGCTTTAAATGATCATAGTGCTACATCTTATATAATTTTGCCAATTATCATGGATCTCTTGACAGTATTGGTTAGCTTTGTGAATAAATCTCTTATGATCGAAGCCAAACACTCTGATTTTATAACTCATTATATTAATTTTGATTTTATGATCTTATACGTGGTTTGTTATAGATTTCATTACTTGTCTAGTAATTAAATATGAGATCTTTTAAAGCCTCAAAGACAGACCTATGATTTTCACTCCTCTCCATTGCCCAACAATAAATCCAAGCATTGACGATTGTAACCCCTACCCTAGCATTTCCTTCTGGATGAGCATCTTTCCATTTTCTTCCAGAATTCTTCTCCTTTCACATTTCCATTTCTTCTGTCTCTAGCTTATTTGTCTAGAGATGTACAGGTTTCCTGAAAAGCAGTTCAATGTCATGAATCCTCCATGGTATCATTCAATAGAGCTTTAGAAAATAAACCATCCATATATCTAGGTAGTAATGCATACTATATAATATCATTTCCTCAAATCAAAATAATCTAGCTCTCCAAACACTCAGAAAGACATTTTTTCAAAAAAATAAAATAAACACCTGTAAGTTATACCTTATTACAATTGCAAGTCTCGACTGAGGTGCAAGTCCATGGTTTAAAATTAAAGCGTGCTTCATGTAGCATTCCCAATAATCTCCACAAGAATATTGTCAATGTTTGAAATGATGAAGACAGTTTGCATTTATCACAACAATTTCTCTTGCAACAACTAGAAGATAAACATGGTTGCAATGTGGCAGTCACGGCATAATCAAAGGTTTCTGATAACTATATGGTTGTTCTAAGGGACATGTTCGACAACCCAAATGCAATTGCCAACTTCTCACTGCGGTGGTAGAGAAATAAGTCCTCCTCTCATCCACATCATTCAATACAGATCTTGTATTTGAAATATACCCTGCTGCTGCCTTCTCCCACGACAAAGTCTTTTACTTTGCATAGATCTCATGTGTTTGTCAGAGTGAGATCTCCTTAAAAAAGAACTACATCCAACTACAACCGGGTATTTTTTTGATTCCTCTGTTTTCATTAATTTCCTTAACTCTTGAACATCACCCCATCTGTCCACTTCAGCATAAATGTTTGACAGAAGAATATAAGGTGAGGCATTTGTTAGATGCAACTCAAAAAGTAGTTTTGCCACAAATTCTCCCAGAGATATATTCTTATGTGATCTACAAGCACCGAGCAAACAAATCCAAAGAACTGCATCAGGTTGTATTGGCATTTTGATGATAAAATTTAGGGTTTCCTCAAGATAGCCAGCACGGCCAAGAAGGTCAACCATGCATACATAATGATCCATTGTCGGCATGATGCAATAAGAGTCACTCATGCAATTGAAGTATTTACAGCCATCGTCCACTAGACCTGCATGGCTGCATGCAAATAAAACACAAACAAAGCTTACATGGTTAGGATTGGTTCCAAAGTGCTTCATTAATTCAAAGAGTTTGAGGGCATCCTTGCCATAACCATGCATTGCATATCCTGCAATCATTATATTGCATGCAGTCACATTTGGATGATGCATTTTATGAAACAATTTGAGTGCCTTAACTATGATTCCACATTTCGCATACATGTCTATAAGGGCATTCACAACCACTTCAGATAAAAAACCTCTTTCAATTATTTTTTGATGAATCTCCATACCCTGTTCCAATGCTCCAAGTTTGGCACAAGCCGAGAGAATGCTGGCAAAGGTTGCTGAGTCTGGCCTTACATCTGCAAATTGCATTTGCTTAAATATCTCTACAGCTTTATCAACAAGCCCATTTTGTGCATATCCAGCCACCATTGCAGTCCATGCCACCACATTTCTTTCAGGCATTTCACTGAAAAACCTCAAAGCCTCATCAAGAACACCACTTTGTGCATACCCTGTAATCATTGCAGTCCATGAGATCACATCTGCATTATGCATTTTGTCAAACAATACACGTGCCCTCTGCATGCTTCCACATTTTGTATACATATCTATCAGGGAATTCACAACTACATCTGACAAAAATCCACCATTGATAATTTTTTGATGGATCTCCAAACCCTGTTCCAAAGCTCCCATTCTGGCACATACTGGGAGGATGCTGGCAAAGGTTGCTCAGTTTGGATTTACACCTGCCAATTGCATTTGATTAAAAATTTCAAGGCCTTTTCAAAAGATTCATTTTGCGCATATCCAGCAATAATGGATGTCCATGACACCACATCTCGTTGAGGCATTTCTTTGAAAATCTTTAAAGCCTCATCAAGGATACCATTTTGTGCATATCCTGCTATGATCGCATTCCATGAGACTACATCTGAATTGCACATTTTGTCAAACAGTTTGCGTGCATTCTGTATGCTTCCACATTTTGCATACATATCTATGAGTGCAGTCACAACCACATCAGACAAAAATCCACTTTCAATTACTTTTTGATGGATCTCCATACCCTGTTCCAAAACTCCAAGTTTGGCACAAGTTGGGAGGATGCTGGCAAAGTTTGTTGAGTCTGGCTTTGTGCCTGCCAATTGCATTTGCTTGAAAATCTCAAAGGCTTTATCAACAAATCCATTTTGTGCATATCCCACAATCATGGCATTCCATGAGACAACATTTCGTTGCGGCATTCTGTTAAACAAAGCATGTGCCTTGTGTAAGTGTCCACATTTTACATACATGTCTATCAAGGAAGTCATAACTACAACATCTGACAGAAAGCCGCATTCTATTATTGTTTGATGGATTTCCATACCGTGCTCGAAAGATCCCATTTTGGCACATATGGGGAGGATGGTGGCAAAGGTTCCTGAGTTTAAATTTACCCTTTGCAATTGCATTTGCTTAAAAATCTCCAGTGCTATTGTAACAAGTCCATTTTGTGTATATCCAGCAATGATTACATTCCATGAGACCACATTTCTTAGAGGCATTCTGTCAAACAGTTCTCGAGCTTTCTGTATCCTTATACATTTAGCATACATATCTATCATGGCATTCATCACAATTATGTCGGATTGAAATCCAAATCTAATGACTTTTCCGTGGATCTGCAAACCATGTTCTAAAGATGCCATGTTGGTACATACAGGGAGAATACTGGAAAAAGTGAACTGATCGGGTAGGACAGTTGTTCGTTGCATTTGGTAAAATAATGTCATTGCCTCTTGACCGAACCCATGGTTTCTGTAAGCTGCAATTATCACATTCCATGAGAAGACATTTGGCTCGGTCATGTTGTTGAAAACATTGCGAGCATCCACCAAACTTCTGCATTTGTCATACATCGTGATGAGTGTATTTTGTAAATATGTGTTTGCGGCAAACATAACTCCCATGTCATTGATGTGAGAGTGGATTTGTTTACCCTCTGCCAGAGCTTTCTGAGCAATGCAAGTTTGTAATAGATGAATATATGTAGTAGAGTTTGCAGGAGGATTGTGTGTGGTAAGCAGAATATGTAGCGCCTCCTTCAAGCAACCCTGTGTACAGAGAGTTTTTATACTGAGATTGGCAATGGATGACATTCTATGATTGAGAAATGAAGTGCGTCTTACTCTGCATGCTTTCACACCACCCCATGATCATATGATACTTACTCCATATCCTGCCTTGGTTATTTGTTGAATTTAGCCGAGACTTGGAACTTATTTTTAAGATGTTTATGTTTATGCTTTTCATGAATAGGTAATTTCTTTATATTTATTTATTTACACATAAAGGTAAGGGATTTTTGTAAAGATAAATTGTGGTCTGGTTTATTGCATTTTACAATATAAAATTAGCCATCTTTTATTGATTTGAAACCACGCCACCCATGCGCTGGGCCAGTTTTAAAAAAGGGCCGAGTGAGCCAACCCTAGCGACTTTAATATATCTAACTATAGTTAATTATGTTTTTGTTTTTTTAAACTAGATTATTATGCTCCATTTCAGCATAATTCTTATTTAGTTTAGCTAATGTCTTCCTTTGAACTGTTTCAATGTCATTTGTTTCTTAAATCTAATTATCTAGTGAAATTCAAGCTACAAGAATTATTTAATGTCGAAACTTGAGAATCATGTAGCATCAATCAAGAGTCAACTTATGTGTAAGTAAGGGAAACCTCTTATTACATTACAATAAATTCAGTTATACTAAAGTTCCATAGCGTTCTCAATAAAGCAGCAGTTCCCCAAATAGATTGCATTAAGCATATCACTAGCAGTCGCACCAATTTTTGTAAAGGATCCTGACAAGGAGTCAATTATTTGTAGCGTGTGGAAACTTATATGCCTTAATACAAATAAAAATAAGCCAAAGCAAGCTGCTGGGCCTTCCTCCATGGAACTCCTGCTCCACCTCTTTACAATCTTTTAAATAACTCTTTATAACAAAAAAAAAAGCAATAATCCATTGCAATAAAAGCAAAACTTATGAGAGCATTTGCAGGTTAACATCATAAGAGCATTGTTAACTATCATAGAGCAATTGCACAAATTCTTACACCCAGGTGCTTGACACCATTTGATTATTCTGTTATTTTCAACATAGGATCTAACAATGTATTGCATACTTTCCTTGATATTCATGGGTTGATAAAGAAAGGACCTTATCTTGACTGATAGCACGTCTGCAGGAGGGTTCTGGACATTTTTATCGAAGGCAACCAAAACCCAATTCAACTATGCAGGTTTGAATCCACTCTAACCAACACCCATTACAACAGTAATACTCACAAACTCTTGCATTCATTCCTCCATTGATAAAGCATCACTTCAAATAGCACATTTCATCTCTAAATTTGGATCAATCTCCATAAATGCATTAGGGCTAGGCATTTCCAACAACCTAAAATCTCTTTCTATGCTCTACTGGTTTGAAAGCCGCTCATCAATCACTCTCTCAACACTCCACTCATGTGAAGCCAAAGAGTGGCAGCTTCATCTTCAGAGACAAATAGAATGGAGCAAACTCTTGCAATTACCTCCTCTTGGTGTTGGTGAATATCTTTCTCACCTAATATGCTGTAAGTGTTCATCTTCATTTCAAGAGGACAAACAAATTTATCATACATTTCAGAAAATATATCAAACATATACTCTTCTTTTTCATCATCATCTAAAAACCTTGCTATCACATCTTCTTCTTCTACATATCTTCAGCATCATCAACTTGTATATCACACGTGTTTCTTCCACAGGATAACAACACAATCAATTATCTTGCTCTGAATCAGGTCAGAACTACATACTTTATTCATCTAATACAATCTTTTCAATGTGTAGAAATGATAACGATAACAAATGTTTACACCAAAACCATCAATTAAAAGGAGCTTGAGAATCATGGTGTAGATGATAAAACAGAAATAAAAACCATCAAACTGAAGAAAGCGACTGGAAAAAACAATTGGAAAAAAGCTGCCAAGAAATGGGCTCACATTTCCGATCAACATTACTTGTCAATTATACATTTGTTAAAATTTTACCCACCAGACTTCAACTCCATTCTAAGAACCTTTTTCTTAATCCCTGGTATCATACATATCTTCAGCAGCATCAACATCCATATCAGACATGTTTTTTCCACTAAATTACTCGACACAATCTATTTCTCTTGCTCTGTATCAGATCAGAACTTTATACTTTATTCATCCAATACAATCTTTTCAACAAATAGACATGATAACAATAATAAATGTTTACACCAAAGCCATCCATAAAAAGAGGTTGAGAATCATGGCGTAGCTAACAAAATAGAAATAAAAACATTAGACTGAAGAAAGTAACGCAAAAAAACAATTGGAAAAAAGCAATCAACAAATGCGCGCACATATCCAATTAACAGTACCTGTCAAATTTTCATTTGTTAAAATTTTATCCATCAAACTTCAACTCCATTATAAGAACCCCTATCAGGGTAAATATGTTATATCTGTAAAAAATTATTAGATAAACTCCTTTTACTCAATAGGAGAAGGTTGAACTATTGAGCCGATGCACAATCGTGTAGGGCAAAGCTTTCTTGTCAGGCGCTGCTGGAAGAGTTTCTCCTCCACTTGGCCCTTGTTCTCAGCAACAGGGGAGTTCACCGTAAGGCCTTCGTATGGCTGAGTGGAGTCCAACGGCTTCCACTAGGAGTATTCCCTGGAGATTCTAACCTTAAGTGGCCGGATCGGTATTGCTAAAGTTATCACTTGTATGTATCCACTGGTGGTCGCTCTACCGAGCTTGAACCTGGAGTCAAGCGGTGATCCCCAAAGACAGTGCTTGCCCTTGAGCCGGCCTGAATATGAGACTCTTCCAGTTCAGGAAAAATTTTCCATCTTAGAGGCAACCCTGAGAACCAAACATGGTCTAACAGTAGTAAATAGTATTGGTTGGTAACCTTAATTACAAACTCCATTTGGATAATAAAAAGGCAATCATGAAGTTTTGATATAATAAATGCATCACCTTAACAAGTTCACGTACCAATACACAAGAAATTAAAAACAGCATAAATAAATTTATTTTAATGAAAAACAATAAATAAAGGGTCAATTCAATAATGCTTATTGAAATCAAATTTTAAAGAAACAGAATTTGTTGAAACCACAAACATATGAATTCTCCATGAAGTAAAATGCATTTGAAAACCTTGTTAACAACTTTTAGATGTTTTATTTATTAATTTATACATCTTTTATTTTGTATGAGTTTGGAAAGTATACAAAATATTTTCACATGAAAGTACAGATTTCAGAATGGTATGATCAAAGTCATTGGCAGCATGAGCATGTTCTTGATCTTGGTGAAGTCCTCCGGCAAGAAAATCATGAACAGGGACTCCAGCAACATCCGAACTGTATCAATCTCTGGAGTACCCCAGGTTGAGGTGGATTAATAAGTTTTGGTTTTGTCTTGGTCAACCTTTAGGAATAGAAAATTTGACCGATATAAAAGTTAATGGAAAATGAAATTCCCTTGTAGAATTCCATGAGTCGATCTCATACGTGGTGTCTGGGTTGGCTGTGACCTTTTAAATGGTCTTTACCTATCAACTGGAATCAAAGTGTGAACAATTCATCTCTATCACACCTTCCAACCAGACTAGGTCCAGCGTAAAACAGGACCTTGGCCTGAGAAGCATCTATCTCCCCTACTTCAGTAAACACGTCTTCTCTGCCTGCAACATTGCCAACAAACTATTCATAGCTAAATTCATCAAATGCAGAATGCAGCTGTGAAGTAAGAACCCGTTCTTCTTCAACATCAGCAACTTTTTTCCTCTAAACGCACACCTATTCCCCCAACAGTGCCTGAAAACTGATTGACATCATCACCTCCATGAGAAAGAGGAATAAAAACCAGTTTCCTTGACGAAGTATGCTGGAAGGAGCTAGTCAGAGAGGATTTCAATATTGATAAAAATATTGGTCAAAGATAGCCTACCAAACTGGTCGTTCAATTTCAAGTCATTCCTTGTAGCTGAGTTCATGCAGCAGGTATAGTGCTTGAAACAAATGAGGTAGTTCTCCTTACTACCACTATTACAAATTTATAATATCCAAAAATCCCTGAAGAAGGGTCGAGAAGTTAAACCCAAAACTTTGAAACCAAAAAAGGTAGAACACAGTTGAAATCCAGATAGACCACGCAAAATGCTGACCTGTGAAAATCTCAAAACTTTAATTACCACTGTTACTCCCAGTATCCCACCCTGAACTTGAGCTACAAATTGATTCAGATCAGGAATTATAGTATTGGTGGTCATGCTGCAAATCTCCAATCTTGTGGCAGTGACCATTTCTTACTCCCTCCATCTGACCAGAAACATCATTCTCAATGTCCACATCAAAAGAAGAAACCTGAGGAGTTGAAACTCCTCTCCCAAAGAAAGGGCTATTATCTCTTCCTAAAATTCTTGCGATGGCAATAGCAGAGCTCACTCTATTCCCCTGCTGACCAACCCAGCATCCAACTGGCTGCAGAATTCTGTCATTGTGATTTTTACAGAAGGAACTTCTCTATATCATGTGCCTAAATGACAATCAGATTTACATTAATTTTGTAAGGGGTCTTTACAAACTCCAGAGACTTGTGCTTTATCACTCCTCTCCACAAGTAAATTCCCAAAGCCGTATTTTAACAAGATTCTTTAGCAGTTAACATGGCCAGCAGATGGTCTAATTCCCCCAAAATGTCCACGGTATTCCACAACAGTAAACTACATAAAATCCACCTGGACAAGCATAAATTTCCATATATAATTTATTTAATTTAGACCAAAATGGCAGACCTGACATTGACAGAAGATAATAGACATGATCCAGATATAAAGACCATATGAAAATAACAAAGATAGGAGTAAACCATTCGGTCAAGAGATGTTCTTTTCATGGTATCCAAGCATTGGCTTGATTGTAAACTCTTCTCTTACATTGCCTGCTTTCTAAGCAGCCTTCCTTTTCCTTTTCCTTTGAGCATTCCTCTCTGTCACATTCCCCATTCTTCTGCCTCCTCCAGCTTTTTAATCCAGATATGTAGATGCTTCCTGAAAAATAGTTCAATGTTATGACTCCATGGTATTAGTAAATTGAGCATTAACAAATTTTTCATTGGCATTCCTTGGAAATTCTGTACTAGAAATCATCAAATCAGAAGCATGGTCTAGCTCTCCGCACACTCAGAAACATAATATTTTCAGAAGCTGAGAATAAGCCTGATTGCTTCTTATCACTTGAAGCATGGCATCATCCACCATGTTACAATGCAGGTTTCTGTTTATAGCACGGTTCATTTAGCATCACCAATAATCTCCACAAGAACATTGCCCATGTTTGAAATGATGGAAACGGTTTGCATCTCTCACAACAATTTCTCTTGCAACAATCTTGGAGATAAACTTGGTTGCAGTGTGGCAATCACCACATACTCGAAGGTTCTTGACAACTCTAATAGTTGTTCCAGGGGATGTGTTTAACAACCCAAATGCAATTGCCAACTTCTCACTATGGTGGCAGAGAAGCAATTCCTTCTCCTCCTCCTCCACATCATTCAATATAGATCTTGTATCTGGAATATACCCTGCTGCCTTCATTTCCCAAGACAATTTATCCAACATTGCATAGATCTCATGTGTTTGTGGATGTGATCTGTCTTCTACACAAAACCATGTAGAACTTTATGGACTTCAATCCAACTACATCCAGGTGTCTTTTTTATTCCTCTATCTTTCATCAATTTCCTTATCTTTTGAACATCACCCCACCTGCCTGCTTCTGCATAAATGTTTGACAGAAGAACATAAGGTGTAGCATTTTTAGGATCCAAGTCAAAAAGGTGTCTTGCCAGATAGTGTCCTAGGACTATATTCTTATGTGATCTACAAGCACCGAGCAAACACATCCACACAACTGCATCGGGTTTTATTGGCATTTTGATGATAAAGTTTAGGGCTTCCTCAAGATAGCCAGCACGGCCAAGAAGGTCAACCATGCATATATAATGATCCATTGTAGGCATTGTAAAATAACAGTCACTTATGCAATTAAAGTATTTACAGGCCTCATCCACTAGACCTGCATGGCTGCATGCAAATAAAACACAAACTAAGCTTACATGGTTGGGTTTGGTTCTAGAGTGCTTCATTAGTTCAAAGAGTTTGAGAGCATCCTTGCTATAGCCATGCATTGCATATCCTGCAATCATTGCATTCCATGAGGCCACATCTCGTTGATGCATTTTTCAAACAACCGACGTGCCTTCTGTATGCTACCACATTTAGCATACATGTCTATGAGAGCAGTTACAACCAAGTCAGACAAAAATCCATCTTCAATTATTTTTTGATGGATCTCAATACCCTGTTCCAAAGCTCCGAATTTGGAACAAGCTGGGAAGAATGCTGGAAAAGGTTGATGAATCCACCTTTACATCTCCCAATTGCAGTTGCCTGAAAATTTCCAAGGCTTTATCAACAAGTCCATTGTGTGCATATCCTACAATCATGGCATTCCATGCAGCTACATCCCGTTCACTCATTTTGTCAAACAATTCATTAGCCTTTTGTATGCTTCCACATTTGGCATACATGTCTATAAGAGCTGTCACAACTACAATGTCCGACAAAAATCCACATTTAATTACTTTTTGATGGATCTCCATGCCCTCTTCCATGGCTCCAAGTTTAGCACAAGTTGGGAGGATGCCTGAAAGTGTTGATGAGTCCGACTTTACACCCACCAGTTGCATTTGCTTAAAAATCTCCAAGGCTTCATCAAGAAGGCCATTTTGCACATATCCGACAATCATAGCATTCCACGAGGTCACATCCACTGGATTGAATTTATCAAACAATTTACGTCCCCTCTCTACGCTCCCACATTTTGCATACATGTCAATCAAAGCAGTGACAACCACATCAGACAAAAATCCACTTTGAAATATTTTTTGATGGATTTCCATACCCTGTCCCAAATCTCCAAATTTGGCACAAGCTGGGAGGATACTGACAAATGTTGCTGAATTTGTCTCCACACCTGCCAATTGCATTTGCTTAAACATTTCCAAGGCTTTATCAACAAGCCCATTTTGTGCATATCCAGAAATGATTGCAGTCCATGAGACCACATCTCGTTGAGGCATTTCTTTGAAAAGACTCAAAGCCTCATCAAGAACACCATTTTGTGCATATCCTGTAATCATAGCATTCCATGAGACCACATCTGGATGATGCATTTTGTCAAACAGTTCGCGTGCCTTCTGTATGCTTCCACATTTTGCATACATGTCTATCAGGGTATTCATCACAATAACGTTAGATTGAAATCCACATCTAATGATTTTTCCATGGATCTGCAAACCATGTTTTAGATATGCCACATTGGCACATACAGGGAGAATAGTGGAGAAGGTGAACTGATCAGGTTGAACAGTTGTTCGTTGCATTTGGTGAAACAGTTTCAATGCCTGCTGAGGAAGGCCATGCTTTCTGTAAGCTGAAATTATCATATTCCATGAGAAGATGTTTGGTTCGGTTATGCGTTCAAAAACATCGCAAGCATCAACAAACTTCCACACTTGTCATACATGTTGATAAGTGTATTCTGTAAAAATGTGTTTGTGGCAAATATAAGTTCCCTGTCGTTGATGTGAGAGTGGATTTGCTTACCTTCTGTAAGAGCTTTCTTGGCAATGCAGGCCTGCAGTAGATGAAGATATGTAGAAGAATCTACAGGACGGTTTTGTGTAGTAAGTAAAATTTGTACCGCCTCCTTCAAGCAACCCTCCTTACAGAGTGTTTTGAGATTTTGATTGAGATGGGCAATAGACATTGTACGATTGAAGACTGGGAATTATGTGTTGTTAGTCATTCAACCATAAAAAGTCACCATTGTCTTCCATCTGATTCTGATGTTTTTAAGGTTTCTCTGTTTCTGTTTTTATATAGATGTGAACGATAAACGGGAGAGAACAGCTCTCTTCAACACAATATAAGAGAGAAAGCTCTCTTCAACTAAGAGCTCTATACAACCAACTGTTGGATACAAAAATCTCTCTTAGAATGTTTTATAAACGAACAAAGAGGAAATTTTCCAAAGTAAATCGAAAAATAGTAGATAGACCTCAATATTCAAGGATTTTCTTCCCACTCTTCACTCGGCTAAGTACTTATGGAGGGTCACATATTTAAAAGTTGTTCGGTGTTTTGGTATATAAATTGACGTTTGTTATAAAATTTTAGGTAGAGATTTGAGGTTAAGATTTGTAGTACCAGTGCATAATATTTCGGCACTACAATAATACTGCACAACGAAGAAAAAAATTGTTTTATCAGTATCTTTTAATTCTTCTACATGTATAATTTTTATCAAATTTTAAACCTCATTTTAGTGTAGAGTTGTTTCTCAATAATCTAAGCAACGCTTATTAGTTTTTTTAAAGGAGTGTAATAGTATTAGGAGAAGGCTCTAAGGAGTATTTATTTCATCAAAGTCACATTTGAATTCAACTTCGTTCATTATAATGTGAGGCCTTTAAACTCATTAAAAATTAATTCTTTTTGAATGTTCTTGGAAGCAATAACATGGGTTAAGCACAATTGCCCATTGTTGTTTAAATATTTAGGCAAGGGTTCCATAGAGGGAGATATGGCTCTAATTTTTACTCGAGTTGGGAGGCCACAAATAAATGCAATTTATGTAAACAATAAGTTTTAGAGTATTTCCTAAAAATAAAGAGCCGCTTTTAGGTGGAAAGAATTTGTAGCAAACTCTCATAATGTTTTATACAATGGGAGCAATTTAGTGTGTATATTTCTAAAATTACTCTCCAATATCATGTAATACAAAATAAGAGCCCCTTCCATGGGACCACCAAATAATAGGCGGGAATAAATTAAATGAATTTTGGAGTCCCTTTTCGATCAAATTACTAAATAATAGGTGAGAAGAAATGAAATGATTACAAAAACTCAAAATAGGAATCCTATAATATCTTTTTGTGCATTCTAGAATAACATGAAAAGTTGGATATTTGCGTACATTACGTATACACATTTCGTTGAATTGTCCTTTGTATAGGTTGGTAGTTTGTAGAAACTTGGTAATCTGATAAGTTGCAAGGAGAGAAACTTATTCTATTGGGATTTATATGTCACCTTGCATTTTCTTGTCTTGTCAACCTTGATTGAATACCATTATTAAATTCAACACTAAATCATCAATGTCACCTTGCATTTTCAATGTATGCTTGCATTAAATTCAACACTAACATCATCCTTTTTAGCTATATTTATATGGCCATCAACCAATCACTTTGAAATTTTATTACAAACAATGGTGAGAAAGTTTCCAAGCGAGCTCAAAAGTTTGTCCCAAAGGTCTATGATAGGATAATGATAATCATTCTATAAATATTCCTTAATTTGTTAAAATTCTCTTAAGTGTTAAATCTAATGAACCCATGTTTAAATGAATGAACAACCTTATTGCTTATTATGTTGGTTATATCGCCTCTAAGGATTGTCTCTAGTATTAGATCAAACACCATTGGAAATCCCATGTGATCCCCTGATTAGGGCTTGAACCTCACCAAGGATTTTTTTCTATTTTCATTTAAGGAGCCTTCACAAGTGCAAGCATTGTTCACCAAGTCATTTTGTTAGTTCTTGCAAAGCATTTTGATAGGTTTGTCACGCATTGGACTCACAAATTTCAAAGTCGTTGAGTAAGCTTCCTCAAAGTACCACATGGGGTTGAGCTAATAGGTCTTACAATCCCTTTGAGATATTTCATACCTAAAATTGTCAAATCTAATGGGTGTGTGATTTGTAACGAGACCGATCACTTCTACTCTATAAGACCAAACAAGCGTGGTTGTGTTTAGGTTGACTTTGATGAAAGACTTGAAATATTCTATCGACATTCAAGTAGGAACCAACCTAAGCAATAGATATCAACCTTATCGAGACTTATTTTTGGTGTCAATCCCCTACCATAGATTTCATAATTGTCCCTTTATGGCCCACTCAAAATCGTCTTCTGCTAAGAAACCACCAATTGACATACAAGTGGTAGTGGGAAAAAATATGGTTGGACTATTTTTGTTAACAAAACGCCACCTCTAGAACAATAATTCTAAATCATCTAACATAGTATACAATGAAAAACCTCAAGAAATGTGAGAAAGTATGAGAACTATCTTTTTCTACCTATTCATGTCTCCTCAAAATCAAGTTTATGAATAAATCTCCATGCGAACTAGTTGGCCCAAGGGTTAAGCACCTCCTCAATGTCTACTCAAACCTCTATGTTCTTGTGCACTCTAAATCGTGGCAAAAATACTTACCATGGGGAGAAAATGGGGCTAAGTAACATTCCATTTCGTTGGAAGATTTCATTTTACCAAACTAACTTCCCCTCCAAGAAACTAGTTTGCAACTTTGTGTTCTGAGGAAGGGGTAGAGGAAGGGTAGAGAGAACTTCACATGGAATTTCCTTCATTAATATTTTCTATTAGAATGTACGAGGTCTTACAAATTCCTCAAGAAAAAAATTGTTTTCATTTTATCAATGGCTTGGATTTTTAGACTTTCGTGTATGCAAGAAATTAATGTTTAAGGATTTTTAGTGTATAATGCCCTCAAATGTATTATGTCATATGTCATGTAGTACTTCAACTTATATTAAAATGAATGCATTGGTTCCAATATATTTATTTCCTTGAAATGACCCTTTAATTTTAATAAGACTAAAGGTGGTTTTTTTAGATAAGGTAAATAAATTTTGGTTTTGAAGGGACCAAAAACCTTTACAAAAGAGAAGCCAGGTAGAAAAATCCCACCAAAAGAGAGAAAAGGGTGCCAAGTCAAACAGGCTTGACAAAAAGGAAACCCTAGAATGAAGCCAAACCAAACAAGGGCCTACATTTTTATATAATATATATTTTTTTACATTAATACAAAAATATAAGCCATAGCTAAGATAGTAGAAAAGACCAACACAAAATACTGCCAAAAGGGTAGCCAAAGGTTTACCTTCATTTCACTTTTCTGGGAGGAACTCTGCTCCAGGTCCTGGTACTCGGGCCACTTTCCTTAGAGCTCTGCAACTTTAATGATCACCCTTTTTGGAGTCTTCTTTGTGTTGTCTTTGACCTCAGTGTCCATGGATTCTTTGTCCTTCGAGCTACTCACAAGCCTCATATTCTCCTTACCTCCCTCTTCTTCGGCTTTGGCAACTTGGTTTTGCAGGATGGAGATCCTATGTTCTTACATTACAATTTCAACATTCAATCCTCCAATCCTTTTATTTTGTACCTCGATTTTTGATGACATTCCCTAACTTCCTGGACTAGGTTTTTGTTAACAAGTAGGATGGTGTGCACCGTGGATTCCGCCCTCAACAATCTGGCCTCCCAGTCCACAAAGGTTTGATCTCTATCTTTACCTTTAAGAGAATGCATCCCTTTCCTTAACACCATGGTTCAAATTACAGAGAACATCCGCGTTGTCATCCATGTTGTCTTGTCCCCCACATTTTTTGAAACATTTCATGGCCATAGCAAGGGTTTCATTGTTATAAATTATTTCACTGGGGGGGGTTGAATGGGGATTAAGGGTTTTCCATTTTGGAATAGTAATAAAATTAGACCTTGATGCAGGGGCACATCCACCTTGTCATTTTTGAAATTTGAGATAGATGCATTTAGGGATCTTAGTAGAAAATAGAGTAGGATCATGGCTTGATTTATTCTCAGATAGTTGAGAATTGAGGGGTGACGGGGGGAGAATTGAGAGGTGATGGGGAAGAATTTCATGTACTTTCCTTCTAAGGTAAGATATTTCATTACCACCATACAAACATCTACCCAACACTCGGGAGAAAACTTCTATGCAATGTCATCATCATACATCAAAATTCTCTCACTAGGGCCAAAAAAGTGTTGATTTCATGTTTACACCTAGTTTTATCCTTGAAGAGTTTGAGTCCCTCTAAAGATAAACTAGTGGCATCAGTTATGGCTTCCTCCATGATACAAATATCTACTCCCCTCAAATAAAAAATTCCCTTCCACCCAGCATTTTCAAATCAATGGAAAGTTGAAGGATATAATTCAAAAAAACCCCTCTTCGCAAAAGTCTCCATAGGGTGGCATCGTTCTTAAGATGAAGGAAGGTAGTCGGTTCCGTCCTAATTCTATCTCCCATCCTAACTCAAGCACCCTACAACTTATTTAGACCAGTCAAATTGAAACCAAAAACCCAAACTAGGAAAGCTAAGCACAAAAATGAATGATTTATTTCCTTTCCTAAAATAAAAGACCTTCTCACAGTATACAACACGTGATACCTAGGTACCATCATTTCTAAGCCTAGCAAGGTCTTGTCATCATTAACCAAATTTAAAATTTTTGGCCATAGTATGAGATCACCCAACCACGTCATCTTTTGTAACATATTGTTTCCATAATTGGCTAAGCCATCTGTGGGCTTATTGCCCAACCTGTAAATATGATGAATCTCCACTCTCTTGAATGATGTTAACAAAATCTTAGCCTCCATAATGATGTTGTTTAATCTCCAACCAATGTTTCCTGGTTTCTTAAGGGATTTGACCACACATAGTGAGTCACCTTCTATGACAAGGGATTTGATGTTCATTGATATACATTATTGTATACCCCAAAGCATAGCCATTTCCTCAGCATAATTATTTGAGTGATTTCCCAAAGGCCCCATGCATAAGCCCTTATACATACCCCTAAATGATCACAAATAATACCTCCTCTCCCAAAAAAATCCTCTCCATCATTTTCACATAACCATCAAAGTTTAGTTTGAAGCTACCTTCAGGTGGACATTCCCACTTAGTGCAATTTTTATTAATAATCACATTTTTGTTTTTATCCTTACTTGTGGGACTGAGATTCAAGCCATGTAGTAGGACATAACTTAGAGGATTTGATTTTAATGATATGTGAGTTATCCTTTAGAGTTTGTCCTATTCTCCCAACAACCTTTTTATATTGGATGATTGATTGCAAAAAATGTGGTTATTTCTCTCCAACCAAATACCCCAGAGAATATGAGGTAGTGCACATTTCCATACCTCTTTAGTGAAGTCATGTTGAAAATTGAAACATTATTGTTCCGGAAGCTAAGAAACATCTCTAGAAGGACCATTTGAATCCTGAAAAGATCAAGGACATCGAGAAGACTTGAAAAGCAAAGGTACATTCCAAAAAGAGATGATTAGTAGTTTCATCATGTTGTTTGCACAAGTTGCATCTATTTATAATAATCATACCTTTCTTTATGATTTTATCCACTGTTAGGATCTTTTTTGAACCACTTCCCAGAAGAAGAAGTTAATTTTAGGGATAAGGTTTTTATTCCAGATCTTCTTCCAATAGCTATTTGATTCAATTTGCTCAAAATTCAGAAGGTAACCAGATTTTACCTCATAATTTCTAGAGTCCATGTCCCGCCATATCAATTCATCTCGTGTTCTTCTGTGAGGTATATGACATTCCTTAAGATCCTGATTTAGAACTTCAAAAGGAGTTGAGGACCTATGTAGTAGGGGTGGAAGAATATGAACCCAAATTCTCTCCTCATTCCAGTAGTTACACACCATCTCACCATATTCCAAGATAAATAAATGTATTAAGTGGCTCCATGGCTCTTCCATTTTGAGTTTTTCCTTGATCCAAGGATCATCCCAAAATTTAATCTTAGTGTCATCCCCAAGATTCCATTTAGACCCCTTAACCAACAACTTCCTAGCTTGACTAAGGTTGTTCCAAAAGATCAAGCCTTTTGGGAGCTCTTGTCAGAAAAAAAAAAACCCAAAGTGCCGCCAACATTCCGCAAATATTTCACCTTCAATATATTTGTCCAAGTGCCTTCTTCTTTGTGCATTCTCCATCCAAATTTTGCAATTAAGGCTTGATTCATGAACTGTAGGTTCTTCAATCCAAGACCTCCTTTTTCCTTAGGTCTAGTAACCTTATCCCAAGCTATCAATGGTATTATTGTCTTGTCTTTCAAACCCAACCATAAGAATCTCTTTTGAATACTCTCAATGGATTTCTTGACTTTTGTTGGAATGATGAAAATAGACATTATGTAGACAAAAACTCCCTACAAGGAGCTTTGAAGGAGTTGTGCTTTTCCAGCTTGTGACAACAAGGAACCTTTCTAGGATGCTAATTTTTTGGAACCTCTCAATCAGTTTATTCCACCCCCTTCTTCCATTTTCTCCCACAAAGTGGCATACCTAGGTAGTTGTCCAGAAGAGATTTAATATTACACCCCAAGATGTTGGCTAACCTGATTTGTTGATCATCCTTAACATTGATGAAGAAACATAAGCTCTTTTGAAAATTTACTTATTGGCCAGAGACTTATTCATACTATCTAGGATGTTTTTGAAAGAATAAGCCTCCCAGCATCATGTGCTTTCCCAAGAAGCATCATATCATCCAAAAATTGTTGAAGGCTCTGTTAGCCACCTTGTTAGCAACCTTGAATCCTTCTAGACTTCCTTCATTTTGAGCTTTTGAACACAACCTTCTCAAGGCCTCCACCACAATGATGTAAAGGAAAGGGGAAAGAGGGTCCCCTTTCCTAAGACCCCTTTCCGAGTCGAAGAAACCTTCAAGTTTACCATTAATAATGACTAAGAAGCTGGGGGAAGAGGTGCAAGCTTGGATCATTTTGATAAAGTGTGGATGAAAACCCAGTTTATGCAGGAAGGAAATCATGAAATTCCATGATATACAATCATAGGATTTTTACATATCAAGTTTAACAATCATAGCCTCTCTATTAGATTGCTCTACTAAATGGATCATTTCATGGATGGAAATGATGTTGTCAAGAATCTGTCTTCCCAAGACAAAGGCACCTTGATTTGGGGATATAAAATTGCATAGAACCTCCCTCATCCTAAAAGCCATAATTTTTGAAATAATTTTGTACATAGTATTACAAAGACTTATTGTCTGAAATCCCCAAATATTTGGCTCCTGGTTTCTTTGGTATGAGGGCTATAAAAGTATGGTTGACTTTCTTGAGCAGAGTGCCGATTGAAAGAAGTCTTGAATAGTTGTAACCACATATTTTTTTCACAATATCCCAATAAATCTGGAAGAAAAATGTAGGGAATCCATCGATCCTAGGGTTTTATCCCCTTCCATTTCAGATAAAATAGCTTTGATTTCTTCCTCCGAAGGAATGGCAATCAACTCTCTATTTTCCTCATGGCTTATTAAAGAATGAAAAAGATTTAGAGTTTCGGATATATAGAGTTCTTGAGTGGAGATTGACCTTTACCAAACAAATTTTTGAAGAAAGAAATGATGGTATTCAAAATATTCATTGCCTTAGTAGCCATTTCACCATATTGTCTTCTTATTTATCGATCGTAATACACAATTCTTTCACATTTCAGCTACTATTAAAGAAAATAAAGGGAATACTAAAGGTGGTGATCAAGGTATGAAACCCTATATTTTTTCCATAAGGAGATCCTACAGAGCTATAATGTTTCAACATAATTTTCACCATTGTCAATAGAGTTGACTACCTATTTAGTACATATGACTATGCATTTCCTATAAATATCAATGGTATTGATACCACCTTTATCTTGTAAAAGACTATAAACCTCCTGAGACCACTAATGAAATCCTCTAGTCTACTTAGAATTATCCCAAAGAAGATATCTGATAAAATTATTTATCATACGGGGATTTAGAAGGATCCCAACTTGATGAGTAATAAACATAATGAGTAAAGCAACAACAATTTTGGAGTAACCTTGAAATTAACCATCTACAAATAAGAATTTGGTGATCTAATAGGTCATCTTCATTTCAAATCTTTGAAGAACATATTGTTATAGCTTAACGTAGTGTAATGAAAGGAAAAGAGAATTGAGAGAAACTTGAATTGCTTCCCTCATCCGATCCTTTTCCACCAAAGAGTATTTAAGATAATCAAGCAAGAGAATCATAATCTCCTAAAGCATTGAGTTTTGGACCACTACAAATTAGACCCCGAAGATCTCGTAAATGATATATAGGAAAGGCAAAGCTTCCTTGAAACAATCTTTAGTCTTCGCAAGAATTAGGAAAGATTCATATTCAAAGTGCTCATCGATGAATTGATTTTTCCTATTAATAATCACATTTCCTCAAATGAGCCCTCTTTCAACTATGTGGTAAATAACATAGTAAAAGAATAGGGAAATAATAAAATAAAGTGGTAGATACAAACATTATATATTTTTGATGTTTTAGTGTCATAAATGTGATGTTTATAGTCATGGTGCAAATTTGATTTACCTTTTTCCTAACTCAAAGTGAGTTGTATTTGTTGAAAACCACTCAAAATGGAAGCACCTTTTAATTTATTAACTCACTTTGTGGTAGGGCTATTGTTTTACTCCAATTAGCATTATTTTTGTTTAAAAACCATAGGTTCTCCAATTTAAATATCCTACCAAATTAGTGTTGAAAATGTTAATGTTAGTATGAAACATTTGCATTAGAATGAACATTGGGTCCATGTGTGGTGTCCACCCACAAAAATAAAACATGCATAAAGAACATAAAATGTTAAAAATATATTTTTATTATTCTAGAGAAGAAGATATATGATCTCATTAGTCATCCGTATATTTTTTATCCTCGTTTCTCAAAATACAACTTAATTTTTCTATTGAATCTATGATCATGATGAAAATTTAAAATATTATAAAACATTACATGTTATTGAGGGATTTGATCATTATGTTTTTTATAAAATAATAATATACATTTTCTACTTTGTTTACATATTGACACTCTCATTACATAAAAATTTTAAATATGAGGAATGATTCAAAAATTATACAAGTTACATTGCAAAATGTTAGTGAATATGAATCATTGTGAAATAATAATTATAATTCATTTTAATTAGAAAATCTCTATCTAGTTCTTAAATGTAATATGTTGATGCAACATGGAAAAGGGAGTAGCGAGGAAAAAGGAGAGGGAGTAGTAGGAAAAAGGAGGGACGAGTGGTTTAGGGCCAAAAAAATTCAAGGGAATTATGCTATAAATAATGCCATCTATACACATAATCAAAATGTGTAGTTGTTGGCATGAGTTAATGAGCTAAGTAAGAATGACACTTTATATCCATTATAATGTTTGAGTAAATATTTCTATAGAATGAACTATAATATTCAATTTGTGTGTATGTCATTTATGTAGGTTGTTAAAAATATTGCAACTATATTAAATGAGGTACATCTACTACACCTAATTGACACATTACACCCTAAGATTATGAAAAGAACATATCAAAAGAAACATAAAATTCCCATGATGTTGGTTGTAAGAATAATTATAAGGAAGTCAATAACAACATTGTTTTTTTTTTTTCTCCCTCTTTTAGTCCCGCTAGAGTTATAAGAAAAAGTTCAAGGTACACATAGAAGACATGGTGATATATTATTTCATTACACAACATGATAATATGATCAATCTGAAATTGATGACTATCATTTTGAGATGGACATGGGCTATAGAGAAATTCATGTTGAATATCAAGAAGATAATATGGTGTGTATGAACATGAAAAGTTCATTTTTTTTCTATTTCTTAATCAAGTTTAATCATATTATGTTTCTTTGTTGAACAATATCATGGGTTGGAGAATGTTGTAAAATACCTTATGAACTCGTGGAATATTAGACAATGCTTCATGGAATGAAGAATCTTTATGTATGATAGACATGGGAATAATCACGACTCTTTATAACAGATATAATTTGTACAAATAAGAGATTAGAAGTAATTAATAGTATGTTTATATGTGTATGTGTGTGTAGAAGGGTATGTGCATGTTAATATAAGTGAGTTGTGTAAAAAATAAAGTAGGTAAATGGTAGAGTAGATGTATGAGCATGATAGGAAGTAAGGTAGATTTGGACAATACATGTGTTTGGAAGTATCTGTAATCTAAACAATGTACTTGAATATTGATATATATGACTAAAAGGAATTAATTTAGCGAATTTCATGCCTCTAAGTTATCTTACTTGATTATTGTTATATTGTAAATGTTTATTTCATAGTCCCACTTCAAATTTATTTAAATGTATGTCATGTGATTATGTTTGACTATGAAATCCATATTTGTGTAATATTATCTTTAATCGGAACCAAAAACCTAATAAACTAACAACATCATATAGTTTAGGCCAACTTTGGTGTTTAATCCCATGTTTGCTTAACTAATGTCCAAAGGTGGATATCCCTTACTATTCTAGAAACTCATGACATCTAAATTAGAATATTGACATGAAGAGAAATTGGATTTATCATTGTTAAGTTATATTTATTTCATTATCTATACATATACGTATTGGAATGTGGACTATGCTTTCAAACATTAAGAATAAGATATCGACATATGGTTTTTCAACGTTATAGATTTGAACCTAGGTTGTTCCACATTAACAATAGAATGTTATTATTATAGACAAAGTTGTCAAAATTATGTAACAATAATGAGTTTGACTTGTTCCACAATGAAAAATTATAGAAAACCTATCATAATTATATAATAATATAACTACATATAGGTTGTATATAGGTTGGCCCTATGTATATATCTTTCCCCCTATATCTATATTACACGGCTATATATCTATCCTGGGGCCACATCATTTATAGTAGATAGGGGCCCTATTTAGATTTTCATATCTAATATTGTTCGAACCTATAGACACTTTGTCCATATCTTGTTTTTAATGTTTGATAACCTTTATGTCTATATGTTGATTATTGATATAACTTATATAAGTTTTCTCTAAGTCATATATAGTTTGTACACTTATAATACTTGGAAAACAAAGCATGTAGTAATGGGTACCAAAGTTGAGGTGATAAAACACGCTAGTGGCTATCCCACCTACAAGAAAGCATGTAAAATCATAATATAAATCATTCTTCAATGTATTTGCACTATATTACAAATTTTATTAGTGTATTTGCAATATCTTAAATAATTTTATTTGGATTAAATTGTTTAAAAACACAATTCCAAGTTGTTATGAACAAATGAATGCATGTGTAAGGGGTTTATGCATTTTCTTGTTTTGTATGGATTACACTTCCTAGAGGGGGAGAAATTTTCCAAGAAAGAGGCATTTATGTGTCAATTCTCAATACGATACCTAAAATTTCAAAGGCATAACACCCACCCGATTTTTGTACACAAAATTTGCAAGTGCAAACATAAATCAATCTCCATTCAATCTCCAAGACACCCTAATACATTAAAAAAATTGTAAAATGCATACAGTAACAACAACAATTATTTTGTTAAATATTCTCGTATAACATATTAATCACCATGAATGTAACACAAAAAAGCTTGCCTCTTACTAATTATAGGTCATATTTTCCTTCATAACCCCATTTAAACAAATTATTTACTACACATTTGAGAGAAAGGCTTGCCAACATATTATCAAAATAAATAATGGAACTAGACTGTCATTGATTTTGATGTGGCATGATTTCATGTTCTTTCCCTCTTTCTCTTTAACTCCCATATTCATGCCCTATTTATTGGTGACCACTACAAATGGATACTAAAGTCAGCAATATTTCCCTCTTTCTCATCACGGTTCATGTTTGTGCCCTATTTATTAAAGGTGACCACCGCAAATGGATTCTACCCTTTAAAATAGTGACACTAAACAATGGAGGAGAAAAGAAATGAAACTTATGAATGATGAAGCAGAGTTGGGAAACATAAATGGAATTAAAAATATGTATTTTTGAAATTTTTGATACCACAGATATCGAGATGATGGTGATGTGATGTATTGGTCCCCTCGTAATATACCATGTCATAAGTCGGGATTGGTCCTTGAGATCCGATGTGTCATCATACAGATGTTCCAACATGAACATGATCAGAATAATGATAAGCAACTAATATATGGTGTTGTTTTTGCTTTCATGTAGGCTTGGATAACCACTAGCATTTTCAGTATGGGTGTTTTTGTATCTTGTATTTATTTAACCTTTTGATTCTTTTATTTTTTGTTGAAGGAATATTCTATGGGAAGAGCTTTGTTGGGAAGTGTCTAATTCATAAGTAGCTCTTCTTAGATTCACCTTTTTGATGCCCCTGTTCCATACCAAGTCTAAAAAGGTAATATTAACACATGGATTCCATGTATTTTTACTTGAATCCAAAGAAACTAGCGATGGAGAAGAGGTGTAAAGGAAATGGTGAGTGCAACATTGAGGTGAGCCTCAAAATGTGACTAGATGGTAGTATGACTATCATTACATTTGTGTCACCTATAGCTGTAAATCCTACATAAATTAGGGTTGTCCTCATACTATTTGGTAGTGGTTGTCTTAATTTTCCCCAAAGAAAATCCACCGATACATTAAAGTATTGTGCATTTTGAATAAAAATGTTGCTAGTTGGATTTGACCCTACTTATTCCTTTTTCTATTGTTTGAAATATTTATGGGATTTGATTTCATAAGCTAAATATTATTAACCACGAGAGTACAATAATCATGACAAAAAGCATAAGAGAAGGGGTACATGAGAAAACCAGTTGAAAGAGCCACACGAAGGAAGTATGCATTTCCCTCTCCACACTACTTACAAGCTCATGTAGATATCCATAATAAAGGATTTGTCTCATGTGGAGACTATACTTATAAATCTCTCTAATCATGTGTATACAAAGAAAAACTACATAACAAAATAAACAAAGAAAATAAAAGAAAATTGGTTCCTTCTTTGTATCTCCTTGCAACCTCGGATGAGATTGCTGAAGCTTGGAATGAAGCACGAGCTTGTTGAATCTATTGATCAAATTTTTTTGTGGATGCTCCAAAAATGTTCTTGAAGGAAGTAGATTTCAGCTACGAGAAAAGTGATTGAGTGATTGAATTTTTGATGATTTGTGATCAATTAGACATCATAATAGTATGTGTGATTGAATGATAATCCAACACAATGACAATGTAGTTCTAAAATCTTCCAAAGATGATAATTGGAGAAGAATGAGCGATTATTTATAGATGAGGGAAAGAGAATCTAAAATCCTTGATTTGTGTGGTTAACTTGTCTGATCTGAAGTTAACTGAAGCATGATTGAATTGTTTAATTGAGTTTCCAATCTATTTGAGGAGTTGAACTCTTGTTTGAGCTTGCATGGATGAGATATTCTTGAGTTGGCCAAGTTTACACATACTTTTGTTTATTTAGCATTAAATATTAATTGCATGTCTTTTGTTTTATTCACCCAAAAAAGTGATGTGACTTTTAGCTTTTGCATTGATTTGCTTTAATTTTGGAATGTCATGATTTGTGGGAGATATGTTTAGTTAACTCAAATGCATGATTTGATTTAATTTAAACTTGTCCTCTTGCAAATATTTAATGATTTTATCTTTAATTGATTTGTTTTGCTCTAGTTAACTTGATATGTTAATTTTTTTATTATTATTGGGAAATAGTTTTTTGAAAGGGACTATACCCTTGTACACAAAGGCTCAGAAGCCAGAATTGAAAGTTAAAGCACAAGAGAAGGATCAAAATCCCGATAGAACAATTAAGCCCGACTGCAGAAAACAGACTGCAAAGCAACGACAAAACAAAGAAAAAAAAAACAACTGATGCACAACAAACAAACAGCAATGGCCTATCAACACCATTGGAAGCAATCTGCTATCCGGCTAAGAAAAATGAGACCAATGAAACCCAGCCAGCCAATAGCAGAAATGAGAATCATCAAGGCGAAGTGTTACCCTTCAGAGTGGTAGATTTTTTCTTTTTGTTGACCGTAATCCACCCTGATGGAGCCTTCGTGGTTGGAGAAGCAGACAAGGGAGGAGTATTTTCCTTAGTCGCATTTGTCCCATTTGGAACAGCCACGTTGTTATCCAGAGAGAGATATTTATCATTTTCCATGCTGCCCTCAACAACTTGTGTATTTTTTATGTTGCTAACAACCTGAGTTTCGGATAAAGGGGTTTTCCTTGACTCTGGTTCATCTACTGCTTTAGATTCAAGATCCTTTCTATCCACAAAAATCAAGTGCTCCGGGAGTGCGTCTTTCCACCAGTTGTGCTTCTCATGTTGACGTTTTTCCATCCCACAAGTAGTAGAGGTGTGTCCTAATCCAAAGCACCTTCTACATCGGAAAGGTAGACCTTCATAATCAAGAGTTTGTGACCAAGTTCTATTTTGCACTCTAAGGTCTATGGTAGCAGGAAGATTTTTATCAGTGTCAAGCTCCACCAGGATCCGGGCATAAGTAGTATGGGTGTAATTAGTTGTTTGAGAATCTATGTGGAGTGTAGTACCCAAGGTATTGCCAATGGTTGTTAGACATTCATGACTCCAGAATTGGAGAGGTAAATGGGGTAGCCTGATCCAAATAGGTTTCCATGAGAATGTCTCTGTGTGCGGGTTAAAGGATGGGAACCAAGGTTTCATGATCAAATATTTTGACTCGCAGGTCCAGAGCTTGGAAGCAATGATGTCTTTATCAGCTATTGAAGAGAAAACCATAATGAAGATGCCTTTAGCACATGGATATAAGTCAATCTTACCAGTTAAAGATGGAGTCCAATGCTTGGAGATCCACGCATGAAGAACAGGAAGGCTGGGCCATAAACCCCCGAATCTACAAATCAGAGCATGCTCTTTATAGTAGATCTCAGATGAAATGACATCCTCCCCAAAAGTAATACATGGTGTGATGTCTGCAGGTTTCATGGAGGATTCCTTGTTTTTAAGACATCCTTGAAGGAGGTTTCAAGAGACCCGCGCCTAATCTCTTTATCCAGCAATGGAATAACAGGTAGATCTCCTTGCTTCAGCTCACCACGAACCTCACCTTTCCCAAGAACACCCCCAGATGGTGATTGAATATGGCTAGGGTTTGCAGAACCATCTGAAACAGTCGCAACATTGGTAAAGGCGAGGTCGATCCACGACCAAGGAGAAACCCCTGAAACAAGATTCGAGCCCCCACCGTCTGGCTGAAGAGCTCCAGACTGATCTCGCAGATCTACAGGGTTCACAGGCTTGCGTGTAGCGAGAGCAAGGGCGCGCGTAGACACCATTAGGGCAGGGTAGGGCGCGAGGACGCACGTGTGAAGGGGGCGCGAGGGCAGCGTGAGAGTTATTCTTCGACGAGCGTGAGCGCAGGGTGCGAGTAGAGGCGCACGCAGGGGCGTGGACAGCGCGGGCGAGGCGCGAGTAGAGGTGCGCACAGGGCACCTGGACAGGGCGTGAGCAGAGGAGCCAAGGAGGAGCCGAGGATTCTACGAGCCGAGGCGCGCACAGGCACGGATGCGACAGGCGAGCAGAGGAGCCGAGGAGTAGAGGCGCGAGGATTCTTTGGGACTTCAAAATAGTGAAGTGATATTAATTAATTAGATAAGTAGTGTTGGGATTTTTGGGATCATGGAATAGTGCTATGATTTAATAACAAAAAAATCATGCACACAGATCCAAACAATATTCCCACAAAATCTACAGCAGTGGAAGTATAAACTAGAATAATCCAAATCACACAAAAGTACACACATATAACAAACATGTACCATGGTTCACCCAATGTGGGCTATGTCCACCAAAGATAGAGATCTCATATATATAATATAACAAGAGATTACAAACTAACTCTTCTGCACAAGAGTACATATATCTCTACAAGAGTATCTCCTCCTCCCATCTCTCAACTGATATGCCCGAGTACACTAAAACATGCCTCCATACCACCACTTGTGTCTCCTCCATATCTCTAACCGGATCTTCCTGAGTGCACTACAACCGTGCCTCTCAAACATAACCAGATCTCACATACTCAAGGCTACCTCGTGATCTCGCCATCAGTGTAAATTCAAGCTCTCACTGTATTGTGAATCTGCAAACAAGACCTCTACAATATCTAGATCTACATGGATCAACAATACAATATGATCTCATGGATCTACAATACAAGACTAGATCTACATAGATCTATAATACAAGATCTCACCAACATGTGGATCTACAAGAAGAAATGCTATGTGCTTTGCATACTATGCAAGCCATTACAATGAGACAATAAATATACAAAGGAAATACAATAGCCTGCTATTTCCTTCTGTCCAGCTCCTCTCCATGGAGTCTCTGTCTTCATGTAACCTGTTCCTTTTTCCTCTTCTTCTTCTTCGTCTTCATCCTCTCAATCTCGGAGAATCAAGGATCTAATCCGATCCTTCTCTTTTTCTTCATCCCCTTCTAAACCCTAGCTTTCATGCTTATAAAGGCATATATAAACTTAGGGCACTTTAGCCATGCAATTACATCAAATAAATCTACTTTAATGCTAAAGATATATTTAATTCCCAAGAGTCAATTAAAACATCATCACACAGTAACCGGTGCGTTAGCCTTAACCGCGGTCGGTTCCCACTTGCTTCGACCGATGACAGTTGCGGTTCCCACTTGCTTTGACCAATGTCTCGTCTGTTAGAATGATGATGGGTTGTGGTTCCCACTTTCTCTGACCGATGTCTATCCTATCTAACCGATGACGGGTTGTTGTATTTTCCAGCAAGTTTCCATTGCATGCTCTAGTGAAGCTATTTAGCTCCACAACCTAACAATCTCCCACTTGGAGATAAATTGTTGAACCTCTATACATGTACATGTACATCACCGTCCTCTACACACCGTGAAGACCATCTATTCTTTCCTTCAACAATTCTCTCAAAAAATAAAACTAGGAAGATCAAACCATCTTCTCAAACCAAGAAGATAAAACCATGACTTACCAAACCTGCACGAAGCTACAACTGATCCATGACACCAAGCCTCAAGCTCCCACTGAATCGTAACACCAAGCCTCTCATGCAGCCAAGCCATCATGACTAACACACTTGCAAGAGCTCCCCTCAAACTGAAGTATTGAGCTTCAACTGTAACCATAGCCATACCTATAAAACCAACCATGTTCTCCATCCATCTATCCATGTCTCCATGCAACCACCAATGCAACTGACCAAGACAAGTCAAACTGGAATATGCAAAAGCAAAACAAGATCCTGGGTAAAGACAACCCAAATGAGTTCTACCTGCAACAATGGGTGATCAATCCACAAACTTGCATAACTCAAAGAATCCAAACACTGCAATCTGCAAATCCAACCCTGCATAAACAACTAGCATGTCCAAGACAATCATCTGTAGATAACATCTCTCAAGGAGTAACATAGTAACCAAGAGGAAATACAAACATCCCCTACTCATGCTCAAAGCATCCATGTGCAAATCAAACATCTGCATCATCATAGACTCACAAAACTGAATCTATCCAACATGTACAAACTCACCATGTACATCCATCCATATCACCAGCTCTCCAGAAGCTCCAAGTCTACCACCGACTAACTCCAAAGCCGAATATGAATCATGTGCTCATCAATGTCAATAACAAACATCCATGCTAAACCATGCCACTAATACCAAGTGTAAATATTAGCATACATGTCATCAACATACTACACAAACTAACCAAGATGAAAGCAAGACAAGGGCACCATCTTAAAATGGTAAATAAACACTGTTGTCAAACCTATAACCAAACCGACCATGGTTTCCTAACCGACCCCGAGTCATTTCCTGACCAACCACAATTACTAGATGACCGACCACGGTTAATCCTAACCAACACAGGTCTCTGTAACTAGCAGATTTTCTCTTTTAACCCTTAAAACTTTGAAAATTGCTCTATCATCTTCACCCAGCTGAATCTAACCATCAACTGTAATCCCATAGGGATATCCAAGCACCACAAAATAAACCAGAAGTGACATCACAAAGTAATAAACTCAATATACCTGCAAATCCGTGACTGTCCTCCAAAACCAACTAGTGCCTCACTTTGAATAGTAGCAATCTCCTCTTACTCTGCATGTGCATCATGTATCCAACCCCGCGATACCAACAACCATGGCTCACTCCCACTACACACGAAATCCTCTACACCTCTCTAACACCAAGCTCAAAAGCTAATATGTCAGTGAGAAATAAAACCAAATGAAAGAGAATATAAAATGATTCCCTTCTTATCAAAGAATACTTCTACATCACAGAAGTTTGGACTTCTTGTGAAGTAGGTGAATCAACTTCTTTTCATCCTATGTACACAAAATATTTTGTTACTTGCAACTATGTCTAACCATGAATTTTCATTGAGGATCTCATCCTTAAGACTAGATATCCTTGTCCTCAAGATTCCACACAACCGAAATAAAGTCAAACAACACCAAGAAACCATGGTGTAAATTTGTGCACACAATCCAAACATAATATCAGTTGCTCCAAACGAAAGAAATAAAACATGAACCATATAGAGATACCTGACTCAAAGTCTCAATGGACTAACCAAGCCAACTCCGTCCTCTTTCTGATCCAAACATTGAAGTGATCAACATTATTTCTACCTGTACACACTGTGCCAGAAACCAGATCCTCCAAAATAGGACACTAAACCATCCATGCCCTCTCTTGCTGCAAAAAAACCTGTATAGATAAGTTGCCACAAAGACCAACCACGGTCATCCCCTAACCAACCATGGTTAGCTAACCAGTATCGGTTCCTCTGTATGACCAACCTCGGTTCTCAAACCAATGTCAATGCTACTGAACAAACCCAATGCCACACAATTTGGCATAGCACACCACACCAGGTGCCTACTTCAACCGAAGCCGATAGTTGAGTTGAGCCAGTCATTTCAAGAAGCATCCAAATCTCGTACAAAAACAATACAACAAATCCATGCAATAAATTGCATCAAGATGAAACACATCACCTTACCAGCACCAAGACACTCAACCGCATCTTCAACTGAAGTACATGCTTCTCTGATGGAAGCCCCATCTTCATTCTGTGCTACTACCTCTCTACCAAAGCCCAGTGCATCTAACTGCACCAAAGGATGCATAACTACTCCTTTTCTCTCATTCTCAGATCTAGATCTGTAGTCCCAAACATGCATGTGCAACCAAAATAATATAAGCACTACAATACCGAGATAAAACCATACCTCAATAACCGGATCTACAATCTGACCAACATGCTTGTGCCTCTAAGAACTAGGAACACCTCAACAAACAAGATACATTCTATGCATCTTTCCATTTCTTCATATATGTGATTTTCTATTTATAACTAGGTGCTCATGCCAAAAGAATCACCACGGTCCACCTCAGAATCGACCACCACACTCCTATAACTTCTCTCACAACCTTACTCTTCCAGCTCCCACTTGAGATTAAATCTCTTCCTGTGATCTTCTCATCAGGAAAAAAACACCGACTTACCATACCATTTTTGGGATTTTGGGATAGCATGGAATAGTGCTATGATTTAATAACAAACAAAATCATGCACATAGGATCCAAACAATTTTCCCACAAAATCTACAACAATGGAAGTATAAACTAGAATAATCCAAATCACACAAAAGTACACACACATAACAAGCATGTACTGTGGTTCACCCAATGTGGGCTACGTCCACCAAAGATAGAGATCTCATATATATATATATAACAAGAGATTACAAACTAACTCTTCTACACAAGAGTACATGTATCTCTACAAGAGTATCTCCTCCTTCTCAGATCTTCAACTAGATCTGCTTGAGTACACTAAACCGTGTGTGCCTCCATACCACCACTTGTGTCTCCTCTAGATCTCTAACTAGATCTTCCTGAGTGCACTACAACCGTGCCTCTCAAACATAACCAGATCTCACATACCCAAGCTACCCTACATCGCGCTCTCACTATATTATGAATCTACAAACAAGACCTCTACAATATCTAGATCTACATGGATCAACAATACAATATGATCTCATGGATCTACAATACAAGACTAGATCTACATAGATCTATAATACAAGATCTCACCAACATGTGGATCTACAAGAAGAAACACTATGTGCTTTGCATACTATGCAAGCCATTACAATGAGACAATAAATATACAAAGGAAATACAGAGATCCTGTTATTTCCTTCTATCCAACTCCTCTCCATGGAGTCTCTATCTTCATGTAACCTGTTCCTTTTTCCTCTTCTTCTTCTTCGTCTTCATCCTCTCAATCTCGAGAGAATCAAGGATCTAATCTGATCCTTCTCTTTTTCTTCATCCCTTCTAAACCCTAGCTTTCATGCTTATAAAGGCGTATATAAACTTAGGGCACTTTAGCCATGTAATTACATCAAATAAATCTACTTTAATGCTAAAGATAGATTTAATTCTCGAGAGTTAATTAAAACATCATCGCATAGGTAACCGGTACCAGTTAGCCTTAACCGCGGTTGGTTCCCACTTGCTCTAACCGATGACGGGTTACGGTTCCCACTTGTTTCGACCGATGCCTCTGTCCCGCCGAACAATGACATGTTGTGGTTCCCACTTTCTCTAACCGATGTCTCATCTATCTCGATTGATGACGGGTTGCTGTATTTTCTAGCAAGTTTCCATTGCATGCTCCAGTGAAGCTATTTAGCTCCACAACCTAACAAGTAGTGAGGTGGAAATGAATACATGTAGGATTTTTAATGAATTTAATATTAAATTAGCTAATGGGATAAGGGATGAACAATAAAAGTGATAGGATTAATTAATTAATCTTATGAATGGGATATAAGTGTAATAAGGTCCATAGTGTGAATATTTGATTATTCGAGACAATATGTGAGTGATAGTCCTAATGATTAGGGAGTTGCATGAGACAATGTTGTGGAATTTCATTAAAGGTAGTAAATAAATGAAATATAGCAAAAGTGGTTGAAAGTGGTAAAAATGGTCGTAATGTATTGTGAAGTAATTACAGGATGATTTTGAAGGTTTAGAATACGTAATGTGATATTTTAGGGTGTCTACATTTGCCCCTCTTTAAAGTGTTATTATGAAGTAATAATACTTTAAAGATAATAAACATGTGCGAGATCGGTGAACTCTTGTTTTGAGCTTGGATGGATGAGTTATTCTTGAGTTGTCCAAGTTTGCACGTGATTTTTATATTTAACATTAAATATTAATTACATGTATTTTGTTTTATTCACCCAAAAAAATGATGCGAGTTTTAGCTTTGGATTGATTTGCTTTATTTTTGGAATGTCATGTATTATGGGAGATATATTTAGCTAACTCAAATGCATGATTTTATTTAATCTAAACTTGTCCTTTAGCATATATTTAATGATTTTATCTTTAATTGATTTGTTTTTCTCTAGTTAATTTGATATGTTAATTAGTGAAGTGATATTAATTAATTGGATAAGAGGTGAGGTGGAAATGGATATATGTAGGATTTATTTAATGGATGATATTAAATTAGATAATAAAATTAGTTAATGGAATTAAGGATGAATAATAAGAGTGATAAGATTAATTAATTAATCCTACAAATGGGATATAAGTATAACAAGTTCCATAGTATGAATAATTAATTATTCGATATCATGTGTGAGTGGTAGGAATGATTAGGTGTGTTATGGACAATGTCGTAGAATGCCATTAAAGGTCATAAAAGAGCAAAATATAGCAAAAGTGATTGAAAGTGGTCAAAAATCATTGAATGTATTGTGAAGTAATTACGGGGTGATTTTAGAGGTTTAGAATACACAATGCAATATTTTAGGGTGTCTACATCATCATGAAACACATCAATAAAATTCCTTTCATGAACGAACAACAACCACTTTCTCCTACTTCAATCAAGCTTCCCCTCAAACCCTCTCCTTGGGGTCTTAAATCACCAACAACCTTTTTACACTTATTTTGCTTCAACATCCACAAGAATAGAGGCAATCCAACACCATCAACCTTCTTTTCAAGACTCTTACGAGAAATTCTATTTACATCTTTTTCACTAAGTTCTGTAACTTGGGACAACACCGAGCCTCTCCAACATTTTGGTAAAATTTAAAGTAGGAGAGAATAAATATTTGAGAATTATTCTTAAATTTTACTCTTGATAACATTCAATCATAGTATGTTTCTAACGTAATACGCTAGTGGTATTAAATATGTGCACCCCATTTAAAATATTGTCATTTCTACTAAAATTTCTTTCCCACTAGTAATGACATGAAAATCTATTTTTATGGAGGTGCCACACTTTCGATCCACCTTGCAGGCCTTATCATAATGCAAAAGAAAGCAATAAACTACAGCAATTAGCAAAAACAACATAATTGCGTTACGGATCATTAGGCCAACACTCCTCGTGACCGTGGCATGGGAACCCCTACCTCCCCTTCTGGGAGTGTTCATTCGAGAGGACGTTGTGGCCGAGGCCAATCGATTGACCCGTCATCGCTCTCCAAGGTGGCATCCCGAGCATCGGAAGAGCCCTCACAAAAAGTGGTGGTTAGGGTTCTCAAAGCAGTGATTCGCATAAGCACAGCTCCCTCGATTGGCTCTTGCCATTTCTCCTAATCAACAGGATGACAAAGAAGAAGAAGAAGTTGCTTCCGACGCCGCCCCTTCCAGATGGCAACGATATTCTGGTAGGATAAAGGGCCTCCACCGCCCCGCCTCTATGTTTGTTTTCCTTTTGTTTTTGGCATTGTTGTTGTTGGTTGCCCCTTGGGCCTAATACTTTACCTCCTAGCCATCGGTTTGATCGTAGGTGTGCCCATATTTTTGTGGATAGACTGTCAAATATTTTATATAGACTATTTCATAAAAAAATCTATTTTTCAATTGATAGGTAGCACTTGGAATGGTAGCATTAGAATTTGGTTATATATTTGATAGAAGGTATTCATGCAATAATAATTGGTACAAAGACATAATATTGCACAATCAAAAAAAAATTGACTCTAGTCAAACCACACTTACATGTATATAAATGTTTTGAAACTTTTATTACAAATACAACTTTGTGTGAGGGAAAAGATCTATTAAAAAAATTCATAAGTTCAAATCGAAGGCAATGATTGGTGAATGGAAGAAAACCAATCGAAATGTTGATGACATTAATACCCTTCTAATAAAAAATCCATAGAAATTAAATTTAATTAAAATTAAAACATGTTGAATACATATGATCTTTAAGAGTTGATTATGTTAACATATGAATTGTATAAACTCTTTTTTAGATTTAGTTGGGAATGTTGATCGAGAATTGTATAGCCATATTAATGTTGAGAATGAGGCCATGAATTAATCTAGTCAATTTTTTTAGGAGTATAATTTGAATAACCACAATGATGGCCCCAATTCCACTAAATGCATAAGATGATAGTAATAAAATGACAAGGAAACGATGACAAAAAAATCCAATTATTATTTGAGATTAATATTTAATAAACTCCCTAAATATTAGATGCCTTCTATTATTGAGTTACTCCTTTCAATGTTTTATGTTCAACAAGATATTCTTGAGTCCCACGTGCCATCAAAATAGTTTGCATTGAGAGCTATTAAGGGTTTGTACTTTATGTTTTGAAGGTCCACAAATTTTTATAGCAAAATGGAGAGAGCCCAATTTAATAAGGTGTTAAAACTTGTGATGGGTATAGCTAAATATGGTAGAGAAAATGGTTTATACAATTAATCTAATCATGGATAAATTATGAGAGTGTGGAGTTGTTGGCAAGGTTTATTGTATGTGTTTGTATTGTATGCATTATATGTTTAAAAAACATTCTATTTTATGGTGATATATTTTAGAAACAAGCTAAAAATTGTAAAAGTAGGATATGATAAAACAAGTTAGTATCCCAACATTGTTCTTCCCATTGAGTTCTGTAGACACTAAATGAGCATATCTGTACCAAATCATGCCAATAATCCCTCCACTATACTCCTCCACTAGGTACCAAAGTGGATATATCAAAACACAATTGAAAATATCACCTTACTTTTTGTGAATGGAAAAATGCACTAACCTTTCATTTCTATTAAATTCTCGTATTGGTAATGAATAATGGGCTAGCATGGGATATCTAAAAGCACACAAAATTTCCCATGCCTCGTATTACACAAGAACTATCATCAAATTCCACTCAAAATGGTGTGGATTCTTTCAATACATAAATCACAGGTATGAAACTATATAAGATAGCAATAAACTATAGCAATAGTTAACACCAAGGATTAACATTCACTACAGTCTCACAAGTGTGCTCACATAAAGGCTTGCATGTCTCCCCCACATTTGCATTCAAGTGCTACAAATTAATGTCCAAAAATTTTGTGTATCCGCAAGAAATAACATAGAGAGGAACTTGCATCCAAAAGTACTTCCTCTCCATCTCCAAAACATCTAATTGTAAGCATATATTGAGCTTTCCTTTAGTTTCAGTAACATCCTTCCATTCTCATCATATTTCATTTAACCACATCATAGAAACAAACATATGGAGACAATACCCCAAAAATTATGTATCCCCTACTATAAGACAATGCATTTACAAAAACCTTGTATTTACATCTCACCCAGCGTATCTTACAACAATTCCCTTTACCAACAGATTTTCTTACATGTTGATTTGTAAACAATAGGAATTTCCACTTTGCCACCATAACATTCTTGGAGATTTGTTTTAAATTTTCTCAACTTCACAAACCCTAGGGAAACAACAAACATGCATAGTAGGATAGGAGCCACCCAACCTAGTGACCGAATTCTTTTTGTGTGATATGAATGTTCATTATTTTACATGTATCACCACAATTTAATCCACACAAGCTATCCATTGGATCTATTTATATCAATAGGCTAGGAAAATTCTTAATCAAGATAAAAATTTTGTGGAGGAAAAACCATATTTACTACTTAGTTGATGAAGAGATGTCATAAAACCATTTGTTTTAGATATTAAAAATGAACCAAACAATATTTTATATATTATAAAGTAGCCTTTATTTAGTTTTAAGCCTTGCTTCTTTATAATTAGAAATAGAGGGTATTATTTTTTATATGTTTGCATAGTTTCACTCTTCATATTTTGATATGAGATGTTACTTCCAGTAAGATAATATTTAATGTTAATTATATCCATCTACTAAATATACCTTATATGTAAAACATGTCCCAAGCTTTTTTTTTGATAAAGCATAGGAAGTTGAAGTGCATGCCAAATTTTCATCACTACAGTTCAAGTTAAAGTGGTATGCCGAAAGGATTTTATTGATTTTACTAATATTATATTGTTTCATATTTTCATTATATTCTCTTCATTTTCTAGCTTGTTTGGAAATGAATAAGATAATTTCATTCCATAAAATTCGTTTGAGGCATGATCCTGGTCCCATCCCTTATTTATTGGTATATTGGGATAGGAACCTTGGTGAATGTTAGGCAACATCTTTTCAACCATCATACACACAATTGGACCATAACTTGTTCAATTCTCTTTATGTTTCTTATTAGTTGGTGAAAAAAATCATCCGAGAAAAGGCCCCAAAATTTTCCATACAATCAATATATTACTGTTATTAGATTGACTTTGCAAACTATAGCTATCACTTCCACGTCGACAACCTCATACCGACTCTTTGCATAGTTCTATAACACCTTACAATCCACATCAAACGTCACATCGCTTTGTGATCCAACAAAAAAATGTTTTTCTTCTTTGTTGAAGATTATGAGTGGATGAATTTAGGTGGACATCCCCTTGACCATTACTTTTACGAACCATCTCATGCTTTGTATAAAGCACATGATATGCACTAAATGGGTTTGTTGAAAAGGATTTGGACCCTTTTTAGAAATTGCAATCCTCAAGTGTAAAAATAATTCATGTATTTCTTCATAAGTTTCGTGTTTGACCAAATGACATAACATGATATATTTTCCTTACATATTATAATTGTATCTTACAAAAGACATGGTCTTTATCAAGATCCATTGAGATTTCTTCACCAATTACAACAAACAGATGACCATCCTCCTCAATTCACCTTTGCCATCATATTCTAAAAATGGGGTTGTTGAAAAGGTCTTGTAAAATTGTAAGTGAATGCATTTGGCAGGTATAAAGGTAAACTCAAAACTCTTTTCCATCATCCTCACCCTCTCAACTTGCGCCCAAAGTGGAAGATTTTCATATGTTCCTTATTGGGATAATTGATATTAATATTAAAAACAAACTAAAATTAAACATTTTTTCACCTATAGATGTCAAAGACTGATTAGATACACATGCAAGCTAGAAACCAAAACCAAATTGATTCCTAAATATAATCCTCTTAAACACTACCTCAAATTGAGCAAAGATGAAAGGGAGATAGAAGAAATACCTATAACTTACCAACGAATAAACTCCCTTGATGTTGTAGTTGTGCTCAAGATGATTGGATGGAATTACATGCTTTATATTTGTGGAAGTATACAACAACACTTCCCTTTTGTGGATTGAAGATTGATTGTGGATGCTTTGGTAAATATGCAATTAGATATTGAGAGCTTTGTAGAAATTTTAATAAGACCTTGTTATGGTTTCTAAGGACTCTTAAGGATTCTAAGGATGGCTTCCATGGAGGGTGGCATGCTAATTTATCATTTTGGAAGAAGAAATGGAGGGCTAGGATCTTCCAAGTAGATGGAAGATCAATGGTGAGAAGATAGAAGAGTATAGATAATTTTAGAATTATAAAATTCTAGTATTATGGAGACATATCCATTGAATTTAAAATTCAATGGAGAAGAGTAGAAAGTTAGAGAGGCTTCTAGAATTAGAAGCTTCTAGAAATAGAGGAGGTGGGATTAATTCTAGAATTAGAAAATTCTAGAATTATGGAGAAATATCCATTGAATTTAAAATTCAATGGAGAAGAGTAGAAAGTTAGAGAGACTTCTATAATTAGAAGCTTCTAGAAATAGAGGAGGTGGGATTAATTAGTTTAGGTTTAATTAGGAGTTAATGATGTGATTACATGGAGAGGCTAGTTGTAGGGTAGGTGTAGAGTAGGTGGGTAGGTAGATAGGAATTTTAAATTCCTAGAAATGTTAAATGAGGTTAGTGGGAAGTTAGGAAAGGGGTTAGTAATAATTAATCTTGTGATTAATTATTATAGGGTCAAGATGGGAATTGTGGAATGATGAATTAGTAATAGGGGAAATATATGTTAGGAATTAATAATGTTTAATAGGGATTTTATTTATTTATTAATTATGTCGACATTTTACATGTCTACATTTTGCCCCTCTTTGAAGGGTTATTGCAGAGCAATGACCGTTCAAAGAAAGAGAGATTGTTAGGATAGTGAGGGTGATGCCCCTTGAGAGGTTGGGTAAGGAGGAAACGAGTCGGGTGACCACTTGAAATGAAGAGAAGGTCATGTTAGTAGAAGCATACGAGAAGTGTTGAGATCAGGAGAGATTGTTGAGTGATAGGATGCCCCAGCCAAGGTGGCCAAATGATAGGATGCCCTAGTGAAGGGGGGTTAGATTGATTGATTGGATTCCCAAGCCAAGAGGATGAGCCTGGATTGAGTGATTGAATTGATTGGATTGATTAGATTGATTAGATTGATTGGATTCCCAACCGAGAAGATTAAGTTGGGCAAATGTGATTGGATGCCCCAGTCAACGATATATGAAAGGGGTTAGGATTGGTTAATTAAAGGATTGATGTATGACTTGTCAGGAATACCTCCTAAACATAGACAGATTTGGGGATGTGATCTTGGCTCGGTTGGCCAATGATTGATTTGATTGGATTTTGGTTCCATCACACCACATGCCTCTTACGCTCTTGGTTTGGATTTTAAAGATCAATTGGATGTTGGTTGGGGTGGTCGATTGTTTGGATGGGGCTAAGAATATTTAGAGTGATAAATGTGGATGATGTTAGACAATTAGTAGTGGATGATGATTAAAGGGGATGGGTGTTGTCATGAACTATCCATGTTTTCATCATTAGCAATGTTATTGATGTGGCATAGAGTAAAATACACCAAGGTATAAAGACCATGATGATTGAATTTCCAAATAGTCTTGCCCTCATATCATTAGACAAAAAGATGATCCTCATATCATTGGATCGTGCAAAAGAAAAAGAAACAAAAGGGGCCTCATATCATCATCCAAAAATAAAAGATGCAAGAAATAAAGTAAACATTCACATTCACACATGTAGAAAAAGAAAAAGTGAGTGAATGAGGTCAGGGTAGATTTACTGGATTGTGGTGATGGGGTGGATTTGTGAATAGTTTGACCAAGTGGATGAGGTTTGACCATTGTTGGGAATTTTGACAATTTTTACGTTTTTTACAAATTTTTAAGTTTTTTTTTTTTAAATAAATAATTTTTGAATTTTTGAAAATTTTACAATTTATTTATTTTATTTTATTTGATTTTTTTATTTTTTTTAAAATTTTACGATTTTTTAATTTTTTGAAAATTTTACAATTTTTTTGATTTTTTGAAAATTATAGGTTTTTTTTTTTTGAAAATGTTATGATTTTTTATTTTATTTTTTTGACATTTTTGATGTTTAGATGGATGATATTGATGATGAGATGTTTTTCATGGTTTATTATTTAGTTTGTGAACTAGATTATGAGATGTAGAAATGGTTATGTAATGTTATTATGGATAACAATGTGTAGTGTTTAGTGTGGTGTTTAATGTTGATGTGGATAGTGTAGATTAAGTATGGATGTGATGATTTACATATCAAGTGGGTATATACATATGGTAAATGTTATGGAATTTTTACAATGCCATTATACAAAGTAAATGTAAAAATTAATCTAATTGTACAAATATTTACAATGTAACTGCTCCACTTAAATGATGCGTATAGAGAGAGGAGAGGAAATAGATTCAAAAGAGGAGGATATGATGATGGTAGGTGGATGGGGGGATGAAAAGGAATGAAATACTTGAGATCTTACAAGGGTTACATTTCTCAAAATTGATGTAGAGGCTTGAATCTTCTCAATGTTGCAATACCAATTTGTGTTGTAGACAATGCGACCTTTGTGAGGATCAAGATAACATTCCCGGCTATGATAGAATCATTACTTCTAGTTAGGACCAAAATAAGTCTGGATTAGGATAGTAGGATAGGAGTGTGGATAGGGATGGAAAATACGGGTATGGATAAAGGGGTTTTCCGCCAGTGTGCTAACACGTATGCGATACTAGTGGACATAAGATCTAGTTTACCATAACGTCAGAAACTAGTTTTCACCATGGTACTTTCGCCCAAGGCACCACCAAAGTGGTTTTCACCATTGATGGATTTTTTTGAATAATTGGATGTTTTTGGATGTTTGATAGTGGGAACTTAAGCATAGAAGCATTTAAGATGTATGATGTTCATGGGCTCATCCAACTCATACCCATCCTGGGTAGTAAGCTTATAAGCACCAGAGCCAAACTTTTCTATGATGACGTAAGGTCCAAGCCAATTTGGTTTGAACTTGCCTTTCTTTTCATGATCTGCATTAGTGTTGCGTTGGTTCTCTTTAAGGACCAGGTCGCCAACTTCGAATTCACGAGTTTTGATGTATTTTCCATATTGTCTATGAAGGTAATTTTGGTAAGCTTTGAGATGGTCCAAGGCTTGGAGGCATTTCTTGTCCAGTAGCTCAAGTTATTGAAGGCAATACACACAATAGTCTTAATCTTTGATAAGGTTTTGAGAGAATGAAGTTCGATCTCAACGGGCAGATAACTATAGACACCGCTTTTTTGGTTCCCTCATCCTTTGTTCACCCCTTTTCATCCCCTTGTACATTTGTGCTCTGTTTCCCATTTTAAGTAATCTATTTTCCCCTCATCCCATCCATTTTTCATAATCATATTTATCCCCCTTAATTCACATCATCCCTATCATTATCCATTCCCTTTATTTAATCCCTAAACCTATTTAATTACTCTTGATCCCCATGATTTATCTTAATCCTATCTTAAATACCCTCATCATTATCCTATTTATCCCCACTTCATTTATCCAATCCCCTTTATTTAATCCCTTAACCTATTTAATTAATCTTGATCCACACCATTTATCCTAATCCTATCTTAAATATTTTCATCATTATCCTATTTATCCCCACTTAATTTAATCATTCCCTTCATTTAATCCCTCATTAGATTATTTACACACAATTAATACCCCTTTATCATCACCTTAGTAATCATTATTACCATCATGCAAGCGTGCAAGCCAAAAATAGCATGCTACCCATTTTTTTATCCCATCTTTACACATTATTCATTACCTTTACCTCCTGTGTTTTCACCCACTCGGTGTTGGTAACTCATGCGGGTTTCCATCGACCCTATTTATACCCCCTTTCCTTCTTCCCAAAGGATTTTTTTGATATCTTCTTGTTATCTCTTGAGCTTGAGTTGTTTTCTCTCCTCCTTAAGATCATTAGTCATCAACTTGATTCTTTCTTGCATCCTTTGTATGCCATCCATGGAGTGTCAAAGACATTTAATTTTTCTTGGATTCTCCTCCCCTTTTTTTCATCACTCTTATTTTGCAGGTTCACTAACTTGTCTTGAATCTCCATTTATGCATCCACTTCCATCAATCCTTCCCTACAACTACCTTTCCATCCATCTAATCTATCTAAATACATATCCTGTTATGGTCAATGTCGACTAGCCCAACCACCATCGACCCAACCCATATCTCCTTTAAATCAGCTATCATTTACATCATATCCTTCCCATCATCATCCTAAAATTGAAATCAACATTCCAAAATCAACATCCAACTCGTTTATGAATATCTTTGATAATCTATACACCATCACCATCGATCGTATGAGTTAGACCTAGGTCGTCGTTGACCCACTCAAGTTGTGTTTGTTTATCAACATTTTATCATTATCGTGTCTTTATTTTAGCATTCTTAGCATAATATTATATGGCTATCTCATATTTTTATATGCATCCTCCATCCAACATCATTTATCTTTCTCCTTTATCAAAAGTGGATCTACATCCATCCTAGGAATCTCTCGCTTCTCGAGACCGACTTTATTGGGAAACCCCCACCATCTACCTTACTAATATTTTTGTGTATATTTCTCTTTGTTGTGTAGGTCATCATGCTAGTAGAAAGAGGATATTTTATGCTCGTAGCATATTCATCGTTATCCACATCGAGGTCACTTAAACCCTCCCATATTTATGAGGTTTCTTGATTTCTTACAAACTTTTCACTAATTTGAAACAAGAGAAGGAATTCTCGTTAAAAATTCTTGCACACCTGGTGGGACCCAAACCTTTCCTATTTGGTGAGTCTCTTCTTTGTTTTCATTTTCTTCATTTACCTTTCTTTCTCTTTTCCATTAATCCCGCAGTAGAACTTTCTTCCTTTTGTTGCTTTGTGGGTTCTTGTTTGCTCAAAAATAAAGAAAAAGTGTTATACTAGCATATCCATTTTCCTTATTTTCTCTTTTTGGATCTCTTTTCTGATCACCCTCATCGAATCTCCACATTTAATTTTGGAACTTAAAAAGGATATGTTCATTTTTTCTTTTTCACATAGTATAACTAGGAGGTTAACCTTTTTACATGCACTTCTTCCACACACATCCAAACTCATGCTTTAATTTACACATCTTAAACATCTTCTACCTCGTGGAACTATTGGGATTTATTCACCCAATAGGAAATCCGATGTGGTGTTTTGGCTGCTATATAATTGTTTTGGCTATCGGTATTCGGCTAAGTGTCTGACACCCTTATTGTTGTGATGTGTGAAGTACAAGAGTAGGCCCTCATATCAAACCATGTATTGATAGTCATCATAAATTTGAGCCTCACGTAACTTTTGTATATCGACGATGTCATCCTAAACATCATGAAACCAACCTTATAACAATCATTTCTTAGGTTCCTTCTAAGACTTTTTCTCTTTCTTTTTCACATTCTTCTAATAAGAAAGATAATTAAAAAAATTATGCATGACTTGTTTTCTTAGTGATCAGCACTAGCTCTTTTTGTTTGTTGCATGCCCATTTTTACTTAGTCTCAAATTAAAAAATGGAACAAATAACCTCATCCATCATCCCCTCATCTAGCATCCTACCCTTTCTACTACTCCTTTTATCACTTACTCCTTGGTTACCCAACCTATCGTTTCCATGTTTTCTTTTAGTAAGCCCCATGGTTCATACCCATACCCATATCAAGACTAGTCATTCTATCTGCCACCATTCCTTCTCTTCCAAACCATCCACACCCCTATCTACCCGCCCCTCAAGGACCTCTAGACCCATTTTTATTCCCCGTGGATGTTTGGAGTTCCAGACCTCCTTGACGCTAACCATGTTTCTCTTCATGATCACCTCACCCATAAATCCACTCACCTTCCCTCGATGAACCTCCTCTCCAACAGAGATTTACTCCTACCACTCTCATCCCGAAACCATTCAGTCCTTACCTCTCATGCTTAATGCCTCCTTTCCCCGAGTCATGAATGAGTTAGCCCTAGCCTAATGTGAACACACGTCCCTTGAATATTCCTCCACATTCCTCTAACCCATCAATCTACTTAGTTATTTGTCCCCATCCCATCCAATGTAGCTCATACTAATATCATCCACTCATTCGTTATCCCTACTACATCTATTATTATCATTGATACCCTCACTCACCCCTTCAATAATCACATAGTGTGCTTCCTCCACTTCCTGAGCATTATGGTCAAAACTCGATGCCCATCCTTACATTGCAAATCCATGCTAATGTCATTTCTTGCATAGCCTCACCCTTCACATTCCACTCAAACCTATCAACCCCCACTCCAAAGTAATTTCCAACACATGTTTTCCCATCAATCGACCTACACATCTCAACCTCCTTACCATACACATACCCAATCAAACCCTCTTATCATTTACCAAAACCACCTCAATTTCAACCACCCATTTACATCCCTCCCCAAAACCCGTCTCACACCCTATCCTATCTCAACCTTTCAATCATCTTCCCCTTATCAACCAACTCCCTCAAGTCCTACATATTATCATCACTATTAACCTCATTCTCAATCCAACTCATCCACTTATTACATCCCGACCTCATCTATCGACTTCCCACCCATCTTGTTGGCGAGAAAATTTGTCAAGTGGACAAATTGGTGGGTCCTCCAATGCTTTAAGACTCTAGGTCCCTCTACTTTAATGGTGTGACTCCATTTATTATGTGTGGATGAAAATAAAAAAATTGTGGGTGGCCATGAGGTTGGGGATCCAACCGAGCACTCCATTGAACATGCAAAAATGCTTTTAATCTCTTGCGAGGGAGGACTATGCTAAAAAGGTGGGAAAAGGGGAGTGAAAAAAATAAAGGGGGATTCATATTGTAGGTAGAAAATCGATTCCTACAAGTATTAATCAGAAAGTGTAATCACATAAATAAGGAAAGAAAAAAACTATGCTTTGATATCAATGACGAGAGGAAACCATGCACACAAATTTGCAAACATTCATACGTTTTGGAAAATATAAAATCCTTCCTTGATTGACATTTTAGAAAAGTTGTACATTGAGCCAAATAGATGAATAATGTAAGAGGGGAAATAGAAGAAATCAGCTATCTCTTTTGTTCTCTCCAAGTAGTAATTCACTCTTGAGAATACAAAATTGACAACCCTTTGGAATGAGGGTGCCATTACAATTTATAAAACTAAGAAATATCTTTTCCTACCCCCCACACACCTTTCACTTGTCCTTTAGGACATGTGAATTTACAAATCCTTAGGAATGAAATTAAGTCCCCTTTTATTAATTAAGGGTGACTTATTACAATGTTTTCTAAAGTCACATTTAAATGAATAGGACGAACATCATGATTTCTCACAATGAAGAATTAGAAAGGGGGTAGAGAGTAGGGGATAGAATGAGAGAGGAGAAGGAAGAAAACATGCTCCCAAATCATGACTGAAAATGTCTCCACCTTTGTTAAAGATCTGTACTAAATAAGTTGAATATGGAAATTGGCCTCTATAACCCTCCATGACATTGTTATACTAATTGGAGAGCTCGATGAAGTTCTCTTTGAACAATATGCCCTTTTTGATGACGATGATCACAATTTGTCCCTTGCACATGATACACATACACCTCATACCATTGAATGAGTGTTTAAAAACACTATTTCAAGACCTCTCAAAGTGGGATTGAGATGAACACAAGCCTCACTCATGATGATGCATTCTCGAACTCTTAATGAGAATGAGGATCACTCTCCTATTCCTTAGGATTTCACAATTGTCATCCATGATATTTGAATTTCTGTCACCTACATCCATGTTCGTATATTGTGCCACAAGACTACAAAATTTTCCCTTTACCACTTTGAGAAGTGTGAACTCTTTCCTAGCTCACTCATGGGGTAAGTGTAGCAAATTGGGGGACCAAAAAGTGGACATAAAATCCTGAATTTTACAAAGCGCGATCGCGTTACTGTTTTGTCGAAGTTTGGGAAATTCCTAAAACTAAGACCGTGATCATGGTTTATAAACTATGATTGTGGTTTTAAAGCATGATCACAGTCCTTTGATACAAAAAAATAGTTGTGACCCTCATTTTTCCCCATCATTTTCTCCAAACCGCGCATTTTTTTCCATTGTTAACACTCACGCTTTGCATTACCCTTCTAAATTGCAATTTTTTTCGGATCATGATAATTTACACAATGTCACCGAGACGAAGAGGTAAGCCCTCATTTTTATCAATTTTCTTGCATTTTAGGTTTTTTTGTGGTTTTCATGGGTTTTTCAATCTTTTGTTTATGTATAATTTTTTTTTGTTATTTTAGTTGCTCGGAAATCTGCTAATCCTCCAATTCCTCCAAATGTTCCTCCACTTCCTCAAAACCTTCCAAATATTCCTCCACCTCCTCAAAACCCTCCTCCAAACATTCCTCTACCTCCCGTGGATCCTACTCGTCCCCACAAAACCACTAACAACCCAAGGTGATATCATTAAAAATCCAAGAATATAAAATGTCCATTTAAAACCTTATTCACACTATCGACAAAATCATTCCACAAATCCAAGACGCATGACTTTAGCCAACACACTTCGAACATTGATTGGAAAAGTTGATTATGTAAAAAGCTAAATAGATATATGCAATACTTTTAGAACTAGTTCTAGGCGTTGACATGCAAACAAATTATCACATGCAGTCGTGAAAGACAAATTTTTTTAGAAAATACCGCATTTGTGCATTATTTAGGAACCCCAAAACCAATGCCCCCCTCGCGACTAATTACAAATGCTTCCTATCCATTGGTGTCATGATGACAGATTAAGAATAATTTTTGGGACCAATGGTGGATGGTTTTTTATTATCCACCATACAACAACAATAAGGTTCCTCTTTATTTTTGAAGAAATTATATTGTGAGTTTGTGCTTAATGAGGTCCCCAATTATTTTGAATTTTATGGGTTTAATGGTCGAGGATGTGGCTCTGCACAAACTAGACCAATTACATGTATTATAGTTGGTCAAACTAGGATGCCCCATACCCAAAAAACCCCACAGCCCTTAATTATCCCTCCTACAGTGAAGGAGGTTGTGGAGATCGATACACTTGCATGTGTTGAGGTCTCTCACATACACTCTAGCCTAGCATAGTATCCAGATTGCATCTAGAGATGTTGATGGAGGCATCCGTTTCTAGCACACCACACCACCTGCGAGTCATGTGGTGCCTATGAAAATGTGGGTGAGACATCATTTTTGGGGTCATAGGATCTCTTTTTTATAGATGAGATGATGGTAGATGTTTTTGGAAGTGTTGTAAATGTCCCTAGTCTTTCACGGGTAAATGTCACACACACACAAGTTTATTTTTTTGAGATTTTAATATATATATACTTGATTGTGTCATAATTTTGTAAAAATAATATTTCTTTATTTTAAACAAAGAAGAGCTGGTCAAGGGCACATATGGTATGGACAACCTAGCTACCGCAGCCCATGCTAGAGTGTGTGTAGACGTAAGTTTCAAGTTACTTACATTTCAAAGTTCATTTGATTGCACATTTATTATTAAATACACATTAATGTTCGTGTATGTGTTTCACATGTGTTGGTCGTCAAATAGGACTTTTAAGAAGAGCAACAGTCAGGGGACAAGAAGTCCCTCCTCTTTAATGGGAGAGGTTCCCTTATTCGAAAAGAACTTATTTACAAATGTACAAAACATGATTTGTTGGTTAAACTTGGATATCACGAAAGTGTTTTCTATGAAGATCATCAATTACAAAAGGACTGAGGAACAAGAGTATGGGAAAGAGTAGAAAGGCAACATGCAGAATTATAGATATCAGAGTAATTCTTTATGTATGCGAAGTCACAGTAATTTGAAACAAGATCATTTGCGTTGCATAAAATAAGATGGAATTCGAGACACAAAGTTCTGTAAATAACATCTGCTAGAACACAAAGTTTCTTAACATAACATAGATTCATTAATCAAGGACACAAAGTTCCTTCTTGGTTATACAAGATCACCGTGCTTGCAAAATTGAAGAGTATGCAATCGGTAAGACTAACGAGCTTGAGACAAATGATCTTCACAAAGAAAATAAATGAAAGCTTAGGAATAACAGAGATCAGATAGACGAAGAATGGGAAAGTCCTTCTGTATTGATTTCTTTATAATCTATTTACACTTTTCAGAAAATAAGCCAAGTTCTTCCTCCTTTTTTTTTTTCTTGAATGGCGTGAAGAAGGCCATTATATAGCTTACAATCAGATTACTTTCAGAATCAGTTTCTTTAACCAAGAACAGTTAAAGACCGCCTATCGCAGTACCTCAACCCGTTGCAAAGAAAACGGCAAAAGAAATGGAAGAAGAGAAAAGAATGAGGAGAAGAAGACAGGTGGCCAGTCACTGGAGGGACCCACCGACTTCAGAATCCGCTGCTTGAATTTCCTTAACGTCTCACCATGTCTCGAAGTCTCATCCCAAGATGACAAAGTGTATGTCTTTGGCCAAACGATATAACCCGCGTCTTGAAAACTTCGTCCTTCTGCTAGTTGTTCTTCAGTTCTCCCAAGCCTCCTCCAAGATTTTGATCTTCATATTGATAGTAACAGAGCTGCAAACCAGGCTCGGAAAGGAATTTCAGAGGGAGGGGACACGCGCAGGTTTTCAAATTGCAAGGGTTCGAGCAAGGGTAGCATGGAAACAATGTAAGAATTGCAAAGGTGGCTTGCTCGTTACATAGCCGTTGAGGAGAGAGAAGGGTGATCAATGCGCATTAAATTCATATCTATTAGTTTGAAAACAACATATTCGGGTAGAGCGGGAAAAACTAAGTATGAATGGCATTAGGTTCACTGGGACATGTGAGACGCGAATGCGCACGAAACACGCTGCTCGGCCGATTCCCGCGAAACAGGAAGAAGACGCACAAATGCATTTTGGGACACTTGGGGTACGAAACGCGCAAGCACGTGGTTTGGGCATTTCGGCCAAAAATGGAACAACTTGCACTTTTTGAATTGGGACAGTTGGGACATGAAAGAGCGAAGTGCGCGATTCGAGCGTTTATATACTAAATTGGAACAAAGGCCCGTTTGAACTTGGGACATTTGGGACGAAAAGTTCCGAGTACGCGGTTCGGGTGAATCGGCCGAAATTGGAACAACTTGCACTTTTTGAATTGGGACAAATTGGGACATGAAAGAGCGAAGTGTGCGATTCGGTGTTTCGGTGTTGAAAAGGAACAGCAGTACAGACAATAAGTTTTGGGACACTTGGGACAAAAAGTTTCAAGTCGCGGTTCGGGGATTTCGCCGATTGGGGAAACGAACGCAATTTTGAACTCGGGACAGTTGGGGACGAAAACGCGTGGAGAGCCCAAAATGGAACAACTTCGGGATTTCGCCGACGTCGGGAATGAGTGCACTTCTAACTTAGGACACGCGGAAAAAAATGTCCGACAGCCCGAAATACATACAAATGACCCAAAATCGCAGACTTTTCTCAATTTCACGACTTCGGTACATTAGAGAAAACACTTAAACTCAAAATTTTGAAATTTTTTACTTTCATCAGAGCAGGGAATTTTGAGTGGACAACAACATGTACATACATATTAATATGTTTATCTTTTTTTTAAGAAGGATCCAGGAGGGACATCATCTCTGTGGGCAATGAGGCTACTTGGCTTTGCCTCAAAGTTACTTTTTACATAGGTTAGTTTCATGATTTTACTAGTTAATGTTCAATATTTTTAAATATTATTAACATACATATCTATACGTGTTATAGAATTTAATATATATGCATGAGCCTTAGCTCCTTACACCATTCTCCTGGACAACTTTCAATTAATGTTGATCTATCGATTGTTTGTACAACTTATGACCGCCACACAAACTCCTCTCTTTATGTAGACTGTGGAGGTTGTTGTTGATGTTTCCATAAGATCTCGGCAGATCCACTCACATAGGTACAATTTTTCAAATTTGTTAAATGTTGGATGAATGTTTTCTTATGAAATCTACAATATCAAATTGTACATGAAATATTTAATTTGAACTATTTATTTGTTTGTAGATCCGGTATGAATCAAAGTGCACTGTCATTTACCCCTAAACACTCCCTCGCGTTGTGAGTTTACCCTTGACCTGCAGCGTCAACGAAAATTGATAGGGATCATGAGATTGTGGTAATATTTCACATGCATTAAACTTTCTAAGTTTCTAAGTTATGAATGTATTTTCAATATATCCACTTCTTAAAAATTTAGGTGTTAATAAATTTATGTTTATAAATTTGCGAGGCTAAGTTACGGGCTTTGATGTGCCTATGACTAGACATGATGAAATCCGTAGTGCCTATTATCCATATTTCACCCCCCCAGGAAAATATTGGATCAACCATGACCTGCTACATTTAAAGAACCAGAGAAAACACGTTTAAATCTATTTAATGATTGTAAAAGGACTCAACAATGAAGTGGCGGGGATTGCGAAAGACTAAACGACCTTGTGCGTGAAGAAAGAGAAGAAATGACTCACCAATCGGGTCCGTGTCTTAAATCTATTTAACGGGTCATAGTTGGGCTCGAAATAGAATAACAGTTTCACGAGAGAAGCCAAGAATGAGGAGGAGAAGAAAAGAAAAATATCCCGAAGTCTTCGGGTTCAAAACAGTTTAGAACGAGTCCAGAAATTGACTAAGTATGGAGGAGGCAGTGAAGAGAGCCACGTGTCTACACGGTGCTTCTCCAAAGTTGAATCCAAAAAGGGAAGCTCAAACGAGTGTCAGGATTCCACGTGTCCAGAGCCCCAAAAATTTGCATAGCCATTGAAAAGTCTTTGACTAGGTAGGAAGGTGCTAGGTGTCGGCTTGACGCAAATCTGAAATGGGAGTCCAAGGCGGAGACTCAAACTCATGCCAGCCCTCCACATAGAAAATGGTCAACAGAGGTCAAAAGGTGGATAGGGCGGGCCTCAAAAAAAGGCTAAGTATAGAAGTACTAGTGGGGACTACCACGTGTCCAAGCGACGCATCTCCAAGGGTAGATCCAAAAGCGGAGGCTCAAACAAGCGCTAGTTCGCCACGTAGCCCAAGGTCCAAAAAGGTAAGGGAGAGGTTGTTGAAAAGTCCAAAGACTCTGCGAGGCTTCCAAGTGTCAACCCGATGCTCCTTCAAAGGAAAATCTTGATCGGGCTTTCAAGTGAGCGTGGAGCCTCCACACATCCAGTCTCGGAAACAAAGTCGGGTTGAATAGTCAATGCATGGTGGAAGGGAAGCGGAGAGTTCCAAGTGTTCGAACAGCGCTAACTTAAGATTCAAATAGAGAGAGGGTTTCTAGACAAGCGCTGCATCACGCATGTCCCCTCGGCCAAGAAATATGACCCCGCCGAGCAAAGGAATTAGCCAAAAACATAGAAATTGGGCAGGTGGCGGAGGAAGCGCCACATGGCAAGCCTAAACCAATAGTGCTAAGGTGGGCCATCGGGGGAAAGTTGGATTTTTTTCCTTTTTATTCCAAAGATGTAAAAGTTACAAAATGGGCCACAAATCTGCCCAAAGGGAAAAATTCAGATTTGAGCCCGAGTCAAGGTCAAAGCGGGAAACGAGGAATCGGAGAAAAGGTGAAAATTTTCCTTTTGTCAAAAAGGCACAAAGATGAAAATTGAAGTGCATCTCCCCAACCAACCAGAGGGTGCCACGTGTCCAAGCGAACGGCGGGGCCATGAGAGCTTTTTGGATTTTGTAATTTTTGCGAGAAAAGGGGGAAAAGATAAATTCTAGACCCACAAACCCAAATTTTGCCCTAATTTTCCTCCACGTGTCCCATATGAAAAAGGGGTCCGTTTTTCAAATTGTTTTTCCCACCCTTTTGTACGGACCCGATACAAACTTTGAAGGGAAAATATTTCGACTCAAGGCTCAAAATATTACAAATCTGACACCATTGGAAAGATCTCGACCTCGTCTACACCATGAAGATCTGAAAATTTAAGATCGGGGAGGTTAGGTGGGATAAAAATGGAGAAACATATTTAGGGCCATTAATGCAGGATCTATTTTTTCCCAACATCTAGATCGGATTCGACTTGATCCGCCGCTTTCCTCCTCCTTCGAGGTGCCAAACCAGTAATTGATACATAGATAGATTTGGGGACATATTTTATAAGAGCCATTAATAGCGGTGGTTGAGCTTGGAACTTTTCCCACGTCTCTCTCTTTCTCCCCTCCGTGTTGAATCTATAAAAGTAGGGTCAAGACTCATTGTAAAGGGTCGACATTCTTTTTTTTTTGTAGGCTCCTTTTCCTTCCGGCAAAGGAATTCATGGAGTTCAGACCTTCCATTTAAATTACAAATGCATTTCCCGCCTTTTGGCCATTGTAATGCATTGTATCAATCAAAAGCAATAAAACACGTTTTTAATTGGTTTTAGATCCTTTCTTGTCTCCATTGCTCTCATTTGGTATTTCATTATAAATCAAGTTATTTTTGCTTGGTTATTGTATGAATTTTGTTGGTTTTTGTCTATCGAAAAACTAATGTTCATCATTCCTTCGGTGCATCACCTTGTAGCTTAGTTTTAATTTCTTGTATACCTTTTATCCATGTCTCCTGGTAAAAATTAGATTAGGTTTAGGAATAGGTCCTCTGCAAGTTTCCACACATGCACCCAAACAAAGGAATAGAACCAACCTTTAATCTAGAGATTTTTCCATCTCGCAAAGTCCCACACTTTGGGAAAAAAATTCAATGTTATGTGGATCACACCAAATGACTCTGCCTTAGAAAAGCATATCACTACTCATTTGGGGGTACTTTGTGATTTTGCACTAACAAAGGCCATCTCCTCCACTACATCTATAGGCCGTGGACATGCTTCTACTAACAGGCCAAGAGAGGGAGGATGGTTCATGATTCTTCATAGGATGTATAGATATATATATTCCATCTGGACATGTGATACATACATTTTTGTATGCCTATATATGGATTGATATCTATGATCTTGTGTTGGATATTCCATGGAGACGTGTATATAGTCTTATGTGATTATGTGGTCCTACATATATGGCACACTTAGTTTGATGCATTATTCTTATATTTTCGAGACGTGGCACCGCTCAAACACATGTGCATGTATTCCATGTGTATAAGATATATTATATACATATATGGATTTTGTTCTCGGACCACTATGATATAATTTTTATGTTCTTGCAATCTCATGTGTTGATATTTTTCCATACTTATATTTGACATATGATCACATTTGATGATGTGTGACATTTTAGTAACATGTGATTTGATGATGTGTGACAACATGATTTCATTAAATGACATGTACTGTGATGATGTAATGACATGATCTGACATCTTTGTTGCACTCTTTCTAGACCACACACACACACACACACACACACACACACACACACACACACACACACACACACACACACACACACACACACACACACACACACACATATATATGCTTCATAATCATCTTTGTTTCTCTTTGTGGTGGATGAAGATAGGAAGTTTTCACATAAAAATGTGTCCATTAAAGTGATATGACATCATAATCATCTTTTTTTCGCTTTGTCACACATATGAAATGTCTTTGTAATTTCATATATATGTTTCTTGTAATCATGTCTTTGTTTCTCTTCATATGCTTCATGCAATCATGTCTTTGTTTCTCTTTATATGTTTCATGCACACTCATGTCTTTGTTTGTGACCTTATTCAATCTCTTTGAATGTTTTTCATTTATGAAGTTCACTATTGGTGCAATCAGTAGGCAATGAACAAAATCGAGTAGTGACAAATCATGCCTCGAGACATCATGGGGAGTGAACTGCCACTACCAACAAGCATCCGATTGAGGGGTATACACCTTTAGGTGTTATGGCGGGATCCAGGAGGCCCAGCTTTGATTCGACCACCCGATCCGGAGCCAAGAACCCTTCCCTATTGATCCCAATTCACATTTTTAGCACAAACTTCTAGTAGTCACAACTTGGTGCTCGGTCATCCAAACCGAGAACCATCTAAGCCAAAACTTGTGCAATGGAGGCCTCTAATCGTACCCAAGAATTCAGGGTTATGGCATTCCTTGAGCCTTTGTGGCATAATTATTTGCAAACTATCCTTTTTAGGCAGTCTTAGGCAATGAACAAAGCCGAGTAGTGAGAATTCATGCCTCGGAAGATCGTGGCAGAAAATTTTCACCGCCAACGCATCCCGATTAGGGGGTATATTCCTTCAAGTGCTATGGTGGGCTCCAAGTAGGCCCGGTTCGAAGTTGGGCCACCTGATCCAGAGCCAAGAACCCCTTCCCTATTGATTTAAGTTCATGTTTTCGCACAAACTTCAGGTAGTCACAACTTGGCACTCGGTCATCCAAATTGAGATTCGTCTGAGTTAAAACTTGAGTGAAGGAGGCCTCTAATCGCACCCAATAATTCAATTATATGGCATTCCTTGAGCCTTCATGGCATAATGTTTTGTAAACTACCTTTTCTAGGAAGTCCTAGGCAATGAACGGAGCCGAGTAGTGAGAAGTCATCCCCGGATGTCATAGAGTGAACCGCCACCACCAAAGCAGTGTCTACTTGGGGGTATACACCTTCAGTGTTATGGAAGGCTCCAAGTAGGCCCAATTTGGAGTCGACCACCCAATACGGAGCCAAGAACCCCCTTCATAGGTACATAAATTGTTGTTAGTTGTTTCTCTTTGCTTAGAAAATAATGAAATCTTCTCTTAGCTTCGAGAATATAAAATTCCTTACTAATAATGCCAACCATGTGAAGGTAAAAGCTTTTATGGCACCACTAACTTGCATAAAAGTGTTAGTCAAAGTAGTTTAAGTTGAATCAAAACCATACTAGATATATACAAAATACACAAATTTTAAAAATAATATGAACTTGAATCTAGTAGATAAATTTAAAAAGTTCAAAGAAATATATACCGATTTGAGCATGTAAACTCATTCCAATGAACCATCAAGATAAGATCTACTCTTAATAGTGGACAATATTTCTTCATGATATGATAAATTGAACCTTCCAAAGAATCTTTTTATCGGCCTTCCTCAATATCTATACAAATGCTAGATATTTGTCGCTAGAACTAGATGCGATTATAAGAGTATTTTCCTGTGTGTCTCAAAGTCTTCAAACACCCAAATAGAGGAATTTTTTAATGGATACTATCGAAGCCAAGTTCCAGTTTCTACCACTAACCTTGTAGGGTACTCAATATCTTCACCATCTATAAAAGAAGAAGGAAACTTCTTTCTTTCCTCTATGTAATGACATAAGAAATAGTTTGTTCCTTCTTCATTGTCTTCTATCGCAATAACTGAAAAACATGTCCTACAAAAATAGAGGTTTCAACTCAAATTTAAATTACATATTAATTTCAATGGACATAACTCAATACAAAAATTATAAATAACCATTTACCTTTTCGCACCAAAATTGAAATGTCGTCAAAGTCCTCGGATATTACAACTTCATCTGGAGAAATAAGTTGTGATGCATGTGGAAGTTGATAACTGGGAAGTGGAGTTAGAGGCCTACAAATCCATCCATCCACCCATTCTCATCAATCACATTTAATAGTGAAAATTCAATACAAGATGCACAAAAACACACCAAATTTCTTGTCCATGTGGCCCACGAAGTGGCGTTTGAGCTACAAAATGAGTGTAGATCATTGGACCTTGTGAGTATCATGGAATCCTCGTGGTTAGAAATTTTTTTCCTCTATCAACCAAAAATATATGCGAACTATGGAATTTTCTTGAGAATCATGGGCCATGTTGTCAATACACCATTCCACTATACTCTTTGTAACTTTCAATTTAACACCATCTTTGTACTTCAACTCTTCTCTTGTAAGAGATCTTTTCACACATGCCCTATACCATCATGCTCTTCTTTTCCATGTCTAACCTCGGTGAAAATACAAATATGTTGCACACCCATCTTAAATTGCATTCTGCTCATCCAATAAAATATTTGTGCATTCTTAAACTGAGACGTGTAATTATCTAACCATATATAATGTTGATTGAAGTGGATGCCCCTATCAGACAAGTTTTCATAAAATAACTAGAAACGCCCTTGCACAAATTCAGTAGAATGAGTTTGATCATCATTGATATAAAAGTGGTACTCTCTTAAAAAAATTCCATCATTCTCTATACTGTCAGGAGAATGTATAAATGTTATATGCACAAAAATGACAACCAGTACTGAGTTGTAATATTGCGATTAAACCTCCATTTGTGGTTGCAACATGTAATTCTCTATAAAATTGACCACTGAAACAATAATACCAATAGGAATTTTGTCCTTGCATATCTTTAATTATTCATCCAACCATTGAGCTCTATGTGTATGCTTAACATACTCATAAAAATTTCATCTTTAAATTCTCTCATAAATTGAAGAACATGTATATGTTATGTAACTAGCTCACACCTTGTTTAGACTCCTTTCCATCTTTTAATTAGTATGGTACTAATTTATATTATTAAACCCAACTAAATTATGTCCTATTGCACCTCCAATTTTCTCATGGATACAAATTTCCAATTTAGGTACTCTGCCACACATACCACAACTTCCATCTAAACAATCCTTACTATAAATATTTTTTCCAACTTCTCTTTCATAAAATATTGTAGGAATGAAATCCTGAAGATATTGGTGGAACTTGAACACCACATTATAGAAATATAGTTTAAGATTGTAAATAAGAACAAATACATTGAAAATTATCATAATGCATCACAAATTCAACATGTTTCCTACAACAATAAGTGGTGCAAGCGTGGTTTATCTTCACTTAGAATGGTTTCAACATTTCAAAAAATGTTGACTAATTTTAATTTATGGATGCTCCTATTAAAACTTACGAAAAAATTAATTTCGAGTCATATCTAAGAAATGCTTTGGATGTGGTTCACGATTAGTAGAACCAACTCTTCATTTTACAACATCTCTTGTATTAGGTGAAACTCTAGTGTTACCATGCCAAAATTGAACAACTTATCTTATAGCATCATATATATATTTGTCTTTATGTGGTGCTCTAGTAGAAAATGCCCAAAAATCAAGTGTTATTGGGTGATTGAAGAATATTATGCCTTTCAATTGCTTTCATTAGAGTTTTTGATTAACTTTCAACATTAGCTTGTTTACCTAATCAAACGTTGTATTTTTGTTTATTCACTTACAACACTAGTAGCAAGTACACGACACACGACATTACTATCCCTTGTGCATCTCTTGACACCAACAATATGATATGCATCATGTATGTTTTCAAAAATTACAAAGGTTTGACCACATATATTAGATGTTGTCAATTCTAAGGTGTTTAATGTAGGTCTCATTTTATTCAATTTTATCAAACTAACCAACTAACATCTTTGGGAATCATTTAAAATTTCAAAATGAATATCCCAAATTTTAGTGGCTTTTCTTATGATTTTCCATTCAAATTTTTTTAGACATTGATTTCAAAATATTCTTATCAATTTCAATAAAATAATTAGGTCTCTTTCGTAAAATCCTAGGAGGTGTTTTTGCCAAATTTTGGTTGTTTAAGGTTTCAAAATAAATTTTTGGATTCACATTTTCATTGTCTCCTTCAATTTCAACATCAAATACATCATGAGTATTTAATTCATCTTCAACATTGATGGTAAAAACATTATCGGGTTCCTCATTTCTTAAAATAGTAGGGTTGAAGATGAACTTCTTCTTGATTCACAAAGTTTTCACATTTGCTCTAAATTTTGTAATCTTTTTCCTTTAATTACTCTGGTGTTTTTTTACTTGATTTCCTTTTTGATTATCTCCCATGATGTTTCAATCAATGTAGGATAACTCTAAATGATGTAGGGCACCTTAAAAATGGTAAAAAAAGCTTAGATGACAAGAAAAAAGTGCGAAAGTGGCAAAATTTTTGCGTAAATTCATAAAATCAAAGTCAAAGAATAAAATCACATGGTGAATTGGATGTTGGGATTCATATAAATATAATTCTAAGAACCATGATCATGGTTTATAAACCACAATCATGGTTCTTTTACCAATAGATCAATTTAGAACCGCGATCACGGTCCTAACTGTATCATCAAATCTGACCCTCAAGGCTCAGGAAATCTCTATTTTTCTCGAACCTAAGCTTTGGGAGGTCATTATGGCATGTGAAATTCCAAAAACATAAAATTTTCTCTTCCGCAGACTTGAACCATGCCGAAAATTGAAAACATGTCACAAAAATGGTACCATCACGTAGGGGAGATTGTTAGCTTTGTAGAAATATTGATTTTAAAGTGAATATAATATGATAAATATCATTTTATAATTTTTTACTAATAGTAGGTCTTTAAGACACTTTTTCTCGTGAATGTTCATGTCTACGTTTAAGACTAAACTTTTTTTCACTTGTCAGAATGTGATAAAACCTATACCATCCCAACCGTGGCAAAATTCTATACACGTTAAAAAAAAATTTGATTTCAATATTTTTGATGAAGTTATGGTGGGAAAATGGAAAGTGCTCCATTTTCTTTATGTTTTCAGACCACTTTCATAGAAAAAATCATATAAAAAAATTGCTCAAAAAAATACAAAATAAAATCCATCCCGAGATAGAGGCGACATCTAACTTTTCACCAAAGAAAAAAATAATCAAGTTTTGGTCATCCAAATCGTGGGCAAACTGGACTATAATATCATAGGTTTTTAAAAAAAAAAGCATTAAATTTTGAGTGTTTAATATAGCTAAATTGTCCGTAGTTTAGAAACTAAATTATGGATGCTACAATTCATATTTATATAACTTTTTCTAATTTTGAGTGCATGCATTGCTAATAATCCCTACAAGTTGATATTTTGTTGTTATTTGCAATATGATGTCCACTTATGACCCCTTTTTGGCCCCCCAACTTGCTGCACTTACCCCATGGTTTACTTGATCTCGGCTTATTGTGTTTAACTAGTTTGGCCTACTTTGAACGATTCACTGAGTTTGCTCAACTTGCTTCCCTAGGGGAGAGCGAATGACCTCAACCTGGTCGAAGGATTATAAAAATGGTCTTGGGAGCACTTGAATATTTTTGCATACTTAACTAGACTACCCAATGCCTTGGGATCTTTCTTGTTATGCCTTATAATGTTCTCTTCCGCCTTTGTTAACCATTGTAACAAAATTGATGTCTCCAATCCTTTGTGAAGGATGAATCACCTTCCTAAAGCAATGCCATCATCCTGAACCCTATGAAGATGCCGGTAAGGTAGAGAAATGGATGGAAACTAAGTCCATTTCCACTTTGAATGAGAATTTACTATTTTTAGTAAATTTCTATTTCACTTTCTTGACCTTGGAACACCTTCAATCACCTTTCTCATTCCTTTAAATGTTCACCGAAAACTCTGCCTTTGCAAAATTTACCTTCTGTGAAGATTTTCTATTTATAATAAGATCTTGTGTAGAGACTTAATATTTTTTGAAAGTGGCTTTCAAATTCATTTTTGATGAAATCAACTTTTTTGATATGGGTTTTTCTTCTTCATCTCACATATGAAATTTTAGCTCAACCCAATCTCTAGAACATGAGAAAATAAATTTCTAAAATTTATGATCGTGGAAGTGGGGTTTTCTCACTGCAAAAATATGGGACTGTGCATGTAAATTATTTCACTTGGATCTTCAATTCACCTGTAAATTTAGATGAATGTAAAAATCCCATGTCAATTTGTGCATCGGTCTTCAAGTTACGAAGATTTTCACTTCGCAGGTTACAGAGTCATTATGGTGGGAAAAAATGTACGTGCCTTTGAAATTTGTAATTTTTTCATGAGATTTTTTTTTTTGAGATCATGGATGGATGGTGAAATGGATGCAAGAGATAAAAATGCAATGGAGGAATTTGGAAAAATTTCACCAGAGTTTCGGGTGCAAATGGAGGAATATGGGTGATAGTGAAAAATTACCAAGTGCGGAATATATAGGCTTGGATACCTTGAGGGAGGGTGTGTATTTTTGTTTCCCCCTTATCCCCTTGGAAAGTAATGATGGGGACACAAATTTTTCCCTCATCCTAGGATGACACTTATCACGCATACAAGAGATGGAGAGGGGGCTAAGAAAATGGTCAAAAGGAGCTAAATGAAGCCAATGGGGTCACATGATGTGTCTATAAAGCTTATTGTGGGGAAGTGCATTTTTAAGTCCCCCTTGTCCCATTGGAAAGTAAAAATGGGGAAAAAATTGTGCATTATCCTCACGCTACCACGTGGCATTAGAGAAAATGACTAAGTATTAGACAAGTACCTTGGGTGACAACTTGAAAATGACATATCCCAAGCTCTAGGATGAATTTTTTGAAAATTATTTATATTATCTTGAATAGAAAAGGAATTTTGAGAAATATGGGATGGATATCATGCCTTTATTCTTCTTTAACCCCTCTCAAAAAAACCCTTTTTCTCGAGATCACCAAATGTACTTGCGAAGAATGAGTTTTATAGAAAAATACATCGACTTGTGAAGAATCTAAGATTACACCATGTAGAGGACTGAAATAGTTTTCCACTCATATTTTTTTAAGATATTGACTCATTTTGGAGTTCTCAAAATCATCTCTCGAAGCTCATGTGATTTTCCATGGTGTAAGTTCCTTCAACCTCAAAACCCGCTTTTGATCAATTTTCCCTGGGCTTTCAAATATTTCCAAAATATTTAGCAATAAGTTTTGCGATGATCCTAGATCTTGAATATGCCTCCTTAATGGATTTGGGCCTTCAACATAACTCCGTGGGGTGTCCACTTATCTTAGAAATATTGATGATAGCTCTTCCTAAGCTTGTTTGAAAATATACCTTGAGAGACATTGCCTCGCAGGTACTTAGTTGATATTTTTCTCCCTAAATTTCCTATGGGGAAGGGTGACACACACACACATGAACCACTCGGAAGGAAGATAATACTGATACAAGGGATAGGTTGACTGTGAGGGTGCTTGGAAAGGTCTACAATGAAATTTTTTGACATTAGGGTATAGTTTTCCTATTTTCAAGTGGAATTTTTCCCTTGAAAAAACACAGACAATAACTGATATCAATTGGGGACTCATTATGGATTATAAAAGAGAAGACAAGATGAGAAGGAAATATAGAATCTCAATTTATAAATCATACCAGTGCCTTATCCATTAGGATTCAAAGAGTCACAAAAATTAACAGATAGCTTGGAAGGAGCACACACAAACACACACACACACACACACACACACACACACACACACACACACACACACACACACACACACACACACACACACACACACACACACACACACACACACACACACACACACACACACACACACACACAAAAGGAAACATACAACACAGAAAGGGAAAAAAACACATAACAATGAAAGGGAAGCACACCTAAATCACCTATGGTACAATTTGGGGGACAACTCGCTTTCATCAAAGCACTTTCCTTTTTTAAAAGCTATCCCTGAAGGGGTAACTCTGAATGATGATTTTCTGCAAAGCCAATGATCGATTCAAGAAATTAGCATCCTTTCATCAACTACTTATGAAAGTCAGGTGCTTTCATGATTTTTTGTGTACTTTGGAGGAGTGAGCTTAAATGATATTTTCGATGCTCAAAGCTTCATTCAGAAATTCCATTGCCCTTATTATTTTTGAAATTAGTTTTGGAGTGTAAATTATATTTTGTTATCCCCACACTACTAAATTTTCATTGATCATCTCATTGTTTCCCAAGGCTGATTTTTGTTTGAATAGTTTGATTATCTTGATATTCTCCTTTCCCAAATTCATGTTCATGGACATTTTTTCCATAAGAAGCCTTAAATCCATCTTTTTGTTCCATATCATTATGAGGTGTTTGGATATTGAATGGAGGATAAAAAATAACCTCATACCCATCTTGTATGGCCATAGCCTAAGTCAAGAGGTCAAGAATTATCTTGGGATCTTCCATACCTTATGTCACTTCCAAGATTTCTTATATGGAGTCCTTCTTTGGAATTTCCAAAATCTCACCCTTACATTCATTTGAAGGATCTTCATTTTGAAATTCAAGGCAACCATTTGGAGGAATTACTTCATCATTTTGAGGCTTATTGCATTCCACTACTTCTTTGTCAAAGGGAGCCTCAACTTCAAGGACCTAAAAACTCTTTTTCTCAAATTTTTCATCATAGAGAGAATTATTGTATTCAAACGAGATAGGAGAAAACTTCAACTTCATCATTACATCCATCACCCATTAGCTTAGGAGGGACATCATATTTTTTACCTTGCTTTACTTCATCATGACCAATTTTTTAATCGATTGAGAAACCAGAATCGGATTCATGTTTGTCTTGTAAATCCATATCTTGCATCATGAGGTCAAGGATTAGTTGAGGGTATTATGTTTCTTCTATAGATTCTAGGAGAGTTTGGTGGCCTTGTTTCTTCATGTATGACATGATCAATGGAATATTCATCCTTGAATGGGAACAAGAACATCTCCTCATCATGGGTAAGCACATAGGCTGATTTATCACCTTGAAATTCATCAAGAACCATTTCAACATCCTCATGGCTTGCATAAATCAGCAACTCAAGGCTACCCTCTTACAACTCAAAATTTCTCAACACTTCTTCAAGATCCATACCCCCTTGGAAAGGGATGTTTGGTCCTATCAAGATGGGAATATCTTCCTCCTCCTCAGATATTAGGAAAATATTCATCCTCTCACTATTTTGGTATATAATTTTATCTCTTAGATTTCCTACCTTTTGCACCATGTACATCATCTTCTTCTCTAGAATCAATTTTTCCATATCTCCCTTAACCGGAATGGTTGTAGAAGACCAATTCATTTGGATTTTTCATCCTAAATTTCGGCAAAAGATTATACTCAAAAACATTCCAAATGAAGTTGGAATGTCTGCTACTAAGATCATCATTGACACCTTCTTGTGTGGAAATTCGCGAGAGCCGCTTGTGTATCATTTGTCCTTCCCTATAAGTGGGACTTCCTTTAACTCCATGGAGTAACAAGAGCCACAAGCCTTAGTGAAGGTTAGTTTGAGAGCATTGAAACCTTCATAGGTATTATGTTGTCGAGGAACTTGAATCTATTATGCAATTATTCAATCTGTATTCTCTAATGAGAAGAGAGACATAAAAAGGATCGACCTTATTAGTCTTTGATGCACTCAAAACAATCATGTTTTGTGATGAAGGCATGGGTAGTGTTGGTAGTAGGGCCTTTGGGATTTGGGTTTGTGGTGTTAGAATTCGGATTACCACCCTTGAAATGATTGAAAAACATTTTGAATTGATTTGGGTGCATTTACAAATATTCGACTTCAAAATCAAAACTTTGGTTTTTTCCGCATGTTTAATGTAATCAAATGGAGCAGATGCAGACATGGGGGATGAGGAAACCACTTTAGAAGTTATGATAGGTTTTAAGTGAGGGAGGATGTTTGGGAAGGATGTGTTTGGAAAGAGGATATGATTTTGAAGGTAAATTAGGATCTCTTGAAGGGTTATATTTTTAGGAGTAGAGTTAGATTTAGAAGGGGCATTGGAAGACTTACTTGGAATGGTTGGTGAATTTTTTCTTGTTAGGGATCTAGTTTCTCCAATGCATACTCCATGGATGGGTGGAAGTGGATATCACTTGATTATTTTATTTAGTAGAGTCATCACAAGAGGTTCCTCTATCTTCTTCTTCACATTAGTAGTGGAGGAAGAGCTCCCTTTTGACCGAGAGCCAAAAAATACCACACATGAGAAACTAGGTGCATCTTCACACCATCTTCATCACCTCCATAATATTCATAGAATATAATTTATGCATACATCTCTACTTCTTCAACCTCTATAAAATCATTGCCTTCACTTTCTTGTTCCATCTCTTCTTCATCTTATTGAGTTCTACAACTTATATTAACAAGTGGAGCCTCCAAGGAAAGCCTTCAAGTGCTCCTCCGTGGTTTGATTTATGCTTGGAATTTGATAGGATTCTCATTGGAAAATTTCTCTCTTCATTGTTGTCACTTTGTTTACCTATTTTTGTATAATGGATCCATTCTCTCATCTTTGGGATGTTGAGCCCTATATTTCCTTTAATGAATTTTTATTTTTATGGATAGATGAGGTCATCTTCAACTTCAATGGTCATTCCTTGTGCTTATGTGTGATTCCTTGGTTGAACCCTTTAGAGAAATAATCCTACATCCGATGATTGACAAATGATGAAGAACCTTTCACGTTTTCATTAGAGGGTGTATCTTCCAGAGTCATCCTCTTGAGCAACCTATTGTAGTGAGCTACGAAGTACCTCATAGCCTCGTTAGATTCCTTATTTATTTGAGCCACCTATACTAGGAGGTCTTGACACTCTTTGGTAGATTTGAATATTTCTTTGAACCTATATTTAATGTCCTCCCAACAGTGATAAATCTAGCCAATATGAGGTAGAACCATTAAATTGCCTTGTCTTACAGATATTCCATGAACAATCTCACAGCAACATCTTTGTGTTTGATCCCCAGAATTCCACATGATGTTATGAAGGTAGAGATGTGTTCTTCAGGAAGTTGTGTGTCATCACCTTTGAACTTTGGAAATTTCTTGTGGGAACCTATTGGTAGATTGTGAAGAGGAGGTGTAAGAGCGAGTGGACTTGTATTCCTTCCCCATGAAACAATGGGTTGGGGTATTTCTGCTTCATCTTCCATTATTACTTCTACTTCTACTTTTGTTTCCAAAACTCTTCTCCTTATTCTTCTTCTAGTTCTTGTTCTTCTTCGTCGGGTAGTTCAATGTTCAACGGTGGTTGAAAAATGGGAGAATTTATAGGGGAGTATTAACAAGAGTTTTAATGGGATTACCAAGAGTACCACTTGATGAATTAGATGGGGATGAGGCTTGAGAGAAGTAGTATGGATTATCTCGATTTTTTTGTTGATTTTGCAAATCCTTGAAAATAGGATCAACAATTCCCCTCAACCTATTGAACTTGGTATATCTCCTTTCAGATTGAGTTTTGGAGAAAAATCCTATAAATAGAATATGAAAGGAAATTTTGGGATATGAAAGGTCATTCGCAAGAATCAACAATGGATCTTTTAGCAATGGATTTCCATCAATTCTTTTTTTTTTTAATTTTTGATTTTTTATTTGATTTTTGGATATATGTTTTTATTTATTTTTGGTTCGTATTTTGGGTGCAAAATTTGACAATTCGACCCCATGGTGGGTTCTAAAAAATGTTGGCATGAGAAAATTTATCGGGTAGACAAAAATGGTGGGTATCCACCAATGCTCGAGACTCTAGGTCCCTATACTTGAATGGTGTAATTCCATTTCTTTTGCGTGTATGAAGATAAAAATATGTGGGTGGCCAAGGTTTGGGGATCCAGCGGAGCACTCCATTGATATGCGGAAAATGCTTGCAATCTCTTACAATGGAGGAATTTGCTTTGAAAAGGTGGAAAAGGGGGAGTGTGAAAAATAAAAGGGGAATAATATTGTAGGTAAAAATCAGATTCTGAAAGTATTAATTAGAAATTATCATCACACAAAAATAGGGAAAGAAAAACAACTATGATTTGATATCAACGATGAGAAGAAACTATGTACACAAAGTTACACACATTCATGCGTCTTGGAAAACAGAAACTCCTTCCTTGATTGAAATTTTAGAAAATGTGTACATTTAGAGAAATAGAGGAATAATGTGAGATGAAAACTAGAATAAATCAGCTATCTCTTTTTTTCTCTTCAAGTAGCAATTCACTCTTGAGCATAAAAATCGGAAACCCTTTGGAATAAGGGTGTCATTACAATTTATAGAACTTAGAAATCTCTCTGCCTTTGCCCCCACATGACCTCGGTGACTTTTTGAATACTTAGGAATGAAATTAAGACCCATTTTATTAATTAAGGGTGACTTATTATAATGTTTTCTCAAGACACATTTAAATGAATAGACAAACATCATGATTTCTCACAACGAAGAACTAGAAAGGGGGGGTAGAGAGAAGGAGAGAGAATGAGAGAGGAGAAGGAAGAAAACATGTTACCAAATCATGACTAAAAATTTCTTACCTTTTATTGAAGATATGCACTTGGAGAAGTTGAATATGGAAATTGGCCTTTGTTAACCCTTCATGACATTGTTCTACCGATTGGAGAGCTCTAATGAAGTTCACTTTGAACACTATGCCCTTGTTGATAATGATGATCACAAATTTCCCCTTGCACATGATACACATACACCTCAGACCATCGAATGAGTGTTTAATAACATTGTTTCAATACCTCTCAAAGTGGGATTGAGATTAACACAAGCCTCGTTTATTATTATGTATTCCGAGATCTCTTAATGAGAATGAGGATCGCTCTCCTATTCCTTCGGATTTCACATTTTTGTACACGATATTCAAATTTCTTGACACCTACATCCCTATTTCACATACTATGCCATAAGATTAAAAAATTTACCCTTTACCTCTTTGAGAAGTGTGAACTCTTTCCTAGCTCACTCATGGCTTACTTGATCTGGCTTATTGAGTTCAACTAGTTTGGCCTACTTTGAACAACTCACTGAGCTTTCTCAACTTACTTCTGGGGAGAGCGAATGACCTCAACCTGGTCAATGCTTATAACGATGGTATTGGGATCAGTTGACCCTTTTACACACTTTACTAGATGGAAAAATTCCTTGGGAGCTTGCATGTTATGCCTTATGCATGTTATATTCTCGCCATTGTTCACCATTGTAACAAAATTGATGTCTCCAGTCCTTTATGAAGGATGAATCACCTTCCTAGAGCAATGTCATCATTTGGGACTCTTGTGAAGATGCCAAAAGGTATATAAATAGATGGAAATTGACTCCACTACCATTATTTGTTAGTGCGAAGTGTCCCTCCTTTTCCTCCTTCTCCTCCAAGGATTTCTCGATTCTCCACCATTGGTCGCTTATTAAACTTCCTAAACTCCGGATCAATTGTTCGTAAAGGGCTCTCTCAAATTGAAAAGATGATTCTAAGGAAGAAAACCAGTGGCGTCCTCCTCTAAAGGGGCACTTTGAAATTAAACTTTGACGGAGCTTCCGAGGTAATCCAGTTTATCTGGGTCAAGCCGCATTCTCGTGAGATGATCGAGGTCACCTCATCTTTGCTGGATCCTTCCCTCTCAAAGAGGGCACTTGTAATACCGCTGAAGCCCAGGCTCTTCTCGAAGGGGTTAAGATGGCAGCACATCTTGGTTGTTCAAATTTATGTATCGAAGGGGATTCCCAAATCCTTATCTTCGTTGTTTCGCAGGAGCCTCCCCGTCGTGGAAGATGAACCTCCTCATCCCTCCTATACTACATTGGCTAGGTAAATTCCATTCCTGGAATATTTCCCATAATTACCGGGAAGCCAATCGGGCAGCGGACTTCTTGGCTAACTTCGCTATCGACAATCCTTCCGCTTGCATTTCCTCCAGCGATGCTCATGTTTGGCAAGGTTTTTCCCTTCTTCTCTCCCAAGATCGAGAGGGTACCTGCGGGTAACCTGTCAGTGACTCCATAGCGTTTGGTAGTTCCCTCGTGCGTGTTGTCTTCTCCCCCTTCTTTCGGCGGCGTTCTTCCTTTCTACTGATGCACTCCTACATGAGGTTCTGGCCTCTTCAGTCACGTCCGCGCGCCCCTTGTCTGCTCTTTCCTCCCGGGGTCGCTTCATCTCTTCTCTCACACGCTTCATGTTCCTTTATTGCCGCTTTCCAGGCTTTATTCTTTCGGCTCTTGTTCGGCTCTTGTTCGGTATCTTCTTGACGCTATGCCCTTCGTTGGCTTCCCTTTTGTGGCCCTTCGGGGCAGTTCCGCGAACTGGCCGACGTCTCAGCCATTGACAGGCGCCGTCTTGCAATGATCTTCAAATTTTCTACGTCTGAAGAGGCCGAAGCCATCGAAGCTATCCTCGGAGATTCCTACCGTTACTATGCTCATCGCCCCAGACAGATTCTGACATAGCTTCCACTTTCGTCTCTTTCACCTGCTGCTTCACTCTAACACGGCGGATGTCGAACGGGTCGCTTTGGACCAAATCTATGTAGTTCACTGCGTCGGCCTACAAGAACAACTCGTAGATTTCTCACTTCCGGATCCACTGTTGTGGGTGGAGGAAGTCGACGAGCTGGCCATCGGTTCTGGTCGGGACATCCGTTGGCTCAGTGGGCAGTACAGAGATTTGGTCACTTTCACTCAGAACTTTCATCCATCTTTGGACCAGCGCTTTCTTCCGGTGGTCGATATTGAAGCGGCCCTCTATCCTCTTCACTCCGCAGTGGATCAGTTGAACGCACTTAAGGATCGTGCTTTGCCAGCCTTCAATTTCTTGTTGCATGCGGCCTCTTCTCGCGCTGGCCCTTCTTCTGGTTAACTGGTTGTAGCCCTCATCCTTTTCGTGGCGTGTTTGTTTCCTTTGTCTCAGCATCCTCTTCCTCCCCTCGTTTTCCATTTTCTTCTACCTCCTTCTCTCCACCCGTCTTCCCTCTTCTCTCCTCTTCTTCTTGTTGTAGGGTTGGGGTCCCTCTCCCCACCGGTTCATAGCTCCGGTTAAAAGCGTTTACCAATCAAATATATATATATATATATATATATATATATATATATATATAGTAAATTGTTATTTCACTTTCTTTTGGAACACCTTTGATCACCTTTCTCATTCCTTTGAATGCTCACCGAAAACTTTACCTTCGCAAAAGTTGCCTTTTATGAAGCTTTGTTATTTATAGTAAGCTCTTATGTAGAGACTTACTATTTTTGGAAATTGGCTTTCCTGAATTCAGATTTTGATGAAATCAACTTTTCTCGATATGGTATTTTCTTCTTCATCTCACATATAAAATTTTAGCTCAACCAATCTCTAGAATAGGAGAAAATAAATTTCTAAAATTTGTGAGCATGAAACTAGGTTTTCTCGCTGAAAAAAATCCAAGTCATGCATGTAAATTCTTTCACTTGGGTCTTCAATGTGCCTAAAAATTTATAGGAATGTAAAAACCCATGTCAATATGTGCACCAGTCTTCAATTTATAAAGGTTTTCACTTTGCGGTCAGTGAGTCATTATTGCAAACAAAATATCAAGAGCCTTTGAAATACGTGATTTTTCATGAGATTTCTTTGTCTTTGCCGAGATCATGGAGGGATAATGAGATGGATGCAAGGGAGAAAATGTAATGGAGGAATCGAAAAACCGCCAATGTTTTGGGTGCAAATGGAGAAATATGGGGCGAGAGTGAAAATGACCAAGTGCGGAATATATAGGTTTGGATACCTTGAGGGAGGGGGCACATTTTTTTATCCCCTTGTCCCCTTGGAAAGGGACGATAGTGGAAAAAATTACACCCTAACCCTATCCTGCCACTTGTAACTCATGCATGAGTGATGAGGATGGAAGAGGGGGCTAAGATTTACAACCTAGGGGCCACTTTTTCGGACACATGGAGAACCTAATGGGATAAAGGAGGGAGGGTAGATTTTTTGTCCCCCTTTTCCCCTTGTAAATGGAATATGGGGACATTAAATTGCACCCTCATCTTGGGTTGACACTTGTCACACATGTGAGAGATGGAGAGGGGGCTAAGAATTCTTTAATCACCCTCGAGGGACCTTCTGCTACCACATCATGCCTTTTGGTTTGAAAAACACTAGGGCCACCTATTAGCATGTTATGACCTATATCTTCCATGACCTTATCCATAAAATCATAGAGGATTATGTTGATGAACTCTTAGGTAAATCCAAGGATCGAACACGACCATCTTTCCATACTTGAAATCCTCTTTTAGTGCCTTATTCACTTCTTCCTTCATCTTAATTCCCACCAAATGTGTTTTGTAGTTCTAACTAGAAAAATCCTTGGCTTCATTTTCTATATTAGCAGTTTTTAAGTTGACCCCACTAAAATCAAGGACATCCTTGAGATGCCCCCTCCTTCCAATATTAAGTAGCTTTGTAGTCTCCAAGTCCAACTTCAATTAGTCCATCACTTTATCTTGAAACTCTCTGATCGTTGTCGGCCCTTTCACCATCTCCTTTGTAAAGACACCCATTTCAAATGGGATGTTAGCTGTAAAAAATCCTTCGATGATCTTATATAATATCTTATTTCCCCACTTGTGCTCACACCTCCACACAAGGGGGAACCCTTGTATCGTTACATATCTACCTCCAATCATGCTCTAGGTGTCATGTTAGAACACCACGATGAGTAAGGCAAAGAGAAGGTTGTCTATTATATCATTTGTACCCTTCACGATTATGAAACCCACTACACTAACATTGAAATGTTGTGTGGTGTGCCCTCTTCTTTGACACTTCCAAGTTTCATCATTAAATTTGTAATCATAAAACCTTTTAGCCACTATCTTCCACCATCCTAAAACCATGCATTCCAAACCTTATCATAATGATCATATCACTCATTGGTTTATGCTCATGACCGAGTTTGACCTAGATTTTATCTCCCATAAATCGATCAAGGACCATGTTTATCGAATAAATAGTCAAGCCCCTCTTCCTTAAATTAGCTTCCTCACGAATAGTTTCCTAATGAGTTTATCCTTAGCATCGATTATGAATTATCTCCCCTCAAGATGAAACTTTTCTTTGATGGATCCAAGTATCGACAAGGGGAGGAGTTGGTGTTATCATCATTCCTCCTTGGGATACCCCTATTCTCATTGCTTATAAGATTAAATTTGAGTGGACTAACAACAAGGTTTAGTATAAGGCTCTTATCTTGGGTCTAAAACCCACTATTATGCTAGGTGTTCAAATTATTGATATCTATGGTGACTCTTAGCTCATCATCAATAAAATCAAAGGAACCTATCAATGTAAAAATGAAGTCATTCATAAATATAAGGATGTTGTCACCTTTCTTCTCGAGGTTTTGACCAAGATAACCTTCAAATTGTTCCTCGTTATGCTAATCATTTCACAAATACCATGGTTTGCCTTACCTCCCTTATCCCTTAGACAACATAAAAATCTAAAATTTCCATTTTCGGCGTATCGAATAACTATCCCATGTTTGTGATCTACCTTGTGTTAACCTTGTCGACTCCAACCAGTCATCTCTAGTATCCTTGATATTTGACTACCTATCTACCGATTAAACAATATTTAAATAAATAGATGCATAAATATAATTGTAATGTAGTAGTAATTTTATAAAAATGAAGTATATAATTTGACCCAAGAAAAATGAACTACAAAGTATGAAACCCTAGTTAAAAAGAGGAGATAGGATAACTTATCTAATTCATAACTAAATTTGACTATCTTTCAAGTGACGAAATGATGAATAAAGAGGGGAAACTATCACACTAAAACCCGTAAAATTATGCAAGTGCAAGATCTACCTGGTCTAGGGCACATGGAATAAGTCGGGGGTGTCTGCGGGCACAAAAACGTACTTTAGGTACATGTGACTACTCATAACCTCAAAAAAACAACTTTGAAGGGTCAAGAGGTGTTAATTGTTCTTTCCTTCCTATTGGTAGTATGCCACACAATGATCGCTGATGTCGTTGATAACCTGTGATAAAGAAGTGACCTACAAAACCCTCAAAAGCGCATCAAATCTTAAAAAGAAAATAATGCAAATGAGGGGTGAATTGTCCTCAAATGTCAAATGGGTGATCTTACAACCGAGCGTTGCACTAAATTTTAGAAACAATGTAGTTCTATGTGTGTGAGAGATATATTGTGCCCTAGGTGGATTTTATGCGTATCGCACTTGATAGCAAGAAAGTAGCTAAATGTAAAATATGTAAATAGATGTGTACATGAAAGAATGCACTTCCCCTCATATGAAGTGTATGAAGAATAATGTAGTCCCTTACCCTTGTGTGGATGTTAGATGGATGCTTGAATGCTCTTGATATGCCTTTGGATGTAACATTAGGTGGTGATAGTTAATGCTTAATGCTTGGTACCAATTAACTAAAATGGGAATCTTCTATGTTAATATAAACTAGTAACAACAATGAAATAACTGATATAAATGCAATGTAAGTACTAAATAATTTTCTTTAATATTTTAAATGAAATAAAATAATGGAAATGAAAAGGGATAGGTATTAACCTAAAATTTACCTTCCTTGTTGTGTGCAGGGACTAGACATAGATGATGTATGGACAGGCGTGGAAATGATAGTGTCATCTAGGAAACTTACAAAAATGAAGATTTGTCTAGACTCGGGTACCTGAGAGAGGACTAGAGGGCGCTTGTGGGCACCCCGGTTTGTAATATGGGTGCTCTAGTCTATAAAAATCTCAGATCTGAATCGACAAAGTTGTAAGGTCTTCATAGTACCTTCATCTTGGTCATTTGGTTGTCACAATATCCTCACTTATGTCGTTGTAGTTGTGTGATGAAGATCTACCTATAAAACCCCATATAAAGCATCAAATTCCTAAAAATAAAGATGCAAATGAAGGGGTCAGACTAACCTTAGTTTCCACAATGGTGGACTTATGACTAAGCGTTGCACTACATTCCATACCTAATGTAGTTATGTGTGCTTATGTGTACAATTGTGTGCCTAGGGTGCCCTAACATCAATGATGCAGAAGTAAAGTAGGGGCAATAACTAGATGTAAGATGCAAATGGTGGATGGAATAGAATGAATACAACCCTTTCCCCCTATGCTTGTGTGATGTAGATGTAGAATATTCCCAAATGTAGTCCTTTTCCTTAGTAGATAGCTAGCTCTTGATATTAGATAGTTCCGCCCATAAGATAGTGAGTATGTCATGTTTATATAGGGATGTCTTGTTCAAATATTGAAACTAATGGCCTGACATGCCACTAGCACCTAGAGGAATGTAATAACAAAACCGAAAAATACCAACCTCAAAATTCTAAATGAAACAAGTGACAACCGAGACCAGGGCCCAAAAGAGGATTGCACCCACGGGTGCCACAACACCCTAGACACCTTTCTACCCGAGTCAAATGATAAAATAGACCAAAACAACTAAAACCCCATGAGAGATGACTGAAGTTTTATAAAACTAACAATGTGTGTGTGAGACAAGTGAGACCGAAAACCGAGTAACAACAAGACTAGGGATGAGTCATTAGTGAATATATTTCTTACACAAGATCCATATATAAAATAACATACTTGGTGGTAAAATGTAATATTATGTGCATGATTTTGTGACTACATTTTCCCCCACTTTATGTTGGTGAGAAAAATCTCATTAACATAAAGTAGATAGAGATGCGTACTTGATAGAAATCTGAAGAAGCCCCTGTTATAGTAGAAATGCACGTAGATGTGTAGTAGAAGCATGCCAAAAGAACAAAAAGCATGTTGAACCATGGATCAACTAGTTGATCCATGTAACGTAACGAAAAGCGTAATAGTATGATGAAGTGTACTAAATGAGAGTGATGATTAGAATGTGTGATGATGATGAGATGGGGTAGGGAGTGATCAATTCCCACCCGAACGCGTGTATACGAATTATCAACTGGAGGATTTGGGTGTCCTGTCACCAGAGGAAGAGTGTAGGGAGAAAAGTGTGTTATTCTCTAATCTCTAACTACATCCTCAAGATCTAGCCACTTGCAACGGACTCAGATCAAAGATTTGTGGTTTTCTGATCTAGACAATTTTGATCAAATAATTGACCCATATAGGAGTGGTATAGGAAAGGCACTCTTTCCCCCACTCCATGGGTGTCACCGCAATGTGATGGCTTCCAAGTTAGGTCATATGGAAGCAAGCATGAAATATGAGATGGCTTCCAAGTTAGGTCATTTAGAAGCAAGAAATTAATGTAATCTCCTAAGTTAGGTCATCTAGGAGGCCGCACGTAACTCCCAAGTTTGGTCATCTAGGAGGCCAATTGTGTTACATTGTATTTGATTGAATGATATGTTTTTTATTGAACATTTAATAAATTGATTAATTGATTGATTGATTGATTAATTACTTATGGAGAGGTTTTACACTAGTTACCCCTAGGTTAGGTCATTAGGGGAATTGATAGAAATTAGTGAATGATTGCATGAAAATATTTTTAATCATTTTATTCCCCGATGTTAGGTCATTAGGGGAAGGAATGATGAAATGTGCCATATGGGAATTTGTAAGCTTTTTTCCCCTGATTATATCATTAGGGGAATTGATGAAACATCACATAGAAATTTTTGTGTATTTATTACCCCCATATTAGGTCATTAGGGGGAGCTAATGGTGAAATTTTGCATGTTTATAATTAGTGTGTCAAAATTATTGAATTGGTCATGTTTTAAATGTGTAGTGATATAGAGGGAATTTATAGGGTGACCCCAATGATATGCTTCACTTTAGAAGAAAGGGGAAGTGATGATAGAACGAACACTAAGCCGAAAGTAAGTGTGAAATATGTAGGAAAGTGATAGAAATCACAAAAATGTGTATACCGAAGTAGAGTTAATGCACATGTAATGTGTTCAATATGGTGGTAGGTAAATTCTAAAACAAACACTAGAAACTAGGTGTAAATCGGAGTAGAAACACTCAAGATATGGCAAAAATCATGTGATGTGTATTAGTAGTGGTAATAAGCATGAAATAATGACTATAGTAAAGTGGGTGATGAAAAAGGTAACTATAAATAGTAAGGTGAAAAAGTGTTTAGTCACCTCATTTGTTATTTGCATGATTGTGATTTGAGTTCTAAGTAAGTGAAGATGTTGCAAGTGATAACAACACATTCTAGTTGGTTTGAGAGGGTGGCGACTATCTGTAGCATCGTACACGACTATGGAGTTGGTAAGTGCATTGTTTTTCAAAAAATGTAGGTGTAGTAGTTGTTTTCAGTGAATTTTTGTAAATTTGAGATTTTTGATTTTCTTGACGTTTTTGACTGGACAATAATGGTGAGGGCACTAGTGACCCTTGGGATAGGAGCACCCAGATCTAGGCATTAGTGTCCTGCTCCTGGGTGCCCCAGTCTTGCATCTGGGTGCCTTGTCCAAAATGTGTGTATTTGGTCTAGAATGATGAAAAATGGGATTTTTAATGGATATAAATGTGATAAGTGAGTGTATTTGTACCTATAAGGTGTTCTAATACAGCATTTTTTCTATTATTTTGTGTTGTGCAGAGGGATATCCACTCGAGGGAGTTCCACGGTGGGTGTCATTTGAGTACGTTACTTGGATTGGGTTTGTTGATGATGATGATTGGGATGTTATGGACCATGTGGCCTACAACATATAACACGGATGGGGGATGTGCCCCATAATATGCCTATGTTGACTACACTATGTGACAGATGGTGTGTAGACATGTGTACCTTTTGGTTTCCTATAGGGGAGATGACATTACGTTGGAGGATGTGTATCGTATATTGTAGTTGTTGGTTATTGGGGAGAGGGTACATGTGATGCCATTAGAGGACATGGATAGGAAGATGTGGTGGATGAGATGGTATTTTGTAGGGACTCGAACACCTACCAAGGCTCATATCAATCTAGATGCTATTATGAGGTCTAGTGTTTCACGCTTTGCATGGAAATTCATAGCGAGTTGTTATTGCTTCATCTATAGTGGTGGAGGGAGGTGGTGTGGGCATCTTGTATAAGATGCATGACATATGTCGGCATATAGAGGAGGAGAGTACTAGATATGTGTGGGCCCGATGTGTGTTGGCCCACCTATACAAAGATTTATATCGATTTACTCATGATGAGCATGGAGGAGGGATATGAGCTACTACACTGTTACACATGTGGGCATATGAGCACATAGTAGTGTTGAGGCCATTTGGGGTCCATGAGCAGAGTGGGCTAGACCTGAGATATATACGAGGAGGTGGATTCAATGTTTGTGGGTGTAGGATGGATATAGATACCTATAGGGCATTGATAGATAGGATGGGGCCCGAGGCCATCACATGGAGGCCATACCATGATTATGGAGGATGGCCCAGAGGATGCCATAGAGTTACGGTGTATTCGGAGGACAATGTGGCTAGATGATAGATTTCAGGTGTGGCCGAGATTTTTCAGGTGGAGAGAGTATCACATCAGTTTGGTATGGCTCAGGATGTGCCCCCAAAGCCATATATATGGTTGAGCTATTAGAGCACCGGAGGGCTGGGGCCAGACCAAGGCCCACAATAGAGTAGTTAACACCTCCTGGTCTAGATGAGGTAGATGTAGTGATAGAGGTGATAGATGTAGATGATGTTGGTAGCATAGAGGAGTATTGTGCATGGTGGGTGGGTGACACATCGATGGGTATTGTTGTTCCCATTATTTGTAGATCCAACAGGGGGTTACCATATGTAGGAGGAGGAGAGTGGGGAAGCACATGTCCCCACCTATGGCAGTTGTTGTAGATAGATGAGCGTGAGTATCTACATATAGTTACATTATGTATGTTGTTTTTTGGCTTATGTTTTAGTAATGGTTGTCTAACGCGTTGGTGTTGTTTTTTTTGTAGGTGATGCATATTGGTCCTTGATAGTCGACATCCATCCACACCTTGACACAAATGTGTCGACTGACATTCTTGGTGGAGGTATATTGGAGTGAGTGGATGAGATCATGGGTGAGCATGCCCATCTATTTGAGCTAGTGGCGTGGCGGTAGCCACATGTATTGTATTAGTAGCCAGAGGGATGAGGCATGTGAGGAGACTCATCGAGCCCGTGAGGCATTGGGTGGTGGCCCTTTAGCACAAGATGTGTTTGTATGGTTCATGGAGTTACAACATCAATTTTCGTAGAGAAATCTATGGAGAATACCTTATTGCGTAGGCAAGTGGAGAGATATCGAGGCCATGAACAACAACACATAGAGTGAGTGGTGAGGCATCTAGTTCTAGGGCTCTCATAGTACCCAAGAGAATAGTGATGATGAGGTTTGATTATCATGATTGTATATGATGTAGGGAGTTTCCCCAATGATGATTATATTTTCTACCTATGTATGGACATGTGTGATTTATATGATGAGCTTATGTTGTGGTATATCTATTGTTGTATGAATTGGTGATTATTGTTGGAATGTTTGTGATGTTTTTATATTTTGTTAATGTTGATTGATAGAATATTTGTGTAATGATGACAAATAGAATGTGATGAGTGAAGTATAGTTAAACACAATTGTTAAGTGGAATGTAATGAATGCAATAATGTTTAATATGATAATGAGAGAAAATGCATGTGAAAAGAGATGATATATGATGATATCGAACTAACATGTTGTGATGAAATGTGTGTGGTAATAATGTAATGTAATCATAATATGTCAATGTGATGAATGGGAGGGGGAAATTAATGATGCCCCCCAGTATGATGATTAGGTTCATTTAATTAAGATCCCTCAACAATCAAGAATGAACCACAAAAAGCAAGAGTGTGTCATTGGGAAATGATTGAGGTGTACTAGATGAATGATGTAGCGTGTGATGAAAATTCTTAAAGAAAACCCTCAATAGTCATGTAAGAACTATAAGAACACAAGTGTGTCATCGGGGGGTAAGGTGATAGTACTCACCTACCAAAGACCAAGGTGGCGTGGAGCGGTGGAAGCATGTGGAATGGAAGTAACATGAGTGTATGAACCAAATTGAATGTCATATGGAGTTGTGGTGGGATGTGCGAGAGTGGGTGTTGTGGTAACCAATGTGAAGTAGCAGTGTGATGTGGTGGATAGCGTGAATGTGATGGATGAGGTGGATGAATGCATGATGAATAGTAGACATATAATAGTATACTGGTGATATATCATAGTCAAAGCACCATATGTAGGAGATGACTCAATAGTAGTAGAAACTCTCTAACGAGGTAGAGGAGATATGGATCACTCACATGGGTGAGAACCAAAGGAGATGATGCCCTTATCCTCTAATTGTTGCAATCTATCCTAAAGGAAAGAATCATTGTCTCTATGGCCATTTATGCGATGATAATTACAATAAGTTGGTCACGTTGATGTTGTAATTGGTGTTTGGATGATGTTGGTTGAAGGTAGGTGAATTAATCACTCATTAAGAAAAACACACAACACATCATGTGGTCGAGTGTGATGAGAGAAATGTAAAGGCTCACATGACCTAGGTGGAGTGGTAGGAGGGGTAGCTTGTCATGGAGCCGAAGAAGGAGTATGCTTTTGTGGTGAAAGTGGGTTGAGCTTGTTTACTTTTCTTGGGAGGAAAAGATGGAGACTATGTAGGATGCTCAACTGGAGGTTTTGGCAGAGAACTAGATGAGGCAATAGCCATAGAGGTGTGTGGAGGATCTATGATGTGTGTGGAGAGAAGGTCTTGTTCTAAGTCAATAACCTTATAGCATAGAAGAAGGAATGACTCACATGTATCATACTGTAATTGTTGCTTGAGTGGAGGAATGAGGCCATGACAGAAAATAAATTACTTCTCAAGATCTATGGGTTGGAAGACAAGCTGATGGATACAAGCATTGAATCATAAAATATAATCCTTGATAGGTTCTGTGGAGCCCTGATGTAGAGTAGGTAACTAGTCATAAGTAACCTTAGGGCCATTGTTGATTATAAATCAATAGAGGAAGGCATCCTCCATGTCATAAAAATTACTAATGGATCCAAAGGGGAGATGAGTGTACCATTGTAATGCCTCATCGGTAAGACTATAGCAAAAGGCCTTAAGTAATAATCTATCATTAGAATAGAGGCATAGCCCTATGATAATGTAGAAGATGAGCATGAGGGTCACCCATACCATCAAAACATGTGAAAGTAGGCATGGTGAAATCATGAGGGAATGCAAAATTATGAATCTTCTTAGGGACCAGATTTCCATGTAATGAATTGTTGTCAATGGAAGCATAATAAGCCCTACTTTCTAAAGTGAGAGACTAAACTTGAGATTGTAACTATCCTACGACGTGCATGAGAGAAAGGATATCTTGTGAAGGGATGGTGGAAGATGGCAATAATGTGTTAAGTGGTTGCAATTTTCCATTGTGAGTGATCATAGGGATATCCAAAGGTGATGGAGAAGGGTCTGATGCTAAGGGCACACTAGTAGTAGGTGTAGAAGCTATAATAGGAGATAGATGGAATATTCATAGCAATGGTTGGAATAGCATTAGAAACATCCTTAATAGGTGAAGTAACCAGATTCTAGAATCCATATATAAGAGACATAGGTGACTAAGAGGAGATGAAACAATAGGAGAAGAAGAAGTGATAGATGGTGGTGACTCATGTGTAGTGCTAGATACAATCTCAGAGAAGATAGTAATGGAGTAGGTGAGTCACACTCAGTAGTATGGAAAGAAGGAGAATCATGACCATCAAGTGCCTCACCATTATCTGATAAAGACTCAGAAATGAGGATATCACTAAGAACACTATCAATAGGATCATCAACATAATGTGAAGGAGTATGCAAACTAGGAGGGGATGTATCATGAGAAGTAATGTTAGAAGAGGTAGAGTCATGAGAGGGAACTGTGTCAATGGCCAAGTAGAAGAAGAATCAGTATGCTCATGTGAACGAGTGTCAATACCAAGAAAAGTAATCAATAAGAGAATCATCTAATGTTTCTTGTGAAAGATCAGAAGGCGGATCACAAGTAATCATATAACATGGAGTACAATGAGTAAAGGCTACTAGATTGTCAACAATGCTAATGCCTATAGGAGAATCTTCAAAACAAGTAGGCACATGTTGTAATCCATCTTGAAGTTGTTGTTTGATATGGTCGGGTGTAGTGATGGGAGAACTATATAGAGCTTTAAGCTCAACAATGGCAGCCTCATCATAGATAGGGTTGACACTGTTGAAATGAGACATGATAGGAGAAGAAGATGAACTACTCTTAGCCATTAGGGTTTTAGTGGATCCTAGGGAAAGGTATTCTAAAGGTAGGTTCACCAAAATGATTAACTAAAATGGAATTTCTATGTTAATCTAAACTAGTAACAACAATGGAATAACTGATATAAATGCAATGTAAATACTAAATAATTTTATTTGATATTTTAAATGAAATGAAATAATGGAAATGAGAAGGGATAGGGTACTAACCTAAAATTAACTTACCTCGTTGTGTGCAGGACTAGACAAGATGATGTGTGGATAGGACAGGAATGACAGTGCTACCCAGAAATTGTAACAAATGAAGATATGTCTAGATGGGGCATCTGGGAGAGGACTTGGGCACCTGTGGGCACCCTGGTTTGTAATTTGGGTGCTCTGTCTGAAAAAAAATCTCAAGATCTAAATCATGACATTGTTGTAAAGGTCTTCACAATATCTTCATCTTGGTCACTTAGTTGTCACAATATCCTCACTTATGTCGTTGTAGTTGTGTGATGAAGATCTACCTACAAAACCCCATACAAAGCATCAAATTCCTAAAAAGAAAGATGCAAATGAAGGGTTGGACTGACCTTAGCTACCACAATGGTGGACTTACAACTAAGCACTTGCACTACATTCCAAACCCAATGTAGTTATGTGTGCTTGTGTGTGTAATTGTGTGCCTAGGGTGCCCTAGCGTCAATGACACAAAAGTAGGGGGAAATAACTAGATGTAAGATGCAAATGGTGGATGGAATAGAATGAATACAACCCTTTCCCCTATGCTTGTGTGATGCATATGTAGAAGATGCCCAAATGTAATCCTTTGCCTTAGTAGATAGCTATCTCTTGATAGTAGATAGTCCACCCATAAGATAGTGAGTATGTTATGTTTATATAGGGATCTCTTGTTCAAATTTTGACACTAATGGCTCGACATGTCGACTAACACCTAGGGAATGTAATAACAAAACCATAAAGACCAACCTCAAAATTCTAAATGTGAACAAAGTGCAACCGAGACCAGGGTGCCTAAAAAGAGGACTTGGTCGGCGACGGCACCCCAACACCTTTCCAGTGCACCCTAGCCAGAGACTAAAGATGAAAAATAACCAAAAGATGATAGTTAAAACCCCATGAGAGACGACTGAAAACTATATAGGCAACTCACGATTGTGTGAGACAAGTGAGATTGATGACTCGAACTAACGAATGATAAAAAGACTAGGGAATGAGCCATTAGTGAATACTTTTCTTACGTGAGATCCATATATAAAATAACTTACTTAAATTTCTTATTTAATTCTGAAAAGGCCAACTACTAAAACAATAAGATGCCCAAACGGGTAGAAAAGACCCAAAATATGTGAGAAAAATATAAAGATAGTCAAGGGTGCCCATAGGGGATGCGGGTGCTTGGTGCTGGCATCCTAGTTGGGCACTGGTGTCCAGAGTAAGAAATGTCGAATTGTGAAAAGATAGACTTGATAGAAGGAGTGTAAGATCAATAGGCGATAAAAAAATAAGAAAATATGGCCAAGGTCATGGGTTGATTAGTACTTTTCTTACTTAGGAATCATATGAATAATAGTATGTGATCAGGACTAGATAAATACCCAAAGTGCATGATTTATTGTCTACATTTTCCCCCATTTTATGTTTTTTAGAGAATTATTGATAACATAAAGTAGATAATATATGTGTACCTAATAACCATGTAGATAAATGGCAAAAATGTGCCGAGAGACAAGAAAAGCGTGGAGTAAAAAAATGTGATGCAGGAAACTAGAGAAGAGGAAGTGAAAAATAAGTGACGATAATGATGATGACCTTAGGGTGAGAGTGTATGTGTAGATGTCATGATTATATTTTTTTTATGTCACTTAATGTGTTAATGATGTGTGATGATGTGACTATTGCTTCCCATAAGGACGAACCTACAAAAGAGAAGAATGAACAAGTAGTCAAATACGCGTATATATGATCAAAACGTGTAAAAAGTGTGTAAAATTATGTAATTAAATGAAAAAGAACATGTGCACCTAATATGTGATGAGTAAAAAGTGTAGAAAGGATCTTAAAGATGATGTAGAAGAATGAGTTTTTGGGCGATCTCATGCCAATTGCACTAATCGAGTTTTTTGGGAAATCTCACACTAAGAATGAAAGAAGTGTAGGGAGAAAAATTTGGTTTCATCCTCCAACATTTAACTACTTCCCCCAATCTGAACACTATTGTATATGGTTTGTAAAAATCTTATCCATTTTGAATAGATCCATCACGAAAGTAGAAAATGTTGTGTAACACATGCATGCTAAGTGTTAAGGAATGTGTGCCCTTTAAAATTAGTTGTGTGAAGTGATAAACTGAAAAATGGTGTGTAACTTCCCCCTAATCACAATCATCCGGGAAGGGTCGGGGGCTCATAGGTGCTACCGCCTGTCAAGTTTGGGCGCTAGTTTCATGTTGTGTAAGGACAAAAGTCGGGATCTAGGTCATTGTCCCGACTTATAAGCGTGTTGTATCGATACTGAACTATGATTATAAGATGTGGTATGGGGTGACTAATTCACCCAATATATTCCCCACCTAGTTTAGGGTGCATTCAACATTGATGAGGAGTATGTGGCCCAAAAGAGGACTGATCGTTGTGATGAAATTATGTCCTACAGGGGTGGAGGGAGTGTGCTTGGTAGAAACCAAGGCACATGTAAACAAAGTGGTTGTAAATAAGTGTTAGTACAAACAAGATAAACACGCATGTAGAAGACAAGATGTAATCTAAATAGACAAGAAGACAATGTGTAAGCTAACATGCAAGAAGGTAATGTAGACCATGAAAAGTGGGTTTCAAACATGGGACATCACTCATGATGTCACAAGACAATCAATATCATGGTATCCACAAGCATAAAATAATCAGAGAACAATCAAGACATAAGGAAAATCCTACAAACAATGACAAACAATGATAAGACAAGAACAAGAAATGATAGGAGACATCCATAGAAGTAAATAGACTGCGATAAAAATGTTGCACATGAAGCACCCATTAACATATTAGAAAGATAAAATGTACATCAAAGTATGCATAATATGATAATAATGTGCTATGAAAATGAAATAACAACACCTAGTGTATGAAATCGATGCCCTAGGAGCCACCGTGGGGATGGTAAAAGGTACTACCTCAAGCATCCATGTTATGTGTATCGATCTATGTAAATCATGTAACCACAACTAGAATGCAAGTGAACGCATGTGTGTATGATAAAAATAATGACTACAAAGTATTTGTTTAACATGTGTAATAGAGTGTACATGTAACGAGTAAATTTAAGCAAGAATAAATGTGACCAAGATATGTAATATAATTTTGTTGAGATGGAATGGAATGTAGTGTGAGTGTGATAGGATCCACGTGACCCCTAAGTGAATGAGGATGAGTATGTATGTGATGAGGTTCATTGATAAATATCCCCTTAGCAGTCGAGAATGAACCACAGAACAAGATTGCATCATCGAAAAATGGTATGACTTGTGTGCTAGAAAGATATGATCGCAAAGTTTAGAGCGTAGAGAATGAGTGAGTGAGTGAAAGTGAGAAAGTGAGGGGTTCACTTTAAATTGAAACCCTCGGTAGTTGAATATGAACCATGAGACTATAGTGTGTAATAGGGTAATGAGTGCAATGTGTAAAAGTATAAGAAAGATATGTCGTGAATACGTTGAGTGTGAAATGTGTATTGTATGCTATGTAATAGAATTTGCAAGCAAGAGATGTGATAAATGTGCAATGTGTGAAGTGTGAAGTGTGAAGTTTGTGAGGTTTATGTGTATGGTATGCCCTCAAAATTAAGTTTGAACAATATCACGAGAGTGTATCATCAGGAATGATGATACAAAAGTGTATCAAGATGTGCATAATGTGTGTGAGAGACTAGACATGAAGTGTGAGACACCTAAGAATGGTAGGAGGGGGGAAGAATAAGCATGATTCCCCCTCAAGTGCATGAATATGGACAAGATCATGTAATATCATTTAGGAGGTCATTGTTGTCACGGTAAAAGCCAAATGAAGAAGCATTCGAGACTTGGTAATCAATAATATCTAGTTGATCACGTAAAGAGCCATTACAATGAAGGTTTTACATGCCCATTATGTATTCTTCATCAATGAAAGGAGGTAGTGGACAACCATGTGCATACCACCATGTAATATTTTGTGAATATCCAAGAAAGGAATCATTGTAAATGAAAACATGGCCGAAAGGCATAGGAAATGAGATGTTAATATGATCAGGATCTAAGGTGTCCCCATATAATCAAGCTAAGATATTTTCGAGTGTAATTGGAAAATCACAAGGGTCTCATGCAATAAATACTATGAAATAAAATATGCAGAGACCATAAGCATTAGTAATGCGGATGAATCCATGATAAAGATGAGGATCGTGAGGTGGAGGGAAAATATTTTCTATTGTGAATCCTAGATGAGTCAAGCCATCATGTGTATAGATAATATTGGATCAAGTAGGATCAAATTGAATATGTTCCAAATAAGATTCATTCATGAAAATTTTACATGTGAAAGAATGACGTGCTAATGGAGGTTTCTCATGAGAAAGTGAAGCGATACAACGATGCCCAATGTTTGGACAAACCCCTAGATATAGTACCATAACATTTGTAGAAGAAGGAGGGTAAAATGATATAGATGGAACATTGTTTAACATATAAATATCACCTTTAATGGTGGCAAGTGATCTAGAGAATCAATGGGTTTTGGGTCATTAGTAGTAATCGATGATATTAAAGTGGGGAGTGTAGTGGTTGAATCATGATTGTAATATTTTAATGGTTCACAATCATTGAGGACTGTATATTTTACACCTCATGTAATAATTTAGCACATGATATATTGTAGAAGGTATTACTTACATAACATGAAGCCATGTCCTCCCATGTAAATAATTATATTGAACAAGGAAGTCAATGATAAAGAAAACTGTATGAATGATTTGGCCCGATAGTGATAGGTAAAGTGATATGGCATATGCATGAATGAATGGAACCATCATATGCATGAAGATAAATGGATTAAGGAATATCATTAGCAGAAAAAAGGATGAGAGTGATGCAGAGTGAAAAAATAGTAGCATTCATAATTTCTACTACCAAGAAGATTCAAGCACCAAACTTCACCCTTACTCTGCAATTTGAGGATCGTAATCTAGTCTAAAAGCTCAAAACTTGTTTGATTTAACAATATTCACCTAGAAATGGTTTCATCACCATCATACTCTGATTACACCCCATTTTCCTCTTATTCAATCATCAAGTTTGTCTAGTCCCATACAATTTTCCTTGGAATCACCTTTGTCGTTTGCACTTCTTGTCTCTCTCTAGTTCTAAGTAAAACAAATAGCAAGTTCTTTCCTTGCCTCTTTGACTTCAAAAAGGTTTCACACTATCCATCACTTCAAAAATTGTTATATTAACCACAATATGAATTCAAGAAGCCAATCACGAACTTGACTTGGTCAATATTGCCCTTAAGTTTCCCTTAGGACCCATTTCATAGCTCAATACATGGTTTGGGATGGTTTATATGTTCTAAAAATTTCATAAAATTCATTAGCTCTTATAGAAACCCAATGGTGTGTGTTAAATCTCGGTCCCAACTCTTGGGTATGCTCCTTATATCTCAACTTTTGTCTTCTAGCTCTTAAGCACCCTCTTAGGTCTACCTCCTGAATTTCATGAATATACTCATTTACTTGGTTTTTCAAGACTTAAACAAGATTATTTTAACCACCCATTTATTCATTTGTTCACCCCAATATTTTTTAGTGTCTAACTCAAAGCTAATCACCTAGTTCCTTTATTAACTAATCCTTCTTGTTAGGTCTCTAAAGTGGGTGTGAGAATCTCCAATAGATCAATGTTAAGATTTTATTGAAATCACCCAATGAAATTGCAAGATTCCTTTTGAATATTCCAAGGGACTTACCCAACATCACTTCTTCAAATTTTTAAGTTGTAATTCCTTTATTTGAGTCACCATTTTATAAACCCTAGTTTTTCATGTAGGTTACAATCTTTAGCCTAAGAGTGGCAAAAAAGTATATAAATTTCTTCATTATTGAACTTAAGACTCCAAATTTGCTTCTAAGGTTTTTATCACCTCCTTTCTTGGTTCTAACTTACCGGTGTCTCATAATAACAAACATATCATCTTCAACAACAAAAAAATAGTCTACTTTGTATGTTAGGGATAGTGACACTTCACGGTTTGCAATGTTAGGAACTTACAATAGGATAAATCTTGTTTTCTCAAACCACTCAATGCTACACTCCTCTCCAATGCTTTCAATCTTATTTACTCCTTGAATATAGTGATGAGAGGGTCTTACCTTGATCAACCAAGAACATAATCCATGATCAATTAGCAAAACACAGTCCAAAGCATTTGTCAATGAAACCCCTAACATGCGAGAGGAGACAAGTGTTATATGGGTTTAGCTCCTTGTATTTGTTTATCAACACCCTTACACTCACTTGGATATTAAATAATCTCATGCACATTTTCCACGGGTCAAATACTCACAAGAATGCTTCACTTCTCTCGCACATCCATGACAACCTCTTAGGGTTTCAACATTGTAATGGTATTTAGTATTAAAGGGAACATGATAATCTACTTTGTTCGAGGATCAACACTATAATCTCAATCTAGTTCATGAATCATGTACTATGAATCATGCATAGATTCTCAAAACTAATAACAAGTAAAAATGCATAAGAACCACAAAAATCAACTCCCAAGATATCAATGCTCATCATACACTTGAGGTCACCTTACATAAGCAACTTTGAGATCAAGAATGCATGCTAATAAACATGAAAAATATGTAAAGAACTATCACAACATTGAGTTATTATAGAAAGCATGCAAGAAACCAATACAAACTAAGTTTTCCTACTTTTCTCTTTCTTGAAACTTCATATTTTGATTCATATCAGATATATTGCCTAAATTTAGTTACATTATACCTCCATCCTCTCTCCATCACCCGATTTGAGATTCTTCTTCATGAGATTAGTTACAAAACATGAATGATGATGAGATTCCATCTTAGGAAGTTACATTTACCTAACATGTCTCAAGTTTAGCATGAATAACTCATTTCATGACATGTGACCTCAAAAAGGACCTTATTACTCCACATTTTCTCCATTCCACCCTCTTACAAAGTTCTCAAGCTTCAAGATACATTAAAACTCCCAAACTAAGCCAAAATGGCCAAATTCAAATATTACAAATTGGAGGGAAATGTTCCATTTAAAATTTGAAATGCCGAGACACTAACATAGACTACTAACTGACACCGAAAGACATATAGACTCATGAACACACTTAACACACCAAATATAATGCCTTCATGGATAATTTAGGTATCTAGAGTGATGCTCTTGCATCATACTCTAGGGGTAGGAAAGATTAGACCTCATAGCTCTGTCTTTTTCTTCTTCTTCCAATTCCTTTGCTTCTTCATCTTCACTCTAATCTGATCTTCATATTCAGTTGGTTTATCATCATCTTTTCTTCATTCATGTGCCTTTCTTTAATTTCATCTTGCATTTGATCTTCATAAAGAAAGTATGTTTCTTCATAGGCTTCTTCTTCTTCTTAATTTCCTTCATTAATCATCATTGTTGTCTCTTGAACATGTTGTTGTTGCTCTTCCTTTCTTACATCTGATTCTCCATGACTTTTGTCTTCTTGTTCATCATTCACTTTATTTTGTTCATCCATATCATGTTTTTCTTCAATTTTCACCTCCATTTCTTGGTCTATACCTTCATTGTCATTATCTTCTTCATTTTCCAAGTTTTCTCTAGCACTTATCTTGACTTTGACCTCATCTTCTCCACTAATCCAACTCCACATGCTTGTGAGAGATCTCCATGATCTCTTCATAACACTAACTATTGTATTATCATCCTTAGCTGATCCACAATGAGCTTGAGCTTGCCCACAATCTTCTTCTTCTATCTTGTCTTCACTCTTGTTCTCTGTTTCTTCATTTAAGGCATCATTTCTTGCCTCTTCTTCTTCTCTTTGTGTACCTGCATTCACACATTCAAATACATAGTCAAATTTAAAACTTTGAGATTTCTAGCCCCTTGAGAAGCTCCATCAATGAGCTCTTCCTCTTCATCACTCTGTTGCTTCACTTCATCACTCTCTTCTTCATACACTATCTCTTTTGTTAACCTCTCTTCCTTGTTTTCTCATCCTCTTCTCTTTATTATTTTCTCTTCTCATTTGTTCTCTCTTCCTCTTCCTCACAAGTATCTCTAATGGCCACTTTACCACTATTCCAACTGGTTCCTCTACTTCTCTCTTGACTCTCCATCATTTCCAACAACTATGCCACATCCATCTTCAAATATTGTATCTCATTTTGGATTTTCAACTCTCTTTTTCCAACTACTTCTTTCTTTCCTCTTTTATTTTCCTTTCTCTCTCTTCTTATTCCCTTTTTTGTGATTCAATAGCTCTAGCAATCTTTTATCCATATCTATTGTTGATTCTACTTCATCTTCATCATTTGTGTCCTCTGATTTCTAAGGTCTAACAACCCTTGCTTCCATCAAATCTATTCTTTCTTTCATCATCCTTTCCAATATTTTCTACTTCTCTTATTCTCTCATCTTCTCATGCACTTGCTTTGACCTATTCTTCTTTCTACGCTACTAATTTCTTCATCCACTATGGCATCCTGTACCCATGGTCCATGACTAGTTTCAATTCATCTTCTCTTCACTCATCTTCATTGTCACTTTCACTACACACACTTCCACACACTGTTAGTCACAAAATCATGTATCCAAACATCAAAAACAAATCACAACAACAAATCCAAGATCGATACTAAATGATGTGGAGTGAAAAAATAGTATCATTCATATACACAACTATCAATAAGGTTCAAGCACCAAACTTCACCCTCACTTTGCAATTTGAGGATCATAATCTAGTCTAAAAATTTCAAAACTTGTTTGAATTGACAATATTCACCTAGAAGGGTTTCATCACCATCATACTCTACTTACACCACCATTTTCCTCTCGATTTAATCATCAATATTGTCTAGTCCCATACAATTTTCCTTGAAATCACCTTTGTCAATTTGCCCATTTTTATCTCTCTCTACTAGTTCTAAGCATAACCACTAGTAAGTTCTTTCCTTGGGCCTCTTTGAATTCACAAAAAAATTCACCTTTTCAATCACTTTAAGAATCATTAGATTAACCACAATATGAATCAAAAATATTTAATTCACCCAACTTACCCTACTTGGTCAATATTGCCCTTAAGCCACCTTTAGAAGAAATTACATTGTTGGGATAGTTTAGAGGTAGCCAAAAAGTTCATAAACTTCATTAGTCTACTTCTAGTAACCCAATGGTGTGTCAAATATTAGGTACCAACTCTTGGATATGTTCCTTCTATCTCAACTTTTGTCTTCTAGCTCTTAAGCACCCTACTAGGTCTACCTCATTGGATTGTCATGCATATACTCATTTGCTTGGTTTTTCAAGACTCAAGCAAGATATTATTGGTGACCCATTTAGTCATTTGTTCACCCCAAGAATTTTTGGTTTCTAACTCAAATCTAATCACCTAGTTCCTTTGTTAACTAATCCTTCTTGTTAGGTCTTTAAACTAGGTGTGTGAATCTCCTATAGATTGTCAATATTTTCTCGAAAATCACCCAATGAAATTACAAGATTCCTTTTAATATTCAAAGGACTTACCCAACATCACTTTTTCAAAATTTTGAGTTGTAATTCCTTGATTTAAGTCACCATTTTATAAACCCTATCTAAGTCCTTCATGTAGCTTACATTCAGTTTCGAGAGTGGCAAAAGGTATATAAATTTCTTCCTTATTGAACTTAAGACTCACAATTTACTCCCTAAGTTATGTATCACCTCATTTCTTGGTTCTAATTTACCTGTGGCTCATAATAACAAACATATAATCTTCAACCAAACAAAAATATTTTATTTTACACATTAGGGATAGTGACACTTCATAGTTTGCAAAGATAGGAACTTACAATGAGATAAATATTCTTGTTTTCTCAAACCACTCAATGCCACTCAATGTTAATCTTCTTTACTCCCCAATGATGTCAATCTTACTTCTCAACTAGCAACTCTTCTTTAATACAATACAATGATGAGAGGGTCTTACCTCGATCAACCAACAACACAATCCATGATCAATTAGCAAAACATAGTCTCAGTCAATTTTGTCAATGAAACTCCCAACATGTAAGAGGAGACAACAATTATAGTGATTTAGCTTCTTATATTTGTTTCTTTTTTTTTATCAACACCCTTACACTCACTTAGCTATTAAAGAAGCTCATGCAGATTTTTCACAAGTCAACTACTCATAATAATGTTTCACTGCTCTACATAGTCACATCCTCTCAGGGTTTCAACATTGTAATGGTATTTAGTATTAAGGGTAACATGACAATATACTTTGTTTGAGGATCAACACTATAATCTCAAACCTATTTCATGAATCATGCATAGATACTCAAAACCAATCACAAAGTAAACAATGCACAAGAACCACCAAAATCAATTCTCCCAAGAGCTCAATCCTCATCATACAACTTGAGGTCACCTTACATAGTAACTCTAAGATCAAGAATGCATGCTAATAAACACAACAAATATGTAAGGAACTATCACAACACTAAGTTAATACATAAATCATGCAAGAAACCAATACAAATTGAGTTTTCCTCATTTCTCTTTCTTGAAACTTCACAGTTTGATTCATATCCAGATAGAATGTCTAGATTCAGTTATCATTGTGCCTTTTATCCTCTCTCCATCACCCCATTCGATATTATTCTTCATGAGATCAGTTAAAAATCATGAATGATGATGAGATTCCATCTTTGGAAGTTATATTTACCTAACATGTCTCAAGTTTAGCATGAATAACTCATTTGATGACATGTGACCTCAAAAGGACCATATTACTACACATTTGCTCCATTCCACCCTCTTACAAAGTTCTCAATATTTGAGATACATTAAAACTCCCAAAGTAAGCCAAAATGGCCAAATATTCAAATATTATGAATTGAAGGGAAATTCTCCATTTAAAATTTGAAAGGCCTGACACTAACATAAACTACTAACTCACAACTAAATACCTCTAAGACTTGTGAACACATCTAACACACCAAATATAATGTATTTATGGTTTATTTAGGTAGCTAGAGTGATGCTCATGCATCGAGAGCTTCAATAAAAAATAAATTACATGTATTGAGCTTAGACTCATTATCGATAATAGTTCGTTTTCACCCACATTGCTGATGTGAATCATGATGTATAAAGGTGGATCATTTTTAAAAATAGTGAGATTAGCAGGAGGATTAGATGGAAAATAGGTGTGATGAGGAAATGCATCTACGAATGTGTTATATACTACATTTGGATGAATATAAAAAGGAACACGAGTAGTAGCCAAGAGAGTAATGATTTTAGCTCTTAATTCAAGGTTGATGAGAAAGAAATCATGAATATAAATATCCATGATGAGAGGATCCTAGAAGAATGAGAAAAATTATGAGGATCAAGTGTTGGGTGTCACACTAAATGATTAATCAATATTTAAATAAATAGATGCCAAAATTTGATTGCAATGTAATGTAACAAGAAATGAATAAACAATAAAGTACAAAATTTGACCCAAGAAAAATAAAATAGAAATTATAAAACCTTAGTTACAAAGAGGAGATAGGAGAACTTAGTTGATTCACAATTAAATTTGGCCTATGCCAAAGTGAAAAAGCGATGAAAAAAGTGGGTAAACTATTGCATTGAAACCCATAAAATTGTGCAGGCCGCAAGATCTTCCTCGAATGGTTCCTGGAATGGGTCATGGTGCATGTGGGCATTACATACCAATTCTAGGTGCATTTAACTACTCAAAACCTCATAAACCCAACTTTGGAGGGTCACGAGTTATTCATTGTTATTTTTGCCTATCATAGTATGTCACACAATGATTGTCGATGTCATTGATAACTTGTAATAAAGAAGTGACTAAAAATCCTCAAAAGGGCATCAAATCCTAAAAATAAAATAATGCAAATGAGGGTCCGACTATCCCCAAGCTATCAAATGGGTGATCTTATGACTGAGCGATGCACTACATTTCAGACCCAATGTAGTTCTATGTGTGTGTGTGAAGAGATTGTGCCCTAGGTGGCTCTTGTGCATGTCACACTTGATAGTGAGCAAGTAACTAGATGTAAAATATTTAAATAGATGTGTGCATAAAAGAATGAACTTCCCCTCCTATGAATTAATGCGGAGTCCCTTCCCTTGTGTGGATGTTAAATGGATGCTTGAATTCTCTTGATATACTTTGGATGTGACCTTAGGTGGTGATAGTTAATGCTTAGTGTTTGGTCCCTTACTATTGCCACATAGCTTTGTATTTATATGATTCTCTTACTTGAATTTCATAATTAACCCCGAAAATTCCAACTGCGAGAAAAGATAAGATGCCCAAACAGATAGAAAGGACCCAAAAGATGCGAGAAAAATACAAATAGGTCAAGAGCGCCCGGAGGGGACGAGGGCACCTAGCATTGATGACTTGGTTGCAGCACCGGTGTCTAGAGTGAGAAATTTCAAAGTAGTTAGAGACTAGGCTAGAAGGATTGTAAGATCAATGAAGGCAACAAAAAGCAAACAAAGATGGCCAAGGACATGGGTTAATTAGTACTTTTCTTACTTAGGAATCATATGAATAGTAGTATGTGATCAGGACTAGATAAATACCCAAAGTGCATGATTTAGTGTCTAAATTTACATCCAAGATTCCCTCGACTATCTAAAAATGGCAGGAGGTATTTCCTTCAACATGTTACCCATTATATTATCCTTGGCACATCCTCTACAAACGTGGGTTTGATGGTAATCTCCAACCTTTCCTTAAGTTTTCTAAATCTACCCATACTATCTAAGATGTCCACAACCACATATGTGGTGGACACTTTAACAATTTACATGTTTCCAAACATGTTCTTCACTTGGGATAATATTTGAATACCCTTAATCAAGGCTATTTTGAGTGTGTTAAGAAGTGTGTTAAATATCATCGAGCATTCCAATCTTATCCACATTCCTAGCTAGACCTTACAGTCAGCTTAGGACCTTTGGCCTTTCTCACAATGGGGACTTGAACTCATTGGCCTTATCAACCCACACTCTTCTCAATGTCATCATTCTATCATCACCACAACCGAGTAATTTCAAAGTGGGTGCAAGCCATTCCACTCATGTCTACCAAAGCTAATAAGATCGTCAAATTTTTCCATCAACATATCATCATTTGTTGCTTTAGAATTTCTCATAATATTATCATAGACAACAAAATTCCTTAAAAATATCTTTGGAAGCTTAGTGATTATTTTAATATTAATCTTACCTTCTCCTCCCCTTATTATCCTTAGGTTAACAATCAAGTCAAAGCCTCTAACAAGACCCTTCATAACATCCTTTCTAAAAAAATTGATAGAGCGAGTTGGGATTGGCACCTTCATATCCCCTTCACTCTTTAGGCTTACTGGACTAACATCCACACCCCTACGAGTACTACTCCTTTCTCTCTTGTCTATGGCTATGAAACCATCCTTCCTCTTGAAGTTCAAATCTCTTCCTTGTGTGTTTCTCTTCACGACTTTTTCCGACAAGGAATATCATAAAGACCATCTAACACAACTTGAGTTTTTAGATGAACGTCTCCTAGCCGCCCTTCATCACCATCAAATCTATCAAGATCAAATATAGTGTTCTTATAAAAACATGTCAAAAAATCAAATTTAACATTGGTGACCTTGTCTTAAAATAAAATCAAAATTCGCTACTCTAGAAAGGATTCAACGTGGAACGTTTTCTCTTAACTAGAGTGGACCGTACATTATCATGCATAAGTATGGGTCTCGCACTTATCACCTAGCTTCTATTGATGGTAAATCCCAAAGAGAACCTCTCAATGCCTTGCACTTGTGACCCTTTTATTGTTAACACACCTACCAATGTGACCTTAGTCACTCCCGATGATATGATCTTCCATCATTAGCCTCTTCCACCTTTCATTGTAATGATTTGGAATAATGTGGTCTATCGTCACCATCCTATGTATGACCTTAAATATGGAAACCATGGATCTACTCATAGAATATTACTTATCGATACGTTCTTCCTTTTTGGTGAGAACTCCACAATAATTACATCCATCTCCTTATTATCTACATGTTGGAACCATGATAGGGGTCTGCAGGGTGTAACTTGTACACTCTCATTTTCCCCACCCCAAGTGGTATACCTAGCTATCCTCAATTCTCATTGTAAAATTCAAATCATGGATGCTCATGTCAAGTTGTATTATCTCTGAAAATAGAGTACTCCCTCGAATGATAGTTATTCATGTAAATTTATCAAAATATAGACTGCTCCCGAAATGACAACTATCATGTATCCCGCCATCAAATAAAAAATCAAGATCAAAAGAAAAAGAAAATATCAAAAATATAGACCACTCCCTCAAAGGATGGCTACTATATTATAGCATGAAAATAAAAGGCCTCCCGCATTGATCATCCTTTCTTTCTCATTGTAAATTTAAGAGAAAGTATCCTAGGAAAGCTTCCCACATTGATCAACTTTCCCATCAAAAGTAAAATTCCCACATCGATTAGTTTGCATAGTGTTATTCATGAGATGATACATAGTCCTAGGAATGCCACCTAAAGAGAACATATTTCCCTCGTACATACTACATCTAAACCCCTTGTCATGTCTACAATATGTGTATAATCACATCTCCATATTTCCTTTCATGATCATAAGTGTGACTAAATATTGATAGTTATGTGTTAACACCTACATTTGGTCACAAGTGCATTGCTTTTTCTAGTTCCATTTTAGACTTTACCTCCAATTCGTTTGGATCATTCCTTCCACATGTATTCTTTACTACAATGTAGTGTCCTTCATATATTCAAGGTCACCCCTTCAAGGTCACTTTCTTATCTAATCCATCCCATCATCCCCTTTTTTCTTTAGCTTGTCATTTGTATCTAATTATTTCTATCATCTACTCTATCACATAGTGTCCAATGCATATATCTAACATCCATGTCCATCAATTCTATCTAATCTACAACATGTCTCATATTTTCTATCTAACATCTAAGTCCATAAGCCACATCAATTAAACATTAAAACATTAAACATCAAAATCATCATCTAATCAAAACCATAACCATAAATCATCACATCTATCTAATGCATCCATTAAAAAATACATGTAAAAAAAAAAGTAAATATATATATATATATAATACATCCATGATAGGTCTCTATTTCAAAATGTGTACACCATGTCATCAAAATCTATCATCGTTCCTATCACGTTCACTCAGCTAGATGTAAATATGATAGTCTAAAATCTCTTAGGCACGGAGTCTCGCCTTCTTATCTCCTCCTTTGTCACACCTTAGATGTCATGCTCTTGCAACGCTCCCTGAATCCATGTTGCCATGTTGCGCCTCCTCCTCCCAGATATGTATGCTACATACCATGTTACCTCGAGATAACCTCATCATCACAACATGCTCATAATAACGTGTCTCTCTCCCTAGATCCCGATACTTCTCTAGTGTCACGGTACTTGGTGACACCATCTTTCCCGCTACCCGAGAGGCTTCCTAAGCCTTCCCCGCCACCTCTCGCTATATCACTTGGAGATCCATATCAATCCTTATAAGCCTTTCTCTGTCTCATGGTACCTATCTCGCTGATGTATCACAAGATCCCTCTCTGACATGCAACCTCTCACTTTTGACAAGTCACACCTAAATTTTCCTATAAAGGGCTATCTTAGCCAGGCTACCACTCCATCCCCATCCTCTCCTCTCTTAGGTGGTGCCTCTTCTTCTCTTAGTGGTTTCTCCTCTACTTCGGCCAATACTTTTACATCCAATATTATCTCCACTCTCTCCTCTACCTCCCTTGCTTCCCAAACTTCATCCCACCACTCTACGAACCCCTCTCCTACTCCCACATCATCCTCATCATCTCATAGATCCCCTACCTCTCCAGTGGTCCGCCATCACTAGATTAGGTGGATCCCTCTCCATCTCTTCTTTTCTATACAAATGGGTGTCCCTACTTTTTCTAAACCAATCCAAATTACCTCCTCAACAGTGGAAATTGGATGGCCTCCACCATCCCTCCACCCCTGTATCTATCTAACATGTCTCATGTCATATAACTCTATATATGTATCGATCCATGTGAGTAATTATCTATACGACCTCCATCTCCCATCATTTACATTCAAACTCCCAAATTTTTCCTATTCTAACACTCACCATGTGCATCCCTATCACCATGAGCCTCATCAATCTCCACCTCAAAAATCTAACTGCTAGCTCTATATGATCTCTAGCTACCCATAGAATCCCTCGTGGTTTAATCACCACTATTATATGCTCATATGCCTAGCATTGTAATATAAATCCCACATCCAACCTTGATCTTTGCTTTTGTCACATACATCCATATCTCGTAGTATACATGTGCTAGTAATGTTTCACCAAATAAAATACTATTATATGCTCTCTACTACATCCACTAGCACTCCTACTAGTGCCCATGGGAATTTACCTCACCCCGAATCCTAGTAGAGCGTAACATGAAATAATAATCATCATAACCAAATAGATCAACTGATCCTCGGGATCTCCCTCATATTAGGCCTCTATATGGAAGGATATTGAACTAAACTCTATCCCTTTTGCCTCATCCCCAAATAATCACCTTAATGTGTCCATCCTCATATCATTTGTAATCATCTCTATAAGCTTCCTATATATTGAAGCCTTGGTATGGGGTATACATCCTCCAATGTGACTATCATCTCGTCCATTCCTAAACCAAAATGTACCCGTCCTCAAATACCACCTATCAATTAGTACAATCATCAATCCCACATCCCATGATATCCTCGATATTGGTAGAATCTGCCTAGCCCAACCGTGGCTAAGTGATCCCACTTTTCCTCTATCACATCACCTTTAATCCATTATATAAAATTGAGACCTTCTCTTTGAGATATAGTGTATCCTTGGCTTGTAAATCCAAACCAACAATCACCCATTAGCAATCCATCATCAAAAATCCTCTTTTTTCTATCTATCCTAGTCATATATCCCCCTCTTCTACCTAGTCAATGTTGGCCCATCTTGGGTCGATGTCACTTTTCCCATGTCGACACTTTGCTGGGTCGGTCACACCATTTTCCTTGGTTGAAAATGATCATATCTATTCACTTTTAACCACCCCTTGACACCTAATCAAAATATCGAAAAATGTAAAAATTAAACAAAAATTAACTAAAACTTAAAGAAAATCTAGGGTTTTTATTACTTACCATCCTCTGAGTCCTATGGTGCTTCCTCCATGCTCTATAGGCCTCCATTTCTCTCAAATCACCAATTATCTCTCTTGGAGATCTCAATCATCACAAATCACATCATCCAAATGAGCCTTATTGGCCACTCCCGACACTTATATAGTCGTCACCGCCTAGTCACTTTGTTAATTTACTCTAGTCATCGTTAACTTCCCTTGGTCTCCGTCGACTCATCTAATTTTTCCCAATCCTCTTTTTGATTATTTTTATCCTTCCTCACCCATCTCATCATCAAAAATATTTTATCCCATTTTCCCCTAGTGTGTCACCCATAACACACTTTTTCTTACCTTGCGTAGTTTATCTTGTTGCCTACTCTGCGCCATCCTCGTGTCCCCTCTTGGGGCACCATGTTTCATCTTAAGCCCAAATTTGTGGCCATCCTTCATCTTTGTCCTACCAGACACATATTTTCTCACTTCCTATTATTTAAAGGACAACACGTACCCTTGTCCCACTTTGTTTCCCGACCATCTTCGCGGATCACTTCATTACCTTTTACCATGCTCACATTTATTTACACATATTTTGATGTTTTCCTTTGACCCATTGGTCCCACAACTTGCACATCCATTTGAGTGGACTCCCCTTGGACTCCCTCCATCTTGTAGTGATCTTTTCGAATCACATGGTCCGTATGTTGTTCCCACCGCCTCCCTCGTAGGATGTGTTATGTCCATACCGATGTGTTTCTAAGTTCACTACCATACTTTTATTTGTTTTACTTCTTGATTACCCCCTTCACTTAGGGAATATTTCAAATTTTCTTCTTCTTATCCACTTCCCCTTGTTCTCACCTTTTCTTGCCTCCATTCATTCATCTATTTCAAACTTGTAATCGATTCCCCTTTGTGTCATTGATCCCTAGTTTGAGGGGGAGCACCTCCATCACCTTCATCTATCACCACTTCTAGTTTTTGTCTCGCGGTTTGCTAAAGCTCAAACCACTCAACAAAAGAGGTAGAATTTAGACACCAATTTTTGGTACCCTCATCCCACATTCACCCATCATCATACCCTTATACATCCATTCTCTCCTTCCCATTTTAAGTAATATATTTTCCCCTCATCCCATCCATTTTCCATAATCCCATTTATCCCCCACTTAATTCACATCATCCTTATCATTACCATTCCCTTTATTTAATTCCTCTTGATCCCGATCATTTTCCCTAATCTTATCTTAAATACCATCATCATTATCATATTTATCTGTACTTCTTTATCCATTCCCTTTATTTAATCCCTAAACCTATTTAATTACTCTTTATCCCCACCATTTATCCTAATCCTATCTTAAATACCTCATAATTATCCTATTTATCCCCACTTTATTTAATCATTCCCTTCATTTAATCCCTCCTTAGATTCCTTAAACCTATTTAATACTTCTTTATCATCACCCCACTAGTCATTATTACCCTCATGCAAGTGTGTAGACCCAAAATAGCCCACTACCCATTTGTTATCCCATCTTTGCACATTATTCATTACCTTTACCTCCTAGGTTGTCATTTCATTCTAGTCGCGCCACATAAGGCTAATGTGGGTCATCATTGACCCTATTTATACCTCTTTTCCCTCTTCCCAAAGGATGAAACATTGAGATCTTCTTGTTATTTCTTGAGCTCGAGTTGTTTTCAATCCTCCTTGAGATCATCAACATCAACTTGAAGCTTTCTTGTATCCTTTATATTTCTTCCATGGAGTGTTAAAAACTTTGAATTTTTCTTTGAATCTCCTCCCCTATTTTTTGTGTTTCATTAATTTTATTTTTAAGTTCACCAACTTTTCTTAAAGCTCCATTTGTGCATCTACTTCCATTAATACTTCCCCACACTACCTTGGCATCCATCTAATTTATCCAAACACATATCCTACTTTGGTCACCATCAACTAGGCCCAGTTGTCATTCAACCAACCATATCTCCTTTGAATCAACTATCATTTACATCATATCCTTCCCCTCATCATCCTAAAATTGTAATCAACATTCCAAAATCAAAATCCAACTTTGTTTCTGCATATCTTTGATCATCTCTACACCGGTCATCGCCGATCGTATCACCGGTTAATTTGGGTCGCTTCACCCACCAGGGTTTGGTTTGTTTATCAATATTTTCATGTCTTTATCATTCCTAGCATAATATTATATCTTTGTCTCATATTTTTATCTACATCCTCCATCCAACATCATTTATCTATATCCTTTATCAAAAGTGGGTTGACATCCATCCTAATAAGCTCTCACTTCTAGGACTAACTTTTTCGGGCAACCCACCATTTATCTTACTAATATTTTTTTGTTTAATTCTATGTTTGTGCAAGTAATTTGAAGAGGAATGAAGAGGATATTTTGTGCACGTACCATCTTCATCATCTTTCCACATCGACACAAGAGTTGGAATTCTTATTAAACAATTGATTCAGTTCCAAAGACAAAGGAATATAGAGTGGAGCCAGTGGGGGTGTTGATGGATGTATGGTAGGCCCACAAAGCAGGATAGATTTGTGTATGCTAATTATGTCTTGCTTGATTGATAATTTTTCCGAGGATGCATTTGAGTGTTTTATTGGATGCTTCGATTGGCCATTGCCTTGTGGGTAGTATGGGGTGGAGAACTTAATATTGATGTGGAATTGATCACAAATTTCATGGATGTCATGATTTTTTGAAGGATTTACCATTTTCTGTGATAATGGCGATGGAATACCATAGTGGAAAATGATATGATTAAGGATGAATTTTGATATTTGTTTGCCAGTGACATAGGTGAGTAGAATGGCTTTGACCCATTTGGTAAAGTATTCCATATAGTAATGATGAATTTGTGACCATCAGATGAGGTAGGATTAAGCTTTCCCATGAGATCAAGACCCCAAGTAGAAAATGGCCATGGAGTAGTGATGGGATGCAAATCTTGAGAAGGTGCATGGATGAGGTCAACATGTTTTAGCATGGGATGTATTTACAGACATATGAGCATGCATCTTTTTCCATGGTACCAATGATATCAATCACAAAATTTTCTTAGTGATTACCACACCACTAGTGTGAGCACCGCAAATGTTGTGAAATTTCTTGATTGCTAATTCGACCTCTTGTGAGTTAAGGAATCATAACAAGGTTCTATCATATCCTCTATGGTAGAGAGGCTACCACTAAGGATGGTGAATTTGGTTATGTGTTGGATGAAGTATTTACGATGGTTGTGAGGAACATTAGGTGGAAGGATATGTCCATGAAGATAAGTATATATGTCATGGATATTTGGTTGAGTATTCATCATTAACCTACTTGATTATGAGTTATGAGTCACCAAAGACATTAAGATTTTTTATATTCCATTGGATAGCCATTTTGAGTCCAACTATAAGTGCCTCATATTCAACTATATTATTAGTGAAGGGAAAATAATTAATGTTCGACTTAGGTAATAGATGGCTTGTTCTTATATAGATAAAGATGCCCCCAATTTGATAATCTTGGGGTCCTCTTCAGTGTCGATATTAATATCAATGGTTTCTTCAATTAGTGATGTTGAACCATCTTGTAGCATTTTAGGAGCTAGAAGGAGTTGATCCATAGCTGGGTCATGATCTGGATGTGAGGGATTTTCAAAAAATTCAGCAAGGGGATCCTCCTCATCTAGATGGCAAGAGGAGTAAGGATGGGGATGTTGGATTGGGATTGGATAGGTAGGATAGGATCCTGTTCACCAAAATAGGTGTCAACATTTAGACATACTTCAAAACCCTTTTTATGGTCGTCGACTAGTATATTGTCCCGAGTTCCCATGAATTCGAGAATTGCTTTGTCATTTTGAAATGTGTCAAGAGGGATATGTTTAAATTTTGGTTCCATTGGATGAGTTGGGGATAAGTGAGAGCAATGTCGGTGGAGAGGATGGAAGTGTCATGGAAGGATTTGTGGCATAAATCTCTTCATATTGGTTATAAATGGATCTTATTTTGATGACATTTATGGCCTCTTCATCTATCTCAATTGTGTCACTTAGATAATCGTGAATACCTCATTAAGTGGTTGGTACCTAATCCATGACCATCAAGATTGGGGATGACAATAAGGGGTTCAGGGATGCCTTGTTCATTGTGACCTAGTCCTCAACCAAAGTAACCCATGTGATTCATCATGCGCTTGGGGATTGGATATTCATTACTTAGGTAGCAGGATGGTATGGAATCATCTATGAGCCATGTAGTATCAGATGGATCTAGGTACTCATCAACGAGATACCCAAAGAAGATAAAATTTGAAGAGCCCAATGAATATGTTTTCTTATTATCTTGACACATGTTAGGATTTTCATGTTGTTTAGGTGAAAGTGAGAGTTTCTCAATATTAAAAGTTTGGTATTCTCTACATTTTGTGGCTTTGAGTTTGAGAGGTGGAGTGGGTAAGATAGGAGTGGATGTGGACAAAGTGGGTAAGATAGGAGCAGATGATGATGAAGTGTTATGTGAAGTGGATGGAATACTGTCAAGTAAATCATATGAAGTGGTGGATGTTGTGGATGATGGAGATGGAAATTTTGAAGTGACAATTTTAGTAATGGGACAATACAGTTCCTCATAAGCTTGTGCTTCAAGTGCTTGGAAAAACTAGAAGGGTTGAGGGTCACCATGGATGGTGACCTCCACATCAAAGATGCTTGAACTTAAGGCATTGATGTAATGTGGATGGGACAACATGCATTTCATGGATCTAAGGGTGACCAAGTAGTAAATTGTAGGGGAACTAGATGTCCACAACATGTACCAAGGTGGGCAATGTGACAGGCCCCACATTAATGGGAAGGTATAAAGTTCCCACATATTTTATTTCAGTGTTATCATATGCTTTGATAGTGATTATCTCTTGTCTTAAATCCAATTCATTATACCCTAGGTGTTGAATGAGAGATAAAGTACAAAGGTTGACACTAGACCCATTATCCACTAGTACTCGCTTGACACAAGTATTTTCTATATGAACCTCAATGTAAAGAGGAAAATTGTGGGTTGGGCCATGTAGTGGAAAGTATTGTTGGGTAAAAGTACTTGTGGGAGTGTTGGATAAGGGAAAAGGTGGGCAACAAGGGCTTGAAACTACGTGGGATCGATATCAGTTGGGATGCGAGTCTCCTAAAGAGCATGGTAAAGGATATCTTTATGTATGGAAGATGTTTTGAGAAGATCCATGATGGAAATCTATGAGGGTCTTTTTAAGTTGTTCAAAAATATTGTATTGAGCTTGTGGAGGTGGATTGGAAGAAGAGGGAACAACCCCTTGAACCACTACATGGATTTGAGATTAGTAACAACACATTGAGGGTTTTGGGAAGGTCCCTTGACTTTGATGGTGGCTACTTGATGGGGGGAATGGTGAATATGGCTGACAAGAGATTCATATTGGAAGGGTATGCGTTGGTAGTTTATATGGTTAGATTGATGGTTGGATGATTAAGGGTTTTACTAGACTTCTATTGACCTTGATTTGAAGTGTGGCTTTGACCATGATTAGGGAGTGGATTTTGATAAATCCCTAACTTCTAATTTTGAGAAGAGGAGGATGCATTGTCTTTGATTTCAATTTCACCCTAATCAATCAAGTCTTGATATAGTTCTTTAGCTTCATACACTGGTGGTGGCATGACCCTTAATTTTTGTGGAACTTGCAATATTCATTTTCCCTAAACCAAGAGGGTTTAGGTCTAGACTCATCAATTGGCTGGGTTTGTGGGAAAACAACCATATTAGCGGCAATAATTTTTTCAAGGATTATTTCAATGGACTTGCCAAGAGGGGTGTATGACATTTTCTTTGGATCTTGGGTTGAATGGGTTGACCCTTAGGAATGGATATGGCAGTGGCTTTTTAGACATGTTGGACATGTTTGGTCTCTGTCACTTATTTCCAACAACATTCTTATTCTTGTTAAAATACTTGGGCTTATCAGATGTGGAAGGTTGATTAGATTGATTATAGTTGTCTTCGGGAATATAGTTTGATGAGGCCTTTGGAGACAAGATATTTTTTATCTGCATTCCTTTTTCTATGATGTCATCAAAGGTGTTTGCACAATGGACTTGGAGGTGGAAGGCTAGCTCTTGATGGAGGTTAGAAAAAAGATAGTGACCAATTTTTTTTAGGGATGGGCCATGGAATGTGGCTAGCAAGATCTCTCCATCATTATAAGAAGGATGAAAACCTTTCACCATTGCGTTGTTTAGTATTGCATAGGTCAATCATTTTGATATCATGTTCCACATTATAGGAGAAGTGTGCAAAATAATTCTATGATAGTTCGAAGAAGGTGGTGATAGATCCTTGGGTAACCAAAGGAACAATTATAGAGAAAGACCGCTTAGGATTTGTGAGAAGAGTCTCAATAAATAGAAGTCATCATAGGTTACTTCCTACTACAACATATAGAACTCCTTAACATGTTCATGAGGATCACCCTTTCCCTTGTATTTTTCAAATTTGGGTGGTTTGAAGTATGGGGAAAAGGGACGCGTAAGATATCATGGTCAAATGGATAAGGACAAAGTTACTCAAACTTATATTGATGTCCTTGTCTGCCGAGTTACAATCCTTGAAGTATTTCCTTCATAGACTTTACTTCCTGCTCCAAGGTGGATTCTTGAGGGCCGATGGGTGGTAGGTTGAAATTGGGACATTGGGAATGTTCAGAATCATGGTTACCATGGTCATTGGACATTTTGGATCAATTTGGGAGGCTAGATGGGTAATTTGGTTGCTCATTTATTGTAGTTGGGATAATATGACCTCCTTAGATACATGAGAATTATGGGTATTCTCTCTGTTATCCCATCCACGTGTAGCGCAATGGTTTTTGTGATTTAGGTTGTTTGAATTGTGATGAAGTGGGATGGGGATCGTTGCCCAATGTGTTCATTCTCATTAGAGAGGAGATTATGAAGTTGGTCATGGGTATAGTCAGAAGGAAGTTTTTATCCCATGTGATATAATTGGAGGAGGAGAGCATATTTATTTTTGTCTACAAAGTGATTAATAATTTCATGTCATTTTCCTTATGTGAAAAAGGTTCTTGAGTCATCGCTATTGGTATCAACCATTATTTCTTCATCTCCCCCTCAATCCCAGTTTTCTTCCACATTGACATCAAAAAATATTTGATTGAATAAGCCATTTATGGTTTCGTATTTAGTTGGTGGCTTGTTTTGTCATCGTTTCCTATTTGAGGTTGGGTAAATCTTGTCCTAGGTTCCATTAGATCCTAGTGCTTTGAGATGTGAGGATGGGATGGAGCTGTATTAAGTTGGTGAAGGATGTGTGATTAGTAGATGAAGAGAGGATAAGATTTCTTATTGACCGATGTATAATCCCAACAACCAAACCTTGTTTTAGGACGAGAGGATTGAAGAAGGATGTGCCTCGATGATAGAGGGCTTAGGATGTGCCTCGATGTGTGAGGGCTTAGGATGATTGGATAGGAGATAAGGATTTTGTGTCCGTATTCAAGGTGTCGACTAGTGAGACTCAATTAATCATGCCAATAGGGAATCTTAGATAAGGTGTTTGAGTGTGAAAGCATGTGTAGGATTGTGTGAGAATGTGAGGATGTTTAAGTGTAGTAAATGTTATGATTAGGAAGGGATGTGTGATGTGATATGTTTTAGGATCTTTTGGACCTATGTAAGTGTAGTGACGTCAAAAGGAAATGTTAAACCACTAGGTGGAAGCTTTGTGATAATGAGATGAATAGATGTTTAGGTGTATGAGATGTTGTGGAATAAATTACGTATATAAAGTGGGGATGTGTGATTAAGTGCAGGTAATGATAATTTGTATACAATGTAAGAAGTTTGAAGGGAGTAAGAGAGGATGTATGAGTGATAGGTGAAGTGTGATGTAGATGCAAAGGTGGTTTATATACAATGTAGCAAGTAAGGGATGTGTAAGTGAATTTTAGATGTGTTCATGAAATAGGGATGTATGTGAATGTCTTTTGTGTTTATAAAGTTTATTGATTATGTGGAAATGTTTATTGTTTTTTATTTTTTTTATATCAAAAGGAAGGTGTGAAGGAGATGAGTGATGTTAAGTGAATGATGTATGACAAGAGTATGGTCAAAGATGTATGGGGATAGTCAAAGTGAAAAAGTATGATGGTCAAAGGTGATGTGGGTAATAGTCAAATCGAAGTCAAATGGTGTGGTCAAAGGGATGAATGATGAGTGTATAGGATGGTATGATGAAAGGGGACTAGTGTGGGGTTGTGTACTAGTATCGATAAACACTCAAGCAATCACAATCATGCAAGCACAACCTAACTAGTCAAGTAGGATTGCAACCAAACTATAGCTCACTTTTAATACCATACACCAATGATGGTGCCACAATTGGATCTCCACCTATGTGTCAATGTGGGGTTGATAATGAGCAGGTCTTAGGGAGTGCAACCTCCTTACACTATAGTTTGATATGCAACCAAAAGGTTTCCTAGACTAGGATGTACAAGCTTGCTAGGGGCGTCCTCAATATACCTCGTGGTACGTGGGGCCCAATTCTATGTTGCAAGGATGTTGTCTAAGGCCTGGTATTGGGATGTGAAGCCCCTCACTTCATGTTTCTCTTAAAACAAGCGAGTGTTTAGAAAATAATAACTCTCCAGGATTTATATACCCCTCCAAAACATGGGGTGTGTCTACGTGCGTGGAGGTGAAGCCCACAATCACGAGACTCCTAAGACTATGGTAAGTGTGTGGATGTCACTTCCACATCACATTACCCTATAAATGAAAAAGGGGAAGGTTAGCCATTTTTTATCCTCAAGATCATCCTAGGATGCGAGAGGAGAGCATATGTGGTTTCACCTTCAGGATATAACAAGCACACAAGGGGGATATATACAAACAAATGAAAAACAAAATATAAGATGATATATATAAAATATCAAATATTCTTTCACATCCCATGTTACTCAATGTATTTAACTAAAATCAAGCTAAAGATTGGGGCAAGGCCCCACGGTGGGTGCGCCGAAATGTAGATGTTAAAGAGTGATTAGATGCACATGCAAGCTAGAAAATAAAACCAAATTGATTTCCTAAATCTAATCCTCTTAAACACTACCTCATATTGAGAAAATATGAAAGGGAGATAGAAGCAATACCTATAACTTACCAACAAATAACCTCCCTTGATGTTGTAGTTGTGCTCAAGATGATTAGATGGAATTGCTTGCTTCAGATTTGTGGAAGTAAATAAACAACACTTCCCTTTTTGGATTGAATATTGCTTATGGATGCTTGATAAATATGCAAATGGATATTAGAGAGATTTGTAGGAATTTTAACAACACTTTGCTATGATTTCTAAGGATTTTAAGGATGAATTCTATGGAGGATGGCATATCAATTTATAGTTTTTGGAAGAAGAAATGGAGGGATAGGATCTTGCCAAGTAGATGGAAAATCAATGGTGAGAAGATAGAAGAGTATAGATAATTCTATAATTAGAAAATTATATTATTATGGAGAGACATATCCATTGAATTTAAAATTAATGGAGAAGAGTAGAAAGTTAGAGAGGCTTCTAGAAATAAAAGTTTCTAGAAATAGAGGAGGTGAGATTAATTCTAAAAGTATGGAGAAATATTCGTTGAATTTAAAATTCTATGGAGAAGAGTAGAAAGTTAGAGAGGCTTCTAGAATTAGAAGCTTCTAGAAATAGAGGAGATGAGATTAATTCTAGAATTATGGAAAATTATCCATTGAATTTAAAATTCAATGGAGAAGAGTAAAAAGTTAGAGAGACTTCTAGAATTAGAAACTTCTATAAATAAAGGAGGTGAGATTAATTAGTTTAGGTTTAATTAGGAGTTAATGATGTGATTACATGGAGAGGCTAATTGTAGGGTAGGTGGGTAGGTAGATAGGAATTTTAAATTCCTAGAAATGTTAAATGAGGTTAGTGGGAAGTTAGGAAATGGGTTAGTAATAATTAATCTTGTGATTAATTATTATAGGGTCAAGATGGGAATTGTGGAATGATGAATTAATAATATGAGGGGAAATATATGTTAGAAATTAATAATGTTTAATATGGATTTTATTTGTTTCTTAATTATGTCGACATTTTATATCTCTACATCACCAAATGCGACAAACAAATATTCAACCCAAATATCTCACCTTTATCAACATACTCACAAGTTGTGACAAAATAAGAGGTTTGTAACAACATATGGACATCAATCACATCTTAATAGGAGATATGTTTTGTTGAATGTTGTAGTTGTACTACATTGTTTACTCCTCTCTAATTAACTAAAATTAAACTACTCTATGGAAAAGGATAATAATAGTTAATCTAATATAAGAGGACTAAAAAGTTGTAAACTATGTTAAGACAATATGGAATGAATTTAAATAATTATAACAAATAAATAAAACCCTAAATATGAAAGATTTAAAAGGACATGACTTATCTACTTGGTGAGATTGTCGCAAGTCGGATCAAGTATGTCAGATTCCAGGAGTAAGAATGATCACTCGAAGGTCCCGTAAAGGCCAGATTTGGAAGATATAAGGAGACTGCAACGCCCGAGAAACTTGGGGCACCCAGGGGTGCCCTAGTCCTAGAATATACGCCTTGATCTCTGTAAAAGCTTAGAATATGATTTTGGTAGTGTCACAAAGTACCTGAAATATTTTTCTATCGCACTAGATTTGTCGAAATCTGCGTCGGATGTATAAAATAATGCAAGATGAAGGAATGAACTATAAAAGACAAAGAAGTATCAAAACCCTAAAAATAAAAGATGTAAAATGAATGGGTCAGATTGACCTCAGTTGCCACAATAGTGGGCTTACTAATATGAGTGATGCACTACATTTTAGACCCAAATGTAGTTTTGGTGTGTGTGTGCATGTCGTGCCCTAGGTGCTCTTGTGCAGTCATACTTTTTGAAGTAGAAAAACATAATAACTAAAAAAATCTAATAGTATGCATGCATGGAATAGAATAGAATCCTTCCCCTATTTTTGGGAATTTAGATCTGCGGAATAGTGCTATGATTCAATAACAAACAAAATCATGCACATAAGATCTAAACAATTCCCCAAAATCTATAGCAATGGAAGTATAAACTAGAACAATCCAAATCAAAACAAAGTACACAAACATAACACATCATGTACCATGGTTCACCCAATGTGGGCTACATCCACCAAAGATAGAGATCTCATATATATAATAAACAAGAGTACAAACCAACTCTTCCCACAAGAGTACAATGCATCTCTCCAAGAGTATCTCCCCCTCCATATCTCTAAATGGATCTCCATGAGTGCACTACAACTGTGCCTCCAAACCACCACCAGATCTCACATACCATGATCTACTACATCTCCCAATGTGCAACTAAGCTCTCTTGTGAATATGTAAACAAGACCTCTCACATGGGTCTACCAATGTGTAACCATAATCGTGCACTAAGAAGTAAAAAGCGTCTCTCCATCATTGCATCAACCCACACAAACATGAAGAAAACCTCCTCTGCAATATCTATATCTACATGGATCAACAATACAACATGATCTCATGGATCTATGAATACAAGATCTCACAACAACCTATGGATCTAACAATATAAGACTAGATCTACATGGATCAACAATACATCATGATCTCATGGATCTACAATACAAGATCTCACCAACATGTGGATCTACAAGAAGAAAATCTATGTGCTTTGCATACTATGCAAGCCATTACAATGAGACAATAACTATACAAAGGAAATACAGTAGAAGATGTTACCCTCTTCTCACCATTCAGATGTACCTGCCATAGTTGTACCTGTTATTTCCTTTTGTCCATCTTCTCTCCATGGAAGCTTTGTCTTCATGTAACATGTTCTTTCTTTCTCTTCTTCTTCATCCTCTCAATCTAGGAGAATCAAGGATCTAACTCAATCCTTCTCTTAATTTTCCTTCTAACCCTAGATTTCATGCTTATATAGGCATATAAAAACTTAGGGAAACTTAGATATGCATTTACAACCTTTAGATCAAATTTATAACAAAGTTAGATCTAATTCTCATGAGTTAAATATAAACTTTCAAGCACAAGTAATCGGTGTAGTTACCTTGATCGGTGTCGATTCCTCCCGACTAGTGTTATCAACATCGACCGTGTGCGGTTCCTCCCAAGTGACCGACATCGATAATATGCCAACCGACACCGATTACTATATAAACCAGTAAACCTCAAATGCATGCCTTTGTGAAGTAATTCAGCTCCACAACCTAACACCTATGTTGTGTGTGTGTGTGTGTGTTGTGTGTGTGTGTTGATGTATATCTCCTAGCCTTGATGCATGGAACTATGTGGATGCAAGTGATGTAATGGATGCAACTATAGATGGATTGATAGTATTAAGTGACGCTAATACCCTCATTATGGTCTCATAACTTTATATTTATAGGGTTATTTTGCTTTAATTTTGTAATTAATCCTGACATGGTGACTAGGAAAAGATAAGGATGAAAAAGGCTAAATGAGGCCCAAAAAGAGGCAAGAAAGTATAAAATGGATCATGGCGCCCCAGATGGGACCAGGGCGCCTAGTGCCCCAAGATGCAGTCTGGGTGCCCCCGGTTTAGGCTAAAATGATGGAAAATGATGAAATAGCTGGGAATGCATAGGAAAATACTTGGGAATGACAAAATAAAAGGTAAAAATAAGATGGTCAAAAGGTGGGATTAATTAGTACTCTCTTCACTTAAGAACCTTCTAAATAATAGTATGAGACTAGGCTAAATAATTCCTAAAGTGCATGATTTTGTGACTACATTTTTCCCCCACTTTATGTTGGTGAGCGAAACGCTCGGTAACATAAAGTAGATAGAGATGCGTACCTGATATCCATGTAGAGTGTAGTAGAGATGTGTCGATGGACTAGACTCAAGCATGGAATGAAAAAAATAAAAATGGAGGAGCATGGATTCTAAAGATGAAAAATGTGCATAAAAATTGATGAGAGTGGACCTAGGGTGAAACATGTGTGTAGTTGTTGCATGTGTACAATGTACCTATATGGTTAGTAAAGGAAAGTGTCATTGCACGTTTTGTTGTTGTGTTTTCATCATCATTGTTGTTATTGCCCCCAATTTGATTGTTTGTTTCTCATACGGTCGGACTTGCAAGGAGAAAACAATCAAGTAGTCAAATATATATGTATGTAAAAAATATGCATGTGTATAAAAATGTGTAAAATATGTAAATGTAAAATACATGAAAAGGAAATTGTAAATGGAACATGTGCACCTGATCCATGTCGAGAGAAAGGGTGTAGAAGGATATCATGTACTGCTGCGAGTTTTTTGGGTGATCTCACACCACCATGGCTGAAGAAATATAGGGAGGAAATGCTCTATGTCCTCCAACTCTAACCACTTATGTTGAAATGTGTGAAGATATCTTTGTTACATCCTAGTTTTTGGGTGATCCGATGCCAACTGATTGAAGTAGTGTAGAGAGGCACACCCACTATAACCCCAAGCCTCAGAATCGCTTCCCATAAATGCCAAAGGACACCATGTCCTGTAAAGGTCATTGTGTATGGAGTTCATAGACTAGTCTAAACTCACTCGCTATATGTAAACCCACAATGCCAAGGGTAGAAATTGTATTGTACTCTGAACCAGTGTAAATACGTTATGTTAGTATGTAAAACCCTCAATGATGCCCCCTCTTTGGGGGCACATGCAACATCATTGAAAAGGAGAATACAACCCCAAAAGAAAACCTACTACACTCTCGACTTGTCATAGAAATTTTCCCTACAGGGGAAACAAAAGTGTTTGGTAGAAACCAAGGCACACACAAAAGGGGATGGCTAGTCAAAACAAGTGTTAGTATGAAAACACATGCATGCAATAAGACAAGTGTAAAATACACAGACAATGTAGTAACTACCAAACAAAATAGTGTAAACATGCAAGAAAAGAAGTAGACCACACAAAGTGGGTTACAAACATGGGACATCACTCATAATGTCGCAAGACATGCAAAGCCGTCATGGCCGCAAACAACAAACAAGTGTGCACACAAGCAAAGGGAAAATCCCATACAATGGAAAATAATGGCAAACAAGTAAAAACAAACAAACAAGGATTCATGGAGATGTATAATCCTACAAAAAAGTGTTTCACATGGAACACCTATTAGCATGTTAGAGCAATAACCAATATGTCAAAAGCATGTATGAGAAAGTAATATAAGATGCTAAGTACAAAATGAAACAATAACACCTGGATAAGATGAATGTGGATGCCCCCAACAACCAATATAGGAAGGGTAGAAGGTGAACATCCATGCCACATGTAAAAGTTCTTGTATTTGTGATCACACTAAATAAAGTCATGTAAACTTGAATGTGTGTATGATATAGATAATGACATATAAGAAATCAGCCTAACATGTGTAATAAATTGATCATGAAAAACACTAGTAAGAAAAATTAAATGCCCCCAAGACAATGCAGTATGTTGTGGATGGATGGAATGGAATGCAAGATGGAATGGTAGGAGCAATATGCTCCCGAGTGTATGAAATTTTATGCAATGAGGTTCATTTTGTTTTACCCCTCAGCAATCAAGAATGAACCATAAACAAGAGTGCATCATCGGGAAACGATCGAGTAGTGTTTGTTGTGTCAGGCATGCTGTGATGAGTGTGTATATGTAATGGTGATGAGATGTGACCTGTGGAGAGATGTGCGTGAACCCTATAGCCAAAGAGTATATCATGACTTGTTAAATGGATGAGTGATAATTTATCCCTAAGCGTATATCACTATAAGATGAATAGAAATAGGTGATGATTTAGCCTACAACGTATGTCACTATGTGATGAATAGTAATAGGTGATGATTTAGCCTAAAGTGTATGTCACTAACGTGGAAATGTCGCATGGTGAGTGTAAGGTCCATTTGATTGGTAAACCCTCGGAAGTCGAGTATGGACCGAGGAACTAAAGTGCATCATAGGGTGGTGAGTGCAGTGCGTAGAACAATGTAGTGTATGTAGTAATGATAAAATGACTATAGGATAAGTAGAATGTATAAATACACGGTGTAAATAATGCAATGTAGGATGTGTATGGTGTATAGAATATGTAATATGTAAGATGTGATGATAGGTGTAGATAGAAATAGAATATGTAGGGATAAAATGTAAAGCTAGACCCATATGTAATGTAATCTAGTGTAATATGTAGAATGTATGTGGAAATGCATAGTAGGATGATGTAGAGGTTATGCATGGATAACCTAATAATGTATGTGGTGTGTAGGGTAAGGACTAGTAAAATGTAGAATGTAGGGATGAAATGTAAAACTAGACTCATAGGTAATGATGACTAGTATAATATAGAAAATGTATGATATGAAAATGCACAATGTATAATGTGACGAAGTGTGTAGATATCATGAATGAATGTAATGCATAGGTGAGGACTAGTATAATGTATAATAAATGTAGAATGAATGGTGTATGATGTGTAATGTATGGTGAAATATAATATGTAGTGCCTATGGTGTGGTGTGTGGGGTTCAATGTAATGGTAATCCCTCAATAGTCAAGTGTGAACCAAGCACAAGAGTGTGTCATCGGGTAATGAGGGTGCTATGAGGTGTGATATGGTATGTTTATAGGAAGGAAGAGCAATAGATGATGATGTGTTGATGTTAGAATGGGGGATGAGATGTCATGCCCCCAAGTGAGTATAAAGGAACTAACCAATGAGGGTGAATGATGCAGGTCCCTCAATTGATGTCTGTGATAATGAAAGTGTAAAGACCATGCTCGAGTAATGGTGGTATATAGACAAACGGTGCACGGGGAATGAATTTGATATGCATGCAATGGATGGATAGAAGATGAATATTGTGGCGTAGTAAAGTATGTTAGTGATGGAGATCGAGGTAATGTAGTGTGCACAAGGGATGACGATCTGCGTGGAATAAAGCAAGGCGGTGATCGATGTTGGGACGTGGGGATTATCCTAGGAATAGGCCTATGTTTGTTTGTAGGACTAATGGAGTGAAGCAACATTGCGTAGAGGACAATCGAGTAGGTGAATTAGAAGTAGAGTGTATTTTGGGCAACATCATAGGGGATGTGCGGGAAAGAGTAGAGGATGTAGAAATGATTGTATTAGAGGGTGACGATAATGGAGGTGAAGGAGGGACGTCATTAAAAATACTTGATTGTTGTAAACAAATTTAAGGTGCAAGTGGTCCATGGAAATAATAGATTGGGATTAACGAATCTAATTAAGGCCAAGAATCATGTCGCATCCCTCAACTGCTCGGACAATGAGGAAAGGGACAAGGAGAGTGAGAGGACCAATAGTAATGGGCAAGGTAACATGACCAAGACATTGTCGAATGGTACCATCGTAAGCATGCTTGTGAAATAGAAGGATTAATTTCATGAGCAAAGCATCCTAAAGCTTGAAGGAATGACATGGGGCACATATTAAGCTCATAACCATTATCAATTAGAGTGTTTGACACCAACATTGTAAATGTGACACATAATATGGAGGGGTGGGTCATTGTCAAAGGAGTGAATGTCAGTAGGAGGATTGGCCTTGAATGCTATATGTTGTGAAAAGGCATCGACAAATGTGTTATACATGGAATCCGGATGCATGTCAACAGAAACATTTGTAGTAACAAAAAGGTGTTAAACATGATGAAGTAAATCAGGATGAGTAAGAAGATAATCGTTGATGGAGATACTCATGATGGCTAAATGCAAATGCAAAACCCTAGAAGGTGTTATGAAGAAATGAGGGTTCACCAAAATGATTAACTAAAATTAAACTACTCTATGGAAAAGGATAATAATAGTTAATCTAATATATGAGGACTAAAACACTTTAAACTATGCTAAGACAATATGAAATGATTTTAAATAATTATATCAAATGAAATAAAACCCTAATATACAAATATGTAAAGGGATATGACTTAACTGATTGCTGGAGACTATCGCAAGTTGTTGCAGTCATTGTAGATTCCAGAGAGCAGGAACGATCACTCAGAGGTCGCGTAAAGGCCAAATTTGGAAGATATAAGGAGACTATAGATGTTTAGGAAGGTACTTAGGGTGCCTTGGTTTGCAGAATAGGCACCTTGGTCTCTGTAAAGACTCATAATCTGATTTTGTAGTGTCACAAAATACTCTAAAATATTCTCTGTCTGTCACACTAGATCTGCCGAATCGCACGCGTATGCATAAAATAATGCAAGATGAAGGAATGACTGCAAAAGACAAAGAAGTATCAAAACCCTAAAAAGAAAAGATGCAAAATGAATGGATCGAGACTAACCTCACTTTGCCTGACAACAAAGGACTTACTAATATGAAGCACCGCACTACATTTCGAACCCAAATGTAGTTCTAGTGTGTGTGTGCATGTTGTGCCCTAGGTGCTCTTGTGTCAGTTGCACTTTGTGAAGTAACAGAAAATAATAACTATAGAAAATGTAACAACAGGTATGCATGGAATAAAATACAATCCCCCATGCCGTGTGTGTCGATGCGAGATCTCTAGCCTTGATGCATGGAACTATGTGGATGCAATGGATGCAGCTCTAGATGGAGTGACAATAGTAAGTGATGCTAAGACCCTCATTATGGTCTCATAACTTTATATTTATAGGGTTCTCTTGCTCTAATTTCGTAATTAATCTCGACATGGCCGACTAGGAAAAAGATAAAGATGAAAAATGGCTAGAAGAGGCCCAAAAAGAGCAGAAAGTAGAAAATGGATCAAGGAGCCCCGTGCAGGTTGGACACGGGCGCCCCAAAGATAGGTCTGGGTGCCTCGATTTAAGCTAAAATGACAAGACAATGATGAAATAGTTGGGCATGCATAGGAACATAGGTGAGAATGACAAAATAAAAGGTAAAAATAAGATGGTCAAAAGGTGAGATTGATTAGTAGTACTCACTTCACTTGAGAACCTTCTAAATAGTAGTATGAGACCGGGCTAAATAATGCCTAAAATGCATGATTATGTGACTACACTCTCCATGAGAGACACTTAAAACAATTTAAAATAGTATATATTGTATACTCTTGTCCCATAGATTGTCTTTGGTAGCCTCGTGGACGTTAAAATATGTTATTTGTCTTCTATACTAGAGTGCAAATTATAACTCAAACAAACTTGACATTGTTATCTTCTCTCTTTGCAACTCATGTGCAATTTCTAGTTAAAATAATATTAGCAGCATTTTCAATTTAAAAAACAACAATGTGGTAGAGTCTCCTCGACAATAATGGCTACTATGAGAGTCTGTGCTGTTGGGTTCTTTATGCATCAATTTTTGAAGTGTAAAGAATCGTCCATGTCTACACCATGTTCCTATTATGATGGTAGTGTATAAACAAAGAAATGAATATAGAAGAAATCAGAACCAGAAGAACAGTTTGTGACAGAATGAATAACCACCAACATTCCCCACTCTTCAATGTCATCCATTGCCAATCTCAATCTCAAACTCAGAGCACTCTCTTAAGAAGGTCAGTTGAAGGAAGCCCTACATTTTCTTCTTACTTCACACAACTCTCCTGTTGACTCCTCTACATATCTTCATCTATTGCAGGCCTGCATTGATAAGAAAGCCCTTTCAGAGGGCAAGCAAATCCATTCTCACCTCAATGACAGAGGACTTGTATTTGCAACAAACACATTTTTGCAGAATACACTTATCAACATGTATGACAAGTGCGGAAGTTTTGCGGATGCTCAAAAGTTTTCAGTCACATGGCAGAGCCAGATGTCTTCTCATGGAATGTGATAGTTGCAGCTTACAGAAGGCATGGATTTTCTTCACAGGCATTGGAACTATTTCACCAAATGCAACGAACGGCTGTACAACCTGATCAGTTTACCTTCTCTAGTATTCTCCTGCATGTGGCAACGTCACATCTCTTAAACATGGTTCGCAGATCCATGGAAAGATAGTTAGATGTGGATATCAATTTAATGTTATTGTGACGAACACCATGATAGATATGTATGTAAAATGTGGAAGAATGCAGAATGCGCGCGAACTGTTTGACACAATGCCTCAACGAGATGTGTTCTCATGGACTACAATAATCGCTGGATATACACAAAGTAGCCTTGTTGAAGAAGGCTTGGATATTTTTAAGCAAATGCAATTGGTGGGTGTAAAACCAAACTCACCAACCTTTGCAAGTATCCTACCATCGTGTGCCAAAATGGGAGCTTTGGAAATGGGTATGGAGATTCATCAGAAAATAATGGAGAGTGGATTTTTAACTGATGTAGTTGCCACTGCCTGATAGACATGTATGCAAAATGTGGAAGCATGCCAAAGGCACGCGCTTTGTTTGACAAAATGCCTCAACGAGATGTAGTCTCATGGACTGCAATAATTGTTGGATATTCACAATATGGGTTTGTCGATAAAGCCTTCTGAGTTTTTAAGCAAATGCAATTGGCCGGTGTAAAGTCAAACTCAGTTACCTTTGCTAGCATACTCCCGGCTTGTGCCAAAATAGGGGATATAGAGCAGGGTATGGAGATCCATCAAAAAGCAATTGAATTTGGATTTCTGTCAGATATAGTTGCAAATGCCCTGATAGACATGTACTCAAAATGTGGAAACTTACAGAAGGCACATGAATTATTTGGCAAAATGCATAATACAGATGTAGTCTCATGGACATCAGTCATTTCTGGATATGCACAAAATGGGTTTGATGTAGAAGCTCTAAATTTTTAAGCAAATGCAATTGGAAGGTGTAAAGCCAATATCAGCAACCTTTGCCAGCATACTCCCGGCATGCACAAATATGGGATCTCTTGAAAAGGGTATGGAAATCCATCACAATATAATTGAAAGTGGTTTTTTGCCAGATGTTATAGTTGTGACTGCCCTGATAGACATGTATGCAAAATGTGGAAGCATACAAAAGGCAAGTGAATTGTTTGGGCAAATGCATCATCCAAATGTGACCTCATGGAATGCGATGATTACTGGACATTTACAAAACAATGCTCTTGATGAAGCTTCACGGCTTTTAGAGAAATGCCTCAACGAGATGTGGCTTCATGGAATGCAATGATTACAGGATATGCACAAAATGGGCTTGTTGATAACATCTTGGATATTATTAAGCAAATGCAACTGGACGGTATAGAGATAAATTCAGCAACCATTGCAAGCATCCTCCCATCTTTTGCTAAAATTGGAGCTTTGGAACAGGCTCTGGAGATCCATCAAAAAATAATTGAAATTGGATTTTTGTCAGATGTTGTAATTGTGACTGCCCTAATAGATGTGTATGCAAAATGTGGAAGCATACAGAAGGCACGCTATTTATTTGACAAAATGCGTCATCCTGATTTGGCCTTATGGACTGTGATGATTACAGGGTATGCACAAAATGGTGTTCTTGACGAGGCATTAAGGCTTTTCGAAGAAATGCCTGAACGGGATGTGGTCTCATGGACTGCAATCATAGCTGGATGTTCACAAAATGGGTTTGATGATAAAGCTTTGGAGACTTTTAAGGAAATGCAATTGGAAGGTGTAAAGCCAGACTCATCAACCTTTGCCAGAATCCTCCCAGCTTGTTCCAAACTTGGAGCTTTGGAACAGGGCATAGAGATTCATCAGAAAATAATTGAAAGTGGATTTTCTGCAGACGGATTTGGAACTGCCCTTGTAAAAATGTATGCAAAATGTGGTAGCATCGAGAAGGCACGTAGATTGTTTGACAAACTATGCCATCCAGGTGTATTCTCATGGAATGCAATTATTGCAGGATATGCAATGCATGGCTATAGCAAGGATGCCATCGAACTGTTTGAACTAATGAAGCACACGGGAACCAATCCCAACCATTTAAGCTTTGTTTTTGTTTTGTTTGCATGCAGCCATGCAGGTCTAGTGGATGATGGCTGTAAATATTTCAGTCACATGACTGACTCTTATTGCATTGTGCATAGAATGTATCATTATGTATGCACGGTTGACCTTCTTGCCCGTGCTGGCTATCTTGAGGAATCTCTCAATTTTATCTTCAAAATACCAATAAAACCAGATGTGGTTGTTTGGATGTGTTTGCTTGGAGGCTGTAGATCATATAAGGATATAGGAATAGGAAAATTTGTGTCAAGACTCCTCCTTGAGTTAGATCCTAAAAATGCTGCACCTTATGTGCTTATGTCAAACATTTATGCAGAAGCAGGTATGTGGGATGATGCTCAAAAGACAAGGAAGTTTATGAATGATGAAGGAATACAAAAGATACCTGGATGTAGTTGGATTGAAATCCAAAATTGGTATACTGTTTTTGTGTGGAAAGCAGATAACACACACAAGCACAGGAAATCTATACAATGTTGGAGAGAACATCTTGGGAGATGAAGGCAGTGGGGAGCTTTAACAGACTTGGAAGAATGCTCCCACTTCCTCCTCCCAATACGATTCTTGGACAAGATCGGGAAATTAGAAATCAAGAAACAAGTGTCAGGAGAAGAGACTTTGCAACAGAGTTCTAAAAGAATCATAGGAGAAAATGAACAGCTTGGTCTGTTATGGCCCGACAATGGAGCTCTACAGGTTGATTTGATGGTAAACAAGGAAAATAGTTCTGGAAGTTCTGAGTAGTTAGACAGCAACGATAAGAAATACTATAAGTTCGTCAGAAATTTCTGAAGAGGAAAAGGAAGATCAAGGAAATCCACCCCCTGTTCAAGGCTAGTAAAGGTACGGAGATTCAGCTTGCCAGAGTGGTTGAACATGTGGAGCAAGAGAGTATGATTATTAGACAATCTAATGACTACCAAGGTGAATCTGGAACAACACTGTGTCAACAGATGATGTCCTAGACAAAGTTTTGGTAAGAAGAAAACCTAGGAGATCCTTCATCAGCATGCCAGAGTGATTGAACATGTGGAGCAAGAGATTATGATTATCAAACAATCTAATGATTGTCAAGGTGAGTCTGGAACAATACTAAGTCAACAGATGATGTCCTAGACAGAGTTTTGGGCAGAGGAAAACCTAGGCAGATTCCCCATCAGCATGCCAGAGAGACTGAACAGGTGGAGCAATAGAATGACTATCAAACAATATAATGATAGATAAGGTGAGTTTGTATCAATCTCTTGTACTGTTGGTAATAAGAAGGTCGTACCCAAGTCTAAGGATTCTGGAAGTAATGAAAAATGAACCTCCAGCTGCCACTGTCTCTAGTGCCACACATGGGCACGGAAGGAAGGATGTTTCATTTATGATAGGTAAATCAGATTAGCCATTCAAAATTGGAGAGGTTGAGAATTCTTTTTCTCGTTTTCTAGTCTTGCAATGTTCAAACCATCCGGTGCATCTAGCTCTTTGTTGTTTGAAGGACAGAACAGAGTTTCTGTTGACAACATATAGGATTCAACAGGGGTTGATGAAGGGAAGGGTGAAGCACTATTGTGTAATCGGGATCAGCCAGTAGATGAGAACACATTCAAGGTAGTAAAGACTAGATTCAAATGAAGTTATGTGATTAAAGGGCTAGGTCCTGAGGAGATCATCCGGAAAGGAAGTTGATGGCTCCTCTTTGCGTGGACTAGTCTTCCTCCTCGTCTTCCTCCTCGTATTGAGCTTAGTACTTTTGGTAGCACATTAAATTTTTTGGTTACTGTCAGTCCTTTTGATGATGTAATTGTTACTTGTGGAACAACTCTTAGAGTTGTCAAAAACCTTTGAGCATGTGGCGACGTGCACACTGCAACCAAGTTTATCTCCAAGATTGTTGCAAGAAATGCAAATTGTTGCCATCATTTTAAACATGGGAGTATTCTTGTAGATATTATTGGTGATGCCAAGTAAAGCATGCAATAAACACAGGTTTGCAGTTTAACAAGGTGCAGGGTGTCATACTCGCAGTGGTAAGAAGGAATCAGCTGCTATTTTCCGTTTCTTAAAAAATGTTGTTTCTGACTGTTTGGAGAACTAAACGATGCATCAATGCCTAGATATATGGATAGGGAAGCTGTTAAAGCCTTGTTCTACAACAATGTGGAGTGATGAGATCGAACTGTTTTTCATGCAGTCTGTATGGCTCTGGCCTGAAAAGCTTGAGGAGGCAAAAGAAAAAGAATTGCAAAAGGAGGAACGGTTGAAGGAAATGGAAAGCTACTCATGCAACAGGAAATATGAGACAAAGGATTACAATCAAGCCAATGCTTGGATAAATGAGGAGAGCATCTCCTGATTGTTGTTTACTCCTACCCTCGTCATTTTGCATGATCTCTATGCCTGGATTAATTTATTATCTTGTCCCTATGTCAGATCTGTCATTTGGGCCCAACTTGTATGCACAAGTTTACATCTGTCCAGTTTTGCGTCATTCATGATCATGGAATGCCAAGGGCATTTTGTGTCGAATCCTAACATCTCCTGGTCAGGTTAATAGAATATTGCTCAATTATGATAATTGGAAAATTTCAGTGGAGAAGAGTGAAAAATACGGACATCTTTGGGGCTTTCAAAGATCCCTTTTGTAATTTATGTAAATCCAATTTGCCACCAAGGTACTTGACCTTACATAAATTTATATTTTAAAAATATATGTAAATGAAAAATGATTAAAACATTGCAGATAATGGCTAGAGATTTCTAATGAGGCTTTACATGGTTATTACTTCCTTATATTTTTGGCATTTGCAATTTGTTTTTCTTTTTAGTATTTGTGAGAAGTATGCATTACAACCAGAATCCAACAATAGGCCCACCATTTTGGGTGAACAACTAGAAATCCTGCTAGAAACAGGTTTCTGTTGAACATTGCAACCTTCAATTCATCCAATTATCCTGCTACAAACAAGTTTCAGTTGAACACTGCAACCTTTTATTACATCTAATCTTCATACATCAGCCCACTCTCCAAGTGCGCCCACAGCTTCCCAAGGATGGATTTTCAATGGCCTGTGCCTGCTTGACGAAATCCAACATGCCTTGAATGACCTGATTTTTATTTAAATAATATTCTCAATAAGTTTTGTGTATTCCTTAGGTGCTTTTCTGCTTTTATTTTCAAATAAATTATTACAACTTTTATTTGTAGAAGTAATCTTAATTTTTTTATCATATTGTAATTGTGTATATATTTGGTATTAGTAAAACATGCATGTTGAGTTTATGAAATTATATTAGAGAAAAGAAATAGGATTGGTAGCCATCTTGGCCATAACCAAGCTGAATTGGACTAGGAAAATGCTTATTTGTTTGAGTGGGAAACAAGTACATATCAAAGTTCAAAAAATTATACAATGCAGTAAGCAGCAGGGCCAACCAGATAAGAGAAGCAAATTTTATGTACAGCATGTAATTATGGTCAATTGAATAGCAAAAAGAAAGAATTTGTGGGCACTACATGTTTGAAATTCGAATAACTTATGAGAATAAAGATCACTGCAAGAACTCGCCAGCACCACCTAGCAAATCCTAGTTAAGAGTAAATTTCAGGACACGCTGGAGTTCTGTTACAAGCCTCAATCACAATTATAACTTCTTTATTTTTGTAATGGTTTATGACATTATTTCAAAATAGAGGATAATATTTTTGATTTTAAAGACATTTGAATATTTTTACTGTTAGTAAAATGGCTGGATATGACCATAAACATACAAATAAGCGTAGTATTGGCTTCAATCTCAAAACTTCAGAAAATCTTCACAATGTTAATCGTTGTAACAAAGATTTGTCACCTAAAACTAAAATATACATTCTTAACATCAGAATTAATTATCCATATAATGCAGCTGCATCTGCTAACTATTCTTTTAAAGAGAAACATAGAACTCTATATCTCGAAAAGCAATCCCTAGTATTTAGTTATCACCTTTCTAAAATGAATATCTTCATAATGTTAATTGCTATGATTTCTCACTGCAAAGCAAAATATACATTCTTATCAGTAGAATTAATTGTCTATGATGCAATTGCATCTGCTAACTTTTCTTGTAAAAAGAAACATGGGACTCTATATCTTGATAAGCAATGTTGAGAGATTTAGTTATTACCTTCCTAAAATGAAAACAATTGCATATGCAAACTTTTCTTCTAAAAAAGAAACATACGATTCTATATCTTTATAAGCAATATTGAGTGATTGAATTATCACCTTCCTAAAATGAAAATTGCTTTCTCAACTAACTTATTCTATCTTGCAAAGTTTTATCTCTAGATGATTAAAGTAATTTGCTTAATATTATGGATTTGAAGGGTATATAGATTGCTCAATGTTATTAGAAGTGACGAGGGGTAATGTAATCATTGTAGGATATTTATATATTACGCTCTGAATGGTCCTGGAATGATAACAAAATATGTTTCCGGGCAACAGACAAGTTTTTCTTGCATCAACCGATTCAATAATGTATTTGCTATGCCGATTTTGATTTTATATCTTACAATGTCAACCGTTACCCATCTCAATCAAAATCTCAGAGTCCTCTCTACACAGGATCATTTGAAGGAGGCGTTACACATTCTTTTAACAGCACACAATCCTCCTGTACAGTCGTATCTTCATCTACTACAGGCTTGCATTGTCCAGAAAGCCCTTTCAGAGGGAAAACAAATCCACTCTCACATCAATGACAGAGCATTTACCTTTGCGACGGACACAGTGTTACAAAATAAACTTATCAACATGTATGACAAGTGCGGAAGTTTGGTGAATGCTCGCAATGTTTTCAATCAGATAACTAAACGAGATATCTTCTCATGGAATATGATGATTGCAGCTTACAGAAGGCACGGGTATCCTCAACAAGCGTTGACACTGTTTCACCAAATGCAAAGAACAGATATCCAACCCGATCAGTTCACCTTCTCCACTATTCTCCCTGTCTGTGCCAAGGTGGAATCTCTAAAACATGGTTTGCAAATCCATGTAAAAATAATTAGATGCGGATATCAATGTGACGTGATTGTGATGAGTATCCTGATAGATATGTATGCAAAATGTGGAAGCATACACAAGGCACGTGAACTGTTTGACAAAATGGTTAATGTAGATGTGGTTTTATGGAATGCTATGATTACAGAATATGCACAAAGTGGTGTTCTTGACGAGGCTTTAAAGCTTTTCAAAGATATACCCCAAAGGGATGCGATCTCTTGGACTGCTATCATTGCTGGATGTGTGCAAAATAAGCTTGTTGATAAAGCCTTGGAGTTTTTAAAGCAAATGCAATTGGCAGGTGTTAAACCAAACTCGGCAACCTTTGCCAGCATCCTTCCAGCATGTGCCAAAATGGGATCTTTGGAACAGGGTAGAGAGATTCATCAAAAAATAATTGAATGCGGATTTTTTCAGATGTAGTAGTTGTCAATGCCCTGATATACATGTATGCCAAATGTGGAAGCATACAAAAGGCTCGTGAGTTGTTTGATAAAATGCCTGAACAAAATGCAGTTTCATGGAATGCCATGATTGTAGGATATGCACAAAACGGGCTTGTGGACGAAGCCTTGAAGCTTTTTAAGCAAATGCAATTTGTAGCTATAAAGCCAAACTTAGCAACCTTTGTCAGCATTCTCCCAGCATGTGCGAAACTGGGAACTGTAAAGCAGGGTACAGAAATCCATCAGAAAATTCTCAAAAGTGGATTTTTGTCAGATTTAATTGCAAATGCCCTGATAGACATGTATGCAAAATGTGGAAGTTTACAAATGGCCCGTGAGTTGTTTGACAAAATGTCTCAGCGAGATTTGGTATCATGGAATGCGATGATTACAGGTTATGCACAAAATGGTTTTCTGGATGAGGCTCTAAAGATTTTTGAAGAAATGCCTATCAAGGATGTGGTCTCATGGACTGCAATAATTTCTGGATATGCACAAAATGGGTTTGTTGACAAATCCTTGGAATTTTTCAACCAAATGCAATTGGCAGGTGTAAAGCCAGACTCAGTTAACCTTTGCCAGCATCCTACCAGCTTGTGCCAAACTTGGAGCTTTTAATCAGGGCATAGAGATCCATCAACACATAATTGAAAATGGATTTTTATCTGATGTGGTTGTGACTGCCCTGATAGACATGTATGCAAAATGTGGTAGTATACAGAAGGCACGTGGATTGTTTGACAAAATGCATCATCCAGGCATAGTCTCATGGAATGCAATCATTGCAGGATATGCAATGCATGGCTATAGCAAGGATGCCCACAAACTCTTTGATTTAATGAAGCTCTCGGGAACGAAACCCAATGATGTGAGCTTTGTTTGTGTTTTGTTTGCATGCAGCCATGCAGGTCTGGTGAATGACGGCTGCAACTTCTTCAATTGCATGACTGACTATTATTGCACCCTGCCTACAATGGATCATTATGTATGCATGGTTGATCTTCTTGGCCGTGCAGGCTATCTTGAGGAAGCCCTAAACTTTATCCTCAAGATGCCATTAAAACCTAACATGGCTGTGTGGATTTCTTTGCTTGGCGCTTGTAGATCGCATAATAATATAGGGCTAGGGAATTTGTCGGAAAATTCCTTTTTGGGTTAGATCCTAAAAATGCTGCACCTTATGTTCTTTTATCAAACATTTATGCAGAAGTGGGCAGGTGGGGTGACATTCAAAAGGTAAGGAAATTGATGAAAGATAGAGGAATTAAAAAGATACCTGGATGTAGTTGGATTGAAGTCCATAAAATGGTACATGCTTTTTGTGTAGGAGACAGATCACACCCACAAACACATGAGATCTATGCAAAGTTGGAGAAATTGTCTTGGGAGATGAAAGCAGCGGGGTATACTCCAGATATAAAACCCGTATTGAATGATGTGGAGGACGAGGAAAAGGAAGTAATCCTTTGCCATCATAGTGAGAAGTTGGCAATTGCATTTGGGCTGTTGAACATGCCCCTGGGAGCGACCATTAGAGTTGTCAAGAACCTTCGAGTATGTAGTGAATGCCACGCTGCAACCAAATTTATCTCCAAGATTGTTGCAAGAGAGATTGTTGTGAGAGATGCACACCGGTTTCATCATTTCAAACATGGGAAATGTTCTTGTGGGGATTATTGGTGATGCTAAGTGAAGAAAACTATAAACATAGGTTTGCACCATAACAGGATGCAGGGTGTCAGACTGGTAATTGTAAAAGAAATCAGATATTGGTTTCAGTTTCTGAAACATCTTGTGTTTGAGTGTTTGGGGATGTAGGTCAAACTTTCTATACTGATTAAATTAAATTATACCGGTGGTATGCATCACAGCGTAGATATACTCCCAAGGCATTGTGTTAAAGCCCTGCTTATTAATACAAAATGATATTAAACTTTCTTCAGGAAGCCTGTACAGATTTCGACTGAAAAGCAGGAGGAGCAGTGAGAAGGATAGGAAACGTGAAAAGAGAGATGCTAGAAGGAACTGGTAAGCTGCTCAACCCCAGGAAAGGTGAGAGAGGGCTGACAATGAAGTAAATGCTAGTTCAGTTGGATTTTATGTTGTTTATATCAAGCACTTCTAAGCGATATTAATATCATATGAAAGGAAGATGCTAACACATCAATCTGGGGACATTTACATCAGAGCCTGCTTACAGATTGGCAAAGATTTTTATGCATGTGGTCGCTTATAAATCTTCCTTCACCAACAATTATTATTGATATGGGTAAACTCACTTTCACAGGAAGGTTTATAAAATAATAATAATAATAGGAGAAAGAGGGAGTTCATTTGTGGCCCTCATGTCACTAAACAGGCTACGAGTGTCCTAAGCCTATGTCAGTAAATAGGCTATGGCCCTCCTGAACCCAAGTGAAAGAAAGAGAAGCACTTGATTTCATGGAGCAGACTATTGATACAAGAAACTATGTGGTTATGACCAGTTGAACAGAAAGTACTTGTGGTCGTTAGAAGTTTACCTTTAGGTTGAATAATGATACAATAAACTATGCGATTAGGCTAACTTTATAGCAAAAGGAACTTATTTGTCCTAAACTATGTGGTTAGGCTAACTGTAAAGCAAAAGGAACATATTTGTCTTAAGTACAGGTCTGAAATACAAGGAACTTGTGATAATGAAGAGTGGCCCAAGAATTCCTAAGGAACAAATAATGGAAAACCTAGCCATGGTGGAAGGAACATTGTAGTTATAGGTTATAACATCACCGAATATGACACTTTCTTCATGAGCTGCAATTCAAGAAACGTTTTTTTTGAACCTGAAGATAAGAGTCTGTTTGGCCTATCATGACAAACTATGGATGAGAGTTCTTCATGAGTGCAATACCTACACTAATTAATTCCATATCACAGATTATGAAGTTTTCTTACAAAACACGCCCTAAAATATACCAGGATTCTTAATGCTTGTAAAGGTTTTAGGGCAAACTTTTTCCATAGGGGATGCAATTTACAATGTTTGAATGCTTTCCAGATGGAGAGGCATATCAAATGTAAATTGATGGCATTTCAATGCATGTCACTTGGTTTCAAACTTAAACATATAGCTCATTTCATACATGTGCAGCTATGTATCTTGGGATTCAGCTCAACGTTCAAGATGTTGTCATTGCTGGGAGGTGAATCATTTCATCTTTGCCATTAGTTGCTCTTCCTTTCAGTAACAGTCGAGAACCAGGAAGATGAATATTTAGTCTGAGTTTGAGATGGGCTTTTGTTGCGTTGAAAATTGGACTCCTGAGAAGAGCTTTTAAGCCTTTGGCTTTTTGAAATCAGTAGACTGGATCTGGTGAAGAGAGAGGAATCAAGCTTGCAAGGAAGTGTGTCCATGCAACTTGGAACAGAGATTGCCAAAAGACCCCAAGTCACGGCAGGTGCAGCATCTGTTGTGAATTGAGTTGTGAATAGAGAATGTAAGAGTAATTTATTATTGTATTCTGCCATAGAGTTGTTGAACTTTCTGCGATAAGTGAAGAATGTGATATTTTCCACTTTGGAAATTCCTTATTTTGCTTCCAATGTTTTGTTGTAGATCGAGTGGTTGGTTGTTATTCATCCCCATGCACACAAACATATATAGGCAAAAGTAGTGTTTTTAGCTCATCCTTTCTGTGAGATACCAATTTTGTGCATGAGACCTTCCTTGTGGAATCCCATAAGAGGATTGTTTTTCCATGTGCCTTATATATTGTTCAACAAGGTGTGCATACCCTTTCTCCCTTCGGATTCAAATACGTGCCTCAACTATGATGTACACACAGCTTCACCACCAAATTGTACATTTTTTACCATATTTCAATTTTAAAACATATCTAATCCAAATAAAAGCTTGACGGAGAAGATAACATTAATTGGAATCTCACCATCTTTGGAATTTCAAGTACCTACTATATTTCCCTCTTGTACATAAAATAACTCTTTTGCTACCACTTGATTGGGTTTTCTTTTCACTCATATGTATTTGTTTGTATATGTCTCATCCTTCCTCCTGCTCTGAAGCATAAGCTTTTCATTGTGTGCAGTCTAATACAATCCACGAGAGGGTAACATCAGTTTATAATCTGACAGGAAAGGTAACATTGGATTATAACACAACGTGTAGCAAGCTTCTACCAACTTATTGTTAAGGAATTTTTTAGTTAATATTATATGTTTAGGTTAAATAATGAAGAATATTTTTACTATAATATTAATCGAAGGGACGAACATAAAGTATATAAAATAAGAATTTATATATTTTTTAATTAATCAGAGAGGGTGAGCTTTTAACAATTTACTTGAACAAGTTAGAAACTTCCTTGTGCAATCTTATCATTCAACGTTATGAGCCACAGGTTTAAAAAATTAAAGGCAAGTAAGTATGGTTGAATTTGATTTTTTTTAATTAAAAAGTGTATGTATAAAAAGTCGATTATTCATGTAAACGTCGTCCAATCCCATTTCTTGTTTCTTGCAACATAGCATGAAACAGTTAAATTCGTTCATGGTAAAGACATTTATATCGGCCTATTTATCAAGGTAGGAAATGACATTGCTCAGCTGATTTTAATTTGTATTGCGGCAGAAAAAGAAAGGACGGGCATATAATGTTTAAAGAAATCAGAATCTGAAGAAAATGGCGATGTTTAATTACGGTATAATAAAAAATTACTCAGGTTCATACAATGTCATCCTTTACCCATTACAATCAAAATCTCAGAAAAGAGGGTTGCCTGAAGAAGGCTATACACATTCTACTCAATACACAAAACTCTCCTGTAGACGCTTCTACATATCTTCATCTATTGTATTCCTGCATTGCCCGAGAGCCCTTTCAGAGGGTAAGCAAATCCACTCGCACATCAATGAGAGGAGTTTTAAATTTGCCACAAACACATTTTTACAAAACACACTTATCAACATGTATGACAAATGCGGAAGTTTGGTGGATGCTCAAAAAGTTTTCGATCAGATCAATAATCTAAACGTCTACTCATGGAATGTGATAATTGCTGCTTACAGAAGCCATGGACTACCTCAACAGGCATTCATACTATTTCACCAAATGCAACGAACAGCTGTCCAGCCGGATCAGTTTACCTTCTCCAGTATACTCCCCGTATGTGCCAATGTGGCATCTCTAAAACATGGTTTGCAGATCCATGGAAAAATCATTAGACGTGGATTTCAATCTGATGTTATTGTGATGAATGCCCTGATAGACATCTATGCAAAATGTGGAAGCATACAGAAGGCACGTGAACTATTTGACAAAATGCACAATTTAGACATGGTTTCATGGAATTCCATGATTACAGGATATGCACAAAATGGTGTTATTGACGAGGCTTTAACACTTTTGGAGGAAATGCCTCAGCAAAATGTGGTTTCATGGAATGCAATCATAGCTGGGTATGCGCAAAATGGGCTTGTTGATAAAGCCTTGGAGATTTCTAAGCAAATGCGATTGACAGGTGTGAACCCAAACTCTGTAACCTTTGTCAGCATCCTCCAGGCATGCGCCAAAATGGGAGCTTTGGAACAGGGTATGAACGTCCATCAAGAAATAATTGAAAGCAGATTTTTGTCAGATGTTATAGTTGTGACTTCCCTGATAGCTATGTATGCAAAATGTGGGAGAATAAAGAAGGCATGCCAATTGTTTGACAAAATGCATAATGCAGATGTGATCTCATGGAACGCACTGATTGCAGGGTACGCACAAAATGGACTTGTAGAAAAGGCCTTGGAGATTTTTAAGCAAATGCAATTGGCAGGTGTAAAGCCGAACTCAGCAACCTTTGCTAGCATCCTCCCAGCATGCGCCAAAGTGGGATCTTTAGAACAGGGTCTGGAGATCCATAAAATAATTATTGAATGCGGGATTTTGTGTGATGTGGTTGTGACTGCACTGATAGACATGTATGCTAAATGTGGAGCATACAAATCGCATGTGAATTGTTTGGCAAAATGTGTTATCCAGATGTGGCTTCATGGAATGCGATGATTACAGGATATGTGAAAAATGGTAATCTTAGTGAGGCTTTACGAATTTTCAAACAAATGCCTCAACGAGATGTGGTCTCATGGACTGCAACCATTGCTGGATATGCACAAGATGGGTTTCTTGATAAAGCCTTAGAGATGTTTAAGCAAATGCAATTGGCAGGTGTAAATCCAAACTCAGCAACTTTTGTCAGCATCCTCCCAGCATGTGCCAAAATGGGAGCTTTGGAACAGGGTATGGAGATCCATCGAAAAATAACTGAAAGTGCATTTTTGTCTGATGTGATTGTGACTGCCCTCATAGACATGTATGCAAAATGTGGGAGTATACACAAGGCATGCAAATTATTTAACAAAATGCATCATCCAGGTGTAGTTTCATGGAATGCAATGATTGCAGGATACGCAATGAATGGCTATAGTAAGGATGCCCTTAAAATTTTTGACCTGATGCACTTTCGAACAAAACCCAACCATATAAGCTTTCTTTGTGTTTTAACAGCATGCAGTCATGCTGGTCTAGTGAATGATGGGTGTAAATACTTCAATTGCATGAGTGACTCTTATTGCATCATGGCTACAACGGATCATTATTTATGCGTGGTCGACCTTCTTGGCCGTTCTGGCTATCTTGAGGAAGCCCTAAACTTTATCATCAAAATGTCCTTAAAACCTGATATGGTCATTTGGATTTGTTTGCTTGGCACATGCAGATCATATAAGAATATAGGGCTGGGAGAATTTGTTGCATCACTCCTTTTGAGTTGGACCTTAAAACTTCTGCACCTTATGTTCTTCTGTCAAACATTTATGCAGAAGTGGGCAGATGGCATGATGTTCAAAGAGTAAGGGAATTGATGCAAGATAGAGGAATTAAAAAGATACCTGGATGTAGTTGGATTTAAGTTCATGAAATGGTTATGTTGGAGACAGATTACACTGACAAATGCACGATATCTATGCAAAACTGGAGAAATTGTCTTGGGACGTGAAACTTCTGTTGAATGATATGCAATAGAAGGGGAAGGAATTATTCCTTCGACACCAGAGTGAGAAGTTGGAAATTGCATTCGGATTGTTAAACATGTCCCATGGGACAACTATCAGTTTTCTCAAGAACCTTTGCATTTGTGATCATGTTTATTCCAAGATTGTTGCCATAGAAGCTGTTAATGTTACAGGAGAAATTATTGAGAAATGCAAGCAATTTCTATCGGTTTAAACATGGACAATGTTCTTGCTGAAATGATTGGAGATACAAAGTGAAGCATGCTATAAAGACAGACTTGCACTGTAACAAGGTGAGTGGTGTCAGACTTGCATAGGTAAGAAGGAATCAGATTTGATTTTCAGAATCTAATAAACTGTTGTTTTCTAGTGTTTGGAGGGCAAAGTATGCTTTTGACTTGATGAAATGGTATTGTACAGCACGATCAATGCCTGAATATACTGATGGGTTATTTTTTAAAGCACTATTCTATAATACCATAGAGGAGTCATGACATTGATTGTTTTCAGGAATCCTGTACAGCTCTGGACATACAAGCAGGGGAGGATGCAGAAAAATCGGGGATGTAAAAGGAGAGGAATGCTTGAAGGAAATGGAAAATTGCTCAGCCAGCAGGGAATGTGAGAGACAGGCTTACAATCAAACAAATCCTTGGATAAGATGAGGCAGAGCATCTCTTGTCCATTGTTTATTTCTACCTTTGACATCTTTTATGGTCCTTATATCTGAATTTTTTTCTTTTATTTTGAAACAAGTTTCTGGAAAAGCCTTTGTAGAATATTTTTAATCAACATTTCAGATCACGCCTCTCACGCTCCGTGAACCTTCTTTAGTTAAAAAACAATGTGTATAGATTGTGGGCTAGAGCTCCTTACATATATAACTCTTGTAAAGTACATTGATGCCATTTTTGGGCTGCCTTTGGAAGGATAAAATCAAATGAACTAGCCATTACCACCATTAAATAGGTTTAACCGCTAATTCACAAATATCAAATGAACTAGCCATTACCACAGTTAATTAGTTTTAATCACCGATTCACAAAATTAAATCTCACTTCTCCTTAGATAATGGGTTGCATTGATAATTCACCTCCATGACTGGTTTATGCCCAAGCCCTCATCTCTATTTAATTTTAAATTGTGTTTATGTTTGTTAATCTCAATAGCTTCCCTCAATCACCTTTCTAAATTGTGTTCCTACACTCGTAGAACCTTAACATTTTCAATGCAAATACGGTGATTGGTTTAAAATGAGTGCTCTGCCAACACTGACATGAAATTCGTTCATGTTTTGTATATGTTTTGCAATGGACCATATGATAAGAAATGAGCAAGGAATCCTATTTGCATGTATTTAAAACTTGAAATAAGCAAGAAATCTAACAAATAACATTAACCTCTATTCTTGAAAGCTTAACAAAATATGCCTACTAAAGACTTAAGCAATCAGTTTTGTTGTTTACTCCATGAGGGTGAATGAATCTCACTAAATGGCTACATGGCCAAGTTTAGCTATTCCATTACTAACCTAACATGGGTGCAAGATGAAGCTATTTTAATGGTGGATGACCCAAGATCAAATGCCTTATTAGCTTGGCTAATGCAAATGAGCTCTTAAGCTTTCTTAGGCTTGTTTTGGCTTTAGCTTATGTAAAGTTGTGTGTTTGAATGGGTAGGCTTAGCCTTGTATTTATAGTTTTTGGTTTGGAAGAATTTGGAATTTGGGTGCATGTGGGACTAAAGCTCAAAAAAGCACTTTAGATTAGATTAGGATAAACATGCTTTAGGCTTAGTTAAGCTTGGTTTAGGCTAGTTAACTAGGGTTTAGGCTAGTTAAACTTGATTAGCAAGTGATTAGAGACTCATTGAGAGTTGGGAGGGGTCTGGATAACCAATTGTGACTGATAGATAGCCTACGAAGCCAATAGAAGTGGTCTAGAGAGAACTAGGGAGGTTCTGAATGGTCGAAAGGAGGAATGTTTAGCTAATAAGAGAGATATTAGCCAAATAAGTTGATTATAGGAGGAATAATACGACGAAAAGTGTCATGAATGGGCATCCGAGAATGGAGCGAAGAAGGGTTGATTAACGAAGTGTCGTCAATTGGTTGAATTGGATGAAATGCTAAGTGTAAGCATATTTTAGGTGTCTACATTTGCCCCTCTTTGAGGTGGCGTAAGCGACGTCACTTCAAAGAAAGTAGACAAGCATAAACAAGTAGAAAATTTTGAAGGGATAGAAGAAAAATGAGTAGAATGGAGGATGCCCCCTCGATTGTCGATGGGGTGATAGAAGAACTCGATTGACGATCGAAAAGATGATAGAAAGAGAATAGAAGAAAGAATAGTGTGAAGAAGAAAAGAAAGGGGATATAAGAAAAAAAGGAGTATGAGGAAGAGGGAATGAGCTAACATCCATCCAGTGCCTTTTAAACAACTTTATTTTTCATCATATTGCTAGAGGATCTTCATCATCGGTCCTTATTAAAAAGAATGAACAAAAGTGTAGTATGACATGAAAAGCCATATACGAACAAATGTCCATTGCTAAAAACACCAACTCCATGCAACATACAAAATGCAATGCAATACGAGAAAGTAAAAGATGCCTAACTCCATGCAACATACATAATGCAATGCAATACGAGAAAGTAAACAAGCTAAACTAACAAAGAAACAAGATGTAATGTTTTTGTTATCAAGCTTTAGTTCCGACCTATGCGAATTAACGACAAGGGTTAATGATGGTGCCCCAAGCAAGGATACATGCAAGGGGAATAATGGAGGACACTTGGGTCCTATGAAAAAGCAATGTGCACTACTGAAACAATACCAGGCAACTCATTGTGCCCAGAGTACGAGAAGTAAGCAAACCTAGCTTTTGTTGATGGAGGTAGATCAAGATGATCCATGAGTCACACACATGAACAGTGAGAACCAAAGAGCGACATTTTTAGGATGATTTTATTAGGATGATTTATATTTTTTTTAGATTTTTTTGAAACATATTTGAATGTTTTGATTATTTTTCTAACATATTTGAATGTTTTTATTTTGAAAGTTTTAAAACTATGTATGTACAGGAAGATGAGGAAGCGTGGATGCCCCTAGCGATAGATGGGATGTACAAGGGCATAAGGCCACGTGCGTGCGAGAAAGGTGAAGATGCAAAAATGCCCCAGTGATTAGGTGGGAGTATTCAAAGGAAAACTCTTCACATGTAGAAGCGGGACCCAAGGCCATTATGGATAGGTTCAACATGATGATGAACATAAACCAATGAAGTCTTTGGGAAGAAGCAAGGATGCCCCAGCGTAAGTTGGCCTAAAAGCACATGATAGAAAGGAAGGAGAAGATTGTTTTTGTGAAAGGGGACAAAGGTGTCCAAAAACATGGCAAAAAAAGTAATCTTATACACATGGATGTTCTGAATGAAGTAGAAGAATGATGTGAATGATATGAATGTAGCTTAGAAGCCTCGCGATGAAGAAGTGATTAGCCAAAGGCACAAATCATGAGACGAGATAAGGACTAAAGTAAGAGTCTAAACAAGGTCCAAAAAACACTTGGTAACATACTAATCCTGTTTACTCATAGAGATCCAGTGTGTGCACATGGAATTTAATTACCTCTTGAAGGGAAGATTTAATAGACAACAAGTGAAGACACCCTAGCCAATGTGTAGGAATGATTTATTTTGATAGGTGATAGGTGATTTGTGAATGGATGGTGGAAGGATAGCCATACATTGCTCCATTGCTGCCAGCCAAGCATCCATAGCCCCGATGGAGATGTATTTGATTCTAATCACAACATTTCTCTACTACTATCAAGGTCCATAGCCCGATAGAGATTATTGGAAATACCCCAAGAGAGAGTAATATATCAATTTTTTTTTCTTTTAGCTTTTAGCTTTTGATTTTTGATTGATTTTGATTCTTTTTCTTTAAAAACTTATTTCAGCTCTCTTGTTTGACAAGGGGTTAAGAACCACTGATGGCTTGATGGAAGGAGGTGGAAGTGATTGTGATGATGACATTGGCTAGTGTCAACAAATATGTCCAAAAGTTCTTCACAACAAGTTTATTAGATGTTGAATGTGATAGGATCTCTAAGAGGTCAGTCGTTCTTTAATTTACCAAGGTGATAAAAGACCAGGGTCAAATGGATACCATAGAGATAAATGTCACAAAATGCGTGTGAATAGGCTAACCAAAATATCACCAAAGGGATGAAAATGGTAGGAAGACTTGCAGAAGAATGATAAGAAAGGGAAGAAAGAAACATCCATGTGTACGCAATACCTGATTGCAATGTTTGATCTTTGTACCTTTGATTTTTGTTGTGTTTTCTCATGTTTTTGTATTTTTTTGAATTGTTTTTTATTTTTAGATTTTTGATAGTTTTTGGAAAGGTTGGGACCAAAAAAGTCACTCTGCATGGTAAGATCCAACAACAATGTTTGCAACTTCCTTGATAAGGGAGACTAGGCGTGTTTTTTTATCAAGAGTCATGTTATCCCCGATCTCGATGATCGTGGTGAGCTCGTACTCAACAAATGATTGTGATTTATCCTGAAACATGGATTTTGTATGTGGGAGATTGAGTTCCCTATCCAGAGGTTTATGCACTTTGCGCCATACTTGATGGTTACGTTGATGTGCATTCTTGAATCGTGCTTGATTTTTAACCTTAAGATTGTTTGAGTTTTTAGGAGCTTTGGAGCTCTTTGGAAGTTTTGATCTTGAGCTTGATTAAGAACCTGTTTGGGTTTCTTATAAGCTAACGTGTGACTTGTCTGATCCCGAGAAGGAGAAGAAAGAGAATGTTGACGTTTAGAACTGATGTGAGAAATGACCGTGGGCTTGCCACAACCATTGATAGAAGAAATGATGTGATGGATGAAAAGGATACGGTCCAAGAATTGAAGAGGATGGGCTACGAGGAGGTGAGCCACTAATAGAAGATGATGAAGGGCTACTAGATATGGCCCTAAGATGGAAGAAGTTGGGCTACGAGGACATGGCCCAAGAATAGAAGAAGATGACGAAGGGCTACTAGGGCATGGCCCAAGTATAGATGAGGAGGGACTACTCGGAGGGTCCCATAGATAGAAGAGATGAAGGGCTACTAGGACGTGGCCCAAGAATAGAAGGTAATGGGCTACCAAGAGGTGACCCACAAGTAGAAAATGGAGGGCTACTAGGGGTGGCCCAAGTATAGAAGAAGATGATGGGCTACTCAATGGTGACCCAAGGAGAGATTTTGATTGAGGAATGATGATAGATAAGGAATGATTTGGTAATGAGAAGATAGGCCATGGCTCAATGCTAGACCCCAACATCTCATCATGCTTAAGAAGGTGAAGATGGAATAGAAGAAGAATCAAGTTCCATGACCTTAGGATTTTCCTCTATGTTATGATAAAAGGAATCAACTTCTTTTCCCCAATACACGAGCGTATCGAGTTCTAGAAAGAATCCTTGTTTGCAATCCTCTAAAGGGATATCATCATGTAGTCTGATTGTTTCTTCATTCTGAGAGAAATCAATCAGTAGAGGTTGTTGTTCTTTGGCCATAGAAGGTTGAATAGAAGAAATAGGTCCGATAAGTGGGGAATTGATTGATAGAAGAAGATGACTCAAGAGAGGAAGTAGGATTGGAGGTAAGCGTCTCATGAATGGATGATTTGGATTTGGACCTATGTCATTTTCTAGAAGATGACGTAATGTAGGTTGGAAAGTAGGATCACATAGCCATTCGTTAAGTTTGCGATGTAGGAGTTGAATTAGATGATTGACTAGAGGGAATCCAGTCATGGAACTCTTCGACGGAGGAAGAGGTCATTGAGATGACTGATGAAGGAGGTCCTATGAAGAAAGGGAGGACCGTGACTCAAGAACCAAATTAGATGTTTGATCGATGGAACTTGGAGTCACACGAGTCTTCAAAGGAGGAAGACATCATTGAGGTGATTTGGAATAAAGGTCCTGAAGGAAGGGAGGACCGTGATTCAAGATTTGATCTAGGGGTATCCGAACAATAGTTGGGATCCGAGTCTTCAGAAGAAGAGTGGGAGTCCAATGGTAGTTTGGATCTGAATCGAAGAAGAAGAGTGGGGGGAACTTGAATAATAATTTGGATCAGAAGCATCCAAACCATACCACCGACTATGAGCTGAAGGTGGGGAACAGGGTACCCAATGGGCTCTCTAGCATGAAGAACCAAATGAGGTTTAGTTGTAATGGGAATCTTTTGATTTGAATTCCTAAACCTAGGTTCCGTATTGTTGTAAGTGTGAGAAACCACGTGATAGTTCAGTCATTGTTGGCATCGTTTAAGCACAAATGTCTAGACTCTAGATAGTGTGATGGAACTCCTTCAAAGGGAAGGAAGTGACATGTCGATTTAGAGTAAGCATAATGACATCCAACTAGACATTTTGTAAGTATGGAGATGCGTGCGTGATTTTCCAAAGAAGGTCTAAGGAAAATAGACATTGTGATGACGCAATCTCGATGAGATCAAAAAGGATTTCCTAGAAAATAAGTTTTCTCGAGATGAATAATCACAAGGAACAATCATGCAAGTGTGAAACACAAAGCCAATCAACAAGGAAATACACCCTATGCAAATGTGTGTGCAAAGTGATAGTTCGATGCAAAGATGATCAACACAATGTCAATATTTACGTCAAGCTCAAAATGAACAAGGCATAAATATTAACAAAGGGTAGATGTGACTCCCAATCAAAGGATACAACAAAGTTCAACAACCAACAAGGCCAAAATGTTAAAGGGTGAGGATTACAAATGTAAGCCACGTAACCACACCAATTGGACACGTCTATCAAGCTTCACGAAGAAGTGAGATATTAGTGCAAAGTGGTATCAAAACGACACAAAACAAAGTAAGTGACACTCTTCAATATTTTGGACAATGTTTGAAGTAAAACTAAGTCAAAGTATACTAGGATGTGTTAAAATGTGCACAACGTAATGCCACAATGCGGATACTTAGATCACATTTATGAAAAACACAACATAAGTATCTTAATTGTGTCGAGACAATGCAAACAAAGTAACACATCAAAGGGAGATCAAATGATGAATCAATCCTAACTATGATGATGATCTTGAAATCAAGATCAAGTGGCCATCAAAGATATAAGGATGCATCCACACACTTTAGATGTTTAACAACTCATCCGCAAACATGGATGAGCGTAAATGGACAAAAAAAAAGTGGTGAACACTATCTATGACAACACTCCCAAAAGATGCCTTCTGTTGTCCCAAATGGGAAACAAGAATGCAAAGGTGTAGATCAAAAGATGAAAAATAAACTAAGTGCCACTTGGGTAGAGCTTCACCTCATCCGAAGGTGAGAAAGAAGCTAAGCTAAGTGAAACGTCATCTAATTTCCGTGATGAAAGGCACTTAGATCCAACTTAAGTGGATTCTTTGCCTTGTTCGAAAAAGGTTCGAATCCAAATGAGTTATCACTTTGTGATGATGGCGAAGACACGTGATAAAATGGACTAGTAAAGTGGGCTCCAAGATAAAATGGCCTCCTTAATAAGTTCTCTCAACTAGGTGTTACAAAGTTGTCTTAAGCGAGCGTGATTTACCCAAATAGTCCCTTGACTATCTTGGGAGTATCTCGGCTTTACTTTACCCCCTTCGAGCACAAAGGGCAACTAGTGCATCCATGTGTGCTCTCCCTAGGGTCGCCATACGACAACTAGTAACTCTAACTCACAAGGCGTACTAGTCAAGTGGGTAAGCGGAGCGCTTCTGTTTCATCCACGAGGTTACTTAGTGGTGGATTACTTTAGGGTTCCTGGAACCACCCCCATTGTTATAGCTTAAGGCGTTATGCCAAAGGGGTTATGTTCTAGTTGAGTGGATAGGGATGTACCCTTTTCCAAAACCTGCAATACAATGTTTTGAATATGGTGTGTTTTTTATCTTGTTAACTTAATGTGGTTTTAAGTAGCACACCATTTGGCAACCTACAAGAACATGTGTATTAGAAGTTTTGTTTTTTTTTTTTGACCTTTTCTTTGACAATCATTAGGTCCTATATAACAAGTTTTAGTAATTTTCCATTAAAAGATTAATGTTATCAAAGAGAACTTTACACTTTGCTTTTGATTCCTAAGATCACCAAAAGGCGTGAAGGAAGCATACATACGAAACGTGAAAAAATCCTACTAAAATCACATGAAAGTTTTTATCTTTTTTAGAATAAGTGTTTTTTAACATACGATACAAAATTTTTATAAGCAAAAATGTTTTTTGAAGCGTTTTTATCTCCCAAGATCACTTTTGAAGGTGTGAGGAGAGAGAGCATACACACTTTACAAACCTCACTCAAGCTAAGAAATGAAACACTTAACTAAGTTAGTCAAAAATATGATGGAAAATAACCCTCAAAAATCACTATTAGTGCTCAAAAATTTTCAAAGTGTTAGAATGGCCAAGAAAACAATTTTTTTAGACTTTAAGATACATTTAGAAAATGACTATTTACCTAATAATGTAAACCATAAATTTTTATAAGTCAAAATCCTAATTTTATGATTCCATTGTGTAGTTCTCTTCAATACCTTTCCAACGCAATGAAAACGGAGTCGTTTCGAGCTTGGGAGCAAAAGTTATGGCCTCTGGAAGATTGGTGGTGAATGTAATTCGACGCATATGCGCCTCTTTACGCATGTGCGTGCCCTTTTGACATGTGCACACACATTTCAATGCAGACGTGCCCAAAATGACACCTACACGCACCCCCTATAAAATCTACAAAAATCACGGAATTTGAAATTTTCAAAAAAAAAACAGGTTAAAGGTTAGTCAAAGAAGCCTATTTTTAGTTCAAACCCACAAAATATACATGATCAATGATGATTTAGCCTACTTAAAAATTGAAATCATGTAAATAACAAGCTATTTATCCTAAAAAGCATGAAAGTGGTTAGAAAACTGAAAATAAATAGCTTGAAAAGACTCCATTAATGGAGGATGGACTTAATGTCCCACCGGCGTGCCAAATGTGTTCAATGAAAGGTTTTGCAAAAGCTATGGATATGGGGCAAGACCCCAAAGCTTTGTGCAAAAGACCCTCAATGGACCATATGATAAGAAATGAGCAAGGAATCCTATTTGCATGTGTTTAAAACTTGAAATAAACAAGAAATCTAACAAATAGCATTAACCTCTATTCTTGAAAGCTTAACAAAATATGCCTACTAAAGACTTAAGCAATCAGTTTTGTTGTTTACTCCATGAGGGTGAATGAATCTCACTAAATGGCTACATGGCCAAGTTTAGCTATTCCATTACTAACCTAACATGGGTGCAAGATGAAGCTATTTTAATGGTGGATGACCCAAGATCAAATGCCTTATTAGCTTGGCTAATGCAAATGAGCTCTTAAGCTTTCTTAGGCTTTTTTTGGCTTTAGCTTATGTAAAGTTGTGTCTTTGAATGGGTAGGCTTAGCCTTGTATTTATAGTTTTTGGTTTGGAAGAATTTGGAATTTGGGTGCATGTGGGACTAAAGCTCAAATTAGATTAGGCTAAACATTTTAGGCTTAGATTAGATTAGGATAAACATTAGCTGATTAGACTTAGTTAGAGCTTGGGAGGGGTTTAGGATAACTAATTGTGGATAACTAGCCTACGAAGCCAATGGAAGTGGTCTAGAGAACTAGGGAGGTTAATGGTCGAAAGGAGGAATGTTTAGCTAATAAGAGAGATTTTAGCCAAATAAGTTGAATATGGGAAGAATACGACTCAGAAGGTGTCGTAAATGGGCATCTAAGAGTGGATCAAAGAATGGGGAATAACGAAGTGTTGTTAATTAATTGAATTAGAGGAAATGCTATGTAAGCATATTTTAGGTGTCTATAGTAAGTTTTTTTCTAAACTTGGTGAGAGAGTGGCTATAAAATTAGGGCGGGACATCAAGAAAAGGTAAATTTCCATCATTTTTATCTCTTATTGAAGTGAATGTTGTCAACAATGTTAGGTAAGGAGATGAGCCATTGTGTAACCCCACAAACTTAACGGTAACAACTACGACTCTCTTCCTTATTTCTATTGTATTTTGTCAACATCAGTTTTTCCATTTGGATGGAAAGCACACATACCGTATTATATATGCATATTTATATTTGTTCATGTGATATTTTTGTGTATTTTATAATAATGAATTCTCAAAGACATTTTGCAAAATTCACCATCATTTGTTCAATGTAACTATTAAACTCTATTTTTCAAATCTAGTTATTAGAATTTGTTAATGGAGAGGAGAAATATATGTAATTCTTGCTTATGCATGGAGAGACATTCGGGAACCAAGTTGACAATCTTAGACTATGTAGGTAGATTGACACTCGTACATGACAAATATTACACAAAAATGGGAAAATGCATGCAAAATTCTCTAGTTGTATTACACTCAACTAAATTGAGATTATAACATGTGTCCTTAAGGGGATGTGAATCACTCATGCAGACTTGCACACAAACGTGCACAATCCTAGCAAGTTCCACCTTGCAAGCTACACAAAATATTTTTTTAGGAAGAAGAACATGAACTTCTTATTGTGAGCTTCATTTTGTTAGGAAGAAGAACACGAACTTTCTTGTTGTGAGCTTCCTTAAGACGACTTTGCCTAACTTCTTTTGCTCTCTAGTTTCTCTAGCTAACTTAGGATTTCCTAACTTCTTTTTCTCCCCATTTCTCATCATTCTTTTCACTCACATGCCCACACAAGAAAATGCCTCGATGGGCAAATCCTTTTAGGATTCTTCACCTACTTCTCAAATGCAGCTAGGGGAGAGGACCCTATAACTGAGCAGGCACCAAAACATGTACATCTCTTTTCACCATAGGTTGTTGACAAAAGCACCAATAGTTGTTCATTTTTTGGTTAATTACACTTTTTAAGAGTTAATGAGAATGTGACACATAGGGCGCTCGGTCATTGGTCCCTCTTTCAAATGTTTTATATTGATTTTCTTCATATTAAATCAATTCAAAAACTACATTTCCCTCCAAATAAACATGGGAAACGAAAATGTTGATAAGTCACGATCATATGCTACACGATGCTATAATTTTTTACGCTACAGACATACCTATATATTTGCGTGCCCCTAAAGTTAGGTGCACAAATTATAGGGTCCTCTCCCCTAGGGGTGTTATCTTCCATATTTTAGATGATGCGACAATCTCTCAATGATGTGTTGAATAATTGCTATGTCATTATGAAGGATTCTACCTACTTCACGAAGTTTGTAGGCCCAATAGATGCACAACTCCCCATGGTGTTAGTTGTAAATAACTATGCAAAACTTTTGAGATGTGGAAATCACAACACTCAAATATGTGGTGTAGAGTGTCTCGAAAAAACATGTTGTGTAGAACCAAGGAACTCCTTAGACACTTGTGGTACATTACAATGGTGCGAGAAAAATTGAAATTGCAAGATCTCACATGTTTTCCTTCACAAAGGTACCCTACGTTACAAGACATTACAAGCAAAGAAAACCGTGGACATTTATTAAATCTACTCATTGTTTTTTGTTGATACGAGATTGCTTGTGAATTCATATGTGCCCACATCATACACCTAAGGTAAGTAAAATTAATCATGAACTCTTATTCGTGAACATTCTATGAACTCTTGAATGAAATTCCTTTAATTTTTATGCACTCACCTTGTTGCATCTTCGGCCTTTCTATTCTTACACTTCACCGGATACTCCCGAAAAATCCTTCCCTACGTCCCCTTAACAACTTTGAGAGTCAATTATTTTCTCAATATCCTCCCTTGCCTTCTCAGAAACTGTTCTCCAATTCACTTTCACATAGTATAAGTCTGCAATATCACTATTTATCTTCCCCTCATTACAAGGATACAATCGAATGGGTTGAAGATTGATGAAATGCCAATTCCCCATGGTAACTCTATCTCATACGTGTTTTTGTGAGCTTCCTCGGAACCTTGTATGGTCCAATCGTTTTCCCTTCTAACTTATCATAGTTTACTTTAGGGAATTGTGCTTTCCTCAAATGAGCCAAGACCATGTCACCAACTTCATATTTTTGATCTCTTCTCTCAAGATCTCGCACATTACTTGTACTTTGTAGTGTGCTTTTCTAATTGCTGTCACACTTTTTGGTGCACCTCACACCTACTTGACACTTATCTTGTTCATATTATCGATATCTCAAAATTTTGTAGCCCCTCATGAGTTACTCCTATATACAATCTGAAACTATAGTTTTCTAGTACTCTTGTTTATTGAATTATTTATTTGAATTTAGCTTCCACCAAGACTAAACCCCATAGCTCTAGCTTTTTTACAATGAAAAATCACAACATATTTCCTATATTTTTATCGACTACATGTTTTCCCATATGTTGGAGGATATCAAGATGAACTAAATTGCACCTAGGCGTTTAGATATTCTTCAACGTCAATATGTACAAAAACTTTACACCTAGGTGTTTAGATCTTCTACAACGTCAATATGTACAAAAACTTTACATCTCTATTAGACACTATATTCCTCAACAACCCACATAATCTAACAATCTCCATTAAAAACAAATCAGTTGTGTGTAACATCATTAATCTTCTTGCACGTAATAAGGTGTGTTATTTGGAATATCTATCCACCAAAATCAAAATGAAATCATGGCCCTTTCGTGTTCTAGGTAGTCCTAAAAAGGGTCCATGATGATATACTCCCACAATCTCTTTAGCTTGAGAAGTGGTTGGCACAACCTCAAGTTATGACTCTTTCCTTTTGCTTATTTGGAAAATCCTATATCATTGCACAATTTTCTTTATATCAATGCCCAATTTTGGCCAAAAGTAGCCTTCGCTAAGTTGTGCTAATGTCTTATCTAGAGGTGTTGCACATTAATGATTGGCTAGTCTAATTACGCGAGAGGCATTCCTATAGTGACAACTAGGGCTGTAATGGCGTGAGTGGTTCATTTTTCGGGATGACATTAAAAAAATATTATTTTTTCGGCAATGGTTGGAGCCACAACCCCATGGCGCGACCCTCCCTTTCTTGCTACACTGACCGACCCACTAAACCTACCCCACCCCGACCACCGTAAAACCGTAACTCGCGACTACCATTGTTCGCTCACTAACCCTTACCTTTCCCCATGTAGCGGTCAACCCTCGGCCGACCCACTAGAAACTTGCTCTCCCCCCGTGGTTGTGTTGCCTCCTCCTTCTACATCCATGCACACCACCGCCCGCCAAACCCCGAGTAGACCTAAAAATAAAAACAAATAGTGGCGGAAGTAACTTCCTCTAAGATGCAATGGAACCTTCTTCAGATACAACTATAGATCCAGATCAATCAAATCGTGTATGGTAAATGAAGAGATATTAGGGTCACAAATTTATCTCCGTGAGCGGCGTTGATTTAACCCATAAGGGTACTTATTTTAGGACGGTTGTTAGCGAGAGTTTCTTTTAGCACTCTCTCCCCACCCTTCTCATCTTTCATCACCGACCCCAACCCGTGATAGAAAAATACAAAACATAAGGAATAAACTGTGGTAGGTGGGCGGGTAGATTTTAGGGTTAGGTTTAAAATTATTAGAATAAGATTTCAATTATAAAATATAAGTAAAACAAATGAAGTGGACACACAAAAAAGAAGCTAAGATTAGTATACGTGGGAGTAAATATAGGTTTAAAGTTAACACTATTAGTTTAAAAGTTTTAGGTTTAAAATATAGGCGCCTCAAGAATGATACCTCTCGACATATTTTACATAGATTTTCTAAGATAGGTATGCTAGTGTTATTCTTCTTATAAATCAGTTTTTCACACATGGATCCTCAAGGTATACACAACTAGTTTCCCTTGAATACTAATCATTCATGTATAAGGTAGTCTAACCATGGTTTCTTCCATGCTAGCATGATTCTAACATACTACCCATGCATTCCTAAATCTTTTTCCTCTTTGTACATTTATTTCACCATCAATTCCTACTTTCTCCACACATATCATTCAACAAGAGACATTGTCTACTATAGGAATATGCAATCTTGTTTGATTTACCACTCTTGTGCTTTACCAAAAGTGAATAACTTTACAGAAATTTAACCCGCTTCATATGCGTTTGGTTGAAATTGACTATTTATGAACCGTAGTGCTTGATGATCGAATGTAACACAAAAACATTGGCTACAGAAAGTATCACCACTTTTCAAAGGCATGGAACTCCTAGTCATAGAATGAATATATTTTTTTGTCTCCATTTACTTTCTCACCGAACCAAGATACAAGATTACCATCTTGACTCAATAAAACTCTAATCTCAAATCCATCATCATTGAGTCAACTTGAAATACCTTGTTGAAGTCTAAAATGCTAAGACCAGTTGTTCGATCACCTTCTTCTTCAAACCCTAGAAGCTATGTTATGCATATGTTGTTTAGATGAACTATTATCTACTCTCCCCTTACTTTTGGATTATGGTAAAAGTGAGGGTTTTGGTAGGACCCACATCCTTGTTACAAAAGGCCCTTACCGGCCAGATATACTTTGATATGACATAATAGTAGCTAGTCTATCGACAAAAAGTAAACCATAATCCAAAAAGTTCGCAAAAATCCCACACCCCGGGCTATATAGGTATATTATTTTTAAGTTCATTAATAACCTCCTTCATAGCAGAGTCCTCGTTTTGCTAACAAAAGTTTCAGCAACATTTAACAAATCCTTACAACTATTATGAAGATGGAGCTAGGTGGCGTCTATAGTGATTTTCCAGTCTCCTAATGACATTAAAAATAGTGGTAATGTTACCAAGGATGCCATGAATGAGTTCCACATCAACTTCCGCATGTTTTTCAGCATTAGCATTGGGTTCCAAATTAGCTTCCTGGGTTGGCATGTCCTCAACAACTTCCTTAGCATAGTCCTCATCGGCTTCTTTATCGGAAACCTCGTCCGACAATTTCCTCGACGTCCTCCGTGACATCCTCCTTTGCATAATCTTCTTCTTCCTCAGTAGTTTCCTCTACTTCAAAACCGAATCTGTAGTGCCCACTCCTCTTTGACACTGTTCTATCTTGATATTGATACTATTGGACTGATGTTTAGACATTTGATTATGATACATTGATCAATAGATGATAGATTGTACTGATATATGGATTATTGACACTATGATGTTATGTTTTATTATGATGCACTAGATAGTGATGTTAGACAGTTGATATATGTTTATTTTCATGATATGGATTTCCTACTGACACAACATGTTTTGATATGTTTTGAGTAGAATTGTAATCTAATGGATGTTATGTTTAGAGTTTGACATATTGGTGGAAATAGAATTGTTAAATGTTGAATGATGAACTTTGATTTTATACGCATATGCTCTCGATGTTGTTAATACGGCTAAAAGGCAAGAGGGTATTTTTGTGTGTAAGAATTTTATCATAAACATCGAAGGGGATAAGGGACCAACCACGAAGGATGTCGAGCATTGAGCAACAAGGCCAAATTTAAAAACTTGTGTAATGTTGTTTAGTGTGTGTTTTTGCATGTCTTGTTTGGAAGTCTCCCATGGGGGGGTGACTTCACATGTGTGGCCATGGGGTGAATTGTGTCCCTTTCTTTAATTTTTGTATGTGTTTATTTATGTTTTGTGTATTTAAATTTGGAAAAATTGTCACTTTATTAACATGTGTAAATGTGTGTTTATTAGACTTAACCCTTCTTGTTTTGTTTAACCAAAGTAGAGATGTGACTAATAGTGATGATGAGATCTTGTAGTCCTTGTGTAAGTAGAATTTATGTTGATTTGGGAGTGTTTTACTCCACCCCAAGTTCAAAATTCAGATTTTGACTTGGGGCACTTTTGGAGACTTGTGGGACAAGCAAGACTTGTCCCATGCCTCTTAATTTGACCCAACAACCTTACCTATGGGTTGGGAAGCTTAATTTTGACTTCTTTGTCCATTTTTGAGTGTAAGAGAAGGAAAATCATTGCACTTTCTTTCTAATCCAATTTATTATGTCCCTTGAAAGCATGGTGTGCAAGTTTGAGCCATGTGGGTTGTCATAGTCCTTGCTTGTGCATTGATGTTTCTTAGTCTTGGTGTGTTTGAATTGAGTGTGGGGATGGGGGATGATGAAGTGGCATCCTACATGGAGCCACCTCATCATCCTCACTTCCCATTTCTATTTATTTGTGATTTTTGGTTGGAATGGGGGTTACTTGCTCATTTTGCTTCTTGTGCACTTTTAGATTTTGGGAGCTTTTGGAGTGCTTGACTTGGATTTGAAGAGGCTTGTGAAGGTTTTTCTTGGATCTTGATGGAGAGGTAGGCTCTCCACCCTTTTTATTATTATGTTATTTTGTTTTTGTAAGCAATGTTGTGCTTGTTAAAAGTATTTTGTCTTGTGATGGTGTTTGTGTGGGTTGGTTGAGTAGTTGGCCTTAGTTGGGTGTGTGAGAAGGGCTTATGGGACCATTGGGGAGGGAAAAGGGAGTTTATGTGAGGCATAAAATTGGTGGGAGTGTGAATGGGAGTCTTACCTATGGGGAGAGAAAAGGGATTCATGGATTTGTTTCTTGTTGGGAGAGATAAGGATTTGTGTGATTATTTTGTGCACTTGGAGGCTTAGGGTAAGACTCCCACTTCACTTGGGAGGCATAAGGAGGTGGTATCCCATAACCCTTGCTCTACTTGGTTTGATCCTCAAACCTTTGTTTTATTGTGTATGTGTAAACTTGTTGGTTATGTGATCTTGGTGGAGTTGTTTGTCTTGTATGTGTTTGTTGTGAAGCCACCTTGTTCAAGTTGTCATTGTTGCTCAATGCTCCTCATGGTTCCTTGGTTGGGGCTCGGGGGCCATTAAGGGAATGGATTCTTCCCTTAATGGATTTAAGGTTGGGTAGAGAGTGTTGCCTACTCCCCTTCCTTGTTTTGTGATTCCATTGTGGAGTTGAAGAAATCAAGATGTGGAGCTACCCATTGTGTTGAAGACCTATATATTGAAGACTTGAAATTTTGACTTGTTGATGGTCTTGTTGTAATTTATTCATTTATTTATACTTCCCACTTGGAGTGGATGCATTGTAAAATTGTAAGCTTGAGACAAAGTTGTTGTATCTCTTGGAAAATTATTTATCTTGTAAAACTCTAAAAAAAGTGTGGATTGAGAAAATTAAAATTTCAAATGTGATTAGTCTTGTGAAAATAAATTATCAAGATTTGTATGGTTTTGGAGAAAGGAAGATTTGAATGTAGATGAAATGGATATACCTTTATTAATTTAAGTTTGTTTCAACATATCCAAGTTGATATACTTTCATTTCCTAAAATATTGAAATGTGGTTAGACTCCATTTTGAAAGAAACAAGTATTTTGTTGGTTGCTCTTGCTTTTACAATGGAATGATTATTTTGTTTCCTTAAAAGAGAGTAAATTGAAGGGCTTAAACTATACATGTATTACTAAACTAGTTGAAGGAAATAGTAGCCAAAATCCTTATATTAGATGAAAGCTTTCCTCTCCTATTTTTCATTTATTGAATGAGTTGTGTATGTAATTTTTTTCTTTATCTTCTCAACTTGGCCTTCGATGGAATTTCAACACACAAAAAAAGAGATCCCAAATACGAATATCTCTACATTACTAATATATTGGTATACTTAATATATTAGTGTTGTTTATTTTGTTATAAATTAGTAACAAAATTAAATAATGTGAATAAAAACTATATATATAATCAAGGAAGCGAGCTAGGCCGCATAGGGTTTTATGTTAGATAGAGGGGTGGGGAGGGGTCGTCGACCCTACCCCGACCCCATGTGTAAATGGGATGGGGGTGGGGTCAGCAACCCCCCCCCAATTGTTTTTGTTGTTTTAATAAACATGTGGGTCGCCGAGCCCCCACCAATGGGCCTTTCTTTAATTATTAACTTCAAACCCCCCCCCTTATGCGACCACGAAGAATTTAGTGCGGTATGCGGGTAATTTGATCCGTGGCCATGAAATTCTACAACCACTTAAAATATATATATATATATATATATATATATATATATATATATATATATATATATATATATATATGCATATGCATAATAATCCATATTAGTCTATTTTTGGGTTATATATTTTGTTGAAATATTGTATATAAATACATTTATACATATACATATACACACAAGTATGTATGTATGTATGTATATATACCTTAATATTGGAAATATATATAAACATGTATCTATATCCAAAATGTGAGCTTTTTAAAAAAAAAGAATAATTTAGATCTTTTGAGAAAATGTAAAATACCCAAATGGGTATTCTTTTGAATCATGCTTACAATAAAATGGGAAATGTATAAACCCTTGTAAAAGGGTAGAATAGAAAAAGAAAAATAATAACAAGAAGAATAAATAATATTGGGGGATGGGTAGAAATTTATAAACCCAAGCTCAACCTTCTCATCCATGGCTTCCTCCTCTCACGTCTTCCCTTAACCTACAAAACAAACACAAAGAAATGAAAGAAATGAGGAAAAAGATGAATAAAAGTCTTCCTTAAGGATTTTTAGGGTTGTTTTGAAATCCTCTCATCCAATGGTCCATATTGGTTTCATCCAAGGGCCAAGATTGTCCCCTACAATAGTTAGGTGGGGGTAGGTGAGGTGATCATTTGATCACATGGGTCTCCTTTTTTGAATGGGGCCACTAGTGTGTTTTGAAAGAAATTTAGTTATTACCTTTTATCCTTGAATTAAATTAAATAAACTTTCTCCTTATTAATATAGTTTACTTTTACAATGGAGAATTAATTAATTAGCTTAGTATAAATGAAAGAGCTATTTTGACTTGAACTTTAATTATTTAATTTTGCATGACCTTAGGAAACTACTGTATTAAATTTATTTAGGAGCATTTGAATGAAGTATGTTAAACCTAATTGTAGATTAAATCAATTCTTTTATTTAAATATTATTATTTAATTAATTTTTGACGATCGTTTATTAACCTAGGGATTAGCTTTATGTTGCTTACGTCCTTTAACAAAACAAAATTATTCCATAATTTTCTAGTATAATCTATGTTTGGGTTTGAGTTTCGTGTGCGAAATTTTGCGGTGCTTCTGAGAATCCTCTTCCATCTCCTCAGAAACATCCAATTTTCCTCCAGAGACGAGATAATCGGGGAATCAGGGTAGGCAGTAGTCAGTCTGAGAAAAATATCAGGAATTGGGTCAACTTTAATAGTATCCAAAGCATCCAAATCAGGAGGAACAACACTTCCAGAAACAAGAGCGGGGAGATAGGAGAGGAATGGGAATCATCCGTCGGGGTGGCGAATCTAAGAGTTGGGGTAAAGAGCGAGAAGGGGGAGAAGAGGCATCATTATGGTGACTGGTAATTTCCACTTCCGAATCGGAGGAAGGAGGGGGATTCAGGCGGCGGTGGAGGCGGAAAGTGACATGGTGGGGAAGAGGCGGAGGAGGGGCGGCGGTAGCCGAGCCAATGACAGTGGGAAAGTGATTTAGGGCATGAGTATCCATAACATGCTTAAAGAGAAGATAAATAAGACCTTGGTGAAGTAAATTACCTTCACCTACTCTTGCCTTTTGTATGGATAAAACTAGAGACTGGTAAAGGAAATTAACAAGATTAACCTTACCCCCATTACGAAAGTGAGCCGGATAAAGAGTGGGGCCCGTAAACTAGTTTGTATCTGCCCTCCAAAGTAATGTACCTCATAATCTATTCAGCTACATGATCCTAGGGCTCCTTCAGAGAGGTTCTTTCATAGCCCGACTTATAAATGTAAACTTTCTCTTTCCTTTTCACCAAAAAACCACCATTTCAGCTTTTAGAGACCTCTTAAAATAAATATCCCCTTCATTGGGAAGCCCAGTCACTTCGGCAATGCTCTCCACCAAAATTACAAACTTTGTTTTGCCCACACAAACATTTCCTTGCTTCCAGGAGGAAAACACTTGCTAGAAACCACCACGGAGTGCCCTGAGAGTCTTTTTATGAAATTCGCCACCCCTTTTTCCACCAAAATCTTCTAGATGACTTCATCTTGTTTAAGATCATCGTAGTTAGTGGGCTCAAGTTGAACCAGGGCACCCCCATGTTTTATAGAATTGAGAAACAAAGATAACAACTAGCACAAATGGTATGAAATGAAGTTTTAACGCGGGTATAAATAAACAAACCCAAATCTCTATTGACATGTGCCCACGAGAGAAAATACTGCTTGCAATTATTTTTGAAAATATGCATTAATGATTCAAATTTCGCTTGCTCGGTTTCCCACACGTGATGAAGGTAATAAAAAATAAACTTTCCAATCATCATAAATGTGATCATCGCTGCGTGAGGGAAGCATATGGCCAAAGGAAATGAAATCCCAAGTAATCATGATAAGAGGTGCCAACCTTATACGTGCAAAACTTAGCAATGTTTATGATAGTCATCCTTAACTACTTTTAGAATTAATTCAGGAAGATTCCCTATCCATTGTTGTTGATTCTCATTGTGAGACTCCAAGATTAGCAAGCAGATCGACCACTTTGTTTCCTTCCCTAAAACATGTTGATATTTAACATTGCTAAATTGAGATTGGAGGAGTCTTATGTCCGATATGATGTTGCTGATAGTCCAGCTGGCTACACCCTTGTTATTAAGAAGATTAATCAAGTTTAGTGAGTCATTTTCCACAATTATGTTAATCTTGCCAAAATTAGTGGCCAATTCAAGACCCTTTAAAATAGCCAAAGCTTCAACTCTATGGTTAGTGCCCAAATCAAAGAAGGAGGTAGAAGTTGCCATCGGTTGTCCTAAATCATCTCTGATAGCAACGCCCCACCAGAGAGACCTAGATTACCTTTAACATCCCCATCTGTATTTACTTTAAGCCATCCAACAGGAGGAAGGGTCCAGGTAGTAGTAGCCCTAAGAGTAGCAGAGTTGGGAGGCTTGAGGGGAACCATGAGTTGTTGTAACCATTGTCTTTCCATGCTGAGAATAATTTTACACTTGTGTTGTTTCCAAATGTAGCAATTCAAATTTTCTTGAAGACCAACAAAGATCAAAGTGAAGACCTGTTGGGGGTACTTTGTTGATCCTTAAAGATTCTCCTGTTTCACTCTTTCCATATGTTCCATAGGGTGTGAGGGAGAAGTAATTTCCAAGAAAGATTGACAACTTGATGACGAAAGAATGGAATCCATTGATCAATAACTTCCGGAATTATTTTAGGAAAACCCAAGACACTCCAAAAATATTAAACAAAAGACTCCAAATAGAGAAGGAGTAATTACAATGAAAGAGTAAATGGGTTGAAGATTCAAGAGTGTTAAGACAAAGCACACACCTGGTAGGTAATGAGTATCCCCTCATTTTTAGGTTTTCTCTGATAGGAATGTGTCTCTAGAAGTGAGCCAAGTGAAAAAGCCCAGTTTAGGGATCACCTGAGGCATCCAGATTTGTTGTAATGCAGGGCCCCTCAGTTGTGTGGAAGGGAGAGGTAGGTAGCCTTGACAGAAAAAGAGCCCAAAACTGAAAGAGGCCATATTCTAGCATCCTCCACATAAGAAGCGGGTAAAAATTGTTGCACCAGTAAGAGCTTCAATTTTTCTATCAATTGCATCTGAAGACAGCTAGCGCCTTCCCAAATAGGTATAGACCAACTTGGGTGCAATGATGATCTATCGACATAATTTGCAACATAAGGACCATAGGTTCTAATAAGTTTAGATCTTATAGGATCCCATAAGGGGTCATCAGATAACACCTTATCTCCCATCCATTTTTCATTCCAGAAGGTAACCATGTGGCCATTGCCAATTTTCCATCTAGTGCCTACCTGAATCAAGATTCTGGTACTCTTAATGGAATTCCAAATAGCCGAGCCATTTGGGGTATTTTCATCATAGAAGTCCTCAACCAAAGAAAGATATTTAGAGATCATCATCTGAGTCCAAGAGGCTCTTCCATTGTTAGCAATTTCCCAACCTAATTTGGCAAGCATGACAACATTCATATCAGCAATTTTGCACAAACCCAATCCCCCTAAAGTTGTAGGTTTACAAACCACCTTCCAAGAAACTAAGTGAATTCTCTTTCTTTCTTTAGATCCCGACCAAAGGAACTTTTTATGGATTTGTTCAATAACGATAGCTATAGAGGCATGCATTTTCAGTAAGGACATAAAATAGATCGACAAATTTTGCAATGTGGCCTTAACTAGTTGCAACTTACCTGCCTGACTGAGGAGGGAGCCTTTCCAACCCGCTAGTTTCTTTTTGAATATGTCTATAATAGAATTCCAGAGGAACTTATTTTGTCTTCCCAAAAAGAGTGGAAGACCAAGGTAAGAAGAGGGGAGATCCATAATCCTGTAGCCAAAGATGTCAACAATCTTTCTCTGTCTTCTAGTTGGGGTGTTAATGAAAGCAATGCTACTCTTCCCAAAATTTATCTTTTGACCCGACACCAATTGATAACAATCCAAAATATGTTTCAACACTTTTGCCTCCTGGACTGAAGCTAAACCCAGCAGAAGGGTGTCATCAACGAATTGGTTGTGAGTGGAAGCTGAGACCCTAGAAGTGATAGTGATACCTTTGATGTTGCCTTCACCTTTAGCTACTTCCAAAGCTTTGCTAAGAGTATCAGCCATAAGAATAAACAAGAAGGGGGATAAAGGATCCCTTTCCTGATTCCCCTACTTGAGTTAAAGTAGCCTTGAGGGATACCATTAATGAGAATGGAGAATTTAGGCGTTGAGATACAATTATAAATCCAGGATCTCCATTTTTCCCCAAAACTGAATTTCTGAAGGACCCGAAGTAAGAAAGGCCAGCTAACTCTATCAAATGCCTTTTGCATGTCAAGTTTAAGGATCATACTAGCTGATTTTTTTAGTGAAGTTTGAGTGCATCACCTCATGAACAGTAATGATGCCTCCTTGGATCAATCTACCTCCAATGAACCCATTTTGTTGTTCCAAAATTAAACTTGCCATAACTGGTTTGAGCCTAGAGGCAAGCATTTTTGTAATAATCTTATAAGAAGTGTTACACAGGCTAATGGGCCTATAATTAGTGATCAATTTAGATCCCATTGACTTAGGCGTGAGGGAAATAAAGGTGTTATTCCATTCCTTTAACAGAAGGTATTGTTGATGGCGAATCACAAAGATCCCCAATGTCTCGCAACACGATGGGTTGAGACTCTCAGTGCGATTGCATAACATGGAGCTTTTCCCAAGTGTGGGACCTTGTGAAAATAGAAAAGCTCTCCAGATGAAGGCCAGTTCCTATTCCTCTGTTCAGATGCACACGTAAAAATGTAGAGGGTTTACTCAAAACCTAAACTAACTTGCCAAGGAGACAGGGTAAGAAGATGCATAAAATAAAACCTAAACTACAAAGGTGATGCACCAAGGAATGAAGAACATCTGTCTTGCTAATAAGCACAAACCATTAAAATGTAATCCAAGATCATGCCAGATAACCAGATTTGCAGTGAAAGATCAGGAGGATGCAAATGAACACAGAGAGGGTTGAGAATCATCCACAGACATGTATTATTTTCTCCAAAGATTGATACAATACACCACAAAATGCCAAGAGGCAAAGTTGCATTACGGTTTTAGATGAGAGGCTTGAACTCCACAAATTCACCTGCCAAAGAGAAGAAGGGAGGGGCAAAACAAGAATGTCCAACCTTTAGAAAGAAGCCCCTCCTTACAATTTATAGGAAGAAAAAGAGAGGGAGAAGAGAGGAAATCCAAATCTACCCCAACCACCTCCAGTTGCATTTAATTTATCTCATTATGTTGGTAGGTGAGAACCCTAGCAAACTTAAAAAGTGGCGAACTATATTTTGCATTTTTAAGAATTTTTTCTCACCCAATTAAAGATATCCAGTCATAGTTGGATAGAGGACCTCGTAAGCTTTCCGAAAAGTCCAACCTTGCATGAATCCGAGATCCATGTGAAAAGTTATGGCCATCTGAATATCTCGCGCAGTGGTCTACTTCTGTCAGCGCTCAAAATGTTGCGCCTCCTGAAGGTGCGCCATAGGTGCATCCATGTGTTGTGCGCCACTTACCTGCGCCAAGGGCATGAATTTTTCCATGTCGACACTCTTTTTCATGCGCCCTTTACTGCGCCTTGCGCATCCATTTTCATGCACCCTTTACTGCGCCTTAGCGCATCCTTTTCATGTCGACATCCATTTTCATGCGCCTTTACCTTGGCAACGCAATAAATGTCGAGGATTTGAGCTTCTTTGATTTCTATATTCTTCTGTTTGTCTATATCTACCCGGGGGGGAGATATTTACAACAGTATTTTCTTGAAACTCAAGAATAACTGCATGAAGGTCAGATTCAATGATGTGCCAAAAAGATTGAAAAAAATCCGTAGGGAATCCATCAGGGCTAGGAAATTTATCACCCTTCATATCGAAGACATATTTCCTTATTTCATCAATAGAGAAGGGTTGGGTGAGTCTGACATTCATATCATCATTGATTAAATTAGGAATATGACTGAGCATTTCCTGACAATCCTCTTCATTCGGTGGAGGGGCCCTCATGTAAAAGGTTAGCATAGTAATTGATAAGTTCAACAATAATTGTATCATCCTTGTTAATGTAGGCACCATCCTCTGTGACTAACTCTTTTATTTTTTCCCTACTCTTGTGTTTCATAGCAGTCATATGGAAGAATTTCATGTTTCAATCTCCCTGTTGAAGCCAGGTGGCTCGTGATCTTTGACGCCAATATATTTCTTCCTCAGCCAAAGTGTTGTGATAGTCACTAAGTAGGGAAATTTCCTTATGATGAAGCTGAGGGGATCTCCCTTTCGAATCAATCTCCTCAGAAATAACAACAAGCTTTAGAGATAACATCTCCTTTCTTCTACGGATAACCCCAAAAACTCGAGTTTTCCAAATTTTCAGCTTATTCTTGACATAGCTAAGCTTCTTTGTGAATCTGTACATAGCCATGCCCTGAATATCCATTTGCCACCAGTCCTTGATAAGAGCTTCTAATTGATGATTTTGTAACCAAGCCAGTTCAAAACGAAAGGGAGGATGTTTCAAGTTTTGAGCTTGTGAGGCGGTAAGAAGCAAAGGGAAATGATCAGAGGCTATCTTAGGCAAAGCCAACAAATAGAAATCATTATAGTGAGCCATCCAATCCATAGAAACAAGGAATCATCCAATTTACATTGAATGTGATTGTTTCCCAGCCTTCTGTTAGACCAAGTATAATTGGCTCCATGTAGATCAACATCAAAAAATTCCCCCATTCTGATAAAGTCAACAAGAGCTTCCATGCTAGAAGTGTTGATGTTGGTTTTGCTTGCTTCTCAAAGGGTATAAATAAGTATTAAATTATCCAAATTATCAACCAGGGAAGATGCTTGCAGGTATAACGAAAATCTAGCAAGTCAGCCCAAATTTTTTCTCTCTGAGACTCAGTGTTAGGCACATATATATTAACAACAATCCAACCCAAATTGGACCCAATTTCTTGGAAGAACATTCCTAAGAAATGTGGGGATTTGATGATACATTCCCCAAAGAGAATCTTCGATTCCAAAAAGTGCATAAACCACCAGCATTACCAGTTGAGAAACCACAAAGGCATTGGGCCAAAGCTTATTAAGCATATTCTCCTCTTTCAATTTGGTTTCTTGAAGCATCAAAATATATGGAAAGTGTTTGAGTCTAAAATATTTAAGGATCCTTTTTTTTTGGGAGCATTCAGTCCCCTGAACATTCCAAGAGAAAATATTCATTTCTTTGTTTTTGGCTTACCTCCACTTGGGATGGCAAGGAGTCCCTGTGTTCCTTGAGCTATATTGAGAAATGCTTCCTCCTAAAGCTTTTCTTGATTTGTGAGTCTCCCTTTGGTTTTCTTAGTGCCCACATCAATCTTTGCCTTAGTGTTGTTTCTAGTATTCTTAGCGGGACTACTATCAGCAGATAACAAAGTAGAAGGATAGATGATCGCATTCTCACATAACAGGGAGCAAGTAGTGGCAATTCTAGCAGACCGAGTAGAAAGAAGATGGCAAAGTAAAGGATCCAAAAATCGCAAAGAGAAGGTGAGGAAGGAGGAGAGGAGGCAGAAGGGGAGGAGCCAAAAAGAGGAAAGGTGAGAGGAAGATAGGAGGAGGAGGAAGCCAAAAGAGGAGCAGAGGGAGAAGGCAGAGCAGAAGAAGGGAGGGAAGGATAAAAACAAGAAGGGGATGACAGAGGGGAGCGAAGTAGAGAAACATTAAACAAGGAGGAAACCACCAACGAGGAAGAGGAAGTAGGAGGGGGGGGGAGACAGCCAAAGCCACCGAAGGAGATGAAGAAGGAAGGGGAAGCGAGGCCGAAGCAGAAGGGAGAACAATATCCTCCGAAAGAACATCAAAAGGATTAGAAGTACTAACAACATTAGAGTTTTTGGGAATGTACTTGCCTTTGTTCAATGGGGACCGAGCTCTTTCTTTGGAAGATTGGGTTGGCTTGGTTGGGAAAGCCATCGCCCAATGTCCAATGCTTTTGTAGTTGGAGAAAGCTTGAGGAATATATTCGTATTCAATGGGCTGAACCCAAGTTCCCAACTCAGATTGTAGATCAATAGAGGATGGAAAGGGTGAGCTTATATCAACATTGACACAGAATCTGCGTGAATGAATCTAAAACATGCCTTGGTAGCTTGATCAACAACTATTAGGGTACCAATGGATCTGGTGATGCCTTTAATGACTGTAGAGTGCCAAAACTCTAAGGGGAGGTCAGGAAGATGAACCCAGACTAGAGCTTGAGTCATTGTTTCAGTCTTAGCATTGAACCTGGGTGTCCAATAATGGATATAGAAGCCTCTCCTTCCAAAAACCAAGGTCCACCCAGAAGAGCTCCGAAAAGTCTTCTTTGTGAGAGAAAGTGAACAACATGAACCCATTGGAAAGAGCAACAATATCTACTAGACCAAATGGGCCCATTTTATATGTAACCATTTGCGTATCTCCTCTAAAGGCGGTCTAGGACCCATCATCTTTCCTATCAGTGACAGTTCCCTAGAAGATTGCATCGCTACAGTGATCGAGGCAGGTATTTTAAGAGATAAAGTCCCATCAATGCTCTAAGGTTGGAGTTTTCCAAGTTCCGTAGGTTTCGAAGAGCCAACATCTACATCCTTCTAGGATCTAGTAGAGATGTCATCAGAGTTAGGAGGGGGTCAGACACCAGACCAGGAAAATCCGCCATCGAAGTAGGAGGTAGTCACAAAATAAATTCAAAAATATGTAGAGAGGGAAAGATTTTGGAGTCCATTATGTGAGAATAGGTTGTGAGAAAAATGTAGGCAATGGAGAAGATTTGGACATCATGTTTATGAGGGATGATGAAGAGATATCTACTCTCCCCTCATTATCTAAATGGTGGATGTGCATATTCCATTGAATTTCTTGATAAAAATCCTATAAAATATTACTAATCCATGAAAGCTACAAGATTCAAACATGCTTATGGGTCGTGACCACTCCATAGTATGTATCATCTTCTCAAGATCCTTTTGTAATATTTCTTAGGATATCACAAAACCCAAGTACACAAAAGTTATCTTCATGAAGCTACATTTCTTTATATTAGCCAATTTCTCCTCTCACAATCTATATAACACTTTCCTTATGTACATTAAGTGATCATCCTTTGTTCTATTGAGGATCAAAATTTTGTTCAAGTACACAAGAAAAACTTCCCAAGATTGGGTGTAGTATTTCATTCACGAGTTTCCTAAACATATTTAGTGTACACAAGTCAACCTAAAAGGGTTATGAATACATTCTTCCATTCATCACCTTCCCTAATTCTATTTTTGTGATAATTGATTTTCAAATCAATCTTGGTGAAGTATTGAGCTCCACTCAAAGTGTTCATCAAGTCATACATCATTGAAAATGTGAATCTATATTAATAGTGATATTTACGATGGCTCTGAATTAGTACACATATACATTTATTATGTTATAACACAGCTCACAATACACAAGGGATCAAATATATTTTATTCGCCCTTTCCATAACAACTCTTGCACTTGTCTTCTCGCTTCCTTATTCTCCTCATGTGTCATCCTATAAGTTAATTTTTTGGTAAATCAAATCCCATAATTAGATCCATTCTATAACTAAAACTCATCATAGGGGTAATCCATTAGGTATATCAATGGAAATGGCATCCTTATACTCACTCATCAAATTCTTTACTATTCCAAGAAAACTAGTTGCTTCTTCATTTGCGATCCCAAATTGCGAATTGTTTGGGAGTGAAAGCATACCATGCCTTCCCCTTCTTTTCTTCCTTGAGAAAGAACTTTCTCAAAATCAACATAACCTTCAAAAATTAGTTTCCTCCATCTCCCTTTTCCTTCAATGAACTCAAAATGTATTTCCTACTATCCTTCACAAGTGTGTAGGTTTTGTCTCTTGCATTACAGAGAGCTATGTGATAAAATTGCTAAGAGATTCCCGACAATACATGAAAACCATCCATAATCATGAAATTGCATCCTTATATGCATCAATCTAGAAACCAATGAGACACTTTTCATTTACCAAAATTTGATGTCCCTTTGATAACCAAAACACTTTGTATGGGTTTGTTAGGACCCCTTATTCTTAATTCCTTTTTATAATATTTTTTATTAATAAAAGCTACAACATATGCTTTGGAAGTCATGCATTGAGATATTTTTAGTAATCCCACATGCATGGGAAGTAGTAGCTATGTAGAGTAAAATTAGTATAAATTTGGTTTATATGCCAATGTAAATCCATCCATCAATGATATTGTATCGACCTTGCTCGAATGAGGTTTCCCCTCGAAGAGGCTAGTGAAATTATAATGCAATTATTATTTCTTTAATGTAATAAAATTATCTTCTATTTCATTTTCATATCATATTTTTTGTATATTAAAATGTTTGTAAGAAGGTTCATCTCATTTGGTATTATAGCTTTTTACTAGGGTTGTGTTTTATAACAACAACATTAATTTAGGGATCTCTCAAACTTTCCACTATATGTTATCACATCACCCTAAGAAGGACCCTAGTGATCAAAAGTGGTTTAAAAATAGTGTTACTAAGCCTCCTCTCTCAAGACCAACCAATGCTTTTCCTAAAATAGATTCATTAGGTTAGAAACCATGTGCGAGTTTTTTGACATCACACCAAGTTATCATTTTTGCAAATTATGTGAGGCGTGTGGGTGGAATTGGGTGCTATTTTCATATAAGGAGAAAATTACAAAAAAATGGTCTAAATTTTCAAAAATATTGTCTTACTGAGATAAATTGGATCCTCCTTGACATTTTTCTCTTTCAAAAATGTGTCATTTTTCATATTTTGACCCCTAATTATCTTTATCGCCTCTAGGAGGAATAAGTGGATCTTTTCCTTTTGTTCACTATTTACACATCGGGACAATGAGCCAATTAGTCTTTTACAAAATTGATTTGGGCATTGTTTTAACCATATCAACTATGTCAACCATGGATGGAACTCACAGAGTGTTTCTTACATTCCATTAGTTCTCTACTCAAGTGACTTAGCTGATTTTGAGTTGGGAGTTTCTTACCAATGAAATTGACCACAACCAACACCCATAAAATGTTCCAAAGTTCCATTCAAGCCATAAATTAGTGAATCAAATTAAATCCATCCACACAAACTTAAATTAGCAAATCAAATTATAAGAGGTTCCTAGATTACAACATTATAACTTACAACAATTTGTAGTCTAAAATAAAACTTAGGATATGATTAAGTGTCCAATTGCGCAATAGACACCATACAAAGATTTTAGAACATAAGAGTCATATCATAGGAATTCCATAATAAAATTAGGATAAACATAGCTATATCAAAAACACAAACGGGAAAAGGAACTTATACTAAATTACTTTCTATTAGGATCCAAGATCAACCTTATTTCAAATAGGATTACATAGCTTTATACAAAATGCGATGGCCATTGAATTACAGTTCTTTCATCTCCTCGTATATTCAAAGGTTTTTCATATTCTCTACATATGCACAGGGAAGATATATATTCTAGTGTTTGTCTTATACTAGTATATACATATAAAATGATTGCGGACTTATATATTATATCCATGTCGGCTCGCTATTACATGTTACTATCCAAAACTTTCCTAGACCTAATAGTTATCTTGTCCCAAGATAAAAAATTGATTCAAACTACTAGGGACTTGTCTTTGTGTTTAATTTCATCTAGTGACACGTGATTATTGTGTTGTGTTGTAACTTACTCTATTCATAGTTTACACATAGGATTCCATTTACCGGATTTCATCCTTTGCGCACTATTTAACCACCCTTTTATGTTTTCAATTAATAAAACTTACCAATAAACTATCATTTCAAATTTTCAATTTATGGGAACTCCGTCATAATTTGCCCTTGTGGGTTTTCAGACTATGCAAGCTTGCTTACAAATACAACAATTTTTTTGCATTTAATCTTTTACTTAATTATATTTTGCAATATTGTGATAATATTTGTTTATTGTTACTTCTCGCTTGCTTTTGTTGCTCCATATGCTTGATTTGAATGCGATGGGTGAATGGTGGTGGTGGCATTGTGAGTGCGGCCTTGGATATTCAAAGAAGTATATGTGGAAAAATGAACCTTGGTGAGTTATTCATTGCATGTACGATTAGGATAATGACCTCTAGCGATGCCTTGTATGTATTCAAATCAGTAAAGGCTCGGCCTAGCTTTGTTTGTGGTTCTCGGGGTGTGCTCTCATACCTATAGATTTTTTGTTGAAAGCTATCTTGTATCTTATTGCATTAATATAATATAAGATCCCTTTTCATTAAAAAAAATATGCAAAGGCTTCATTTATTCTTTCGTAGTATATCTGCAGAATTACACGAGTACCTACATAGCTTCATATAGTTGATCATCCTTGTCTGTCTTGCTAGGCGGTTTGGTCATGAATCGGAATAACGATATGAATATCTTGAATGAATGTCTCCAGTTGGTATCTCATTTGATGTGCTTGAACCCTATGAAAATTTTCCTTGTCACATTTTGTTCCCATTCCTGCAATCATTCACTTACATTATCCCTAGCTAATGATGAATATAAATTGTTTCAAACTTTTGATCCTTTACCTCACAATAAATGTTGGTGTAGTTTTTTCCCACTTCAATATCATTCTTATTATCTCACATGTAAGCTTGCAAATGTGTATTCTAATCCAAGAGCTCGAATGTTAGCTACTTCACTCGAGCTTTGACGTCCTTCAACATTGTGACATACTTGTTGAGTATCATTATGGCCTCTTTTAGTTCCTACTTGGTGTTGGCCACTTGTGCTTTACAAAATTTTTGTTGCTTTGTTGTCATTCAATTTTTCCACCATCTTGTTAATGAGAAGTGTTATCTCAATTGCTTCCCTCATGAATTTTTCACATATGGTGTTTGTGACGAACTTAGGACAATCTTGTCCAACATACAACCTCAGATTACGTAGTGTATTCTCTAAGATCTCCTTCATTTAGTCCATATGTAGTACAAATGCTTCAATATTTGCTTGTAGTGTGTGTAATCCTTCAATTTGTGTTTGCAATGAAAATTTCTCCAAATCTACTTCCACTATATTGAATGTATATTGGGAGGTTGTAGCATGTGCACTTGTTTGAACGATTTGTGGGAGTACACTGTGAACATGGGATGAAGGGAGAATTAGTTTACATTTTCATGTGGAACCGTCCCACCCTAACATTTGTGCATCCCCTTGTCCACTTCTTCGCCTTTTGTTTTTCTCGGATGTATCAACCACTATTTTTCCTTAGCTTCCACAGATTGTTTTCCCTTAAACTTTCATTCTTTTCGTTACTAATTTTTCTTCCTCTTGATTTCTTATTTATTCTTATTTCCTTCTACTTTCTCATGCTTCTTTTTATTTCTCCTCTTCTTCTACCTTAGCCCATGCTTCATCTCCTTCTATTTATTTTTTTCTCTCTCGATTATTTTCTTCTTCTCTTTGTTTTTCCTCTCTTTACTTCTTTTCTTCTTCTCTTTGCTTTTCCTCTCTCTCGCTTATTTTCTTCTTCTTCTTACCTCCTTTTCATGGCCATGTCATTTTGTGCTTTGTCTTGCATAATTTCTATCTTTTGTTACTCTTCTTCTTGTTCCTTGTGCACTCTCTCTTCTTCTTATATTTTCTACTCTTCAACTTGTTTTTTAGGAAATTGTTCTTTAGCTTCCTTTTATTTCAAGCATTGTTGTTCAACTACATCCTCTTCTTAACCAATTGTTTGTACTAGTTCCTCCATTGATTGCATAATGGTTTGCATGATGGATTATTATTCCTATATTGCTTGTGCATTTGGCATTTCCATTGTGCTAGTCTTAGATGGATTTCTTACCTCTTTTGGAGATGGAGGAGAAGAAGGTGTGCCAATTATTTGGATTACATCTTTCGGGACTGTTCTTTTATTCTTCTTCTCTTTGACTTCACGTCTCTTCGGCATTCTTATCTCCCTATAATCGATAGACTTGTCTTGCAATTTTGGATAGTTATCTTCTTTTGTTGTATGTCATCCTTTGTAAGTGAGGCTCTTCTACATGTGCCGACACCCGTAATTAACATAGTTGATTCTTCAACTTTAGGTAGTCACACCACTCTAAAAGGGATTGTTTCACTTCTCTTCTTCTTAGGTGGAGAGACTAGGAATTCTTCCTTTAGTGTGGCTACATCGAGTCCTTATTTCTTTAGACCTTCCTTTATGTTGTGCACTAGTTGTTCTTGTGCCACATCCTCGTGTCACATACTTGATCATGAGATAATTTTTCATTGGTGGGAGTTTGACCTATCTTCCGACCTAATCTTCTTGGTTGTGACCTACTCTATTGCACTATATTTATAGGTGTACCATTCCCATTCCTCTGGCAGATACATTTTGGTGCCCATTTCTAAAATTACGATTGCACTTGTTCTCTTTCTAACAATTTGCATTTCTGAAAGTAAAAATTAGAAATCTTGGGTCTATTTCCACCCTTGGTGATTGTCTTCATGTTGATGCAATGGTCGACTGCTTACCTCTTTTCTCGCTTAGCCTCCTTTGATGATTCTTCTTCTCTAACTTGCATTGTGGGTTGATTTGGCTCATCTAATCCCATATGTAGCTCTCTTGTCACCAGTTACTATGGTCCATGTGTGTGTAATGGTTAGATACTTTTGGGGTCATGACATGTTGTCTACTTGATTTGGCCTTGATTATCTCCATGTTGATGAAAAATGACAACGATTTTGGGTGTTTAGAATCGGAAAATTTTGATCACAATATGACCCCAATATATAACAATGTGATTTTGGTATACGGGGCTATGTAAATTATTACCTCCATGAGTACATGGGGGTCTGTATTGATTTATTCTATGATTTGTAGTATCCAACTTCCCATATTTGTGTGTCTTCAAATTTTTTTAGGGATTTGTTGGGATTAATCGCACAAACCTATCCTATGGGAAGTACTCATTTTCTACTTTTGTAATGCCCTTAGAAATATTCCAATGTGTGAAACATAAGAGGATGATCAACCACTAGTACTAGAAACATTTACCTCATGCTTTCATAATATTTTGCAAATTTGTATTAATTTCATGTATGAGAATTTCAAGCCAATTGAACCTTTCCCTCGCCGTCCCTCATTCTTGTGATGATGTTCATAACTCCCAAGGATTCTTGTTTACCCCCTAGTTGTCTGCGCCATATCATTTTGCTATGATTTCTACAAGAATTTTGACTACATGATTTATGATAGCTTGTTGACACTAAAATTTTCCTCTGTAATTTCTATTTCATTAATGTATGTATTAGGAATAGGATGTTGTTAAGTATAATTAGTAGTAGCGTCGATAGAAGATAACAACGCCATCAATTACGGTGCCGCCAATAATGTGGAGTACAGTAACAGTCAAAGTACAATAGGAATGTTGTAAAAAGTAAATATTTGTCGTAAGTGGTCCGGTAATATTAAAATGTCAAAGTTTGGGTAATTAGAGAAGTAGGGTCTACATGATTAGGAATTAGAAATATTATATTGGTAATAAGGACAAGGAGTGAGGTCATAAATATTTTGTGTATTTTATTTGTAAAAAGTCTAAAAATGTGGAACCCATGTAAAATGATAAGGTTTATCTTATCTTAAAAGATAAGCTTACATGTACAGATAAGAGTTAAGGTATGGAATATGATTCGTCAGAGTGGATTTCTTATCCTATCTTAGAGATAAGATGGATAAGCCTGGAAGTTCTATAAATAGAGAGGCCACCCCCCTCATTTAGCATAGAAGGAAGTAGTGAGAAATATTGTAGGAAGTGTGCGAAGGAAGCCATCAGTTTAAAGGTGTGTTGAAGAAGCCATTAAGAGGTGTAATTGTAAAGTTTCTCCCATAGTCTTGGTGAAAGGCAAGTGAAGTCAATAACACTTGAAGTACCTCGGGGTGAGATTGTAACAATTTCATGTTAATATTATAATTTACTTTGATATTTCAGATTTGTCATCATTAGTCTTATCATAGTCGATGCTATTCTTGTGTTATGTTGTTGTTTTGTTTCCAGATTACATCCACCAAAATAAAGGTCATGCATTAGTAAATAATCATAGCACGAGGAGTTCCCGTGAAGAATTATCATAGTGCCGGATTGGTGCCGACATTTTGGTTACTTAGCCGGACCATTCCTCGTTGTGGATTTTACGGAGAGATATTCCCACTTAGTCAAAAATCAATAGGAGGGTAACCTTGTTTTTACTTAATGCATAGTAGAGTCATTTTTGCCATGAATAGTAGTTACCATGGTAAATTCATTTTTGCTGGGAATAGTATTTACCGCAGTAAAGTCACTTTTTACCGTGAATAGTATTTACTGCAGTAACTTCACTTTTTACTGTGAATAGTGTTTACCATAGTAAAGTCAGTTTTTACCGCAGTAAGTCAAGTTTTACCATAGTTTACCGTGGTCATTTCTATTTTACTGTAGAAAGGTGTAAAGTCACTTTCTAGTATAGTGATTCCAATTATTTGTGCACATAAGTCTTGTTGATTGTACTTGTGGGTTGGTATTTCACGGTGGTTACTTTTGAAAATGGGAAAGATTCCTGTTTTTTCAACTCAATCTAATGAAGATGCTTCTTCTTTCATTCAAGAGTTTAAGCGATCTTGTATTTGTAATGGCCTTATAAGAAGGGAACAATGGACTAAATTTTTTTCCTACCTTTTTGGATGGTTCAACACTTAGGTGGTTTGAAACACTAGGTGAAAATGTAAAAAATTCATGGGATTTATTAAGCGAAAGTTTTCTTGAAGAATTTGGTGAACAACAAAATATTCGGACCTCATGATTAAGATCACAAAGCTATCCCAAGGAGAGAAGGAGAAGATAAGGGATTATCATGCTCGTGTTCTAGAGCTAAGGAGGAAGCTCGATGCCCAGATCTGGAAGGAAGGATTAGCGGATGGGTTGATGAATGGCATGGATAATCTCCTCTGTAAGCACTTCATTCTTGGGATGAAGCCAGAGATCAGACAACGAGTGAAGTATGACCGCCTAGCTACCATTGAACAAGCAAAGGAGATTGCAAGAAGGCAAGAAGAAAGCATGGAAGAGGAGCCCAAAGAAATTGTTGCTAAAGTAGAGCCTACACCAGCACCTTTGGTCTAGAATCCACAACCACTCCCGGTGAGCACAAATATTTCTTTTAGTACATCTACTGAGTATGAAGATTTGCTCAAAAATATGGGTTAGTTAATTATTAATCTTCTTCAAGGAAAGGAATTTAGTTCTTAGGGAGGAGATAGAGGTCCAAAAAGAAATATTTCTGAAGTTGTATGTTATGGTTGTTATAAAAAGGGTCATTATAAGTATAATTGTCCAGATAGAGCTTCTACATCTGGTAAAGGAGATAATGATAAAGGAAAAGCACCTGTGAATTATTTTGATGCGGTAGATAAGAGCGAAATAATAAAGTAGATGTGTTTGTAACAAAAAAAAGAAAGAAAAAGATAATCAAGATGGAAATGATCCTAAGAAGATGAAAGGAGAAACTAGTAAGAAACATAGGAGAAGAAAGTTGGGTGTGCAAGATTTTCTGATTTCACAGGGGCAAGGACCATACTCCATCTTGGAAGATCTATCCAAAAGGCCTACAAATATTACATATGGTCAACTCTTGGCTATGTCTTCTGAGAAGAGGTGGGAGCTGCGAAGTGGACTCAATGCTCGACGAAGGAAGGAGGTTGAGGTCCCTGTTTTGAGGCAGAGGCAGATCCCTATGCTCCACAAGCTGAGGTATTATGTAATGGTATTTCAATTCATGATGTCTTAGTTGATGGAGGTGCTGTAGTTAATGTAATGACCGAGTCCGAATGAATAATTTGGGGTTAAAAATTGATCGCCCTTCAACACTTATGTTAAGGTCATTAAATAAAGGAAAAACTAAACCAGAAGGTGTAGTTTCAAATGTGGCAATATCTATTATGGGTGTTGTATGTGTGGTAGACTTTCAGGTGATGAAAAATGGTACTGCTGTTGCATACCCAATGTTCTTTGGGAAGACCATGGCTAAGGAGAGTTCATGCAAGAAACTACTGGAATGAAGGCTTCATGACACTTGGACGTGGTAGAGAGAGGGTGAAGATAAATGTGATCCTCGACATCATAAGGCGAACCTATGGATTCAAGTGATGAAACGATGATTGGACATCCTCTCGATTACTCTAGTACCAAAGAAGTGGACATCAAGATGAAGAAAGTGAGGTGGATGTTTCACCATGGATATCCTTCCAGTCACACCAACTCATGACCCCATAAAATTATCTGAAGAAGAAGTTGATGATCGTCTCCAACAAATAAAGATTGGTGATGCTATGATGGAGAGTGAGAAGGAATCCTACCTCCAGCTCTTTCGAAGGTACATACACATATTCACTTTTGATTACAAGGAACTCCATCAAGTAAGTTGGGTAGAACATTCTATTGAGTTGGTAGATGGTGCTAAGCCCATAAAGCAAATGCCATATAGAATGAATCCTAATTTTTCCAAGACTGTAAAAGAAGAAATAGATAAGTTGCTTGATGCAGGATTCATATTTGCTGTGGAGAATTCAGAATGGGTTTCTCCCATTGTGATCTCAATAAAAAAGAATGGGAAGCTACGCATTTGTGTTGATTACAGGAAGCTCAATAAGGCAACAAAGAAGGATCATTACCCTCTTCCATTTTCAGATCAGATCTTGGACGAAGTAGCTAGCCAGGAGTGCTATAGTTTTGCTGATGGATATAGCGGCTACAACCAAGTTCGTATAGCAGAGAAAGATCAGCTGAAGACCACGTTCACCACTCCTTGGGGAATGTTTGCTTATAGAGTTATGCCTTTTGGGTTGTGTAATGCTCCAGCAACATTCCAGCGTTTGATGAATAGGGTGTTCGAACCCTACATTGGGACCTTCATCAGAGTATTTCTGGATGATTTTTACATCTATGGGAGCAAGTTGGACCACCTGCACTAGATGGAGACAACATTTCAAAGGTTAGATGAAGCACAAGCCTCACTAAACCCTACAAAGTGTGTCTTTGGATGTTCTAAAGGCATTTTGTTAGGGCATGTTGTATCCAGAGATGGTATTGGTACTGATCCTGATAAAGTTTCAAAAATCAAAGATTTACCATTTCCTATGAATAGAAGTAAGTTGAGATCATTTTTAGGCCATGTGGGTTACTATAGAAGGTTCATCAAGAATTTCTAAAGATTGCACAACCACTAACCCAGTTCTTGAAGAAGGATGTTACTTATGAACCAGGAAATAAGGCGCATGAAGCTTTTGGACAACTGAAGGAAGCCTTGGTGTCTTCACCTGTTTTGAAGAATCCAGATTGGAGCAAGCCATTCATTGTGTACACTGATGCCTCAGATGCAGCACTAGGAAGTACTTTGAGCCAAAAGGATGAAAATGGGAATGAACATCCAATTTACTTTGGGAGCAGACAAATGAGCAGTGCTGAGGTAAATTATACTGTAACTGAAAAAGAGGCTCTGGCTATCATTTTTGCTATAAAGAAGTTTAGAAATTACTTGCTAGGGCAAAAATTTCTAGTTGTAACAGATCATCAGGCTCTAAAATATATTGTAAATAAGCCTAACCCATCAGGGAGGATAGCAAGATGGATAATTTTGCTACAAGAATTTGAATTTGATATTATAGATAGGCCAGGAAAGAAGCATGTCAATGCAGATGCACTCTCTCGAGCCTATGATGGTTTAGGATCATCTTATGATGATGATGATTTCCCCGATGCAAAGATTGTTATCCCTTGACACAATCCCTAGTGAATACATAGATATTTGGAATTATCTGAATGAATTCAAGTTTCCTGATGGTGCCAATGCAAAGACTAAGAGAAAGATTACTCAAGCTAGTCGTCCATATTCTATTCTGCATGGAGTATTATTTCGAATAGGACCTGATGGATAGTACAAGAGGGCAGTTGGATGTGATCAAGGGAAGGAACTGCTAGAAGAATTCCACAATGGTACATGTGGAGGGCACTTCTCTAGAAAACTTACAACAAGAAGGATCTTGGATGCAAGTTATCACCGCCCACTCTTTTTAAGATTGTTATAATTATTGTAAGACATGTGATATTTGTCAAACACATGGTAACCGTAAGACTTCATCAGCTCCATTATGTCCTATTCTTCCACTTGGTCCCTTTGAAAAGTGGGGAATAGACATTGTAGGTCCACTTCCAACTACATCACGCCAAAATAAGTATATTGTAGTTGCTACATATTATTTAACCAAGTGGGTTAAAGCTAGGCCATTAAAAACACTTCCATGGATGAAGTGGCAAGGTTCATATATGAACGCATTGTCACTAGATTTGGTTGCCCATTAGAAATTGTAATAGATCAAGCAAGCCACTTCATTAATGAGGTGGTAGAAGCCCTAGTCAATAAGTTTTCTATTAAGCATAGGAAGGCAACAACATACAAGCCAAGCACAAATGGACAAGTGGAACGAACAAATTTTGTGTTGTGTCAAATTCTAGCAAAAGATGCAGCCTTGCAGGTACATAAGTGGGATAAAAGGATTCATGCAACATTGTGGGCATATAGGGCAACATCAAAGTCAACAACATGATACTCCCCATTTCAGTTGGCCTATGACATTGATCCAGTTCTTCCTATTGAGTTTGATATTCCCACTGTGAGAGTTATGAAAAATGAAAGGATGGATGAAAGTGATTTAGTAAAAGAAAGGTTGGTACATCTTCATTTGCTAGAGGAAATGAGGGAAATAGCAAAGGATACAAGCCATAAGAAGAAAATGAAGTAGAAGGAATACTTTGATCAAAAGATCCGTTGGTCTCCATTTCATGTGAATGACTTGGTTCTAGTATATGATTCTAGATACAAAAAAGAAGACAGAGAAATTTTCTTCCAAAATGGATGGGGCCCTACAAAATAGCAGTTGTGCATGAAAATGGTACGTACCGACTGGAGGAATTGGATGGCACTCCCATTACGAAATGGGTCAACCACGACAAGTTGAAGATTTTCAAGCACTGAGATAGTCTACTCAGAGGACGGAGTAGAAGCTAGAAGGAGGAAGATGTCGACACTAAAATTTTCCTCCGTAATTTCTATTTCATTAATGTATGTATTAGGAATAGGATGTTGTTAAGTATAATTAGTAGTAGCGTCGATAGAAGATAACGGCGCCATCGATGCAAGATGCCGCCAATAATGTGGAGTACAAAGTAATGATCCAAAGTACAATAGGAATGTTGTAAAAAGTAAATATTTGTCGTAAGTGGTCCGGTAATGTTAAAATGTCAAAGTTTGGGTAATTAGAGAAGTAGGGTCTACATGATTAGGAATTAGAAATATTATATTGATAATAAGGACAAGGAGTGAGGTCATAAATATTTTGTGTATTTTATTTGTAAAAAGTCTAAAAATGTGGAACCCATGTAAAATGATAAGGTTTATCTTATCTTAAAAGATAAGCTTACATGTACAGATAAGAGTTAAGGTATGGAATATGATTCGTCAGAGTGGATTTATTATCCTATCTTAGAGATAAGATGGATAAGCCTAGAAGTTCTATAAATAGAGAGGCCACCCCCATTTTTAGCATAGAAGGAAGTAGTGAGAAATATTGTAGGAAGTGTGCGAAGGAAGCCATCGCTTTAAAGGTGTGTTGAAGAAGCCATTAAGAGGTGTAATTGTAAAGTTTCTCCCATAGTCTTGGTGAAAGGCAAGTGAAGTCAATAACACTTGAAGTACCTCGGGGTGAGATTGTAACAATTTCATGTTAATATTATAATTTACTTTGATATTTCAAATTTGTCATCATTCCATCTTATCATAGTCGATGGTATTCTTGTGTTATGTTGTTGTTTTGTTTTCAGATTACATCCACCAAACAAAAGGTTGTGCATTAGTAAATAATCATAGCACGAGGAGTTCCCGTGAAGAATTATCATAGTGTCGGATTGGTGCCGACAAGCCCCAATGGAATGCCTCTCCCTTTTCAAAAATGACCATAAATGGTTGTATTTATTAGTTTTACAGTGGTCTGGTGGTTTTGTATGGTAGAATAGATATGCCCCACTTTGAGAGAGTTGTAGCTTAGGTGACTATGGGTGCATTAATATAAACAACATATTACAAAAATAACTACATGGAATCATTGTGGTATTTGTTCATGAGCTCGAGATGGTCTCCCATGTATGACACTATTATGAGTCTCGTGTGCAATCATTCCTTAAACTAGATCCTTTGGTGTAATCTTCCCTTGTGTAGTTTCTACTTTAGATTTTGATTTTTCTACCCTCCAAAATTTTGGCCTTAATCTGCTAGCTCATGGTGTGGTGGATCACTCCATTTATTCTGTTAGAGCATTATGGATATCCCCATGTCTTTTTTTATGCATCTAATAGGGAACATAATATAAATCCATGTTCTTGCATCATTCCTTGAACTACCGGGCCAGTGAGGTCTGTTGAAGGATACCTTTTTCTATCTCGATTAACTTGTTGCATTCTCACACTTTCTCTTTGTTAGTAATTTGCTCTTATTTATTGTTTTCTTTGACATGATAATGAATTCTTCGTAAGTTGATTTTCTTGTATATAGCTTTGGTGATTTCTGCAGGTCACAAAATCACACACTTTAGACAAAATTTAGTCTCGGTCTCATACTACTATTCATATGGTTTTTGAGTGAAGAAAGTACTAATTAATCCCCATCTTTTGACCATTTTACTGTGTAACTATCATTACTGTCGACCTTTCACACATGCATTCCCAGTCAGTTTATGTCATTCTAGGCTATTTTACATTTGACTGGGTGTCGACAGGCACCCTAGTCCCGGTCAGGGCACCGTGATCCTATTTCTACTTTCCCACCACTTTTTGGGAACTTTCTATCCATTTGGACATTTAATATTTCTTATGGTCGGCCTTTTCGGGGTCAATTACAAAATTAGGACAAGAGAACCATATAAATATAAATTTATGAGACCATAATGAGGTACCAAACAATAGTCACTACTATCATCACCTAAGGTTGCATCCATCAAAGGCTACATTTGCATCCATCTAGCTCCATCACAAGGCACAAGGCTGGTTCATCTACATCACACTGCATAGGAGGGAAGTTTATTCTATTCCATCCACCATTTTATTACATTTTCTACACATAGTTATTGCTCGCTACTTTCACAAAGTGTGACTGGCACAAGAGAACCTAGGGCATGATTGCACACACTTGCACATAGAACTATTTTGGTATGAGATGTAGTGCAACGCTCAGTTATTAAGTCCACCATTTTGGTAGTCAAGTCAATCTGATCCCCTCATATGCATCTTTCTTTTTTAGGGTTTGATACTTGTCTTAGGGGCTTTGCGGGTTTCCTCTTCATTATTAATTACTAGTGATATATCATGCGGTGAAAAAAAAGTTAGTGCGATAGGTGGTGAAGGATTAAGATCATCTAGAAACCCTGTAAATCTGGTTTTTGACCTCCTACATAGACCATGACACCTAGAAATCAGACCCATAGGCACCTGGTCCTCTCCCGTGTGCCCTAGTCCACCTCGATCCCGCCCAGATCTGCAAGTTTCTGGACCTCAACATAGTCATTTCCTCCTCCTATTTCTCCAGTCAACTCTGTGACACAGTCCAACAAGTTCTCTAAATCAACTAAACTCCTTCCAACCCTTCTTTTCATATTAGGGTTTCTATTTTTATTAGTGTAGTTGCTTGGGTCACTTCCTTTATTTATTTATTGCATTTATTTATTATTTTTCCTAGTTAGATTAACTACCATTTATCCACATTTTAGTTAATCATTTTGGTGAACCCGTACTCGATCTTCACGCCTATAGGACCTTCACTCATTACTTATCACCTCAAAGGGCCATGAATATATCTATTCACACTTATCTTCAAAATCACCCTGATTGTATTAGTAAGCTCAAAAATTACTTAGCCACTAATTATATTCCTCCTCACACGTCACCCGAGTATGTATACCATAAGTTCACTTATTCTCTATCCCTCAATGAGGATCAAATAACTTTCACAACCAATGACTTACCTTCTCAAGCGGTACTACAACATGACCCTCCCTTGTATATTCAAGTTTGTATTAACAAGGTCAAACACGCTTTAGTTGAAAATGGTGTTGGCCTTAACATTTGAAACATAAATTTTATTCATCATATAGGTATTTTGGAAGCATCTCTATCTCCTTCCTCCATCTCTATTCATGGATTTGATAACATTCCTAATCATGTCTTAGGTATTGTCATCTTGCATGTCACTATTGGTCCATTAACAATCAATATTATGTGTCATGTCATGCATGATAACCTGAATTATAATATTCTTCTTGGACAACCTTGGATCCATGCTATGCATGTGGTCCCCTCTACATTACATGCATGACTTAAATTATGTCATCAAGGGATGTTTATGATGTTCTGGTTGACCCCTCACCTTTTGAGTATTGTAGTTTTGTTGAGCAATATAAAGATACTTCCACTTCTTCTGATGTTATCCAGGACTTTTCTAGATATGGGTTAGGGTATGAATACTTGTGCCATTATGGTTTCTCTGAAACAAATTTAGATCAATAAGAACATAAGGTCACAACACTTTGGAATCTCCTTACATAGTCACACAAGCTTGGGCTAGGGTATCAACCTCATGCTCTAGTGATTACGGATACTTATACTTCCTTTCGATTAGCTCACTTCCTTTAGTACATCCTAAACTTATTAGTGATGACACTTCTATCACTTGGGATACCTTAGATACCTTTAATACTGATGATGCTCTACTTGATTATATGGGTTTTTATGATCATCTTCCTTATTTTCACCATAAACGACACTTCCCATCATATCTCAATGATACATATTATTTTAAGGAATCTGATTTCTCCCCTAAAAATTTCAATCCCTAGAAGCTATTCCTATTGACCCATACATCTAAGATCACTTGGATCTTCTCAATGAAGAAATGATTCAATACAACTTAGGTACATCTGAAAATCTGCGTATAATTTTGTCAATTACCTCCCTTAGTTCGATCGAACAAAAAGATATCAAGTAAGTCCTTCATGATTTCTATGATATTTTTTCATGGGACTATAGTGATATTCCGGCATCGATCCATCGGTCACAATGCATAATATTGTCCTCAACCCTGGTACTAAACCCATCCAACAAAAAATCCATAAAATGCATCCCAAAGTAGAAATTTTAGTTAAATAAGAGCTTCAGAAGCTTCTTGACGCCAGTTTTATTTGCATTGTTGACCACCCTGAATGGGTATCTAATATTGTACCAGTAATGAAATCAGATGGTTGGTTTTGTTGTTGTATTGATTTCCATGATTTAAACAAAGATTTCCCTAAGGATAATTTTCCTTTGCCACATATCGACACTATTGTTGATTCTACAGCTGGATATGACATTATTTATTTTATGGATGGATTTACAGGTTAAAATCAAATTAAAATCAACCCCGTTGACCAAGAAAAGACCTCTTTCGCCATGTCATGGGTAACGTTTTTCTATACGCTTATGCCATTCACTCTTTAAAATGTGGGCACTACTTATCAATGGGCAATGACACATATATTCCATGATTATATCCACAAGATAATCAAAGATTACGTAGATGAAATTTTGGCCAAATCTCGACAACGCTCTTCCCATGCAAAGGATCTACGAATACTATTTGAATGACTACGGCAATATCATGTGTGTCTAAATCCCAAAAAGTGTGTTTTTGGGTCACAACGGAAAGCTCCTCGGATATATTATCTCCCAATGTGGCATTGAGATTGATCCTAACAAAATTAAAGCCATTATCGATATGCCTCCACCTAAGAATTTGCATCAATTATGATCATTACAAGGAAAAATTCAGGTTATTTGGCGATTCATTTCTCAACTCGCTGATAAGACTCAACCATTTACATGACTCATGAAGAAAGATACTAAATTCGTTTGGGATGAGCAATGTCAACAAACATTTGATGATATCAAAGCTTACTTGTTAAACCCACATATCTTAGTTCCTCCTGTAGTTGATCAACCTTTCTTATTATATATTTCCACTACGTTTCATGCATTAGGCGCTCTACTAGCACAACATGATGACTCTCAACGTGAAAGAGCAATATACTATATCAGTCATGCCCTCCTTTCTTATGAATGTAACTATAGCTACATTGAAAAACTTTGTCTCGGCTTGGTTTTGTTGCAGATAAATTGTGACATTACCTTCTAAATAATGAAGTACATATTATCACTAAAGTCTATCCATTATGGTACTTACTATCTCGCACACATCTATCGGGATGCTTGGCACAATGGTTTATGCTTCTCACTAAGTTTGATTTCAAGTTTATACCACAAAAATCCATCAAAGGAAAATTTATAGCCGACCAATTAGCTGCAACACCTCTCTCAGATGCATCACCTATTTCTAATTCTTTTTGTGACGATTTCACTACCTATACTATTGAGCCACACACATGGACTATGTACTTTGATGGTTCTCGTTGTCGATTTGGTGCTAGAGCTGGGATTGTCTTCATTACCCCACATGGTGACCCACTCCCCTTCACATATCGATTAGGATTTTCTTGTACAAATAACATCACAAAGTACAAAGCCCTCATTTTAGGTTTGCTTACCACTCAAAACTACTTATTCAAAACTTAAGCATACATGACTCTCAATTAGTCATCAATCAGGTCAATGATACGTATAACACAAAGGAGGAGCATCTAATTCCATACAACATGCTTGTCAAATATCTCCTAGCTACATTCGATTCTTACTCCATTACTACCATTCTCAGCAAGAATAATCATGATACAAATGTTATGGCTAGTGTTACATCAATTATCCCACAAAATATCACGAGACAAACAAGCCACATTCATAATCATGCACTTATGACATCCTTCTATCTCTGCATTACCTCTTGTGGCTTCCTGCTATAACGCGCAATCAAGAAAAATCTGAATCGCTTTTCCTTATTTACAATTACTTATATAAGTAGACTATACCTGACAATATGCAACCTCATGAAGCTAGAAAGTTACACAAGGAGGCTACTCGCTATGTCAGTGTTGGCACATAATTGTTTAAGCACACAATTGACGATTACCTCTTATGTTTCCTCACACTCGTAACTATACCCATTGTTATCTCGCAAATACATGATAACATGTGTGGTGGTAATTTTTCCAGTAAAGCCATGTCACAAAAACTTCTATGCCATGGGTACTATTGGCCTACAATGGAACAAGATTGCCTTGAATATGCCACTTATTGTGAAAAATGCCAAAATCATGATAACCTCCATCATGTGCGAACATATGACCTCCAGCCCTTTGCGCCTACTTGGCCTTTCTTCCTTTGGGGATTTTATCTCATTGGTATGATCAATCCTGAGTCTGCCAATGGACATAAATTTATCATTACTTCTACTTGAGTACTTTACTAAGTGGGTCGAAGTAGCTCCCCTATGAATGGTCTATGACATAGACATTTGTAACTTTCTCACCACACATATTATCACACATTTTTGTGTGCCTTCTGCCATGATCACTGATAACGGGTCTTCCTTAAAAAATAAGGACGTTAATTTTTTTTCTAAAAATTCAAAATAAAGAAATCATTTTCTACCCCTTACTATCTGCAAGGCAATGGCCAAGCTGAGGCCACCAAAAAAACTATTATTAAAATCTTATGCAAGACCATTGATTCTAGTGGTACCAATTGGCATAACCAACTATTATATGCTCTATGGGAATTTTGTACTAGCATTTGCACACCCACTAACGCCACCCCTTTTTCCTTGGTTTATGATGTTGAGGCCATTATCCCTCTTGAGATTGAAATACCATCTTTAAGGATATCGCTTAAAGGCATCCGTATATAAAATTCATATCAAGAAAACCGTTTACATGAGCTAGAAATGTTGGACTCGTTGTTACGCCCTTAACCTATTGCTTGTATTAGGATATAAGTAGTTGAATTGTGGCTTACCATATCATTTTATTATATCATTTATACTTTCTCATGCTTAGTAGGTCGGCCTTGGTGATGGCCATAACATATGAATAATATATATAGGGGATTGTAGGTAGTAGTTCATCATCATTGGAGCATTTGAGTCTTATTTTATGGTTTGGCGGTTAAGCTATTATAATTTCATATTGAGATCATTATTATGAAATATTGTGTTATTTTGTGTTCTATTGCTGCTCATAATCTGAATTATACAAGTAATTTCATTACAAGTGGTTTTAGAGCTGCGATCCGAGCCAAAATTAGGACAAAAACCCTAATTTTTTTGTTTCCGATCTATCTTACGAACCACATCTAATTTTTGGGTGATTATTTTTCCAAAGTTGTGAATCATTTCAATTAAAAATATCTGAAAATTTTAGACCTTTTTGATATCATTTGCAAAATGTTATTGCAATTTTAGGGTTTTTGATAAAAACGCTCCCTAGACCAAAATTTGTGGAAATTTTCAGAGTTCTTTACATTTTCATAAATTTCTCAAAAAAATAATATTAGTATATTCTCTATGTTTTTTCCTGTTCAGCCATATTTGTATCGAAACCCTAAACCCTAAGGTTTGACATCATGGCGGGGCCTTCCACAAGAGCAAAAAAAGAATCCGGTCACTCCGGTAAAACCCTAGATAAATATGGGGTAGTGATTGAAGAGTTAGAGTCAGAAGGGATAAATACAGATTCCTTAGCACTAGGGTTTACCTTAGTTGATCATAAGGTGAGCCAACTTAAGTATGATCTGTCAAAATGTACAATCTGAGATGGCCTCTAAAGGAGACATAGACCAAATCAATCAGTGGTTGGATGATATCATGCAACATGTAAAGGGTAAACAATATGGCCCAAATCTACCCCATATCAACCAAGGAGGATCTTCAGTTCAAAATCATGGAAAAATAACCATGTTGGATCACTTTTCTAGCCCAATCAGAATCCAACTTATTCGCAACCATGAAACATGATGTCGAAAGTGGATATGCACAAATTTTATGGTAAGGATCCATTGAATTGGATAAATTAAATGGAGAACTTCTTTGAGTTACATCAAACACCATCGAGTAAAAGGAAACAATGTCATCCCTGTATCTTGAACTAGACCAATTCGTTTGGTATCAATGGTTATGTGCTCAGAGGCAGAAGAATGATCTCAATGTCACTTGGATAGTTTTTACCAAGAAGTTACAATTGCACTATAGTTCCAATGTTTCGTAGAACTACTTTAGTCAATTAGCAAAGTTACGAAAACAAGATCACCAAAGATTATGTGTATCAATTCCAGAACCTATCCTTAAGGGTGGAGAATATTCCAGAAGAGAATCTGAATGACCTATTTCTTGGGGTCTTAAGGACCACATCGAGCATGAGGTACATATGTTTAATCCACTCAAGCTTTCTAATTCTATTATCATGGCATGTCGAGTAGAGGAAAAATTTATTTGTAGTAGGAGGCCACCTTTCATTAACACCAGAGACCGTATTATATCTTCCCCTTCATTCTCTAGGCTAATTAGATTGACTCCTCAACAAATGGAAGAAAAGAGAGAAAAAGGATTATGTTTTAACTGTGACAACAAATATGGACCGAGACACAAATGTGCTGAGAAGAAGTTGTTCTATATTGACGGAGGTAATGAGGATAATGAGGAAGCTGAAATTATAGGAGAGGCTGAGGAATCAGTAGAAGATGAAGTAGAAAATCACCAACCTATAATTTCTTGCCATGCATTTTCAGGTATTAGTACTCCTCAAACACTCAAGTTTATTGTCTATCTCAAAAATAGAAGGTGACAAAGCTTGATTGACTCGAGGAATATTCATAACTTCAGAAAATTCATAAATAGTAAGTTAGCTGCCCGCCTCAATTGTTTTATTTACCCAACTCCAGAAATGAAAGTTATGATTGCAGATGGTGGGACAATCAAGTGCACAAGAAAGTGCCATAGTATCAATCTTTCCATGGGAGACTACATGTTAGACTCACCCATGTTTTCTATTTCTATGGGAGGGGCAAATATTGTTTTAGGTGTCCAATGGCTCACAACCTTAGGTACTATAGAGATGAATTTCCAATAAGTTTTCATACGATTTCATTCGGATGGAAGGACAATACAATTGAATTGGATGGTAGCTAAGTCTCCATATATTATTAGCTCTCATCGGATGCGTAGAAGGTTATCAAAAAGGAGTAGATTGATTTATAGCAAAGTCCTTTCCAAAGAAGTATAAAATACGAGTCTTGAATGCCACCTGATCTTCTAAGATTTTTGATGCTCACTCATTTGTTTTTGATGAAATTACAAAGGGACTAACACCTAATATCAAACACTAACAGATACCCATATTCCCAGAAAAGTGAGATCGAGAAAATGGTACAGGAAATGTTGAAGGAAGGTATCATCAGGCATAGCCAGAGTGCATATTCTTCACCAGTGGTCATGGTACATAAGAAGGATGAAACATGGAGGATGTGTCCAGATTACCGAGAACTCAAAAAGTACACCATTAAAGATAAGTTTCCTATTCCAGTAATTGATTATTTACTTGATGAATTGCATGGTGTTATTTTTTTCACAAAATTAGATCTTCATTTGGGGTACCATCAAATTAGAATAAGAGAGGAAGATGTTCATAAAACAGATTTTGGGACTCATGAGGGCCATTATGAGTTTTTGGTAATGCCTTTTGGTCTTAAAATGCTCCCTCAACCTTTCAAAGCTTGATGAACACTATTTTTAGGCCATTTTTAAGGAAATTTGTATTAGTGTTCTTTGATGACATATTGGTTTACAATAAGACATGGGAAGAAAACTTATAACATGTAAATAAAGTGTTGGAAGTTTTGGAGAAACATACTCTCTATGCAAAGCCATCCAAATGTGCTTTTGGTGTGCAAGAGGTAGAGTACTTGGGTCACATTGTATCCCATGAAGGTGTCAAAGTTGATCCTCAGAAGATCAAAGCTATGGTGGAATGGCCAAGGCCCAAAACTCTCAAAAATATTCGTGAGTTCCTAGGACTAACAGGGTACTACATAATATTTGTGCGGGGATATGGTAGAATAAAACCCCACTCACTACATTGCTAAAGAAGGATGCCTTCTATTGGAAAGATGTAGCCACTAAATCCTTTAAGAAGCTGAAGGAAGCCATGTGTGACACCCCGATTTCTCAAAAACCTTCATTGTTGAATGGAATGCTTCAGGATCAGGATTGGGAAAAATTCTAATGTAGGAAGGAAGACCAATTTCATTTGAGAGTCATCAATTCAAAGGAAAATATCTGCTCAAACCTGTCTATGAGAAAGAAATGATGGCTATTCTTCATGCATTCAAGTGCAATGGAGGCCCTATCTCATGGGTAGACACTTCAAGGTAAAAATTGATCATGATAGTCTCAAATAATTTTTGGGGCAACGGTTATCATCTGAGGAACAACAAAAGTGGGTTACAAAAATTTTGGGTTATGATTTTGAAATCATATACAAAAAGGGTAAAGAAAATGTAGTAGTTGATGCGCTGTCCAGAAGGGATACATCCGTAAATGCCTTACTATGTGGAATGTCCATGTTGATGGCTGATTGGGTGGATGAAGCAAGATTTGAATGTGATCAAGAAAAGGATACACAATATATAATACAGAATATCAAACAAGGCTCTATAACATCTAACAAATTTGAGTGGAAAGGTAATGCGTTATGGTATAAGGACATGTTATACTTGAGTAAATATTATGAGTTGAAGCATAAGATTCTTATAGAGCTACATGCCTCACCTGTTAGAGGACACTCTAGGTTTTTGAAGACATCATAGAATAAAAAAGAGAATTCTTTTGGGAAGGACTCAAGGGGGATGTACAAAAGTTTGTATCGAGTGTTTAGTGTGCCAACAAAATAAAGGGGAAATAATTAAGACACTGTGTCTCTTGCAGTAACCCTTACCAATTCCTAGCCGAGATGGGAGGAGGTCTCCATGGATTTCATCACCGGATTTCCTTGTTCGTGAGGGTAAGAATGTTATTTTGGTGATTGTGGATAGGCTCACAAATTGATGGGCAAACGAAAGTGGTCAACAAATGTTTAGAGGGGTATCTACGTTGTTTTGTATCGATAAGTAGGAAAGGTGGATTCAATGGCTACCACTTGCGTAGAATGGTGGTATAACACATCTTTTCATGCCTCTTCTCAAATGAACCCGTTTTTAGCATTATATGGTTACCCTCCACCTTCTATCACTTCTTCCTTGAGGGTGTAAACTAAGGTCAAAGATGTTGAGGAACACATTCAACATCAACAATAGGTTTTGGCTAGTTTGAAGGAGAATTTAGCATTGGCACAAAATAGGATGAAACAACAAGCAAATCAACACCGTAGTGAAATACATTTTGAAATTGGTGACTGGGTTTTTGTACGTCTCCATCCTTACAAGAAAATGTCCCTAAAGCAACAGAAAAAGGACAACAAACTTGCTCCTAAATATTATGGCCCTTATCAGGTTCTACAGAAAATTGGCAGTGTTGCTTATAAACTAGAGTTTCCTCAATCTTCATGCATACACCTAGTATTCCATGTTTCCTACCTGAAGAAGGTTATTGGATAGAAATTTGAAGCCCAAACAGAGTTACCAGAACTTGATGAGGAAGGAAGAATCATTTTGGAGTCAGAGAAGATTCTACAAACACGTACTAAGAGGTTGAGAACCAGAGATATTAAGGAATATCTGATCAAGTGGAAGAATCTGAGCATAGAAGATGCAACCTGGGAGGATGAAGGTTTTCTACAACAACATCCAAGATTATTCAACATTGAGGACAACATTGGTTTAAAGGGGAAGGACATGCTACACCCTTAACCTATTTCTTGTATTAGGATATGAGTAAGCCGACTTGTGGCTTACCATATCATTTTATTATATCATTTATACTTTCTCATGCTTAGTAGGTCAGCCTTGGTGATAGCCATAGCATATAAATAGTATATATAGGGGATTGTAGGTAGTAGTTCATCATCATTAGAGAATTTGAGTCTTATTTTATGGTTTGGAGGTTGTCCCCTCGAAGTGGAAAAGCTATTCTAATTGCATATTGAGATCATTATTATGAAATATTGTGTTATTTGGTGTTTTATTTCTGCTCATAATCTGAATTATACAAGTAATTTCATTACACTCGTGTTGTGTCCAAGTACTCGAACATCTTCACTCATATCAATCTTGCATTACACATGCATACAATCAAAAAAATTGTTCTCATGAGTTCAATATAGGTGATCTCATCTTAAAAGAGAATAAAAATAATAAAAATGTTGAGGCGCCTCTCAAAGGAAAATTCAAGCCTAATTGGATTTGTCTATACATTATCACTGACAAACTTGGTGGTGGAGTTTATCACCTCACCACACTTTCAGGAAAACCACTCAAAAATCCACTCAATATAATGCATCTTAAGAAATACTATTCTTAAATACACACATTTCGACCATTACCCAATGACACACTCTTGTGCTTCGGTTCACACTTGACTATTGAGGGCATACTACACATGAACCCCACACACTACATAATAGGTATTACACATTGCATCTCTTCACACATATTACATCATATGTCTTACACTTTACATCATATTTAGTCTATATCATTTTGACATTGGTATCTACACATCATACATCATATTAGTCATCATTATACATGTATCACACTTTTAGGGTCATACTTGCATTGCACATTTATACACCACACATTGTCTATACACTATACTAGTATTCATCATACATATGTCACACTTAGCATTACATACTACTCATCATGCCTACTACATATTCACACTTTTAGTTTACATACACACCTTACATTGCATCTTATACATCGTACACTACACATCATATGGTCATCTATTATCATCACACATACTACACATCATCTTCTATGCAATGCACTCACTACTTGATGACACACTCTAGTCCCTTGGTCCATACTCAAATGTCGAGGGTTTACAAATCAAATTGACCTTATCATACACACATGTTCATAATTCAGACTTCTATCATGTGACATTACTAGGTTAGTGACATATGCTTTAGGCTAAATGGTCACCTACTTATTCATCTTGTAGTGATATACGCCTTAGGCTACATCATCACTCTTTCAATCATCTTTTCATGATATATGCTTTGGCTATAAGGGTCACACACACATCATTTCTAGGTCACATATCATCACACATACACACTCATCACAACGTGTTAGACACAATACACACTTAAACAATTTCCCGATGACACATTCTCGTTTACGATTCATTCGTGACTACTCAGGGGGAAAACCAAATGAACCTCACTACATACATTTTCATTCACTTGGGGGGCATGTTGCTCCTATCATTCCATCTTGCATGCCATTCCACCATCTACAACATATTGCATATCTTGGTTGTTTTTACTATTGTTTGCATTTACTTCTATATGGTCACTTTATTACACATGATAATTAGATCTCTGGTATGTCATTTATCGTTACCATCCACACATGCACGTTCACATCTTTTTCTAGTTGTGATCACAGATACAGGTCTATTACAAGCAACATGGATTCTCACCTTCTACCACTCCTACATTGGTCATCGAGGGAATCCACATTCGTCTCTCACAGGTGTTATTGTTTCTTTTTGTACTTAACACTCTATATTATATTGTTATACATGTTTTTTACATACTGGTTATCTTTTTAATATGTTAACGAGTGCTTAATGTGCAAAATTTGTTTTGCAAGATTACTTGCTTCCATGGCTATCTATTGTTTGTACTTGCATGTTTCATTTGCTATTGTATGTGGGCCTTGACCTATATTTGGTGTGCACACTTGTTTTTTGTATGCAAACATGATGGCATTTCCTATCTTGTGACATCGTGAATGATGTCTCATGTTTGTAGCCTGATTTTTGTGGCTTACTTTATCTTCTTGTGTGTTTACATCATGACATTTCTTGGTAGCTTATACACTATTTGTGATGCTTACATATTACTTTCTTTATGCATGCTTATTCGTACTAACACTTGTCTTTGGCTAGCCTCTTGTTTGTATGCACCTTGGTCTCTTCCAAGTGCATTCATTTCCTCCTGCAGGGTAGAGTTACAAAGTTCATGCGGTTGATCCTCTTTTGGGGCTGCATTCTCCTATCAGCAACGTTGCATGCGCCCCAAAGACGGGACATCATTTGTGGTTTTACTACTACACAAATCTTCTACATTGGTTCATTTTAGTCAATTTTCACCCTTAGCATTATGGCTTACACATTGAGTGGGTTCAAACCAGCCTATGAACCCTGTACACAACACATTTTACAAGACATGGTTGTCCTTAGCATTCTAGGGAGAAGTTATAAGTTAGAGGATACAACATACTTCCTCTCTACACTACTTCAGCCAGTGGCGTCGGATCACCCAAAAACATCTCTTCACACATATTCGTGGAATTGGTTACAAGTTGGAGGATACAACATAATTCCTCCCTAAACTTCTTCACTTATGACGTCGAGATCTCCACAAAAACCTAGGACAAGATATCCTCTTTCTACACCCTTTTTCTCATCACGGATCAGGTGCACATGTTCCTTTTACAATTTTCATACTTTCATATCAGTCTTTTCATTACATATACATGCCTTTTTGACATATATACATATGTATTTGACTACTTGATTGTTTTCTCCTTGCAGGTTCGTCTGAATGAGAAACAAGTAGTCAACAATAACTAAATCAATGGGGAAACAACAACAACATTTTATGGCAAAACACAACATACTAACCATGCAGGTACATCACACACATCAACAAGTACACAAGTGTTTCTGCTCTAGGTTGACTCTCATCACTTTTTTGGTGCTTTTTCATCTTTAGTTTCCACACTCCATCATCTTTTTATCGTTCTAAGCTTTGTGTAGTCCTTCAACTCATTTCTACATCACTCTACATTAGATTATCAGGTACACATCTCTATCTACTTTATGTTACCGAGCTTTCCTCACCAACATAAAGTGGGGGAAAATGTAGTCACAAAATCACACACTTTAGACATTATTTATTCCCGATCTCATACTACTATTCATATGGTTTTTGAGTGAAGAAAGTACTAATTAACCCTCGTATTTTGACCATTTTACTGTGTGTTTTTCCATTGCTTCTGACATTTCACACATGCAATTGACTACCTAGTCAGTTTTTATGCCTAGTTAGTTTCTATCATTCCATGTTATTTTGCAATTGACTAGGGCGCCTGAAAGCTAGTATTGGGTGCCAACAAACACTTTGGTCTCGGTCGGGTCACCTTGATTCTCTTTCTACTTTCCTGCAACTTTTTGAGCACTTTCTAGCCATTTGGACATTTCATATTTATTGTGGTCATCTTTTTTGAGGTTAATTATGAAATTAGGACAAGAGAACCATATAAATACAAATTTATGAGAGCATAATGAAGGACCAAGCACTAGTCACTACTATCATCACCTAAGGTTTCATCCATCAAAGGCTACACTTACATCCATCTAGCTCCATCGCAAGGCATAAGGTGGGTTCATATGTATCACACTTTGCATATGAGGGAAGTTTATTTTATTCCATCCATCATTTTATTACAATTTTTACACATAGTTATTACTCGCTACTTTCACAAAGTGCGACTGACACAAGAGCTCCTAGGACATGATTGCACACACTTGTACATAAAACTACATTGGGTATGAGATGTAGTGCAATGCTCAGTTAGTAAGTCCACCATTGTGGCAGTTGAGGTCAATCTAACCCCTTCATATGCATCTTTTTTTAGGGTTTGATGCTTCATTTGGGGTTTTATAGGTTTCCTCTTCATTATTGATTACCAACGATATACAACATAGTGCAGTGAAGTTAGAGTGACAGGTGGTGAAGGTTTCAATCATCTAGTGACCCTATAAATCTAGTTTTGGACCTCCTACATAGACCAAGGCATCCATAACTCAGACTAGGGCATTCACAAGTTCTCTAATTATCTCTTAGGTGCCCTAGTCCACTCATATTACCTGGATCTGTAATTTTTTGGACATCGGCATAGTCGTTTCCTCCTCCTATTTCTCCAATCATCTCTGTGACACAGTCCAACAAGTTTGTCGAATCAGCTAAGCTCCTTCTAACCCTTCTTTGCATATTAGGGTTTCTATTTTTATTAGTCTAGTTGTTTGGGTCACTTCCTTTATTTATTTATTACATTTATTTATTGTATTTAATGTTGTTCCTAGTTAGATTAACTACCATTTATCCACATTTTAGTTAATCAATTTATAAGTGGCCTTTTTTGAACTATTGATCACTTGATCTACCTCCTTAATTAATTTTATCTATTAGATATTTCATTTTCCATGAGATCTAAAGCCTTTGATGCGTCGTTTTCTATTATTAGGTGGATTGTTTCTTTTGTTATGTTCAATTTTTTAAACTTGGCTTCTTGTTTTTGTTTCTTTTTTGTTTACTATGCATATTTCTTAGACTTATTAGATTCATTCCCCTTTTATTCTTTTTTTTTCTTCACACCATGCTTGATGGTGATCTTATTTGAATCCTTTCTATCTTATACACACTCACACACAATTGATCATTTACACAAAACATCTAATCTATGAAACTTCAAAATTTGAACAATTTCCTACTCTAACCACTGTGTCAAGGCACTTATTTTCTTCTTTGAAATTTTTGTGCAATCAAACATTTTATAATTCCACCTACATCCATTTTTTCTTCTGGGAAATATGTTTCCTTGTAGATCCCACAATATTCTAGTGTCTTGTTTCATGATGTGATGGATGATGTAGACACCTAAATTCTACTTTTGCAATATTATTTCCAAAACACACGCAAATCACTCTCATTCTTGTCAATTCCATTATAGTTAGTGCTCTTTACTAATTAAATAACATTTCTTGCCACTTTGTTCAGTTAACTAGCACTTCGTTGATCACCAAACCTCTTTTGCATTCAAGATTCCACTTTATGACGAATCGTAAGTCAAAATCCTCTTTAAAACACAAAATTAGCAATTATAGGCTAATTAAACCTATTTTTCCTTGCTTTGGTCAATATACCCTAGTATTGGCTTAAACCCCTCTTCCAACCACTCAAAATCACCCCATTCACCTCCACAACGTCTCAACAAGCTTCAAAATCTTATCTTAGCCTCCTAGTTGACCCTAAGCAATTGATTAAGGCTCCACACCTCTTAATCACTTGGTAATTCACTAATTATGATTAGCAAGGCCTAATCATGATTAGAAATTATAATCTAATTTGGGGCTTTTAGTCCCACATGCACCAAAATACAAGTTTTTCCCAAAAGGAAAACTATAAAAAGGGTCCACCTCATTCCTTTATACTTTACACCATGCTTTGATTTACATCTCATATAATAAATATGATATATAGCCAAGTTCAATCCTTGCTTAAAGCCTTCAATGGGGTTAATAGATGGATATCCAAAATGACCAAGTAGTCATTTAGAGAGGCCATCTTGAAGTTGGTACAGATTATTGGAAATAATCTTGCACAATAAAAACACCGAATAAAATAATATTAGAATAATTTTCAATTCATCCGGGATATGTCTTCATTTACATTGAGAGGTATAAATACACATATGATCTCCTATTAAATAGGAGTCATCCTTTATCCCACATATCTCTCAACCTTCCACTAATCTCTCTCAATCCCTTAGTTATCTCAACACACTCAACTAATCCTAAAAATACCAACGTGAGTTGTTTATACAACAAACTCACAACTAATATATAAAACCTATAGTATTAATATGAGATATACTTTCTCATATTTAATAATATTACATTTTATTTATTCACCCATATATATTATCTCCATGATAATATATATTACATTAAAACATTCACCAATGTAAACAATATAATATTCCTAATGAGCCATTTCACCTTGTTTGGAATAAAGAACCATAACCATTTGATTTCCTCTTAGGTCTATTTAGGCCCATGTTAGGCAATTCAAGCATATTAGTAGGCATGTTTAGTTAGATTTTGTATTGTTTTCATACTAGTTAAGCATTCTTTTAGGTTTCTATCTTAATGTTACATTCCTAGACTTAGAACCCTCGGCTAGATGGATGGAAATGGTGTTAGCTTTTCTTTTTTAGTCATGTAATTTTCTTTGTAAAGTTTAGGTGCTTTCATTTGGCACGCCCAATGGGACAATACCCCATTGCATTTCATTTTTAAAGCTTTTTAACTTAGTTTTAAAGTTTTTCATTTCAATTTTTAGATTAGTTTCAAGTTTCCTAGATTAATTTCATTTTTTTTGTAGTTTACTTTCAAGCTTTCTAGAGTAATTTCAAGCTTTTAAATTAGTTTCTCAAGATTTATAGATTAATTTCAAACTTTTAGAGTAATTTTCAAATTTGTTTCAAGTATATTAGTGGTAGAAGTTGTGTTTTCTTGCTTTTTATAGGGATATAAGGAGGTGAATCACTGTCAACTTCCCTCAAAATACCAAAGATTGGACCTTTTTCAAGAAATCTTCTCAAAACAACATTCATCAAAGCATTTAGATATGTTAGACAAGGACTAGTTTTATAAAAATGAATACCCTAAATTCTTGGTAATAATTTTCTCAAATTTTATTTTGGCATTGTGTATTTCACTTAAATACCTTTCCAACGCAAAAAAATGGAGTCGTTTCGAGGTCGGGAGAAAAATTTATAGCCTTTGAAAGATAGGTTGAGCATATACATGAAAAATGTGCATGTGCATTACTGTGAGCGCACATGCATTATTGATTGTGTGAAAGGTGACAGAGGAGCGCCTTTGCATGACTATTAGGGCTTATGCATGATTGTGAGTGCATGTGCACTAAGAGGGGCGCCCATGCATCAAGGTAAAATTTTCTCAAATTCCATAATTTCAATTTTATGATTCCTGTCAATTTTTAAGGGTTTTTAGATGTTGTTTTTGTCAATTTATTGATTTTAGAGAAATATTCCTAACAAAATTTTCCTAGGGTTTGATAAAGGATTTTTGAGTAAATTGGGTTAGGGTTTGAGGAGTGATTATGTTTTCATACTTTGATTGAGTTTGGAATAGAGTTGTGTATGTTCTTCTCTTGCACCTAGTGTGATCTTGAGAACCAAAAACACCTCTAAACCATTATTTTTGCTTCTTGGGAGTAAGTAGGAAAAATTATCATTCATTTTGTGCTTAAGAGAATAAACCTTCATTTTTTTGCATGTGCTTAATCTTTTAGTTTAAGATATTTTTCACTTAATAAAGAAATCAAGGCTAAAATTTGTGTATGCTCTTCCCTTGCACCTAGTGTGATCTTGGGAATCAAAAGAAATTTTAGTCTTTCATTAAGAAGCACTTGGATTAATTAGGAATAAACCTTGTTTTTGCAAAGTTTGATGGTAGTTAGTTGATTTACAAGAATTTTTCATTGCTATTTTCCTATGATATTGTGAATATTTTTGGAACTATTAACCATTTGTGTGAAGAACCTAACACTAGTCAAAGAAAGGATGACCTAAAAAAATTTCTAACTATGCGTGTGATTGTAGGTTCTAAAAAGGAGTGCGAAAAAAATCACATTAATTATAAAAGATTAAAAAACTGCACCACAATCATCACATTGTATTTGCAGGTTTCGGTTAAGAGCTACGGCTCGTCCACTTAACTAGGACATAACCCCTTTGGCATAAGCCTTAAGCTACAACAATGAGGGTGGTCTTAGGAACCCTAAAGTAATTCACGTAAGAGGGAACCTTGTGAACAAAATAGGAAATTTCTCCACACTACCGACTTGTCTAGTATGCCTTGGTAATATTAGAGTCAAAGATATCCGTATTGCGACCCCAAAGGTGAAAGTATAAATGAATGCACTTCAGGTGCTCATTATATTAAAAGGGTAAAGTAAAGTTGAGATACTATTTGGGAAACCAAGGTAAATCAAGCTTGCCTTATATATCTTATGACACTTAGAGAGATAACCACATAGGAATTTTGTTGGCTTGGAGCCATTTTTTTGTCCTAGATAGTATACTTGAGTGCTCTCACAAAGTGACAACTTTATTAGATTCAAAATCTTGTTTTTTGAATAAGGGAAAGAATCTCTTAAATTTGAAACCGCATGAAATTTCATCACGAAATCTACTTAGTGTCATTTTGTCCTAGTTTTTCACTTGTCCTAAGACAAGGAAAAACTCTGCCAAAATAACACCAAGTTTATTTCAACACCATTTGGTCTATCCCCTTGTTTTCTTATTGCTCATTTTGAGACAAAAGGAGAAACATACACGATACCTACTAGATATAATTGTGTCCACCACTTTTGTAGTCTTCTTGCATGACCATGTTGCGGTAGGAATGCAAGAGTTGAAAGTGTGAATGGTACATCTTCACGATCTAGTAGCCCCTTGTGTCTCAAAACCCATATTTGAGACTTACTATCATTGTAGCTAGGTTTTCTTATCATTGTCTTCTCTAGAGTTTTTACATTTCCCGCATTATAGCCATACAATTGCAACATTTATGTCTCATTTCCATTGTGAAACTTGGCCTAAATCTCTATATTGTATCATTATGCTGCTCACACGCTTAGCAATTTCTTGTTATACTTAGACATAGTTTCTACATCCTAACTTTGTCTTGAGTTTTTGAGTGTTGAGGATACATTGTTAGCATCACGATAACATCATTTTGACACTAAAAATATTATTTTCCCAAAATATTTATTCACGTGTACAAATAGTGTCGATACGCCGTGTTGGCGAGAAATTTTTCGGGGACAAATTAGTGGATTTCTTGCCAACGCTCTGGGAATCTAAGTCCCTCTACTTAACTAGTGAAATTTTTATATATGCATGCACAAGTGAAACTGGGTGTTCTCCATGTGGCCTTATGGCTAGGGATCCAATAGTGGCACTTCACTGACCCTACGGTAAAGCTAACAATATCTTGCTAGGGAAGACTTTGTCTGAAGAGTGGGAAAGGGGAGTGAGAAAGAGGTAGGAGAACTAATGTTACAGGTAGAAAATCAGATTCTTGCACACACTAGTTATAAATTTCATCACATGCACTAAAATTAGGAAGAAACAATACTGCAAATAGCAACAAGACCAATTAGAATTTAATGAACACAAAGTATTAGTAAACCCCTTAGTCAAAAAAGGCTCGAAACTCCTTGTATTGATGCTCAAGCAGAAATTGTACATAGTATGAGAATGGAAGACATTGAGAATAGGGGAAAAGTGGCTAACTCTTTTCACTCACAAGTGAGAAAAATATCTCTCATGAACTTACAAGAATACAACTAGCTAGAAGAATTTCAGAATTAGAACCCCTTGGAATGAAGAGCTCATTACAATTTATAGTGCTAAACTTGACTCCTCATCTTCCTGATGCTCTTTCATATTCCTCATTTTGACTTTAGACTATTCATATTCCTATTTGAATATTAAGTCCCTTTTATAAAAATAAGGTGACTTAAATTTTACATCATGTCTCTAAAGTCACTTTAAGACAAAAATTGCAAACCCTCAACATAAAATTAGAACATAGAGGAGAGAGAATGTTGGGGGAAGGAGGAGGAAAAGAAAGGATGTCACCCCTGATGAAGTCTGCAGATCCTTGTTGATTGAAAACTCAAGTGCAGTGAGACTTTGAATCTTCAAACTCCTTGCACCTTGAGAAACTCCTTCAAATTAGCTCATGAATTTTTCCAAGTTGAATGAACTGTTTCGCTAATGACCGCAACTCCCAGCCTGCGTATGATATACCTATGACCCAAACTATGTAGTGAGTGTCAAAAACATTGTCCAGTTCCCTGAGATGGATCTCAAATTCCCTATGATCAATGCCCATGGATGATCTAGAATGATGGTGTTGACCTGAATGATCATCCCTCTATGTCCCATTGTGCCAAACTTGCCCTTTGAGAACAACCTACTATTTTTAGTAAGTATAGATGGGGAAACTTACTATTTTTAGTAAGTGTCGTAGTTTAGCTTTTCCAAACCTCAACTAGATATGGTAGCTTGAATTATTTCTTTTTATTGTGTTCCTCTCACCTTTTGGACCAATTGGTTATTTATAGTAGGGGCTTGTGGAACCACTTACTATTTTTAGTAAGTGTTAATTACAAGCCAAGATGACCTTTTTGATGACTTTGCCTACGATACTCCCTCTGTGTTCACTGCCTTATTCGTAGCCTCTTCAAATGGTGGCTTACCTGAAGCAATAGACCCCTATGTAGGAAGGCATGTTATTTTTAGTAAGTGCACTCATGGATGTCAGATTGTGACAAAATAGGTCTTGAAAATATAGGTTTTATTTCGGGGTTCCATGCTCTGCATTTTGAGTAATTCCTTCATTTGAACAAGTGGGAAAATGAGATTTTCATCGGTAGGGGAAGAATATTGACAAAAACACAACCCTCCATATCCCTAAAAATAGGGACTTCATGGCATGAAAACTAGTTTATGTGAAACTAGATTTTTCAACGATCATTCCCTTCAATTTTCGCACGATTTCACCCACTTGAACCCTGAGAAGTGAAGAGGTAGCTCACTGCTTTTTTTCATAGATGTTCTTCATGTGATAGGGCATAAATATGATGAAAAATCAGTCCTCTATATCCCTAAAAATAGGGACTTCATGGTGCAAAAACTAGTTCATGCGAAACTAGATTTTTCAATGATCATTCCCTCTAATTTTTGCATGATTTCACCCACTGGAACCCTGAGAAGTGGAGAGGCAACTCGATGATTTTTCCACTATTGTGTCATGGAAACCATTAATGGAGCTTGAAATCTATAGGTCTATTTTTTTCTCCGTTCATGATGAAATCAACTACATTGCGATAGGTTTTTTCTTTTTGTCTCACTGGTGAAATTTCGCTTCAATCTGGTTATCGGTTTGACGGGAAATTGGGCTTTGTTCTTCATGGAGCAGAAGCAAAATTTATTTTTGTGAGCATTAATTTATGAAAATGGGAGGTTTGAATATGATTTTCTAATGGAATTCAAGAGAGAATAATTCAGCAATAGACGGTTTGACAACTTGTGCACCGGTTTGCAAGATCTCTTTGATTTTCAGGTTTCGGCAATGAAGATTTTCAAACTTCTTCTTCTTTGTTCTTTGTTTGATCAATATTTCTTCTGGGACCTACGTGTTTTTATGTTTTTGAGGATTTGGTTGTTTTGGTTGAGCTGGTTCAAGGTTCATCAATGGTGTGACTTGGTGTGAGCAAGTTGCAGAGCTATGGTGGAATGAAGTTGTGCACAAGAGAGTTAGATGTTAGAAGTGGGAAACAAGCGAGTTTTTTTAAATTTTGAAATAAATTTGAGAAGGGATATGGGAAATTTTTTCAATTTTTGATGTCCTTGACATGTGATGGACGTGAGGGACATAAAATTCCATGGTGATCAAGGTGAAGACACGTGGCGGAGATCCAACGACAGGGAATGAAGGCTAAAAATCAACTTTAAAGCATTGAGGGGTTGGAAGCTGGTCATATGGGTGACCAGAAGTCTCCCTTAGGGGCTGGGCACATTTTTCCATGTTTTATGTCCTTGACCTATGAGGGACATGAGGGACATAAAATTCCATGGTGCTCCTGGTGATGACACGTGGCAACGATCGGACGATTGAGGCTTTGAGCTCCCGCAAGCACCTGGGGGCTGAACTAGCAATCTTGGAGGTCGCATGAGGATCCAGAGGTCATATGGGGCTAGGAAATTTTTAATGGTTGATTTCCCTGACCTTGATGGATGTGAGGGACACAAAATCTCACTAGGATCCTGGAGCTGACACATGTCCTCCCAAAATTTGACTAACTCCCGAACTCGCTCTAAGAGGACAACTTGAAACAACGATAACTTGAGCTCTCGATGGAAATTTTTAATGAAATTTTATATTATCCTGATTGAAATGACCTTTGTAATCCAATGGTGGTGGATTGGGTCTTTATTCCTCTATTTGATCCCTAAAAAGTGGATTTTTGATTTGGTACTCCACCTGTGCATGAGAAAACTACTTGCAGACCCAATGTGCCAAAGTGTTGTGAAAAAATAATTTCACCATATTTTAGGGATTGGAATTACCTTTCCGATTATGTTTTGTTTTTCTCCTAACTCCATTCGGAGCTCTTGAAATCACCTTCGGAAGTTCAATAACTATTTTGGCCTATGCACTACCTAGGCCTGTGAACCCTAATTTTGGTGAAACTACCCCAACTTCTCCAAGTCCTTCCAGAATCTTCCTAAATCACTTCCATGATGTCCCAAGGACTTTTAATTTCCTCCACGTCTATTTTTTAATTTTCTTCTCCACTCCATGGGGTTTCTCCAGTCCTAGGAAGGCCAGTGATAACCCTTCCCACAACTACCTGAAGCTTGCAACTTTTAATGAACTCCTAAAATCACCTAGGGGAATGAATGGACTTTCCTAAATCACCTAGGGGGATGAGATAACATCAATCGGGAGGTCACTGGACTGACTAGGTGGACTTGGTGTGCCTGGGAATGATAGGACATGAAAATTTTGGCACAGGGGTATAGCAGTTTTGCTCGGAAATTGTCAATTTCCTATTACACATTCGCACGATAACACGCTACTCACATTGTTATCATCCATTTTACAAGACTTAGACTTTGCTAGTGTTTAGATTTTTTTTTTAGTATATCTTGTTAGAATGTCGATTCAACATTATCTTATCATTTAGGCCTTTCTTGTTTCAAACTTGACCTAACCGGTGATATTGTGTTGTCACTATTTGGTTACAAACCTATCTAGATGAAATCTTAGAGAATAAACTATTTGATGTAACTAAATTTTTAGCGTTGTACATCATTGTATTATTATAAGGAAAATTTTTGTCATATATTACCTTTCTAGGGTAGCTTCTTCGTTATTCTTTAGTTCATACATTCATTTTAACCTATCAATTTTGTGGCTATTCTACAGTCACCTTGTTTTAACTATTTAGTGTTGTTACGCTGCAAAAAATTTGACTAAGGTCCATTTTTAGTAAACCTTAGTGGAAATTCTTCACGTTGTATTTCCTATCTCGAGTATGCCTACTACGAGGATGACATCCCAAAGATTAGGAACCAATATATTTGTAGGTGGAAACCCTCTTTTAGAGGATGATATCATGGTTGACCATAGTGGTGGAGAATAAGATTCTCTAGAGTGTCCTCCCACTAATTTTGAAAATTAAAATTTTCAAAACAAACATGAGGTTGTTATGCATGTTATTGAACTACGAGCTAGGTTACCTCCCATGGTGGACCCTTCTCTCATTGCTGCAATGGTTTGAGGGGAAGAAGAAGTGGAATGTCCTCATCACCATATAGATGACATATTAAACCTAGGTCACGCCTCTACTTCTACATGAAAAAATAATGAGGAAGTACCTTTTGAAAATGACAGAGACTATCATTTACCTCCTATTAAAATTTGTTGTGAAGACCATGAAGAACATGTTCATCATGCACAACCTCCCCTAACGAAGATCGTAATGAAATACCTATTAAAGAGGTGACATTAGAACAACAAGTCCAAGCCCTCACTCGCCAATTAACAAGTTTGGCATCGCATATACATAAGGAACAACCAATTTTTTTGAAACAAGCTATACCAAAAGTGAAACCTAAAGCTTCGTTTTATGAGTTCCCAATAAACACTCCTCGATGGGAGGCACAAAGAGATCCTTATGAAGAGATTCTCACAAAAATAGAGGTGGGAATACACCTAGATTTAATCCTTCATATAGGCCTACGCCACCCACGCAAGATCCACTTTTTAATCAAGAGTGGTCAAATATGAAGAACGCCCTTCAAGAATGGTGAGAGGGTCAAACCCATAACAATAGCAAGAAATACATGTTCATGAGTTATTTCCCTACCCATTCAACAAAGCCACACTACGTACCTTTCCCAAGACACTTTGATTTTCCAAAATTTGACAAATATAATGGAAAAGGTGAACCTTGTGACCATATTAAAGATTTTTATATGACATGTCAAGAGGTGGCATTCAACGACAATTATCTTATGCACCTCTTTCCACAAAGTTTATGAGTAATGACGGTATAATGGTTTGTACACATCCATAAGGGATCCATATCAATATGGCCAGAACTAGCAAAAAGTTTCATATGGCACTTCTCTTTTAATATAGAGAATGATGTCACCATGTTGGATCTCTGCAATGCCAAACAAAGAAACAATGAAAAATTCACTATGTTTTTATAATGATGGAGAGGATTAGCTAGCCACTTTCCTTGCTCCCTACATGAAAAGAAGTTGATAGGCATAGTTGTTCCCAACCTCCATCCAGACATTACATTCCACTTGCAAATTCATTGTGGTAACATGTTTGAAGAGGTAATATAAAAAGGGAGTCAAATTGAAAAGGCATTGTTAGCTAGGGGGACTCTAAAACCTTTCTCCCGCATTGTACATCATTGTACATCATTGTGTTAGGTAACCTTTCTCCCTTTTGTGAAGACTAGCCATAGAGATGCGAACACAACAATTCTTGTTGCGAAGAATTTTGGATATATTTGTTAACACTAGCCAATGTCATCATCATAATTACTTCCACCTCCTTCCATCAAGCCATTAGTGGTTCTTAACCCCTTGTCAAACAAGAGAGTTGAAATAAGTTTTCGTAAAGAAAAATAATCGATCAAATCAAAAAGCACAAAGTTGAAAGCAAATGCTAAAAGAAAAAGCAAATTAATATATAACTCTCTCTTGAGTATTTCTAATAATATCTACTAGGGATATGGATGTCCGAGTGGAAGTACGAAATGTTTCAATTAGAATCAAATGAATCTTCATCGTATATGGACATCCGGGCCGGTAATGGAGCAATGTATGACTCTCCTTCCACAATCCATTAAAAAAGCAACTTTCAAAAATAAATAATTCCTACACATTGGTTAGGGTGTCTTCACTTGTTATCTATCAAATCTCCCCTCTAAGAAGTAATAAATTTCCACATGCACACATTGGATCTGTATGAGCAAACATGATTAATATGTTACCAAGTGCCTTTTTTTTGGCATTGTTCAAACTCTTACTCTAGTCTATATCTTGTCTCATGATTCTTGCCTTTGGCTAATCACTTCTTCATCATGAAGCTTCTAAGATACATTCACAACATTCGCATTGTTCTTCTACTTCGTTCAAAACATCCATGTGTATAAGATTTCCTTTTTTCCATGTTTGCGGACACCTTTTTCTCCCTTCACAAAAATAATCTTCCACTTTGTTATATCATGTGCTTCTTGGCTAACTTACATTGGGGGCATACTTACTCCTTCCTAGCATGTCATTGGGTTATGTTTGTCATCATGATTGAGCCTATCTATATTGGTCTTGATCCAACTTCTGCGTGTAAAGATTTTGCCTTTGAATATTCCCATCCAACGTTGGGGCGATTTAACATCTTCACTTTCTTGCACATACGTGTGGCATTTTGCCCTTGTACATCCCATTTGTCGCTAGGGGCATCCACGTTTCTTTGTTTCTTTACATAGCTTTAGAAAACTTCTAGAAAATAAAAAAATTCAAATATGTTTTGAAAATAAAAAATATTCAAATATATTAGTTGGAAAAATCAAAACATCCAAATAAACATAAAAAACCCAAATAAATTGGTAAAGCAAACTCAAAAGCCCAAAAAAATGGTAAGAAAAATTTAAAAACCCAAACTTATCATAGTTTGCTTTGCTTGATACCTTTCCAACACAAAAAAATAGAGTTGTTTCGAGGTCGAGAGCAAAAGTTATGGCCTCTGGAAGATAGGTAGTGCATTCAATGTTGCACAAGTGCCTAGGTGCCCATGTTGCATGCAAAATCCAAAAAACTCAAAAAAGAGGCTCGCATAGGTGCTCGAGCACCCATGTTGTCACACAAAATCCAAAAAAACTCAAAAGGAGGCCAGAAAAGGCGCTCGAGTGCCCATGTTGCCTCACAATCCAAAAAAATAAAAAAATGATGCCAACATGCTAGAGCACCCATGTTTCCTCAAAAATTAAAAAAACTCAAAAAAGTAGGCACACCACCCATGTTGCCTCACACAAGCCTAAAAACCCCAAAATTGGGTTAGCACATGTGCTCAAAATGGCTCACAAAATGCAAAAATCCATCAACAAGATCATCACAGGAGTTCAAGCGTTCATGTTGGCTCACAAAATGCAAAAATCAATGAACAAGGTCAAAGCCACAGTGCCCAAGCGCCCATCTTTGGCTCACAAAATGCAAAAACTCATCAACAAGGTCAGCACAGGCACCCATGTTGGCTCACAAAATGCAAAAAAATCTCAAACAGTGGTCAAGACAAGTGCTCGGATACCCATACAAACCCCAAAAAAACCCAAAAATCCAAAAAGGAGGCCAACACAGATGCTCCCCTAAGTGTATAGGCACACCCAACATTGTGCAAGCCATAAATTTTTCTCCCAACTTCAAACGACTTCATGTTTTTTTGCGTTGGAAAGGTATTAAAGCAAGCTACACAATGGTAACATTAATTTTGGCTTTAGATTTACCAAAATTTATGGTTTTTCATTTTTTAAATGGCTTGCACATAGTTGAAGCTTGTATCACTTGCATTATCCTCAACATCAAAATTGGTCCTACAAAACCATCTTTATGACGTTCTTGTTTGTTCTTGTCTCAAATGACATGTGGATCATCATGATCTACCTCCATTAACAAAGTTGGGTCTGCTTATTATGTTGGTACTCCCATGCAATAGTGAGTTGTCAGGTATTGTGTCATAATGCACAAATGCTTTCCATGGGACTACTTGTGTCCTCCGTTTTCCCTCGCATGTGTTATTACTTGGGGCATAATTTTCAACCTTTTCGTTACAACATGAATAATAGAGAACTATAGCTTGATAACAAAAACATTGGTACAACTGTCTTAAACATTGGATTTTTTTAGTATATGTGAATGTGCTTGTTTCTTTGTTAGGTTAAATGGTTTACTTTCTCATATTGCATTGCATTCTATGTGTTACATAGAGTTACGTATTTTAAGAAATAAACAAATGATAGTAATTTATCTTTTCATGTTATATTATACTTTTGTTTATTTTTAATAAAGGCCGATGATGTAGACCTAGGGGAAAAAATGATATAAACTCGGTTGTTTATGGAAAAAGGTCGGATGAAAAGGTTGGACTTGTCCTATATTTCTCAATTAATCATTTCTTCTCCATTATCATTTATTATCATTACTATTTTTATCCTCAAACTCACTCACCTTATTCAATCTCTCAAAAATCTACCCCGCGCTATATCATTTACTGATGAGGACATTCCACCATCTACGATTGATAATTCATGTAAACCTCTACTTATCACTAATATCATTGGCACCACTGTATTAATCATCTCATTGATAATAGATCTGTAATTAATCTATGTTTGCACTCTCTTAAAGAAAATTAGCATTACCGACAATCTCATTTCTAATAATTCTACTCTCACTCATGGCTATGATTCCATTACTTGCACATTCCTTGCACTATCACATTACCTGCATGTCGGGCATAAGGTTCTTTTTATGTAATTCTTCATTATCGATGCATCATTTCAATTTAATATATTTCTCGGTAGGCGTTGGATTCACGTAATGCATGTTGTTCCCTCTCTTGTTCATCGGTGTATTAAATTCCTACATGATGGCTATGAACATACTATCACAAAAACCCCGATCCATTCAAATTTTATCGCATAGACCCTATCACTATTATGCCCATTCCTCTGTCACAACCTATTCCATATAGTAATCTCAACACATATGATATTGTTCAATCTAGTGCTTCAGCCTTCTTCTACCTTTGTAAGTGTATTGTCTAATCCCATTCACACTACCGATCTCATTTCATGTTTTTTCCAAATCATTATTGTCATTTTTCCTACCACAACTTCTCTTTGCTCTTGCTTCTAGTACCAATCTTACTAATAAAATTGATGATGTTATCTTAATCAAAGATGTCAACACTAATGATTCCCATGACGAGGTTAATGTCGTAGAAATTAACGATGAAAAACTACATAATCTCAACTTCACTCCTATTGAGATTGATGAGTCATATTTCAATGATATTGTTGTGGTGATTGGTCCTAGTGAATATCAATTCAAAAAAACCCATCCTTCTACTAATGTTATGGTACTTTATCGGGGTCTATCCATACACTAGACATCATATCACCTTCCTCATCTTCTCATAGGCAACCTATATTTGCGCTCCCTTATTTCACATGCACAAACAGGATATCAAATAACAATACACAACATAATATAATGTATACATAACCAAATAACAATATACATACGAGATATCACAAAAATACAAATAAAATGGTTATACTAACATAACCATGTAATAATTATAAAATAACTAATTACCTTAGTGAATTACTAATTACTAAAGGTAATAAATGCATAATTAACCTAGTTTACCTAATATTTCCCCCACCTTAATTTTGCATTGCCTCAAGAGATGAGGAGAGGAAATCTATGAACAACTCAAATTTTTCATGTGCAAGTGACTTTGTAAAGATATATGCTCGTTGTTCATCTGTTGGACAAAATTGAAGTTGTATGTTGTGTTTCAAGACATGCTCGCGTATGAAATGAACTTGTACCTCAATGTGCTTTATTCTCTCATGAAATAATGGATTACGAACAAGTTTGAGAACACCTTCATTGTTTACATACATGGTGGTAGGTTTATCTTGTGGTATTCCAAGTCCTTCCAAAGATGCGATGTAGCCATATCCCTTCGCAGACATCGTCACCAGAAGACGATATTCAACTTCTATGGAAGAATGAGAAACACGTTGTTGTTTCTTTCTTCCCCATGATATTGGTCAAGATCCAAAAAGAATACAAATCCTGAAGTATATTTATTTTCATCAATGTTTCATGCATGATCTCGAATCTAAATATCCAATCAAGAAAGAATTGATCATTCTTCTTGTATTCTAGACCAAGATCCACTGCTACGTTTAGATATCTCAAGATCTCGCCTTGTTGCCTTCCAATGATAAACTCGGGGTTCCCGCATGAACCTGGATAGATAGCTCAGGGATATATGAGGGACATGCCTTCGAAAACCATGTTTCGTTAGGTGATGATTCTTCATACACTGTACAGGGTGTTGGGAACATTTCTCTACCCCTTGGTTCATGAAATTGTAGACTCTCAGATGTTCTATATGTCCTTGGGTTAACAAAAAATCTACTATCAGTTAGTCAGCTTCTAGATCACAATATGAAGATTGAATTTGATACTCATTCCGACAAGAAAATGTGTTTAATTTGAGACAAACCACAAGGCTCAAAAATTGTTGCAAAATCCTCTAATGTGGGACGCATGTTCCAGCTTGATTTTTTCCACAGAGATGATCAAGCACTTGTGGCTAAGAATTATACCTCTACATAGTTGTGGCATCAGAGACTTGTTCATATCAATTTCGAGTATCTCGTAAAACTTCACCTATACAACATGGTGATAGGCTTTCCATCTCTCCGAAGGATACGAGATAAGTGTCCTAATCGCCAGCATGAAAACAACACAGAGCTTCATTCTAGAAGAGTACTTATTGAGCTCATGGTAAGCTTGATCTAGTTCATACTGATCTTTGTAGTCCAATACAACTGAGTCATTCTGGATTTTAGTACTTCATGCTTTGTGTTGATGACTACTCAAGAAAAATGTGGGTATATTGTCTTCATAAGAAAAGTGATGCTTTTAAGACCTTCAAGAAGTTCAAAGTGGTTGTAGAGAACAAGACTGGTCGTCATATCAAATCTCTACACTCTGATCGAGGGGGGTAATTCACTAGTAATGAGTTCAAAGCCTACCTACAAGCTCACAATATTCATCGACAAATGCCTCCTCCACACACACCGCAACAAAATGGTGTTGTTGAGAGAATAAATTATACTATCATGGAAATGGTGCATTGCATGATCAATGACTCTAGACTAGCGAGGAAATTTTGGGTAGAAGTAAAAAATATTGTTGTATATTTATTGAATAGAGTTCCCATAGTTGCTCTTGATGGAGTAACACCATATGAAGCATGGTCGAAGCAGAAACCATTTGTTGCACACCTTAGAGTATTTGGGTGCAAAGCAAGCATGCACATACCTAAGAAAAATAGAAAGAAGTTGGATATGAAGTCATAAAAACTCATCTTCATTAGTTACAGTGAAGAGACTCTTGGGTACAGATTGATGGATCCAAATACTAGGAAAGTCTACACTAGTAGAGATGTTGAGTTTTTAGAAGAAGGAAGAATAGACTCCTCCGAATCATTTGATGTAGATTTTTCACATGTTGTAAAAATAGAAGCTAATGTTCCCACAGATGATGACAATGATGATGGGGATGATGGTGATGATCAGATAGAACCACGACCCACGGGTGCAGTTCAGCGTATGCCCAAGTGGTATACTAGCATGATATGAGATGAAAAATTAGATGCTCCACTAGATACATCCACCATTGGACCAAGGACTTGCAGTAAAGCACGAGAAGAATTAAAATTTTCTTTGATGAGTAGAGTTATTGAATTTGATGAGCCCTCTATAGTCCAGAAGCCCTATAAGCAAAAGCTTGGAAAGATTCTATAGACGCTAAGTATCACTCAATGATGAAAAATAAAACTTGGCAGCTTGTCGATCTTCCACCAAGGAAGAAACCCATTGGTTGCAGATGGATATTCAAAACAAATTACAAAATAGATGGGACTATAGAAAAGTATAAAGAAAGACTAGTAGCAAATGTGTATGGAAAAAGAAGGCATTGATTATGAGGAGACATTTTCTCCCACAAATAAGATCAAAACGATCGGGGTTGTTGGGGTTAGCACCACCGTACTTTGGCGATAATACATCATATCTAAGCATACATGCAAATAAAAGTGGATATTCTACAACAATAAATATACATAACAAGAGATATAAATCAACACCGATTTAATGTGGTTCACCCAATGTGGGCTACGTCAACCAAGAAACAAGTCAATATATTATCCAAAGCTTTCATAAAATTTAGAATGAAGATTTACAATCTTCCACACCTCTCAGATGTATAATATTGTCTTACTCTCAAGTTTTTCTTCTTCACCAAGAATTCTCTCTCTCACAATTATTCTTACAATAATCATCAACTTTTGCAAGTTCTTCTTAATTCTTACTTCTAAACCCTAGCTTTTATGCTTATATAGGTGTATACAAACTTAAGGCACTTAGCCATGCAATTATAATCAATAGATATGCTTTAATACTAAAAATAGATCTAATTTATGTGAGTTAATTAAAACACCCACACACATGTAATGGCACCTGGTTAGCCCTAACCAATGTCGATTCCTCCTTGCCTGACCAATTCCGGTCATAGGTGACCGATGTTAGTCCCTTAATAACCGATGTCGCTTACTATGTTTTCTAGAAAATTTCATATTACATGCTAATCCAAAGTAATTGAGCTCCACAACTCAACAATCTCTCACTTGGAGATTAATTACTGCACTATACTTGTACATCATCATTTATGGATCCTTCCTTAGCTTTGTTTTTTCCTCTTCAAGTCTCAAACTTGAATACCAACAATTGATTGCATCTCCAACTTCTCATTTGCTAATGGATTTGTTAGCATATCCACAAGGTTTTCACTCATATGAATCTTTTCTAGATTCAACTTCCCATCCTCCAATACTTTCCATATGAAGTGATACCTCAACTGAATGTGTTTCATTCTTAAATGAAATGCTGAGTTCTTTTCCAAATGAATTGCACTCTGACTATCACTAAATAGTTTGCAATCATCTTGCTCCTTTCTCAACTCTTTCATGAACCTACTCATCCATATCATCTCATTGCTAGCCTCTGTAGTTGTAACATACTTTGCCTTTGTAGTAGATAAAGCCACAACCTTCTACAATCTCGAAATCCAGCTAACTGTCATCCCACCTACTATGAAAATATATCCAAAGAGTGCTCCATCTACTAGCCGCATCTCCACCATATTCGAATCAACATAGCCACATAGTGAAATATCCAAACCTCCATAGCATAACTACATGATAGATGTCCCTTTCAAATACCTAAGTATCCATTGGACTGATTTCCAATACTATTTACCTAGATTGGTCATATGTTAGGAAATAAGTGATAAAATATGCGGAATAATCCCTTACAGAATCGCAACAATAGAAACTAATATGTAGAAAATATTACAGATCTCAAATAAAAGTGCAGAATAAATAACACAACACAGAGAGACAAGATTTAAAGTGGTTCACCCAATTTTGGCTACGTCCACCAAGAATCACTTGCTCGATTTTATTGTAAGCCTCCACTCTCTCAATACAATACCTAGATCCGTTTAGAGCTATGCTCAACAAATACAAAATTTACACCCGAATTCAAAACACATTTGCAATACATTTTCTTGTATTTTCTATCATATGCATAAGACCATATAAATAGAAAACTCGCTAAGTAGTTTTACAAAACCATGGGTATCAAACAATGGGCAAAAAACAAAAACTGTCCCATAAACCTATGGGTAGCCAAGAGGCGGTTTTACAAAACAATGGGTACTTGAAAACCATGGGCCCAAAAACAACCCATAACGGTTACTTCCCATTACCCATGGGTTAATAAACCACCCATGAAAATTTACTTCGGGGGCTTCGCCCCAAACCCCCTTACCCACTCACCGGCGAGCGGACCACCGTAAAAATACCCGAGTGTAACACATAAAAGGTGCACCACACTCTAACATGAAAATAGGCTCCACAAACATAACAATCTCCCACTTGAGACCGATTTCCACCGAGCAAACTTCTCAACCCTTCACTATCATCTGCGAAGGCCAACCAAATATAAACATAGCTTTATTTTATCCCTTTTGACCACCTTGGTCATCATGTCTGGCAGGATTCTCGATTGGTATGAATCTTCTCCAACTTCAAATTATCTTCCTCCAAAGTTGTCCCGATGAAGTGATATCTCAACCGTATATTCTTCATCCTGGAGTGGAAAGCGAGAGTTCTTAGCTAGGTGTTTAGCACTCTAACTATCACTATGCAGTAGCTTACATTCCTCCTACTTATGCCCCAACTTCTCAAGCAATTGTTGTAACCAAATCATCTCTTTGCTTGCCTCTGTGGTAGCAACATACTCTCGACCTCCGTGGTTGACAAATCCACCAACCTCGTAGTCATGAAATCCAGCTCACCGATGTCCCACCTACATTATAAATATAACCTATCATGCTCCTCCCGTTGTCTACATCTCCAAACCATGTCGAATCTACATAACCACGTAAAGTGGTGTCTCGATCCACCGTAGAACAAAACTATCCCCATGGTTCCTCTCAAATACCGAAGGATCCACTTTACTACTTGAATGCTCTTTACTGGATCACTCATAAATCTACTCACACTCCCCACCGCATGGGCAATATCAGGCCTAGTGCACACCATAGCATACATCAAATAGAAAACCTTAGCGGTTTACAAAACCATGGGTATCAAACAATGGGAAAAAAAAAAACCGTCCCATAAACCTATGGGTAGCACTCATGAAAAGGTAGTTTTACAAAACAATGGGTACCGAAAAACCATGGGCCCAAAAACAACCCATAACGGTTACCCATTACCCATGGGTTAATAAACCACCCATGAAAATTTTCTTCGGGGGCTTCGCCCCAAACCCAAAGTGACCCGCTCACTAGTGAGCGGGACCGCCTACCAAAATAAAAATACCCGAGTGTAACACATAAAAGGTGCACCACACTCTAACATGAAAATAGGCTCCAAAAACATAACAATCTCCCACTTGAGACTGATTTCCACTGAGCAAACTTCTCAACCCTTCACTTTCATCCGCGAAGGCCAACCAAAGCTAAACATAGCTTTATTTTATCCATTGTGACCACCTTGGTCATCATTTCTGCAAGATTCTCGATCGGTATGAATCTTCTCCAACTTCAACTTATCTTCCTCCAAAGTTGTCCTAATGAAGTGATATCTCAACTGTATATGCTTCGTCCCTAGAGTGGAAAGCAGTAGTTCTTAGCTAGGTGTATAGCACTCGACTATCACTATGCGCCTTACATTCCTCCCGCTTATGCCCCAACTCCTTAAGCAATTGTTGTAACCAAATCATCTCTTTGCTTGCCTCTGCGTGCAGCAACATACTCACCTTCGTGGTTGTAAAGCCACCAACTTCTCGTAGTCATGAGATCCATCTCACCGATGTCCCACCTACCTATAGTATAAATATAACCTATCATGCTCCTCCTGTTGCCACATCTCCACCATATGTCAATCTACATAACCACATAAAGTGGTGTCTCGATCCATCAGAGCAAAAACTATCCCCTATGGTTCCTCTCAAATACCGAAGGATCCACTTTATCTTGCTTTCAATGCTCTTTACCTCGGATCACTCATAAATCTACTCACAACTCCCACTACATGGGCAATATCGGCCTAGTGCACACCATAAAGATACATCAAATTACCAACTACCGATGATGAGTAAGGTACCTTGGACATCTGGTTTCTTTCTTGCTCTGTCCTCCACAAACATAACAATCTCCCACTTGAGACTAATTTCCACTAAGCAAACTTCTCAACCGTTCACCGTCATCCGCACGAAGGCTACAACCAAATCTAAACATAGCTTTATTTTATCCCTTTTGACCACCTTTGTCGTCCATGTCCTGCCGGATTCTGATTGGTATGAATCTTCTCCAACTTCAACTTATCTTCCTCCAAAGTTGTCCTGATGAAGTGATATCTCAACCGTGTATGCTTCCCCTAGAGTGGAAAGTAGAGTTCTTAGCTAGGTGTATAGCACTCGACTATCATTATGTAGCTTACATTCCTCCCGCTTATGCCCCAACTTCTCAAGTAATTGTTGTAACCAAATCATCTCTTTGCTTGCCTCTGGCAGCAACATACTCACCTCCGTGGTTTGACAAAGCCACCGGCTTACCTGTAGAGTCATGAAATCCACTCACCGATGTTCCACCTACAGATATAAATATAACCTATCATGCTCCTCCTACTTTGCCTACATCTCCAACCATGTCTCGAATCTACATAACCATGTAAAGTGGTGTCGATCCACTCGTAGCACAAAACTATCCCCCATGGTTCCTCTCAAATACTAAAGGATCCACTTTATCTTTGCTTGCAATGCTCTTTACCTCGGATCACTCATAAATCTACTCACAACTCCCACCGCATGGGAAATATCGTGCCTAGTGCACACCATAGCATACATCAAACTGCCAACCGCTGATGAGTAAGGTACCTTGGACATCTGGTTTCTTTCCTGCTCTGTCTTGGGACACTACTCCTTTGATAACTTAAAATGGCCTGCCAAAGGAGTCCCAACCGGTTTAGCATCCTGCATGTTAAACTTGTCCAATACCTTCTTCATGTACTGCTTCTCGAGATAAAGTCAACTTCCATTCCTTCCTATCTCGAGTTATCCTCATACCAAGGATTTTTCTAGATGCCCCCAAATCCTTCATATCAAAGGATTCACTTAGCTGTTTCTTGAGTACTTTTATTTCCTGCATGTTTTTACCTGCAACCAACATGTCATCAACATACAAACACAGGATAATATAACTTCCATCCTCAAATTTCTTTGTATACACGCAATGGTTAGAATGACATCTAATATAACCTTGCTCCATCATGAAGCTATCAAACTTCTTATACCATTGACGTGGAGCTTGTTTCAAGCCATACAAGCTCTTCTTCAGTTTACACACCATCTCCTCTTTACCTTTGACTTCATAGCCCTCTAGTTGCTGCATATATAGTTCCTCCTCTAAATCACCATGGAGAAATGCAGTCTTTACATCTAACTATTCTAAGTGCAAGTATTTTACTGCCACTATTACAAGAATAGTTCTAATAGAAGTCATTTTTACTACAGGAGAAAATATCTCATCAAAATCTATACCTTGTTTCGTGCAAACCCCTTGACCACCAACCGGCCTTATATCCTTTCTTTCCTCTTTCTTCGTCTTTAACTCGTACACACCACCGTTCTCGCAATGCTCTTTTTCCTTCTAGTAGATTCACCAAATCCCAAGTCTAGTTCTCCATGAAAGACTTATGCTCCTCATCCATGGCTTGCTTCCCACTTCTTCTGCATCTACCGCATTGCTTCATCAAATCTCTACCTCTCCACTATCGGTGAGTAATAAATAATAAAGAGAAAGAGAAAAACATTCGTGTTCTTTTCTTACCCTAGAAAACCTCCTAACCGTAGGAGTTTCGGGTTCTGAACCGATTCATGGGTCACTTTCCCATCCGGAAGATCCTCTACCACCGCATATTCTTTCTTGGATTCTTCCCTGTTTTCCCGCAATCAAGCTTATACATGACTTTCTCATTAAAGACCACATCCCTAGACCGAATGATTTTCTTGTCCTTAATACTCCAACATTTAAACCCAAAGTCATCACCACCATAACCAATGAAAGTAAAAATTTCTGATTTAACCTCTAGCTTGGTCCTATCATCCTTGTCTATATGAACAAACACCTCACATCCAAAGACTCTAAGAAATGAATAATCAACTTTCTTACCATACCATGCCTCCTCGGTATGCCTCCATTCAAGGCACTTGAGGGTCCTCTGTTTATCAAGTATATAGTGTGCTCACCGCTTCGCCCAAAAAGAAAGAGGCAGTCCCCGCATCTAACCTCATGCTCCTATCACGCTCCATTATTGTTCTGTTCATCCTTTCTCGATACCCCATTCTGCATTCTTGCCGTGGAGTTCCCTCGGAACCGTATTTTTCCCCATGTGGATTCCATTCTTAGAACAGTAATCATTAAATTCATTGCTGCAATACTCCCCTCCATTATTTGACCTGAGACATTTTAGCTTAAGACCTGTTTCATTCTCTACCAAGGCTTTCCATTTAAAAAAGTGTCAAATACATCAGATTTGTTTCTAATACAATAAACCCAAACTTTCATTGTTGCATCATCAATAAAAGTAACATAATAACTTGAACCCCTAAGAGATGATACCTAAGCCGGCCCCCACACATCATAATGTACCACTCTAACTTACTCTCTTTCTTCGTAGGTCCAACCTTGAGAAACCTTACTCGCTTCTGTTTCCCATATATGCAGTTCTCACAGAAATCCAAACCTGTTTCTATATATCCAGAAAATTCTTCTTTATGAAGTTTATGCCCTTATGGATCATATGACCGAGCCTATAGTGCCATAATGTTGTATCTCAGTATCTGGGCCACAAGATTACAATCATAGTACTATCGGTGGTTAAATACAAGGTTCCAACCTTCTTACCTCTTGTCACCACAAGAGCACCCTTAGTAACCTTCTAAGATAGCTATAAATATCACAAAGACAACCATCACTTCCCAATTGCCCCACCGATATCAAATTTCTCCTTAATGTAGGCACATGTCCGACATCCTTCAATAGCCATGTATTCCCGTCTCATCTTAACCTAAAAGCAGAACCTTTTCCAACTATATTGCAAGGCTCATCATCACCAAGAAAAACATGCCAAAATCCCCTTGAACATAATCGACAAAATAATGCCTATGTGGAGTAGCATGAAAAGAATCCCCTGAATCTAAAACCCAAGATTCAGTAATATTATGCAAAGAAAGAATCAAAGCATCCTGATACATTACCCGATGCCACATTTGCCTCCTTGTTTTCTTCCTGTTGTTTCTTCTTATCCCGAAGCTCCCAACAATCCTTCTTTGCATGCCCAGACTTTCCATAGTTCCAACATACAATCTTGCTCTTGGATTTTGACCTTGCCCATCTTTCGATTTTCCACGGTTTCCTCTATTCTTCTATCTCCCTCTAGTTTCCACCGTCAAAGCATTCCCTGAAGTAGAAGATTCCTCAGAGCTTTTTCTTCACATTTCCTCGCTTAGAATCACCCCTACAACATCCTCAAACTTCAACTTTGAGTTAGCTGGAACCGAGTTGCTTACCGCCATTACCAGGCTATTCTAACTTTTAGGTAAAGAGCACAAAATTAATAAATCCCTAACTTCTTCATCAAATTCTATTGTAACCGAAGCTAGCATATTCACAACTATATTGAAATCATTTAAATGATCTGCTACTGAACTATTCTCAGACATCTTCATATTAAACAACTTTTTCATTAAAAATATCTTGTTAGAGGCGAGGGTTTTTCATACAACTTCCTAATGCATCCATTAGATTTTTTGTAGTCTTTTCCTTTGAAACATTAAATAATACCGAAGATGCAAGACACAACCGGATTGTTCCAAGTGCCTTCCAATCCAACAAATCCCATTCCACATCTGTCATACTCAATGGTTTGTTCACCTTCTCGCATAACGGAGTATAAAGATCCTTCGATAAAGGTAATCTTCCATCTGCATCTTCCAAAGACTCAAATTCTCGCCTGTTGAATTTATCAACCCTAGATCTTCCATCATCTCGCCATAGCTCCCACTTAAGATAAAATTTCCCTATGATTCAACACTTCAAAAAACCAAACCAAGCTCGATACCAATTGTTAGGAAATAAGTGATAAAATATGCAGAATAATCCCTTACAGAAATCGCAACAATAGAAACTAATATGCGTAAAATATTACGATCTCAAATAAAAGTGCGTAATAAATAACACAACACAGAGACAAGATTTAACGTGGTTCACTTAATTTGGGCTACGTCCACCAAGAATCACTTGCTCGATTTTATTGCAAGCCTCCACTCTCTCAATACAATACCCGATCTCATTTAGAGCTATGCTCAACAAACTCTACAGAATTCACACCCAAATTCAAAACACATTTGCAATACATTTGCTTATATTTTCTATCATATGCATAAGACCATATAAATAGACAATTGCTTAAGAAGTTTTACAAAACCATGGGTATCAAACAATGGGCAAAAAAAAAACCGTCCCATAAACCTATGGGTAGCCGAAGAGGTGGTTTTACAAAACAATGGGTACCGAAAAACCATGGGCCCAAAAACAACCCATAACGGTTACCCATTACCCATGGGTTAATAAACCACCCATGAAAATTTGCTTCAGGAGCTTCGCCCCCGAACCCCCTTGACCCGCTCACCGGTGAGTGGGACCGCCGTAAAAATACCCGAGTGTAACACATAGAAGGTGTACCACACTCTAACATGAAAATAGGCTCCACAAACATAACATCATATATCTATTCACAACTCCCACTGTCTCAGTATAATGTTTGGTCTGGTACAAACCATATCATACATGTGACTCCCAAGTGCTGAAGCATATGGTACTCGTATCATGTATTTGACCTCCTCATGTGATGATGGACACTGATCTTTTCTCAATTTGAAGTGTCTAACCATATGTGTACTAATAGGTTTTGCATTCTACATCTTGAACCTTTCTAACACCCTGTAGATATAATACTCCCGAGACAATATACAATTTCTTGAGACAAATACAATTTCTTGTTCTTCTTGTCTCTGTGTATTTGCATACCAAGGATTATTTTTATAGCTCTTAAATCCTTCATAGAAAATGTGTGAGCTATCTTTCCCTTAAGCTCACCAATGTCCTGCATACTAGATCTTGCAATAAGCATATCATCCACATACAATAACAAAAATAATATAGCTCCCATTTCAAGAATCTTGAAATAAACAAAATGGTTAGATTCACATCTCAAGTAACCATGCTCATGCATAAAACTATCAAACCTCATGTACCATTACCTTGGAGATTTCTTGAGCCCATATAGGCTCTTTTTCAACCTCGCACACTAATTTCTCCTTTCCTTGACTTCATACCCAAGTGGCTGCTGCATATAAATCTCTTCATCCAAATCACCATGAAGGAAATCCGTCTTCACATATAGTTTCTCTAAATGCAAATCATGTACTATAACTAAACTCAATACAGTGATTTAATAAAAGTCATCTTAACAATAGGATAAAATATTTCACCACAATCAATACCGTTTTCTATGCAAATCCCTTTACTGCAAGTCTTGCCTTGTACCTTTTCTTTCCACCCTCTTCTTCCTTGATCATGTAAACCCACTTGTTATGTATTTTCCTCTTACATGTTGGCAACTTAACCAAATCCTAAGTCAAGTTTTGTTCCAAGGAGTCCATGTCCTCATCCATGCCATGCTCCCACTAGACGTGGGTCTCATCCTACATTACTTCTTCAAAACTCTTTTGTTCACCATTATCATTCAACAATAAATAAAATAGAGGTTTAAATCTTTCTGGAGGTTTACTTACCCTTTGTGACCTTCTCACATGAGTTTGGGGTACCGGAGGCTCATTCTAGACCTCCTGAACATTTGTATTCAAATTTTTCAGCTGACCAAAGTCGGTCAATCAGAATCGACATCGATTCGATAACGATGTCGGTTCAATATTTTTAACCAATACCGGTTTTTCTGACTAATGTCGGTCATGGGTCAACCAACATCGGTTACTATGTAACCTTGTTGGTATTACTTTTAAATCTAAGAGTTCATTTTCATTCACAAACTTCTCAACCGGTTTGTCCTTAGGTACCAAAATTTGATCCATGTACATTCTCTTTTCATTCTATTCAATATCATGACTCCTAATAATTTTAGAATTATCTAAATCTAAAAAATGGAATCCGAAATCACCAGATCCATAACCAATGAAAGTGTATCTCTTGGATTTTGCATCCAATTTTTTCCTATTTTCCTTATCAATATGCACAAAATCTTATGAACCAAAAACTTTAAGAAAAGAAAGATCTACCTCTTTTCTAGTCCAAGATTCCTCTAGTATTCCTCCATCTAGTGAACTTGAAGGCCCATGATTAATCAAATAAACTGATGTATTAACTACTTCTACCCAAAATGCAAGGAAAATCTAGAATGTATCCTCATACTTCTAGCATGTTCCATGATTGTTTTGTTTATTCTTTCAGCAACACCATTCTCATGTGGTGTTCTTGCAACCATTCTTTCTCTATGTATCTCATTCACTAAACAATAATAATTGAAATCCTTGCTACAGTATTCACCATCATTGTCAGATCTAAGGCACTTTAACTTTGAATTTGATTCATTCTCAACAAGGTCTTTCCATCTTTTAAAAGTTTCAAAAACATCATATTTATGTTTAATACAATAAACCCATACCTTTATTATAGCATCATCAATGAAAGTAACATAATATTGGGATCCTCCATGAGAAGCTACCTGAGCTGGTCCCCACACATCTGAGTGTACAAGCTCCAACTTCTGCTCCTTCTTAGTTTCCCAACTTTGAGAAATCTCACTCTCTTATGCTTTCCAAAACATAATGCTCACGAAAATCAAGATCTAAATCTTTCAAATCTGATAACTTACCCTTAGCCTTTAAGATCTATATTCATTTTCAACTCATATGGCCCAACCAATTATACCACAGACATGCATATGAATCAAAGTAGATAATGTAGAAAAGGAATCAATAACACGTAGATAAATATAACGTTCCTACCTTCTTACCTCTTGCCACAACAAAATAACCCTTGGTGACTTTGCAAGAGTATCCTGTCAAAGTAACCATGTAACCAACTTCACCTAATTTCCCTGCAAATAAGATTCCTCCCGAGGCTTGGCACATGCCTCACATCTTTCAATACCCATGTATTTACATTCTACAATTTTAGATGAACTTCCCTTTACCAAAGTAATACTGCAAGGTTCATCATCACCCAAATAAACATAAATTACCATAGACATAATTTCTAAAATAACCCTTATTAGGAGTTTTATGGAAAGAAGCTCTTCAATCTAAAACCCATGATTCAATTCTATTATCTAAAGAAATAATAAGATCAGCTTGCATTACCTCTCATTGCAGCAAGATTTTCTTCTTTACCTTTGTATGGTTTTTAGTTATCTTTATCCTTTGACCAAGAATCTTTCTTTACATTTTCTTTCTTTCCACATTTCCAACAAGTAGTTCCTTACCTCTGGATTTAGATATGTTATCCCTTGACTTTGATTTCTCATTACTCTTACTTTTGGATCTCTCCTTCTACATGCCCCTCGCTTTCTACATTCAAAACATTCCCGGATGACGATTCCTCTCGTACTCTTCCTACGAATTTCTTTATTCAAGATTATATTAACCACATCATCAAGATTCAAAATATTATTAGCAGATGTTATTTTATTAACAACCATTACCAATTTATCCCAACTATCATGTAAAGAACATAAGAATAAAAGTGCTTTCACTTCATCATCAAATGGTATATCAACCAATTTTAACTGATTTACAATAGATCTAAAATCATTCAAATGACTAGATGCAAATCCACCTTCATGCATCTTAGAACTAAATAGTTTCTTCATCAAATAAACTTTATTTGAAGCACTAGGTTTTTCATATAAATTAGCAATATATTTCATTAACCCTACCGTAGAAGTCGTTTCTGTAATATTGGAAGCCACGGATGCTACCAAGATCAATCTTATAGATCCCAAATCCTTTCTATCAAGAATCTTCCATTCTTCATTAGTCATCTTTATAGGTCTAGACTTCTCATCCAATAGTAAATAAAAATCTCTTTGATACAGATAATCCTCAATCTGCATCTTCCAAAATTGATAATTGTGGTCATCAAACATCTCTACCTTGTATTTGTTTTCTTATGCCATTGTTGTAGTTCTAACTCAATCAAAAAACCCTCTATGAGTAAATCAGTCAACACACAAAACCCTCAAACAAAACTATGATACCGGTTGTTGGGTTTAGCACACTCGGTTGTACGAGATAATATATCGATCTAAGCATACATGCAAATAAAAGCAATATTTTACCGTAAGAAATATACATAACAAGAGATATAAATCAACACCAAATTTAACGTGGTTCACCCAATGGTGGGCTACTTCCACCAAGAAACAAGACAATCTATTATCTAAAGCTTTCATAAGATATACAATGAATATTTACAATCTTCCACACCTCTCTCGATGTATAACATTGTCTTACTCTCAAGCTTTTGCTTATTCACTAAGAAGTCTCTCTCTCTCATAATTATTCTCATAATAATCATCACCTTTTGCTAGTTCTTCTTAATTATTACTTCTAAACCCTATCTTTTATGCTTATATAGGCATATAAAAACTTAGGGCACTTAGCAATGTAATTACAATCAATAGATCTAATTTAATACTAAAAATAGATCTAATTCCCTTGAGCTAATTAAAACACCCACCCACATGTAACCAAAAATGGTTATCCCTAATTGATGTCAGTTCCTCCTTTCTTGACCAATTCCGATCATAGGTGATTGATGTTGGTCCCTTAAAAATTGATTTTGGTTACTATGTTTTCCAGCAAGTTTCATTTTGCATGCTAATCCGAAGTAATTGAGCTCCACAAATCAACAAGGATGATCTTTGCTCTAATTTGCATAGTTTGGTTGAAAATTCCATCAGATGGACGTAAATAGTGCCTTCCTGAATGGATATTTATAAGAAGAAGTCTACATGACTCAACCTGAGGATTATGTTGTACCTGGAGAAGAAATAAAGGTATGCATACTCAAGAAATATTTGTATGGTCTTAAATAGGAACCCCGGGCTTGGTACATCAAAATTGATGAGCATCTTGTACAACATGGATTTGTTAGAAATCCATACGATCCCAATCTCTACCTCAAAAATCAAGGGGAGATTGTGATTTTTGTTGTCTATGTCGATGATCTAGTCATCACTGGAAGTTCAATGAAGATGATCGATGCAATGAAGAAATATCTTAACCGATCATTCGATATGATAGATATCGATCGATGCACTACTGTCTTGGATTGGAAGTATGGCAGAAAGATAATCACATATTTGTTTCTCAATTGAATTATACCAAGACAACACTTGAGAAATTCAAGATGATGGATTGCACACCTATTGCTACACCTATGGAGAACAAATTGCAGTTATCTCATTCAAATCCATCTCTTGTGGTAAATGCAAATCTCTATCAGCAGTTGATTGGGAGTCTCATTTACCTGACCTAAACTAGACCATATATCAGCTTTGCAGTGAGCTATCTATCCAATTTCATGATGGAACCCAAAGTTTGTCATTGGAAGGTAACAAGGTGGATCTTGAGATATCTAAAGGGAACAGTTTATCTTGGTCTAGAATACAAGAACAATGATCAATTCTTCTTGATTGGATATTCGGATTTAGATCATGCAGGAAACATTGATTAAAAGAAATCTACTTCAGGATTTGTATAATTTTTGGGATTTGGACCGATATCATGGGGAAGAAAGAAATAACACGTTGTTTATCATTCTTCCATAGAAGTCGAATATCATGTTGCACGTGAAGCTATCTACGAAGCAATATGGCTGCGTCGCATACTATAAGGAATTAGAATACCACAAGACAAACCTACCACCATGTATGTAGATAATGAAGGTGTTCTCAAACTTGTTTGCAATCCAATATTTCACAAGAGAACAAAGCACATTGAGGTACAAGTTCATTTCATATGCGAGCATGTCTTGAAACACAACATACAACTTCAATTTTGTCCAACATATGAACAATGAGCGGATATATTTATAAAGTCACTTGTATGTGACAAATTTGATTTATTTAGAGAGTTCCTCTCCTCATCTCTTGAGGCAATGCAAAATTAAGGGGGGAATGTTAGGTAAACTAGGTTAATTATGCATTTATTACCTTTAGTAATTAGTAATTCACTAAGGTAATTAGTTGTTTTATAATTATTACATGGTTATGTTAGTATAACCATTATATTTTTCTTTTTGTGATATCCCATATGTATATTGTTATTTGGTTGTGTATACATTATATTATGTTGTATATTGTTATTTGATATCCCATTTGTGCATGTGAAATAAGGGAGCGTAGATACAGTTTCCTATGAGAAGATGAGGAAGGCAATATGACGTCTAGTGTATGGACAGACCCCTAAAAATTATCATAACATTAGTAGAAGGATAGGTTTTCTTGAATTGATATTCACTAGGACTAACCACCACAATAGTATAATTGAAATATGACTCATCGATCTCAATAGGAGTGAAGTTGAGATTATGTAGTGTTTCATCGTTAAGCTCTACGACATTAACCTCATCATGGGAATCATTAGTGTTGACATCTTCGATTAAGATAACATCATCAAGTTTATTAGTAGGATTGGTGCTAGAATCAAGAGTAAGAGAATTTGCGGTAGGCATAATGACAATAGTGACTGGAGAAAACATGAAATGAGATCGGTAGTGTGAATGGGAATCAACATTACACTTGCAGAGATATAAGAAGACTATGAAGCACTAGATTGACCAATGTCATATGTGTCAAGATTACTATATGGAATAGGTTGCAATAGAGGAATGGGCATAACAGTGATAGGTTCTATACAACAAAATTTGAATGGATCAGGGTCTGTTGCGATAGTATGTTCATAGCCATCATGTAAGAATTTAACACACTGATGAACAATAGATGGGACAACATGCATTACGTGAATCTAACACCCGCCGAGAAAGATATTAACTTGAAATGATGCATCAATAACGAAGAATTCCATAAGAAGAACCTTATGCCCAACTTGTATAGGTAACGTGATAGTGCCAAGGCATGTGCGAGTAGTGGAGTCATAGCCACGAATGAGAGTAGAATTCTTAGAAATGAGATTATCAGTAATGCCAATTTTCTTTAAGAGAGAGTAAGCACATAGATTAATTACAGATCCATTGTCAATGAGCACATGTTTAATACAAGCGGTGCCAATGATAGCAGTGATAAGTAGAGGTGCACATGAATTATCAATCATAGATGGTGGTATGTCCTCATTAGTAAATGATATAGTGCGTGGAAGATTTTTGAGAGACTGAATAAGGTGAGTGAAGGCCACCAGAAAATTATCACTTTCAATGTGAATAAAATGAAGGGAGGCCTCTAATGTTTGACGAAAATCAGGTGCACTACGCAATAAATCATAAAGGGAGATCTTAGTCAATGTATTTTTAAGTTTCTTTATGATATCATAACCCTTAGTAGTAGTAGGAGAAGTATAATTGATAGGTGGCAGAATAGAAACCGGTTGATCCGTAGGTGGATGATTACGGAGAGTGGTTACTACATTAATAATTAGATCGGTGTTAGGCGTAATAAAGTGAGGAGGATGTTGAGTACGAACTTGCATAAAATTAGAAGAAATAGTAACCATGCTAGAAACCTTGGTTGGGGTGAAACAAAGATAAACAGATTGATCCATGACTTGAGAAGAAGAAAACATACTCAGAAGGTAGGGTTTGAATGGACATGTTCACTAAATGATTTAAAAAATATAGAAAAGATATATGGTGAATATTAAATAAATTACAACGCAATAGATATAGTAATGGAGTACACATTGGTCCTAAGCAATAAGCAAGATAAATGTAAAAACCCTTAAGTTCAAGAGGGAGAAAAGAAGAATTAGCTAATTTGCAATGATCCCAAATATGTGCTGAGATAGGAAATTGTTGGAATAGGAGAGTAGACTATCGTAACCAAGTTCAGAAAATTGTGTGAGCACTGGAAATTTTGGGACTAGGGCGCCTAGACAGATTAGGGGCACTTGGGGCACTATAAACCTCCTCTCGAGCATCTCTAACTTCTTAGAACCTCAAAAACTCAATTTTGCGCAGGTCGTAAGATTTTTGCTAGATGTCACCTTTAGTTTCATGTGTGTCGTTGGCTGATTGTTGAGTTTATCTCGAAACTTGTTGAGAAAGAGCGTTTAAAACCCCAAAACACATCTAATCCTAAAAAGAAAAATATGTAAATAGGGAGTCGATCGACCTGTCGACACCGACCGAGTGAACTTATGAAATGGGTGTTCCACTACATTTCGAGACTCCATGTATTTCTCTCTCTTTATGTGTGTGCATAATTGTTCCATAGGTGGCTCTTGTGTTAGACACACTTGAATAACGAGAAATAGCTAGATGTAGAAAATGTAGATAGATGTGTGCATGGAAAATTGAACTTCCCCTCTTATACATGTATGTAGGAGAATGTAGTCCCATGTATCTTTTGTGGATTCTAGATGGATGTTTGAATGCTCTTGTAAGGGCCTTTGAATACAACCTTAGGTAGTGATAATAAATGTTTAGTGTTTGGTCCTTTATTATGGTCACATAGCTTTATATTTATATGATTCCCTTGTTTGAATTTCTTAATTAACAACTAAATGGATGAACTATAAGAAATCAATATGCCCAACTGCAAGAAGATACCCAAAAGAGGCAAGAAAAGTTCAAAGAGGTTGGGGCCACCTAGAAGGATAAGGGCACCTACGTTCGCATCTTGTTTGGGTGTTGGTGTCTAGACTTAGAAAAACTAAAGTATCAAAAATCAGACTTGGAAGTAAGGCGTGCAAGACCAAGAAGAAAACCATAAAGTAAGAAAAGAGGCCAAAGACAATGGTCAATTATTAATTTTCTCGCTTAGGAATCATATGAATAGTAGTATGTGACTAGGACCTAGAAATGTACCCAAAGTGTGTGATTTAGTGTCTACACATGCTTGACCTCATGAAAACCTCATACAACCTTTAGAGTGCACTCAATAATCCATACTAGCTTGCACCACGCCATGCACCGGGACACCATAACAACACCAAAAATGAGACACTACGAGTCAACCTTCACCTTAATTGATGATTGACACCACATGGAGACACCTAGACCACCTTGACACCCTTTGACATCAATGTGACACTTGACATCAATGATAACATAGACATAATTTCCAACAATCTCCCCTTTTTCATTGATGGCAACCACCTTCGAAAATATTGATGGCAACCATACAAACACACACCTACAAGACATATTTTTCATGTTTCTAATTCTACTCCCCTCTTTGACATCTATGAAAAATGAAATATGATGAATTAACATGAAAACAACAACTAGACAACAAAACCATACAAACAATGCATAACAAATTACTCAACTTTTCGCTTGAACACCTTCTTTGACAATCAACAATTCTATTTCTCTAGGTCTTCATATTTCAATGCTTCCCTTGAGAAGCATTCACCATCATACCAACTTTAATTTTCTTTTTCCATCCTTGGACAAGATCTCCCTACAACTATGTTTCTATGACTTTATTTTAGATCTTCAAAATATTTATACAGCTACTTGTTTGATGCAGATTCTAATATCAAACCATGCATTCAATGGATTCTTTGTTTATATACAACCTCATTTCTACCTCCAAAATGCTCAACATAACTCCTTTATTAATCTTACATCCTCAAAACTAATTCTCAAGCCAATATTAGTTTAAGCCCCAATTCTAGATTGCATGAATTATTTAATATGTTAGTACAACTCATTCTATGCTTAATCATTCAATAAATTGGAACAAGCAATAAGAATACACACTTACCTCACTTTTGGCAAAATTTCCCTTAATCACTCTAGAAAATAAGATTGGATCCTTTTCCTCACACATAGCTTGTCAACTCTAGTCACTTACTATACATGTCACTCTTTCTCCAAGTTCCCTTCCTCATTTTAGTGCTTTTCTCTTGTCAAGGATTACAACCTTTGTCCCATTTTAACTCACACATTCCTTTGTAGAATCCCACTAGCTCTTGTCTTTAAGACAAGTATCTTACAAAATCATTTCTAATATGTTATTTTACCCTTCTTTATGTTTATCAAATAATGCATTCATGTGCTCATAGCCACAACTAAAACATCTCCATCAAAAAATTGACCAAACACAGCCCTAAGTCTCAATTTCATCCTTCTTGACTAAAAATGCCCTTTTTCAATGTACAAGAATAAGGCACCTTGGTCATTTCATGGTTAGTTCCTTTTGTAATACCTACAAGCCAAATAGTACCACTTCTCATGACCTTTTTCCCCTAGGATGATGTATGTAAATTTGGTTGACTAAATCATAGTTTAAGTACTCTTCTCAATACAAATATTCTTTGATTATTCTAGGCCTTTTCTAGCCCTATTTGTGTAGGTTTTCTCTTGTGACTTCAATGTTGTACACTCAATCATTGAAGTGGGGGCATTCCTTAACACCCATTTAGGTATTCTATTTGTATGTAAAGTTTCACAAGACCTTACTTCACAAAATCTTGATCTAAGTCTTCGCCTCAGTACAATTTAGGCCTCCGTAGACCGTGTCACCCCAAACTGTCAACTACCATGCATTGTTCAAAATTTTTGATTTATTACATATTCAACCCACCAAAAATAGAGAATGTATGATGTAGGTATCATTAGTTATTATAGACACTAAATCACGCACTTTGGGTAATTATTTAGTCTCAGTTTCATACTACTATTCATATGGTTATTGTGTGAAAATAATACTAATCAACCCATGTCTTTGGCCATCTTTTTTCCTTTATGTTTCTAATTTCGATCATTCACCCGTATTTTCCCAGTATGTTTTGTCACTTTGAATTTTTCATATCTTTGAATGGGGTGCCTAGCCAGATCGGGTTCCCCTGGTCCCCTTTGGGGTGCCCTAATCCTCTTTCACTTTACTCTTACATTTTGGGCACTTTCTAGCCATTTGAGATTTCTATCTTTTTGGTGGTCGGCCTTTTCAAGGTTAATTATGAAATTAGACCAATAGAACCATATAAATATAAAGTTATGAGACCATAATGAGGGACCAAGCACTAAGTAATAGTATCACCACCTAAGGTTGTTGTAATGCCCGCTAAAACAACCCACTTGAGACCCAAGAACAACCTAGGATTAGTTAGGAAAATTATGGAATAATTTCTTTTTATTTAAAAGAGTCTACAACTAGGTTATAAGGCAACAAATGTCACTAACAAGTTCTAGAATAATTATAATCCACTAGAACATAATTTTATTTTATTAACAATTATTAGAGGTCATAAGGTCTAAAATTTAGGGTTAGAAGGTTCAATTAGGTTCAGAGGGTAATTCCTCACCATACCCACTCTCTAACAGCTTAAAGTTTCAACTTGATTTTTCTTACACTTAATGCATTCAAAAATTCCCAAATAATTCCCGTTGGATAGGAAATTTCCTCACCTTTCCATTGATATAAAGAAGTCCTCCTAACTCCTCATATTTCGCAAGTTATGGGCCGGCGGGCCTTGGGGTGAAAATTTTCCCCAAGAGTGGGTCTCGAGCCCAGGGGTGAAAATTTGCCCAAAGGGTGGGTTGGCAGGCCACGGGAGACTTTTGGAAAATTTCCCATGTGGGGTGAAAAACTAACTCTGCGCCCATACACCCGCGGATCCGCAAGTCCACAAGGGGCATGTGGCACCTCCCAAGCCAACGCAGGGAGAATGGGGCGGGAGACATTTGGGAAAATTTCCCGTGTGGGGCGAAAAGCCAACATTGCGCCACAAGTCTGCAAGCCACAAGGGACACATGGCATTACCCAAGCCAACGTGGGGAAAGTGGGGTGGTGGGGAGAAATTTTGTTTAACGCCCGAAGGGCTAAGAGGGTAACATTGACCCGCGCCTCCGCCGACTCCTCATGCTACGTGGCCTCCTAATCGTCATTGCGGGGCAGTGGGACAGCGGGGAAAATATGGAAAATTTTCCAAAAATTTCTGAAACACAAAAAGGAAAAAGGGACTCGCTCTACCGCCGATGCCTCTTGACGCCACGTGGCATCATCCGACTATTTGTGGGGCAGGGGAAAATTTGGAAATTTTTCTCAAAATTTTTTCGAGCTCTAAGTTAAAAAGAGATCTGTCCCACCACTAACACCTCATGGTGCCATGTGGCAGCCTCTAATTGGCTGTGGGTCGGTGGTGGGACGGTAGAGAAAACTAGAAAAAAATTCCCAAAAATTTTCCTAAGTGCTAAGGAAAAATTTGGGCCGTGGGCCCGCCAAGAAAATTTTCCCATTTTTTTTACGCCAAGTGAAGGAAAAACTTCAGAGGGCCATAACTTTTGATAGAGAGCTTGGTTTTTGGAAAACAAGGACTTTCTAGAAATATCTCGATGTCCTCTTTACACAAGGATCATTAATTTTTTATTTTGATAAATTTTAAGGGGTCAATTTGAAGAAAACGGCCTATAGGCTTTTACAGTGTGAACTGGTTAATTTTAACTTGTGAAATTTATTCAATTTGATCTTCTTCCTCTCTCAACATGTCAAATAGACATGGAGAGTTGTTCTTAGGAGGAATTAGGACAATTTTTTGAGGTAGATCCGTTTGATTGAATTCCAATTCAAACTTTTACCATTTTGACAACAAAATGACTGTAAAACGGTTGAGCCCGATTTTGCTAAGCTTAGAAAATTTTCCTTTAAGTGTTTTTGTCTAATTGAATTTTTAGGTCCTACTACTTCAATTTACTCATTTAATTTGTTATTTTATTGTTGCAGGTTCGAACTATGCATTTTTGGTTTACATAATTGCCAGATTGAAAGAACAAAAATAGGGATCAAATTTTAATGGTTATATTTGCCACTTTCTTCTTCCAATTATTTAGAATACGTTCCAATTCCAATCTAACACATTATTTGATTTAATAAAACCATTCAAAATCCAAAATACAATTCTAATTTCCAGTCTTAACATTTTTCAAGGAGAACAGAGCATTATATTTTTCCTCACACGCATTTCTTCTTTTCAAATAGAGATTTCAATACATTAAAATGATAAGATTCAATACAACAATGCAATTTGATAGAAGTATTGCAATCCTTTGTTGATTCCAAAATGCAAAATTACAACCTTTCTTCTTTTATTCCTTCCAAAACATATATTATATACAAAATGAATAATACCTTTTTTTTTTCAAAACGGATTACGAATATAACTCCTTTACATTTCAATATACAAATTATAATCATGAAACATCTTTCCATTACAAACATTTACAAGTTCATCCACTTCAAGTGGGAAAGGTTACAATGAGATTTAATTTCACAAGGAACTATCAAACTGTCTTTTCTCAGCTCCATAACAACAACATGCATACTCCTCATTCTTCTAAATTGTTTACAACAGGAGTAGGGGAAAGGAAATTCTCTCCACCCAACTAAGACATCCAATGAAAAGGAGAATCCATTCTTCTTCATTGGCCCCCAAGCCCCAACCACAAAGAAATAAACGATGTGATCCAACTCATGGCAACAACAGGCTTCCACAAACACACAAGCAACATTTTCACAATAAAACACAGTCCCAAATAGAATGTAGTTTACAACTACATTAAAACATGACAAACAATACAAAGGCTTCATCAAGCAAGCCAAAGGAGCAAGAAGCTATGGGGGATGTTGCTTATGCCTCCCAAAAGGGGGAAATGGGTATCACCACCTGAGTTACAAACCGCCAAAAATATTATATTAAAATCTTGACATTCCTTATGCCTCCCCCAAGTACCCCTTATTCCTCACATTTTCTTATGTCTCCCCAACCTCTTATGACACCCCATAATGAGTAAAGAAATGCAAGTTATTTCTTTGTAAGGTGGAACCCAAATCCCAAATCCCTCCACCCTTATACCTCCCTAAAACACACTTGTGCCTCCCACAAAATAACCCCATAGTCTTCTCCTACACCATTCCTAGGCCATCTACCCAATAGCCCACAAACAAGCCAAAACATTCACACATTAACATTTTCATAAACCAAAGAGAAGCATTCCAAGAGCCAAGCTCTTACCTCTCCATGATGGAGTTGTTCCAAGTTCCAAAACAAAAGCTCTATCCCAATGCAAGATATACATAACCACCAAGCACAAACATTCAACAATCTTCCAAAAACTTCTCCAAGCAAGAGCTCCCAAAACAACAAGAAAAATTCACCCAAAATGAAGTCTCCAAAAGTGAAGCAACCCAAAACAAGGCAAGAAATTCAAATTTTATAGAAGAGGGAAGAGAAGAGGGTGAGGTGGATCCATGTAGGATGCCACTTCACACATCCTCAACTCCAACACATAATTCAACTTCATTCCCCAAAGCATAATAAATAAGTGGGTGAATAATATGACAGATTTACTTACACACTCAAACAAGCCCATACCCCATAAGGACTGAAATTAAATTATGTAAGAAAAGTGCAATTACAACATTCAACTTGACTTGTAAAAATGCATAAAAAGGTCTAAATTTAACCCTCCAACCATAGGCAATGTTGGTATGTAAATTTAAGAGGCATGGGGCAAGTTTAACTTGTCCCATAAGCCTCCAAAATCAGCCTCCAAAATCAGCCTCCAAGTAAAAATTCGAATTTCCAAGAAGATGGAGTGTTTCACACTCAAAAGTTAACTTACACATCACTTACAAGGTCACTTACACATTACTTAGAACACTTTAACACATGGCCAACAACTCTATTAATTACATTCTTATGACATCTTTTAATTAATTAACTAAACAATATGATTACTCACAATATTAACACCACATTAAATAAATAATGAAAGGGTAAGTGCACCACATAAAACACATGCAAAATTTAAACAAAAAGGGACCAAATAAAAGAAAAACATAAAATCCCTTGGTCACATTTAAAGGTGATCCCCCATGGGAATCCCTAACACAAACAAACACACACAAACAAATACAATTGCCATGGTGACCTTGTTGAATTCATCTAGAATTCCAAAGTGGTTGGTCTCCAATCCCCCATGTTTGTTGTGATATTTTAACCTGCAAAACACAAATACCTCCTTTGGCCTCGTGGCCATATCAAAACATCCAAATGAATATAAATATAATTTCAAGATCATCAATATATATGTGAATCACAACAATTATCACAACAATCAACAATATCACTCAAAATTTCATTAACAACTATATCATCATCAATTTTAATCCAATTTTAATTTTCTAGGTCTAATCAAAATATCCAATTATTACAAGTCCGAACGACATCCATAATATAACCATATCCAACAGTATATCATCATCAACATATAAAATGTATCTAATAATCATCATGCATCATAACCGAATAAAGTCAACAATAATCCATGACCTAACATTTGACATCATACTATAATAAAGTCCATAATATAATCAGTAGTATCATGATTAGTATCAAAAAGTGTCAAAGGGCGGTGGGCACAACATCCCCTCCCCTTAGACTTGACTTCCTCCTGAAGTCACCTGGAACAAATATGGAAACCGAACTCGTAGTAAGGTATCATCCACCCATGTAGCTGGATTCTCATCATATATGTCCCATTGCACCCAAACCTGATCAATCTCTCTCCTCCTTGAAGGCCCAAGGTCCCGCGATCTAGGATACGAATGGGATCCACCATCACCTACCCCTGATCCTGCACTTGCAATGATGTCCAATCTAACACATAAGAAGGATCTGCAACATATCTCCTAAGCACTAAAACATGAAATACATCATGTACGTGAGACAAGATAGGTGGTAATGCTAGATGATAGGCCAAAGGGCCGATACGTTCCAAGATCTCAAAAGTACCCACGAATCTAAGAGCTAACTTAGAGCCTTTTCCATAATGAATAGGGCTCTTGTGTGGCCTAACATGAAGGAACAACTTCATGCTCACATCAAAACTACGGTTGGTCCTATGCTGATCTGCGTGCATTACTTCTTTGTCTATCATGTGCCTTCGTAGTCTCTATCTGATCAAAAACACCTTTGCTCCATGTACTACAACAAATCTAGTCTAAGAGAAACCCTGTCCTCTAGCCTATCCTAGCTAAGAGGTGTCATGCACTCCCTACCATACAAATCCTAAAAAGGAGCCATGCCTATAGAACTCTGAAAACTATTATTGTAGGAAAACTCCACTAAGTACATGTACTCCTCCCATCTAGACTGCTGATCCATCACATACATCCTGAGCATGTCCTCTAAAATCTGATTCACCCGCTCAATCTGTCTATCTATCTCGAGGTGATATGATGTGCTGAAATTAATCTTCATCCCGAGGGCATGCTACATGGTAGTCAAAAATGGGAAGTGTACAAAGGATCGCGGTCACTAATGATCTTTCACGGAATCCCGTGCAACCTGATGATCTCATCCAAATATACCTGTGCCACTGCTCTAGCTATATAAGTGGTCTTCACCAGAGAAAAGTGAGCCACTTTTGTCAATTTATCAACCGTGACCATGATGGTGTCATGGTGATATCTCGACATCGATAGCCCAACAATGAAGTCCATAGAAATGGTGTCCCATTTCCACTCCTAGTATAGCATGAGGAAAGAGAAGGCTAGCTGGATGTTGATGCTTGGCCTTCACTTTCTAGCACTCTAAACATCATGACATGAATTGGGCCACGTCTCTCGAAGTCCTCTCCAATGATACAACTGTCTCAAGGTGGCGTGCATCTTCTTCACCCAGGGATGGGCTGAATAGGGTGCACGATGTGCCTCTGCCAAGATGTCTTGCCTTAAGCCTCCATCGCTGGGAACATAAATCGACCTCGTGCTCTGAAAATACCATCTACCTCTAAAGAAAAACTATCAAACTTCCTCAAGGGGTTGTTCCACCTGATTCTTAGATCGCTTCTTTCAAGCATTTACGAAACAGATAGGGTAACGGGAATAGGATGAATACATGTTCAAATGTTGGTTGATGAGTTTGATGCACATGTATGACTTCTGGATCCATAGCTTATCGTGAGAGCTTTCTTTTGGCTAGGAGGAACTACCCGTAATGAAAACAAGACCACCAAAAGGAATTAAACAATATGGGCAAAGTGAACTCGCCTAAGATATGCTAGATCTAGGAAGTGTGATACTTCCTAGATGGTTGTCAGTCCACTATTTTAAACAATTTAATATTGTAAACAAATTAAATCCTATTGTATTTTGAAATAATTTAGGTATCTCACTTAAAAACACAATAAAAAATAGATCTAATCTAATAGCTAACAAATGTGCTAAGCTAGAATAAAATCCAAAGTTCAAATGATTGGTTCTGAGTTCTGCAGGTTTGACAGAGGTCGCGGATAGATCACAGGTGAATGAGGGTAAGATGAAATTTGGTGGGTAGGTCTTTGTTCTAGGTTGTGTGGCAAATACAAATACCAGTGTCGATCAGGGGTGACCGATGGTGGTTAGGTGTAACCGGTGGTGGTTACTGTGAGATCTGGAAATATCACAGAACAAGCTTTGGTCTCCTTTGTGATTGCACAAAGGACTTTGGTGGGTTGAGATGAGGTATTGGGTGACTGGAGTAGGATTTGGTGAGGTTTTAATGGGTATATGGAGGTGAAAACGTTGGAGAAGGTCAATAGGGGGCAAAGTAAACAATAGATGATAAAATGATGATAAAATGAAATAAACCAAGAAAGTATGATGTTATACTTACTTGGATTCTAGTCCTGAATGCCTGTGTGTGAGGGATGGAGGTGCTGATGAGGGGTTTGAAGGCTATAAGTGATCACCAACTGAAAAAAATCTTTTGCATGGGCTGCATGTACACTCCTCTTTGCTTAGATGGATCAGATCATGGTTGGGATGGCTATGCAAGAGAAGATGCTCAATCTCCTTCCTTGCATACGGGTTTTCGCTGGAATTTTCTCTCTAAAGATGTGTTATCTCTCTGAGATGTGTTCTAGCTCATCAACCTTCTCCAAAAAAAAATTTCAACCTTAAGAATAAGGTAGTTTAGGGGTTAAAAGGATAACGATGGTGGTCCGCTTAACCTAAGGCGAGGGTTGGGGTAGCCGACGCGTCGGTCAAGGCAGATTTCCTAGGTTTACTAAACTAGGGAGATCCTCTTGATTTCCTTGAATCTCATGTCATTATCCTGTGGATTAGACTGGGAGCTTCTTGTGAGCATGCAGGAATGTGGTTAGAGGGAATGTAGGCATTGATTTTTAGCGTTTGGGTAAGTCTCGCTTAGTTATGACAACTTGCTAAGAATAGGTCTTAGGTTGAGTTGGCTTGGTGAGGTGTCTAGTGAACTATATGTGTGGATATTATTTAAATAAGATATTTAAATAATAAATATAGTGAGGATAATAAATTAATTTAATTAGAGTAATTAAATTAATATTAATGGGGTGAAGGGGGTCATGGCTAGGTAAATGTAATAAAGGGTGCTTATTGGTCGAGGTACGAAAGGGGAGTGTGACCTAATTTTAGTGTCTACATTTTGCCCCTTTTTGTTGCGTAGCTTGTATTGGTAAGTAGTGCTAACAAAAATAAGATGTGGTTGCCCCATGTGTGGGTGAAGGTGATCCCCCTCAAACCAAGAACTGATGAGGCAAGCGCAGTCAAGCGGTGAGTGGTTTGATAAAAGGAAAATGTGAAGAAAAGGCAGGTGGGCACGGGGAAAAAAAAAGATAAAAGGTCTACTTGGGCAATCTAGGTAATGGGTCAGGGTCAAAGGTAGCAACAATCAAATGCACACACACATATAAACTATAGCACGCTACCAAGTTGAAGAGAAGGCAAACTCTACATCGTCTAAGGTTGATAAGTGTATCCAGATAAAGTGAAGTGAATCCGGTATCTAAGGTATAGGATATGGTCAAGAAACACAATGTAGGTTAGGTACAGGAATGTTTAGGTATGTTCGGTACACCAAAGGTAGGGTCAAGATAAACGGTCACGGAAATAGGCTAGGTAAGGTCATTAGGTCAATCAACACAGGTAACAATGTCGCAAGGTATAGCGAACACATGAGGTCAAAGGTCACTAGCGATGGTCCAGGTCCAAATATCTAGGTCACGGCATGGGTAAGGCCAAGGTAGGGGTAAAAGAATAAGAAGTCCCCAAAGGAGGACAAGGGTAGGTAGGTGAGGAGGTCTGGAAAGGTAAGGTAAATAGGTTGGGTAAAGGTTGGATGGGGTAAAGGAGCAAGGTAAAGGGTGGGGTAAAATGGAAAAGTAAGGGCAATGTGTAGGTGAGGGTGACCGATGGTGTTCATGGATAACCGACGTCGGTATAGGAAAACTAGCAAAAGTTAGGTAGGGCACGCGACCGATGCCGGTCAATGGTAATCATGTCGGTTAGGTCGTGGTTTATAAAAACAAAAAGAGCCACATTTTTATTTTTCATATGATGTGGCCCATTTTCGGTAGTTGTTGGAGGGGTTTTCCATAGTGGATATTATCTGGAGGCCATATGTGGGATTCCCTTCATATAGGCACATGCATGAGGAGCTAGCTAAGCTCCAGCTAGAGAGGTGGATACAGGGTCATCGTGTTGGGAGGATGAGATGATCCCAGAGACAGGATCTCGATGGCAATTTGAGATTGTACAAGATATTCTTCCTTCCTTCCCATAATATCGGAGATCACATGGAGAGGCCTCTACCTCTACCACATCCTACACCACCTACGGGGAGGAGGAGGAGCCAAGGATGAGGGGATAGATGACACCGGATGTACAGAGATAGGTATAGGCGGTGGTGGGTGGCTCGATTCACGAACCATACCACCTAGACCGGGGCAGCCAAACTTAGCTACAATTACAGTGCAGAGAGATGCCCTACAAGGGTAGGTAGTGACGCTGATTACCCAGATAGGTATACTACAGACATAGCTGGAGGGGTCAGAGGTAGAGGTAGCAGAGCTACAAGTATAGGTGGCCACTATTGCAGGCCCAGATGGTGGAGGGAGGGGATGAAGGAGATGGAGATGGAGATAGAGATGGTCAGGTGGTAGGTTTACAGGGCCGGTTGGCCATGGCCCAAGCACAAATTGGGCCTTACAGCCTGGGATACGTGCACAGGGGCAATGGGCACCACCACAGGCATAGGGAGCTAGTCCCAGTTCACAGGATGGCGCAGGGAAGGTTGCTGCAGGGTAGGTTACAACAAGGTAAGTACAGGGGCTGAGACCTATGGGACCACCATAGACCATGCCTATATCCAAGTTACGGATGCCCTAGGTGAGGTGAGATACTATCAGGACCAGCTCATGGCAGTCGGGATAGAATTCCTATCCTACAGAGAGTACAGAGCACAGCAGGCATCTAGTGAGAGGACGAGATCCCACACGCATAGTGTGGAAAGCACAGGATGTCAGCAAGCTCCGAGGCCTAATCAGGAGAGGCCACCAACACATGGTGACCAAGTGCTAGGTGAGGTGCCAACAAGGACACAGGAGGCCGAGGGTGCATGTGACATAGAGATGGAGGACATCCGGTGAGATGTCTGATATGCAGTCACCTGATTTTTGATGTATACCAGTTTTTTCTGATATATATTGGCCTACGTGTTGAAGATAGTGAGGATGTACGAGTGATTTTTGTATATTTTGAGCATATACTAGCCTACATCTTGAAGAGATTTTGTTTTGATATACTAATCGATGTGGGAAGTCTATATGGGATAAATAATATGGTACTTCTTAAGGTCTTCGTGAAGTGATTGATGCAGAAGCTTCAGCTTCTCTCATTATTTATTTATTTATTTATTTATTTGAAAAGTTTCACATAGCTATCCTTCGAGGGAGCAGTCTACTTATAAGCAACAATTTTGTTGAGAGGAAGATGTCCTTTTGAGGGAGTCATCTTTTATTAGAAGTTTGACTCAAGGAGTTTGGTCCCATGTGAGGTCTTTGAAATCATAGATAAGACCAAGGTTGAGGATAGGACTCTTGTTCAAAAGGCAAGGTGGAACGACCATGGGATCTCATCTAAAGGTAGATGAAAAGTATCCATGAGAATCATGTTATGTGCAAAGCCATGGTACACATATTCAAGAAGAGATAACAAGTGACAGTACTCACATGATTCTTTTTTAATTGTTGGGGAGGTGTATGGAGTGGGTAGGCGCTCAAGGGACGAGCCTAAAAGGAGACAAAGGGTGAGGTAGGACAATGAGTCAACAATAGAATGGTCAAAGATGTAATGCGTTAAGGGGCATAAGTTCGGTTTACCATCAAGTGAAGATAAACGATAGGCACCTGATCCATAGGTATGAGTTACGATGTATGGTCCAAGCCAGTTAGGAGAAAATTTTCCCCGTTTACTTTTTTCTTCTTTGGTTACGTGTTGATTTTCTTTCAAGACAAAGTCACCGACTTAGAAGGTTCGTTCATGAACACATTTTTCATAAGCACGTTTGATACGTTGTTGGTAAACTTGAAGGTGATCCAGAGTGTTAAGACGACGTTCGTCTAATAACTCTAGTTGTGCTAAGCGGTCCTAACAAAATTCATCATCAGTAAGCATGTCATGGAGAGAAATGTAGAGTGAGGGGATCTGGACTTCGAGAGGCGGGACAACCTCGGTACCATAGAGACCGAGAAAATGGTGGGGCCGCAGTGGAAGTGTGAATACTAGTTTGGTATGCCCACAGGGAAAAAGGAATGTGCGTATGCCAATCCTTACCAGTATCATCAACTACTTTCATGAGAATTTTTTTGAGGGTTTTGTTAGTGGATTCGCTTGGCCATTGGTTTGTGGGTAATAAGGTGATGAGAAACTAAGTTGAATGTCGAAGGTGTTGCAAATTTTTTGCAATGTTTTGTTTTTGAATTATTTTCCATTGTCAGTGATGAGGCGATGAGGGACACCAAAGTGGCAAATGATGTGATGGTTAATGAACTCACATATTTTCTCAGCTTTCGTGGAGATGAGTGGTATGGCTTCCACCCATTTTGTGTAGTATTCGGTAGTAGTTATGATCCATTGATGGCATTGGGAAGAATGGGGATTGATTTCTCCAACAAGATCCAAACCCCATTGAGAGAAGGGCCAAAGGTCATGAGCGACTTGTAAGGCATGACTGGGTGTATGATGAAGGTTGGAATGTTGTTGGAATTTTACACAACGTTTAACATATATGCAACAATCATGGTTAAGGGTCGACCAGTAATAGCCTAGAAAATAATACGCTTAGCAATAGCAAGGCCACTAAAGTGACCTCCACATATGCCATCATGAACCTCCTTAATGTTATAAGGAATTTTAGAACTTGTGAGGCATTGTAAGAGAATACCTTTAAAGGCGTGCTTATAGAGGAGTCCCCCAAAATAATGAAATGAAAGACCTTTTTATGGAAGGCGCATTGTCCATTACAGGTGAGATCGGGAGGTAAGATGGAGAGAGAAAGGTAGTTGAAGTATTGTTTATACCTAAGGTCACTCGGTCCTGGGGTGTCGGTTCCGATCAAGTAAACATCGTGAGGTAAATAAGAAGGTGAATGGAGGCATCAGATGGTGACAAAGATTTTGGAATCGGTAGGGGAAGTGGGTATTTGGGAAGCTAAGCAGGCCATGGTATCGGCAAATTTGTTGGTTGAACGTGGGATGGTTTGAAGGAGTAACGATCAAAGGTGGTCAAATGTATGTCTACATGATGTTTATACTTTTGAAGTATCTCATTATGACATTGGTACATACCATTTACTTGGTTGACGACCAATTGTGAATCACCAAATATGTGGATTGATTTGACATCTAGGGCATATGCGGCTTGGAGACCTAGTACGAGCGCTTCATACTTGGCAATATTGTTGGTGCATTCAAAGTCTAGTTTGAAAGACAAAGGCATGGGTTCTCCATCCAGAGGAATGAGGATAATACCAGCCCCACCCCCATGCTGACACTTGGAACTGTCAAAGAACAGTGTCATTTGGTAAGGGGTTCATCTAGGGAAAGAGTAGCAATTGACTCATCGAGAAAGTCAAAATTAGAGGGTTGATCCCCGGAAATAGGTGCGTCGGCCAGTTGGTCATGATATAGCTTGGCCCTTGATGGACTTTTGATGAATGAATTCGAGGTCAAGATCAGCTAAAAGCATAAGCCATCACACGGCATGCTGATTTTGATAAGGTTTGGCGTACATGAAGTGTAAGGGATCGGTGTTGGTCACGACATAGGTTTTGTGGTTAAGTAGGTAATGGCAAAGTTTGGTGGCAACGAAAACTAAGGCTAAGAAAATTTTTTCTGGATGGTTGTATCGAGTTTCATAGTCCAAAAGAGTACGGCTTATGTAATAAACCACCTACTCCTTGTGTTGTTCATCACGATGAGCGAGCATGGATCCCAAGGAATGATCGGTAGTAGATATGGATAGGTAAAAAGGTTGACCATCTTTAGGTGGAATGAGTATGGGTGGTTAGAGAAGGTATTGTATGAGGGCCTCAAAAGCTTTGTGATAGTCATCATCCCATTTAAAGGAGACATCCTTCCTAAGAAGATGATGAAATGGTTGACACCGATCAGATAATTGGGAAATGAAATGGCTAATGGACTATAATTTACCTTGCAAGCTACGGAGCTAGTGAAGGTTAGTAGGCGGAGGCATTTTGAGGATGGCCTTGACTTGAGCAGGGTCAACTTCTATACCACAGAGGGAAACTTTAAATCCCAGGAGCTTTCTAAGAGAACCGCGAAGACACAATTTTTAGGTCAAGGCGGATGCAATATTTAATGAGATGATTAAAGATGGTTTTAAGGACGGTGAGGTGCTTGAAGTGACATTTAGATTTGGCCAAGAGATCATCCACGTAATCTTCAAATATGCGATGCATGATATCATGGAAGATGTAAGTCTTAGCACGTTGATATGTAGCACTAGCATTTTTAAGGCCAAAGGGCATGACTTGATAGCAGAAGGTCCCCCAAGGGGTGATGAATGTGGTCTTATGTTGATCTTCTGGGGCAAGCATAATTTGGTTATAACCCGAGAAGCCATCCATGAGTGATAGTATTTCATGACCAACGGTGAGGTCAACTAGTTGATCAATACCGGGTAAGGGAAAGTCATCTTTTGGGCAGGCTAGGTTAAGGTCACGGAAGTTCGTGCAAATGTGGAGTCCCCCTGTCACTTTAGTAACAAGGACAATGTTAGAAATCCAACGAGGATAATCAATGGGTAAGATGAAGGACACGAAAAGAAGGAGTTGAAGTTCTTCTTTGATGAGAAGAGCAATGCGAGGGTGTATTTTCCTTAGCTTTTGTTTGATAGGTTTTGCATCGAAATGGTTACAATATTTTGGACCACTATGGTGGGGTCAATACTGGGCATGTCTCAAGCGTAAGACCAAGTGAAAGTGTGGTTATGATCTCGGAGAAAAGAAGTGATGGCTTTCTATTCAAAGAGCAATCTAAAGATTTTTTGATCTTTAGGATGTGCAGGTCATCCTGAATATGAATGTTTATCTCGATAGTTGATTCATTCAACATGGTTTGCATCTCAGAGGGTAACGACCGATGAATATATGAGTCTTCTGCACCAAGGTAGGTGAGTATGGATTCATCATCCCGACATTGAATGACATGAATTATAGGTGTGTCGTCATCGATCATCTCAGATACAGAATGAAAGAGTGGAAGGGGCCTTGCCTTCGCGCCGATAAGTCAAAGGCCCCAAGGAAATGGTGATTACGAAAAAAAAAAAATTATGAGGGATAGATTTAGGATCCATCGACTCCTTCGGTGAGGGTGGTGATGAAAGTGGAGAGGGTGAAGGTGGAGAAGAGTTGGGGTCCTCAATGAGTTCAATGCAAGCATGTTTGGTAGGAGGTTCGGGAAGCCAATACCACTACGGTCGTTATGTTTGTAGGTGGTACATGGAATAATGGTATGGCAGCCTTTCTCGTAACATCCAAAACCAAAACCCTTCCATGCACAAATGGTGCGGGAAGGTGTGGGCAAAACCACAATTGGTAAGTGATTGGAAGTCGGTGAAAAATGGATGGGTTTGTGATGGTGGTTCAGTGTGTAAGTGGTAGTATCAAGTCCCCCATAGGTGAGACTAGTACGAAGATGAGGGGGACCATAAAGGAGGCATTATCCTATACGGTGATCATAAGAAGAGTGTTGAGGAAGGCTTCCATACTCTGCGGAGTAAGGAATGTGTTAACACTATATAGGTGGTACTCCCCCAGAGTGAGGTGTTGGAAAACACCTTCCAAGGGATCAGTGGTTGGTATGTAGGTAGCTGGAATGGATGATGTGTCAGAGGTCGATGCGGAGGTGGAGTTAACGGATTGTGAAGCTAATGGGGTAGGCTGTCGAGGTTATAAGTAGGGGTAGGAATGGAGGAGGTATGTGTAGTGAAAACAAGTGGTCAGACTGTGGTAGGTGGAGGTATAGGTGAAGTGGTAGTGGTTCCAAAGGTAGACGGCTTGACAGGTATGAGCACATCATTGGGTCGGTAAAGCATGTTACATGTTTTGAAAGGTGATGGGTCAGCTGAAATGGTATAAGTGTGTCCTTCATGTTCAAACTTTACACAATGATGCAAAGTGGAAGGAACACAACCCATGACACAGATCTAGGGTCTACCAAGAAACAAGTTATATTGGAATTCCCCCTCCAAAATGTAAAACAATTCTAGAACAATGTGGGGGCCCACGCGAACATGGAGGATGACAGTGCCTAGTGTGGAGGTGATAGCATCGTTGAATGAACACAAAATGACCGGATGTTTATGCATGCAATTGTTAGGTATGCACATTTGAGTGAATGCATGGGATGAAATGATGTTAATGTTAGTGCCTCCATCAATCATCACACGGCGTACTGTATGTCATCAATGTGGATGGAGATGAAGAGGGCTAGGTCTGGGTCATCATTTTGGTGTGGCACGATCTCTTCCTCTAAGAAGCTAAGGGAGGCCACTTGGTGAACAATATGGGGTGAAGATGAAGGTGGTGATTTGGTGAGAGAGGCTATGTGATGGGGTGTGATAATGGAGGCTACGGGTGTAGGGTCATTGGGTAAAACCTCAATAGATTGAAGAACCTCCATGAGGGCTTGACGATGGGATTCCAAGGTTTGGATGAGGTCATATAAGGACATTTTGAGGGGAGATTGGTGTAATTGTTTAAGCATGGTGCGATGTGTGATGCCATTAGAAATGGGGTACGTGGGGCCGCGGATAGTTATTTTAGGTATGGGTATAGATGGTATGTTGGGTTTAGGATTGGTTGGTAGGTTAGTCACCTTTTCTTTGCCCTTCGCATGTGTAGTGACGTGTATCATATTGATTTGAGGGGAGTTGGTAAATGGAGAAGGTGTAGGATGAGTGGTATAACGACATGAAGGGAAAAAACCTACTGGAGGAGAAAAGCCTTGTGAGGTGAGCTGGGCACAATGACATTGGGGTGGTGGCATGGCAAGTTCTCTGATGTGAACCATTGGGAGTGGCTCTAGGACCTGTGAGGGTGGAGGTTGTGGTTGTTGAGTGGGTAGTGTGGGAATGGGTGTCGGTGAAGAAGGATCCTCATCAAGAAGGTCATCATCATCAAAGTTGGTTTCTGGTGGACACAATTGGGTAAGGACAGTTTCAAGGCCTTACAGTTCTCCACATCATGCCTTAGCACACGATGGTATGTGCAAATTTTAGTATCATCAAACCCTTTTGGCTTGGGTTTGAGGGGGTCGTTTTAAAAGTAAGGTCGAGTGGCGGTAATGTGATAACATAAGTCTCAAGGAGATTAGTTAAAATTTTGGCATAGGGTCCTTGTTAGTGGATCAGCAATGGGAAGTGAATGTGGTTTGGGTGTAGGTGTGGTTCATTATCGAGAAACTATTTTTGGAAGAGTAGGAATGGGTCAAGTTATGGTTTTAGGTGCCGGTGTGGTTTTAGGTGCCGGTGTGGTTTTAGGTATCGATCATGTTTGCTTGGGTAGGGGTACAATAGATGGATGGGTAGGAGGGTGTGTAGTTGTTTTGACTACCTTATTGTGGGGTAGTGGGGTTTTATTTTTGGGTTACACCTTTTTGGGTAAAGGTGATGTGGGTGTACGAGGTCTAGAAGGAAAAGCATATGGAGGAAGAGGGTGAGTTACCCATGGGGATAACGGGGGTTCTAGTGAAGGTAGATGACGCGGGTCATGCTTGGGGTGTGAGGGACAATGACTGAAGTGTGGTGGGTAGTGAAGCAATAGTCTGAAGGTATTGGAGGTATTGGTGGTAAAAATACTGCAGTGTGGGTGTAAGTCATGTTGTGTGCCTGGGTAGGTTAGAGGTTTGTGAGGAAGGAATGGGTTATTGTGTTATTGGTTTATAGATGGGTGAAGGTTGCTTGACCATGTTGGGCAGTTGAGGTCTTAAGATAGATGGGACAAGTGCGAGTGTGATTGGTGCGGTCGGGTATGAGGTCGATGAGTTTGTTTCTTTGGTTTGGGTGTCAAAGTAGGTGTGGTATTGACGTTGGAGGATGTAGCTAAATCTAGTTTAATAGGTGGATGAGTAAGGCTGGTGGTCGGAGTGACCCCTAAAGTGGTAATAGGGTTAGTTGAGGCAAATGTTGTAAGTGTGGGTTTGGGTTTAGATGTAGGTTGGGTTATGGGTAAGGGTACGGTTTGAGCGCTAACAAGTATCATGGAAGGGGTTGTGACAGAGGTGGTTGTATTTGGTTTGATTGGTCAAAATGTGTTTGGGTAGATAGTGGAGGTATCAGCGAGGGATTTCTGCATCTGTGTTGAGATGGGGAGTAAGAGGCACCCCCATAGTAAAGTCCTATCCACATAATCTAAGTGATCGGCAAAATGCGAGAACGACACGTCTGTGGGTGGAGTTGGTGAGGACCTAATGGAAATTCCCATAAAATGTGTCTTAGAGACGGGGAATTGGCTAGCTTCAGCTTTCGTGGGTAAGAGAGATGAAAGTAGGTCTCATGGGATTTTGGGTAGGCTGATGGAGAATGCTTGCAAGAGCAAATATATGTCAATTGGGTCTATGGTAGGTGGAGGAGATGATGGGAGCTCCTCTATAAGTGGAGGAACAAATGGGCGCTCCTCTGTGGGTGGAGGAGGTAATGGGTGCTCCTCTATGGGTGGAGGAGGTACTGGGTGCTCCTCTATGGGTGGAGGAGGTACTGTAGGTAAAGGTTCTCTAAGTGGTGAAGCTAGGGGTGAGATGGGCTCAATGTTAGTAGAAGACCCCTCCGTTGGTGATGAAGGAGATGAAAGGTGTTCCTCTATTAGTGAAGGACCAGGGAGGTTGGTTCTAATGCGGAAGGAGGATTTTGGGCTAGGATCTCCTCTATGGAAGGAATATGGGGTAATTGGGAGGTGACAAGTACCTCATTAAAGATAGCGTGAACCTCGCGGGTATGGGTATCATGAGTTGATGTCTCACCGGTTTGATTGGATGAAGGGGCATGGTTGGGAAATGGTTTTTTGAAGATTTGTAGATTTTGGTTGGGGTGGCATTGGGATTATCCATAGTTAACTCACCTTTCTCAAGCATTTCTTGGACAATATTTTTGAAAGTGATGCGGTTCCGTCACTATGACCCTTTACTTGATGATAGTTACAAAAATCATGTTCTTTATACCATGTGGGCATGGGGTGAGCAGGTCAAAACCAGTGTGTGGTTTTATAGGTGGAAGGGTGATGGCTTCGGCTTTGATAAGCTTTTCTAAGATATAAGAGTAAGGTTCCCCAATTAGGGTATATTTTCGCTACTCTTATCTGAATTGAAAAGTTTAGATAGGTGAGAGATTAGATGAGGGTGTAGCTTGATTTGATGGATGAGTTGGGCTAGCCTTGAGTACCACTTTGCATTAGCGGTGCCCTTAGCTTTTGAATAATTGGTTTGTGGTTTGGAAGAAGAAGAGGTATCATTCGACTTGAATGCCAAATTCTTATTATGTAATTGGATTTTCTTCTCTTTGATGGCCCGAATCTCTAACTTTCATGCCATAGTGAATGCCTCATCAAATGTTCAAGGTTTGGACCTGCAAGGTCAGGGAGATATGTCTAGTGCAAGCCCGTGTGAAGAGCTCGATGAGTTCAGTTTGTGGTAGTTGGAAGGTAAGTTGATTGATCAGGTTGCGCCAATGAGTGACAAAATCTGCGATAGATTCGTCCTCATATTGACGTGTGGAATATAGATCGGTCATGGTAACCTTCTTGATGATATTGATAGAGAAATGATCTAAGAAGGCTTGGGCTACCTGATTGAATGAGAATATAGAGTGTTTAGGTAACCCACTATACCAATCTAATGCAGGTCTAGTGAGGGACATGGGAAAGGTTCTCAAAAGCAAGGCATCATCATGAGCGATCAGATAACACCCGTGTTTGAATGACCGCAAATGCTTGTTGTGGGTCTTCTTTGCTATTGAAATGATTGAATTTAGGAATTTCCCAATACGCACGGTATGAACAGATAGGAATGGATGGGTGAATAGGCTCGTTGCAAATTTTGTCATAGGTGAGAGTGTTGTGGGAGCCGGAAACCGATGCCTCCAATGTCTGCATCTTGTCCAACATAAATTTAATTAGGTCATTGGTGGGTTGTGATGATTGGATGCCTCCCATAGTGTGAAAAGGTTGGTTTTGGGCATATAAAGGGGTGACACCCCAAAGGTATGGGGCTGCCATGTAGGGTGGTGGAGAAGAAGGAAGTGAAATAGGGGGTACGTACCTGGAATGAATAATGGATGAAACATGAGGTTGTTGGTAGTATGTATATGGGGGTGGAAGGGTCATGGTAACCCTAGTGGAAATAGGGGCTAATGATTATGGAATGGAAAGAACCATGTTCTAAAATGGGGTAGGGGTCACCGACATTGGAGGTGGTAATGTAGCTACAGGTATGTGTGAGACATTAGGGGTGAATGAGGTTGTGTTTGGGGTAGTCATCGAGGGTACGGTGGATGTAATGGGTGCCACAGAGGTAGCAGACGTGGTAGTCATAGCGGGTATATGACCTAACCGTGAAATAACCGGGGTAAGGTGGATGTAGGCAAGCACAGAGCTAGATGGGGCCGATACGAGAGTGGGTACGAGAGTCGGGGAATAGATACGGGCATGCCAAATATCAATCGACCCGAGGCATCTCGAATGGACGAGTGGGAAAGGTAAAACTTCAAGGCAGCAGGGTTCTGGTCAAGGAGTCATGCAAACTCCTCATCTCTAGTAGCGATAGTAATAGGTTGGATGAGATCCATGGCTGGTGATAAAATAGAAGGTGGTGAAGGACTAGGTGGGAGTGGTTGATAACTGGCATGAAATATGAGGGCACTTGCTTGTCTTCGAGTCAACACCATGTAAACCAGTACTGATTAGGTAGGGTTGCTTCTCTGTAAATGACACAGAGAACAACAAGAATAGGTGAATCATACGCATAAAAAGTAGATTAAGTACCAAATGGTGGCTGAAATGTGAAACAGGATAATCGATGCCAGTTAGGGAAAACTAACACCGGTGAGGAGTAATCACTGCTGCCGATTCTTGAGAAAATGATAATGAGTAAACAACGAGGCGTAAGGTAAAATCGATCAGTATGCCAAATCTAAAGATATTTAAAACGTCAATGAGAATAATGACAAAGTGGCATGGGGACTATGAAAAGTGGAAGAAAGTGAAGCAAAATGTCCTTTTGAGTAGGTTAGCAAAAGGACCTGGAACCAACATTGGTTGGGTATAACCGATGGTGGTCAAAGGTAACCGATGATGGTTACTGTGAAATTGAAAGAGTAATGAAAGAAAGTGGTTATGAATTAAAATATGATGTAGAATCAGACCCAAAATTTTGAGAATGATGATGACATGACCCAGGCACACTCAGGTGAAGCCGGAATACACCAACTATGATGAGGAGCGTGCAAGGATGAACAAAAAAGTGATGAACGTGATCTCTCACCTCAAAACACAAGCTAAGCAGAAACACAAAGAAAATGCAATCCTAGGAGTGCCTTTTCTATTATGTTTGTTTAGCTTATCCTATTTAGGGACTGACACATGAATTATGAAATAGAGTTTTTGGTGAGGACGGCTTCGTACAAAGAAGGAGATCTAAAAGGTGAGGTTTCAGGTATGTTATGGTCGGGGCGGGATTTGCTCTGAAGTATGACTTGACAGAGCAGCGAGCTGGGTGCCCACTGTGTCGTGATCATGTGATCACCTATAGCTTCTTCTAGGTAGGATGTTGTTTAAGAATGTATGTATTTTGAATTTTTGTGACATTTGGTAAGACTCGAGAAAGAGAAAAGGATAAAAGTGCTTTTCTATGATTCGTTTATCAACCATCAGTGTGGCATGACTTCCAGCGTATAGGTTGCTTTCAATTAATGTGAGATAATGCAATAAATCGAATGGAATGCACTTATTTTTAAACCCAAATCAAAAATGTGAAATTGGATGACACAATAAGATGAAGAGGAAGAGGGATGCTCTTTCACTACAATGCAGAAAACATGAAGAAATGGTTCTTTTTAATTACACCAAAAGAAAAGTTTCCTTTAGAGCAAATAGAAAGAAGAGGTGGATTACCAGGGAAGAAAATTAGTGTGTACACTTTTCAAAAGGGAAACAAACACACAATTTTTTTCCTAGGAATGAATGAAATGCAAGGAACCCTGATGGGTCCCACCGGGCATGCCAAAATGTTTCACCTAATTCTTAGATCATTTCTTTGAAGCGTTGACGAAACAGATAGGGTAATGGGCATAGGAGGAATACTTGTTCAAATGTTGGTTGATGGGTTGTTGCACGCGTATGACTTCTAAATCCATAGCTGATCGTGAGAGCTTCCTTTTGGCTAGGAGGAACTACCTGTAATGAAAACAAGACCACCATAAGGAATTAAACAATATGGGTAGTGAACTGCCTAGCATATGCTAGATCCGGGAAGTGTGATACTTCCTAGATGGTGTCAGTCCATTGTTTTAAACAATTTAATGTTGTAAACAAAGTAAATCCTATTGTAGTTTGAAATGATTTAGGTATCTCACTTAAAAACACAATAAGAAATAGATCTAATCTAATAAGCTAAGCTAGAATAGAATCCAAAGGTCAAATGATTGGTTCTGGGTTTTGCAGGTTTGACAGAGGTCATAGATAGATCGCAGGTGAATGAGGGTAAGATGAAATTTGGTGGGTAGGTCTCTGTTCTAGGCTGTGTGGGCAAATATAGAGACCGGTGTCAGTCAGGGGTGACCGACGGCGGTTAGGTGTAACCAAATGGCGGTTCTTATCGATCTGGAAATATCACGAACAAGCTTTGGTCTCCTTTGTGATTACACAAAGGACTTTGGTGGGTCGAGATGAGGTATTGGAGTTCTTTGGAGTAGGCTTTGGCGAGGTTTTAATGGGTATATGGAGGTGAAAACGTTGGAGAAGGTCAATAGGGGCAAAGTAAACAATAGATGATAAAATGATGATAAAATGAAATAAACCAAGAAAGTATGATGTTATACTTACTTGGATTCCAGTCTTGAATGCCTGTGTGTGAGGGAGGGAGGTGCTAATGAGAGGTTTTGAAGGCTACAAGTGATCACCAACTGAAAAAAGCTTCTGTATGGGCTGCATGTACACTCCTCTTTACTTGGATGGATCAAATCATGGCTGGGATGGATGTGCAGGAGAAGATGCTCAATCTCCTTCCTTGTATGTGGGTTTTCACTAGAATTTTCTCTCTGAAGATGCGTTATCTCTCTGAGATGTGTTCTAGCTCATCAACCTTCTCCCAAAAAATATTTTTTCAACCTTGAGAATAAGGTAGTTTAGGGGTTAAAAGCGTAACCAATGACGGTGCAGCTTAACCAACGATGGTTAGGGGTAACAATGTGTCGGTCAAGGCGGGATATCCTAAGTTTACTAAACTAGGGAGATCCTCTTGATTTCCTTGAATCTCATGTCATTATCCAGGTGGATTAGACTAGGAGCTTCTTGTGAGCATGTGGGAATGTGGTTAGAGGGAATGTAGGCATTGATTTTTAGGGTTTGGGTAAGTCTTAGTTAGTTATGACAACTTGCTAAGAATAGGTCTTAGGTTGAATTGGCTTAGTGTCTAGGTGAACTATATGTGTGGATATTATTTAAATAATAAATATAGTGAGGATAATAAATTAATTTAATTAGATTAATTAAATTAATATTAATGGGGTGAAGGGGGTCGTGGCTAGGTAAATGTAATAAAGGGTGCTTATTGGTCAAGGTACGAAACGGGAGTGTGACCTAATTTTAGTGTCTACAGGGGTCTCTGAGACTCAATTTCTACTCAAACTGTAATGTAGAAGATGTCAAGAGGAAGCTGCTGAAGGATCCTACTCCACAAATCTATGCTCACTGAGGTGGCCATAGCCACATGTCTACGTCTACTGAGAGCGTCCGCCACCACATTCTCCTTCCCTTTCACATGCTCTTTCTCCATATCATACTCACAAATCAACTCCATCCAACGCCACTGACGAGCATTGAGATTGGGTTGTGTGAAGAGGTGATGAAGACTCAGGTGATCTGTTCTGAGTGTGAATCTCCAACCAAGTAGAAAATGTCTCCATCAAACCAAAGTGTGCACAACTGCCGCAAGCTCAAGATCATGATTCGGGTAATTAAGCTCATAATATTTGAGTTTGCAGACTCAAAAGCCACTACTCTACCCTCTTGCATCAACACACCTCCAAGCCCTACTAAAGAAGCATCCGTGCAAATGAAAAACTCACCCTGTGGATCCAACACTACAAGAATAGGTGTTGTAGTGAGGCATTCCTTCAATGTACTAAGGCCTACTCACACCTGTTTGACCAAACAAACTTCTTCCCTTTCCTCTGTAGGGAAGTGATGGGGTGTGCAATCCGAGAGAAGTCCTAAAAAAATCTCCTAGGTAGTACCTGCTAATCCCATGAAGTTGTGCACCTTAGTCACAGTAGTGGGTGTTGGCCAATCCATAATAGCTCTAATCTTGGAAGGATCGACAACAATACCTTCCTAGAAATGATATGGCCCAAATATTGCACCTTCGTCTGAAAGAATGCACACTTCTCCAAGTTCCCAAAAAGCTGCTACTCCCGAAGACACTGAAGAACCTGCAAAGGTGCCCCTCATGCTCCTCATGTGTACGTGAGTAAATCAAAATGTCATCAAGGAATATGAGCATGAAGTGATCTAAGAAGGTCCTAAATACCCCATTCATCAAACTCATAAATACTACGGGGGCATTAGTCAAACAAAAAGGCACCACTGTGAACTCATAGTGGCCATATCTCATATGCGGAAGGTGGTCTTATGAATGTCTACCTCCGAAATCCTCAACTAATGGTAACCTGACTTAAGATAAATCTTAGAGAAAATTGTGGCTCCCTTCATCTGATCAAACAAATCATCAATGTGTGGAAGGGGATAACAATTCTTAATCGTTACCTTATTCAGCTGGCGGTAATCAATACACAATCGCAAGGATCCATCCTTCTTCTTCACAAAAATAACCGGTGCACCCCAAGGGGATATACTAAGATGGATAAGGCCTTTCTCCAAAAGGCCCTCAAGCTGCAACTTGAGTTCACAGAGCTTGGGTGTGGTCATTTAATAAGGTGCTTGTGAGATAGGCTCTGCTCCCGGAACCAGGTCTATATGAAAATCAATCTCACGTGGGGGTGGTTACCCCTGGTAGCTCCCCTGGAAAGACATTTGCAAACTCTCTCAAAATGGGGTGATCATCTAGCGATGGTCCACTAGACCCATCCTTTGATTTGTCACTAACTATAACAACATACATCTAGCAACCCCGTCGCACACATCGCTTAAGTTGCATAACGGAGATGGTGCGAATAGAAACGGTCTCCGACCCTAAAATCACCAAATCAACTCCCAAATCATCTGAATAAGATATAATCTTATGGTAACAATCCACTCTAGCCTTGTGTGCGAATGACAATCAACCATACCCAAGATGACTCCATATGAGCCGAAAGGAAGGATACAGAGATCCGAGGTAGTGGTGAAAGGTCCCAAATCCACCACACACTCCTTAACTAAGGAGTCTACCAAGATCTTGGCTCCAGAAGCCATCTCAACATCCCAACTATGACCCTACCTAACTGCCACTAGCCTACATCGCTCTACTAAAGATGGTGCAATGAAAGAATCAGAAGAACTAGAATCAAACAAGATGGAGGTAGGAATACCACCAATGCTACTGCAGTCTCAATAACTATACTCGATGCTCTACATGGTGGTTCTCAACCGCTACATATATCCTATGACTACGCCCCATATCACCAATAGTAGGCTCACGAGATCTGTTTCTTACCCTTGTTATTAGGGTTTTGTGGGTAGTCTCTCAAAAATGTCCAGTAACACCACAACCAAAATAACTACCTGATCCTATCATCCCTGTTTAGCAGTCTAGTCGATACTGCAGAGTGCATGTGGTGTGGATCTTGTGATGATCCAGTTGTGGTCTGTTGAGGTCTCTGCTAGTGAGCTCTTACTGAGTGAGCTCTCTGGGCACCCTATGTCCTGATGGGACCCCTAGAATCGAGGCCTCATACTCGACCTCTCTGTGCATCAAATATCTATGGAGGTCTATAAGGTGGGCAAGACTGTTGTTGCTTGCTACTATTTTGGTCTAAAAGATGACTATGCTAAACCCTTTCCACCATGAGGAAGAGATACTAACCCCCTCGATCTACTGTCCTGCATCTGTTGTATGCAACTCCGGACTCGGTCTCTAGCCTGTTGGGTCTTTCCCCAAGTCTCCTTTGCTATATAGGCCTTCTCAATGGCCTCAGCTAATGTCTGTGGACAATGGATCCGCACTGCACCTCCAATGTCTAGATTCAATCCCGGATGAACATGTGAATCCGTGCACTACTCATCCTGCATGTAATCAACATATCGGAGTAGATCCAAATCTACTCTCATACTCAACCACTATAAGAGATGCCTATCGGAGGTCATGGAACTCATATATCCACTGTTGTATGAACCTCTATGACAAATATTTGTTCCTGAAATGCTCCTCAAAGATCTCCCAGGTAACTATCTTAGAATCAACATGGAGCTTCTGCTCCTCTGTCCTCCACCAAACACCAACTCCATCCCTCAGTAGATGGATCGTAACACGAGCTTTCGTGTTGCTAGAATAAGGATAGAGCTTGAAGCATTCACTCAAGCTCACCAACTAGGCCTCTACCTAAAATCCACCTATGTCACCAAAATAATGTGATGGCCGAAGCTTTAGGATCTCCTTGATGTGATCTGCAGCTGTGGTTTGACGGCCTCTAGGTCTCTTTGCATGCTCATCCCTAAGCCTAGGACTTTGAGACCTCTCTCTATGTCCTAAAACTCGATCACCCTATCCCCTCTGTGGTGACTCTACTCTAGCTGACTCTATATGGGAGTTCTCTCCTCCATGCTCCTCATTGGGTCGAGGAGATACGACCCTCAATGGAAGGGACTCTATCATGTCTGGTTATATGTCCTCCTACTGATCCTCCACGTAGAACGACATTAACATCCTAAAGAGTCTATAAAATCCAGGGTAGGCGGGATGGCTGCTACAACATGATCTAGTGGTGGTAATGCAGGGTCTATGGAAAATCCCCTCGTCCCGTCTCGCCCTCCTGCATGTAGACTAAGGCGAGAGTTGGTTCACCTTTCTAAGTTTTACTCGGTTCCATGTTTACTAAAATATGCAATTTCTAAACTAAGTTGTTTTCTAGATTTAAAGTATGGTAGGTTTAAGTTTCATGTCTCAAGTTTTCTAGTGTGCCCAATGGCCCAATATTTTGAACCACCGCTCGATACCAAGTGTAACGCCACTTGAGACCCAAGAACAACCTAGGATTAGTTAGGAAAATTATGGAATAATTTTTTTGTTTAAAAGAGTCTACAACCAGGTTACAAGGCAACAACTATCACTAACAAGTTCCAGAATAATTATAATCCACTAGAACATAATTTTCTTTTATTAACAATTATTAGAGGTCATAAGGTCTAAAATTTAGGGTTAGAAGGTTCAATTAGGTTCAAAGGGTAATTCCTCACCATACCCACTCTCTAACATACTTAAAGATTCAACTTAATTTTTCTCACACTTAATGCATTCAAAAATTCCCTAAATTATTTCCATTGGATAGGAAACTTCTTCACCTTTCCATTGATATAAAGAAGTCCTCCTAACTCCTCATATTTCGTAAGTTATGGGCCGACAGGCCTTGGGGTGAAAATTTTCCCAAGAGTGGACTTGTGGGCCCAGGGGTGAAAATTTGCCCAAAGGGCGGGTTGTGAGCCGAGCGCGAAGAGAATTTTGGAAAATTTCCCATGCGGGGAAAAAAAAAATTAATTTTTCGCGCCCACACACCCGTAGGTCCGCAAGTCCACAAGGGACAGGTGGCACCTCCCAAGCTAGCGCAGGGAGAACGGGGTGGCGAGAGACATTTGGGAAAATTTCCCACGTGGGGTGAAAAGCCAACATTACACCTGCAAGTCCACAAGCTGCAAGGGACACGTGGCATCACCCAAACCAATGCGGGGAAAGCGGGCGGTGGGGAGAAACATTGTTTAACACCTTGAAGGGCTAAGAGGGTAACATTGACCCACGCCTCCACCGAATCCTCATGTTACGTGGCAGATCCTAATTGGCTGCAGGGCAGCGGGACGTTGGGGAAAACATGGAAATTTTTCCAAAACACAAAAATTAAAAAGGGACTTGCTCCACTGCCGATGCCTCGTGACACCACGTGGCATCATCTGATTGATTTCCGGGCGGCGGGGAAAATTTAAATTTTTTTCCAAAATTTTCGAGAGCGCTAAGCTAAAAGGAGATCCGTCCCACCACTGACACCTCATGGTGCCACATGGCAGACTCTGATTGGCTTTGGGTCAGTGGGGTGGCAGATAAAACTAGAAAAAAATTCCCAAAAATTTTCCTAAGTGCTAAGGAAAAATCTGGGCCGTGGGCCCGCCAAAGAATTTTTTCCCAATTTGTTTTTTACGCCAAGTGAAGAAAAAACTTCAGAGGGCCATAAATTTTGATAGAGAGCTCGGTTTTGGGAAAACGAGGACTTTCTGGAAATATCTCAATGTCCTCTTTACATAACGATCATTAATTTTTTATTTTGATAAAGTTTAAGGGGTAAATTTTAAGAAAATGTCCTCTGAAGCTTTTACAATGTGAACTGGTAAATTTTAACTTGTGAGATTTATTCAATTTGATCTTCTTCCTCTCTCAACATGTCAAATAGACATGGAGAGTTGTTCTTAGGAGGAATTAGGATAAGTTTGTGAGGTAGATCTATTTGATTGAATTCCAATTCAAATTTTACCATTTTGACAACAAAACAACTATAAAACAATGAGCCCCGATTTAGCTAAGCTTAGAAAATTTCCTTTAAGTGTTTTTGTCTAATTGAATTCGTTTAGGGCCTATTACTTCAATTTAATCATTTAATTTGTTATTTTATTGTTGCAGGTTTGAACTATGCATTTTTGGTTTAGATAATTGCCATTTTGAAATAACAAAAATAGGGATCAAATTTTAATGGTTCTATTTGCCACTTTCTTCTTCCAAGTATTTAGAATACGTTCCAATTCCAATCTAACACATTATTTGATTTAATCAAACCATTCGAAAGCCAAAATACAATTCTAATTTCCAGTCTTAACATTTTTCAAGGAGAACAGAGCATTATATTTTTCCTCACACGCATTTCTTCTTTTCAAACAGAGATTTCAATACATTGAAATGATCAGATTCAATACAACAATGCAATTTGAGAAAAGTATTGCAATCCTTTATTGATTCCAAAATGCAACATTACAACCTTTCTTCTTTTATTCCTTCCAAAACATATATTATATACAGAACAGAATAATACCTTTTTTTTTCAAAACAGATTACAGAGTATAACTCCTTTACATTTCAATATACAACTTGCAATCAGTAAACATCTTTCCATTACAAACATTTACAAGTTCATCCACTTCAAGTGGGAAAGGTTACAATGAGATTTCATTTCACAAGGGACTATCAAACTATCTTTTCTCAGCTCCAGAACAACAACATGCATACTCCTCATTCTTCCAATTTGATCACAACAGGAGTAGGGGAAAGGCAATGCTCTCCACCCAACTAAGACATCCAATGAAGAGGAGAAGTCATCCTTCTTCATTGGCCCCAAGCCCAAACCACAAAGAAATAAAAGATGTGATCTAACTCATGGCAACAACAAGATTCCACAAACACACAAGCAACATTTTCACAATAAAACACATTCCCAAAAGAATGTAGTTTACAACTACATTAAAACATGACAAACAATACAAAGGCTTCATCAAGCAAACCAAAGGAGCAAGAAGCTATGGGGGATGTTACTTATGCCTCCCAAAAGGGAAATGGGTATCACCACCTAAGTTACAAACCGCCAAAAATAGTATATTAAAAACTTGACATTCCTTATGCCTCCCCCAAGTACCCCTTATTCCTCACATTTTCTTATATCTCCCCAACCTCGTATGGCACCCCATAATGAGTAAATAAATGCAAATTGTTTCTTTATAAGGTGGAACCCAAATCCCAAATCCCTCCACCCTTATACCTCCTAAAACACACTTGTGCCTCCTACAAAATAACCCCATAGTCTTCTCCTACACCATTCCTAGGCCATCTACCCAAAGCCCACAAACAAGCCAAAACATTCACACATTAACATTTTCTTAAATCAAAGAGAAGCATTCCAAGAGTCAAGCCCTTACCTTTCCATGATGGAGTTGTTCTAAGTTCCAAAACAACAAGCTCTATCCCAATGCAAGATATCCAAACCACCAAGCACAAGCATTCAACAATCTTCCAAAAACTTCTCCAAGCAAGAGCTCCCAAAACAACAAGAAAAATTCACCCAAAATGAAGTCTCTAAAAGTGAAGCAACCCAAAAAAAGGCAAGAAATTCAAATTTTATAGAAGAGGGAAGAGAAAAGGGTGAGGTGGATCCATGTAGGATGCCACTTCACACATCTTCAACTCCACCACATAAGTCAACTTCATTCCCCAAAGCATAATAAATAAGTGGGTGAATAATATGACAGATTTACTTACACACTCAAACAAGCCCATACCCCATAAGGACTGAAATTAAATTATGTAAGAAAAGTGCAATTACAACATTCAACTTGACTTGTAAAAATGCATTAAAAAGGTCTAAATTTAACCCTCCAACCATAGGCAAGGTTGGTATGTAAATTTAAGAGGCATGGGACAAGTTTAACTTGTCCCACAAGCCTCCAAAATCAACCTCCAAGGAAAATTTGAATTTCCAAGAAGGTGGAGTGTTTCACACTCAAAATTAACTTACACATCACTTACAAGGTCACTTACACATTACTTACAACACTTTAAAACATGGCCAACAACTCTATTAATTACATTCTTATGACATCTTTTAATTAATTAACTAAACAATATGATTACTCATAATATTAACACCACATTAAATAAATAATGAAAGGGTAAGTGCACCACATAAAACACATGCAAAATTTAAACAAAAAGGGACCAAATAAAAGAAAAACATAAAATCCCTTGGTCACATTTAAAGGTGATCCCCCATGGGAATCCCTAACACAAACAAATACAGTTGCCATGGTGACCTTGTTGAATTCATCTAGAATTCCAAAGTGGTTGGTCTCCAATCCCCGATGTTTGTTGTGATATTTTAACCTGCAAAACACAAATACCTCCTTCGGCCTCGTGGCCATATCAGAACATCCAAATGAATATAATTATAATTTCAAGATCATCAATATATATGTGAATCACAACAATTATCACGACAATCAACAGTATCACTCACAATTTCATTAACAACTATATCATCATCAATTTTAATCCAATTTTCATTTTCTAGGTCTAATCAAAATATCCAATTATTACAAGTCCGAACAACATCCATCATATAACCATGTCCAACAATATATCATCATCAACATATAAAATGTCTCTAATAATCATCATGCATCATAACTGAATCAAGTCAACAATAATCCATGATCTAACATTTAACATCATACTATAATAAAGTCCATAATCATGTCCATAATATAATCAACAGTATCATGATTAGTATCAAACAAGTGTCAAAGGGAAGTGGGCACTACTCGATTGCATCCATCCAAGGCATCTAGAGCTCCATTTGCATCCATATAGCTCCATCACATGGGATAAAGGTTATTTCATCTGCATCACACTTCATATGAGGGGAGTTTATTCTATTCCATACACCATCTTCTTACATTCTACATCTAGTTATTTCTCGCTACTCACAAAGTGCGAGTGGCACAAAATCACTTAGGGCACAATTTCCGCACACACACCTAGAACTACATTGGGTTTGAGATGTAGTGCAACACTCATTAATTCTACCATTGTGGCCAATGAAGACATCCCAAACCCTCATATGCATCTTTATTTTCTAGGGTTTTGATGCTTTGTATATTTTTTTTTGCAAGTGTTTCCTTCATCTACGCTTTCAATGGCATCCAACAAAGTTCATCGACATTCACACGAAAAAAGAAGTGAACACGGTGAACATCGATGACACCTCAAAGGAGGTTTAGAGATATTTTTCACGAGACCAGGAACCTAAATTGTAGACCAGGGTGCCTTAGGTGCCCTAATACTTTTCCAGTGCCCAGTCTGGCCAGGACACTTGGATCTACATTTTTAGAATTCTATACGACGGTCTCCTCCTCCTATTTAGTCGGTCTCCACTGTGACATAGTCCCACGATATCATCGAATCAGCTAAGGCCTTCCTAACCCTCTTTGCACATTAGGGTTTCACATTTAATTTCTTAGAGTTTTTGGGTTTATGTACTACATTTTATTATCCTTTATTACTTCATTTATTCAGCTACTTATTACCCATATAACATTAGATTAGACTACTATATCCCATTTTAGTTTAATCATTTTGGTGAGCCCGAACTTTGACTCCACCTTCTCATGCAGGGTTAATATTCTTTCTCATTGTGGCTCACTATTATGGTGATTTAAATGATGTAATCACAAAATCATTCACTTTAGACATTATTTATCCCGGTCTCATACCACTATTTAGAAGGTTCTTGAGTGAAGAAAGTACTAATTAACCCCTATCTTTTGGCCATCTTGTTTTATTTTATTTTGTCATTACTAACCCTTTTCATCCACATGCCCAGTCTATTTCAGTCATTTCCTATCATTTTAGCCTCGATGGGGCACTTGGCTAGTATTGGGAGTCGGTGGGTGCCCTGGTCCCACTAGGGGCACCCGGTCCTTTTTGCACTTTCCCACCACTTTTTGGGCTCTTTCTATCCATTTGACATCTTTATATTTCTTGTGGTTGGCCTTTTCGGGGTTAATTACAAAATTATATCAAGAGAACCCTATAAATATAAAGTTATGATACCATAATGAGGGACCTAGCATCACTTAATATTATCACTCCATCTAGAGTTGCATCCATCTATTGCATTGGAGATCACTTGCATCCACATAGCTCCATCATCAAGGCTATGACATATGTATCACACTTCATAAGGAGAGGATTCTACTCTATTCCATGCACACATCCTATTACATTTTCTACACATAGTTATTGCTCACTACTTCACAGTGTGTGGCTGACACAAGAGAAACCTATGGCATGCTCACACACGCTTGCACATAGAACTACATCGGGTCTGAAATGTAGTGCAACACTCAGTTAGTAAGTCCACCATTGTGGCGAAAGGTTAGTCTGACCCCTTCATATGCATTATTATTTTTTAGGGTTTGATGCTTGTTTTTGGGTCTTGCAGTTATTTCACTCATCTTGGAGTATTGGCGACATTCAACATAGGAAAATGAATTTGATGTGACACACATCGAGGGTTTCAGACCACCTTCCGAACCTATAAAAACTAGTTTGAGCTTTTACAAAAACAAGGGCACCCAGATTTCGGACCAAAGCACCCACAGACACCCCAGGTCATCCTCCGGATGCTCCAGTCCAGCTAGATCCTCTAGATCCATTATTTTCAAGATTTCTAAAAGTCATTCTTGCTCCTGATTTTCTAGTCACCTCTGCGACACTCTCCGACATGCATCTATTATCACCTGAGTTCTTTCCTCACTCTATTTTTCATATTAGGGTTAGCATTTCCTTTTGCATAATTGTTTAGCTCATTTACATTCTTGTTTACTACATTTATCTACTTTATTACAATTGTTCATAACTTAGATTAACTATCTATATACTACATAGTTAGTCCATTTTTAGTTAATCAACCGAATCACATCTTAAATCCCTTAATGATCATATTGTTGAACATCCCCAAGATCTAGACTTGCTTTTACATAGTGCTCGTGAAGAAGCTACTAATTTGGTGGAGCTTAATCCTTCTCGTGGCCACCTCGATTCCATTACTACTCAACACCTTACTTCTACTCTTCCAACCATTTTGACCATCCCTATTTTTGTTACTACTTCTAAAAGGAATTTCACACCACTACTTGTCTCTCATACACGACAAGTTTCCTTCATTAGAATCGAGAACTTAGCCTCCCTCTATCAATACCTCTAAGAAAAAAATTGTCGATTCTGACAGGGCTACTTATCATGCATCTCCATCTTTGGATTCCACCTAATTATTGCATACTCCACTCACACTTGCCATCTCCACTTATTCACTTCCTCCTATTTTTTTCACCCCTAAGATTCCCATTTTCAATGGGCATGGTGACCCACAAGAGAATCTCAAAGAATTCCACGTAGTTTTTCTTGAATTTACAGATGATCATATTCTTTTGGCTAAAATCTTTCCCCGTACTCTCCATGATTATGTGATGTGTTGGTTCTATGACCTACCTATCCATTCGGTAATATCCTTCACACATCTGGTTGATGCTTTTCTCACTCACTTCTATATCAACATCAACTCTAAGATCTCTTATGAGCAACTCACGTAACTCAAACAAGGATATAATGAACACTTAGTAGACTATGTCTTGCATTACAAAAATAACTTAGCTAAGATGTCAAATGTTCTTGCAGAATTTGAGCTTTAGGACTTATTCATTCAGTCTATTACCACCTCTCTAGGAGAATATCTTCTTTAAGACCTCTCCTTCATTTTACCAACTCTGTCATACTCTTAAGCTTCGTGAAACCAAGCTTCTATCCATAGGAAAGCTTAAGTATTAGGAACAAACATCATCCTCTGTTTTCTTCCAAAAAAAGACAACATTTAAGCCATCTACAACTAAACCAACTAACGCCAAAATCACTATCAACGTGGTCACTAATACAAAAGAGATTCCATTGCAACCACCTTAACATAAATTCATTAAATTTAAATACGGCCCCACATCTTATCTTGCAACAAATTCTTGAGAGAAATCTTATTACACTTCCTCCACCACTAGAATAAGACCCACCACAACCAAAAGGCAGAAATTACAATGAGAAATTTCATTGCAACTATCACCACTATTTAGGGAACTCTATGAATCAACATCTCAAGCTCTACAAAATCATTCAAGATCTTGTTGATAATAAAAGCGTGAATTTCTAAAGCCTACGGACTCTGCACCAAGCACTAAAATCGTAATCAAAACTATCTAATAACCTACTTCCACAACATGAGAAGAAAGTAGTTGAATCTTTAGTTAATCATGCACATCACACAATACCTCCTCCTGCATATGGAGCTCTTGACTTTTTAGGTGCACATACTGACGCTTCTCCACCGATCATCTCCTTCTTTGACCACGATTATCATGTGACTTTCACATCTAATCACTTACATATTAATGCATCTATTGGATCAGTTTATATCAATAATACTAAGGTTTATCTGTCATGGCCCACTAGTGCATGCTCTATTCCATTTCTCATAGCTATTGGCTATCCACCATTACAAATTCCATATCCAATGAATAATTCATATGGTGTTGTCAAACTTCGCGTTACTGATGAGGTCCTCTTATTATGTTTGTACCTTTCCTTTTGGACAAGCAATTGATAGTTGTGATATGCTTCTAGGTCTCAATTGGATTCGTAGGTCTAAGTCCATCATCTCTATGAATCATTTGTGACTCAAATTCATTCATAACAATCAAGTTGTTTCTATCAATGGTGTACCTCCATCTACTCCATGGTCATCATCTCCTTGAGAATTGGTTAATACATCTCCTACTTCATCTAGTACATCACAATCCATGTTACTTAAAGCACAATCTGCTCTATCTCACTTACTTATACACCATATACATGGCATCACCACTCTGCTAGTCCTATACACCAATATAGGCCCATTCCTAGGATAATTACTACATCTCGGCATAAATCACCTCCTCACTTTATTCCATGCCCGTTCTTGTTACCATCGCATGTGGCTTCACATAGATATCCATCATCTCTACGCTCGGCTTCTCATCGGTCTCCATCACCTACACATTTTGTCATGCCTACGCACTCATCATATATTCATCCATCACATTCCCATTGACTTCACTCACCTGTGCAATGTCTATCTACTATACCACCGCTATTAACACATGGTCATACGCTTTCATCACCACCTACATTAGATTAGGGACATTCATCCTAGACTTTCATTAGATAGTTCATTCACTCACACGCACTTGAGGGGAATACCACTCACGTAACCCCGAACAACATTGAACCATTTTTCATACTCACATTATCAACCTTCTAATATGCTCATATTCATCTACACATTAGTACAGTTATTTCCGATGACACACTCTTGTGCTTCGGTTCACACTTGACTGTTGAGGGAATCCTATACACATGAACCTCACACATTGCACCATAGACACTACACATCACACATCTTCACACATCTTACACTTTTATACACACACATCATCTTACATTTTACATCCTACATCTTACATCGTACATGCATACTATACAACCCGCATCATGTACTATACATCTCCTCATCACTACATCTACTACATATATCACACATTTATTTCTAAACATTGCACTCACTACCCTATGACGCACTCTAGTCTCACGGTCCATACTAGACTATTGAGGGTATACAATCTCAAATGGACCACATCACACTCACACACTCAACTATTCAATCCTTTTCTCATGCGACATTCCTAGGTTAATGATATATGCCATATGCTACATCATCACTTCCACTTACATCATTTACTTGTATACACTTTAGGATAAATCACCGCCCCTTCTACTGATCTTGTAGTGATATAAGATGTAGGATAAATCATCATTCCTTCCAATCATCTTGTTGTGATATACGCTTAGGCTATTGTTAGTGTGAAATCACAACACCCCCAAATGAGTTATGGATCTGCTTTTCTAAGGCAGACTCATTTGGTGTGATTGCATAACATTAAACTTTCCCCAAGGTGTGGGACCTTGCAAAAGTGGGAAAGCTCTCCAGAGAAAGTTGGTTCTTGATCCTAAACTACCTGCCACGAGCTACTCCAGTGCATGCAAACTAAATCTAACCTAATCTAATCATTCCAAGGACCAAGGAGAGAGAAAGAGGGAAAAATGGAGCCTACACTAAAGCGGTGATACACCAAAGCAAAGGAAGCGAGATATTCTATTGAGGGAGAAAGAAACAGAAAAAATGGAGATGAGGGAGGTCAGACAGAAGTGACATGGCCTAGATCTGTAAATCATCCATTAAACTCCATGAAACACAACATCCTGCACCTGCAAATGTGAAATACATGCACAGAAAAACCAAGACTGAAAGGGAGAGGCACAAAGAAACAACAAAATGATGCAAAGGGTTGAAGAACACCACAAAAACACATTTTTATTGCTCTAGAAGGTGCATAGACCATTACATTTCTAGAATAGAGGCACAAATACATTTTCCAGGCATGGGATAAGGTTCGCTACTCAAAAATGGCGTCGAGAAACAAATTTGACAAAGTTTCTCTATGCCCAGAATGTCTCTCCTTTTCAAACGAGAAGTGTTATAGTATATATAGAAGGAAAAGAGAGAGAAGAGGGAAAATTTGCATCCTACTCCAACCACCATGAGATATGCATTGAATCCTGCCTTGAAATATCAACCACTGAATATCAATGCCTTCTGCAAATTCGCCCACAATATGTCACTTCGGTTCCCAGTAATCGAAATGAATCAGATCTGGTAGTTGAAGAGATTGGATTCTACGTTAATGGCCTGGAAGACTTTTCTTCATTTTACCTACTAGGGCTTGCAAAAATGAATTTTTAATCCTTCCATGGCATAGAGGACGTTGAGATGCTTCCAACGATGTCAAATTTGTTATATTTGCTATATGCCCCTTTGAAGTTTTGCATCGATTCTGTACAAATGGGCAGGAAAATAATTTGAAAAATGGGTCCCCCTTTTGGATTGGGACACATGGCGGCTAGATTGGGACAAAAATCAGGTCTGTGGGCTCAAAACTTAACTTTTCTCCTTTTTTGCGAAAATCACAAAATCCAGAAAACTCCACTGCCCCGAAGCTCCGCATGGACACATGGCTCCTTTTGGTTGGCTTGGGAAATGTGCTTCCATCTTTGCTTTTATGCCTTTTGGACAAAAGGAAAACTTTCACTTTTTTCCCTGACTCCCCACCTTGGCTTTGACTCGGGTCTATATGTTGACTTTTTCCTTGGCGGAGTCACGGGCCATTTTGTAACTTTTACTCCTTTTAGGGCAAAGGGTGAAAAACTAACTTTTCCCCAATGCCTCACCTTCCCCTGGGACATGCGTCAGTCTGGCACTCACCTAGGAACCTTTTCTCTATTTGACCCTTGAATCAGCGCTATTGAGACACTTGGCAGCCTCTGCCCAGCCTAGCTTATGCATTGACTATTCAACTAACTCTGCCCCCTTTAAGGACACGTGGAGGCATCGTGCTTGTTTGTAAACCCAACCCAAAGTTTTCCTTTGGAAGAGCGTTGAGTTGACACTTGTCAGCCTCCACTACTTTGTGGACTTTTCAACGGTCCCTCTTACTTATTGACTTTGGGCTACGTGGCGAGCTCGCACTCACTTGGGTCTCTGCCTTGGGACCAACTCTTGGAGATGTGCTACGTTGACACTTGGCACTCTCCACTTGCTCATTCATACTTAGCCAATTTTGAAGCCCACATTTTGACCTTGTTTGACCCTTGGCTACGTGGAGGGCTGGCGCAAGTTTGAGTCTCTCTATTTGGGTCCATCTTTGAGAAGCATCATGAGGAAACGTGGTATCTCCCATTGCCTCCTCCATACTTAGTCGATTTTGGACCCTTTCCTAAACTATTTCGAGCCCAAGGACTTTGAATCTTTGCCATTCTTCCTTCTTCTTGCTTCGGTTTCTTTGTAGCATCTTCCCTTCTTGTCTAACTCTGCTATTTTATAATTTTGCCTGCCTATAACTTAGAGAATAAAATTAAGATGTAGAAACGGCCCGACAGTCGTTTCTTTCTGTCTGAGATCCTTTGATCTCTCTTGGCCTCTGTCACCTCTTTGTTGAATCCTTTTACAACCAATTTGTAGGATTTGAATGAGTTTCTTAGGTTCCTCCTATGTGAGGTCATGATTCGATCCAATATTTAGCTCGGGAGTGAAATATGGATAACAGCTACATAGTCACACATACATCATATCACACATTGCATATCATCACCACACATACACATTCACCACGACGCTTCAAAGAAAACACACAATTCAACCATTTACCAAAGATTCACTCTCATTTATAGTTCATTCTTGATTCTTGAGGGCATACTAAATTAACGTCACCGCATACACTTCCATTCGATCGGGGGCACGTAGATCCTATCATCCATTTTTCATTCCATTCCATCCATCCAAAACATACTACATTTTATGGTTTCTTTTACTCTTGCCTACTTTTGCTTGTACATTTTGTCTTATTACACATGTTAGATAGGTCTCTTGTATGTCATTACCTTTACCATACACACATGCACATTCATGTCCTTTTCTAGTTGTGATCGCAGATACAGGGCTTTTACACACAACATGGATGTTTGACACACTACCAATCCCACAACGCCTATTGGGGGCATCCACCTTTCGTACACTACAAGTTCTATTGTTTCATTTTGTTTCACAACACACTATGTTATTGGTTATACACACTTTTGACATATAGGATATCTTTCTAATGTGCTAATGGGTGTTCCATGTGTAGCATTTTTTATGCAGGGATATTTGCTTCCATAATTGTTTGTTACATTGTCTACTATTATATGCTCTTGTTTGCGCACCTTGCCCTATGTTTGTGTGCACACTTGCTTGTTTTTGTGGCCACTATGGCCTTGAATGTCTTACTGATACCATGAGTGGTGTCCCATGTTTCCAACCTGATTTTTGTGGTATACATTGTATTCTTGGGTGTTTTTACATTATTTACTTACACATTGTGTGTAGATTACACTTGTTTTCTACATGCATGTTTTTTATACTAACACTTGTTTGCATGTACCTTGGTTTCTATCAAGCACATTCCCTTTTCCCATGAGGAGTATAGTTTTGTGGTTGGTCCTCTTTTAGGGTCACATCCTTATATTCACAACATCGTATGTGCCCCTAAAGAGGGGGCATAATTTGGTTTATACACACTACACAACACAAGACTAGTACAATTAGTTTTCGAGTTTATGTCCATGACGTAGTGTGTTATACAACAAGTAGGTTCGAGACCAGCCTACAAAACTCCATACACAAAGTGGATTTTGCGGGGTAGTTTTCTTTAGCATTCTGGGAACGATTACGAGTTAGAGGAACATCGACTTTCCTCCCTACACTTCTTCGGCCCGGTGGCATTGGATTGCCTAAAAACCAGGGAAAGTACAAAGATCTCTTCACAACTCTCGGGAAGCAGTTATAGGTTGGAGAATAACACACCTTTCTCCTTACACTTCTTCTACTAGTGGTGTGAGATCACCCAAAAAACTCGCACTTCATCGACAATTACAGGATATCCTTTCTACACCCTTTTTCTCATCTTAGATCAAGTGCACATGTTTCCTTTTCATTTTCATACTTTCATTTACATGCTTTTTACATATATACATGTTTTTATACACATTATACATGCATATTTGACTACTTGATCATCTTCTCTTTTGCGGTATGTCTGTATGGGAAGCAAGCAGTCAACAACACACACATAGCGGCTACATCACACACAACATACTAACATGTAGGTACATCACACATATATTGACATCTACACACATGTTTTCACCCTAGGTTCACTCTCATCACTTTTACACTTTTACATCTTTAGTCTCCATGCTCCACTATTTTTTCATTCCACACTTTATCTAATCCCTTAGTGCTTTTGATACATCACTCTACATGGATATCAAGTATGCATCTCTATCTACTTTTTGTTACTGAGCATTTTGCTCACCAACATAAAGTGGGGGAAATGTAGACACTAAATCACACACTTTGGGTAATTATTTAGTCCCGATTTCATCCTACTATTCATATGGTTTTAGAGTGAAAAGAATACTAATCAACCCATATCTTTGGCCATCTTGTTTTTCTTTCTGTTGATAATTTGATCATTCACCCATACTTGCCCGTCTTGTATTGTCACTTTGCATTTTTCTTATCTTTGAATGGGGTGCCTAGCCAGGATGAGGGCACCCTAGATGTCATGATCCTCTTTGATTTAATCTTACCTTTTAGGCACTTTCTATCCGTTTGATCTTTCTATCTTTTTGGTGGTCATCCTTTTCGGGTTAATTACAAAATTAGAACAAGAGAACCATATAAATATAAAGTTATGAGACCATAATGAGGGACCAAACACTAAGCACTAATATCACCACCTAAGGTTGCATCCATCCAATGCATCTAGAACTCCATTTGCATCCATCTAGCTCCATCACAAGGGACAAAGGATGGTTCATCTGCATCACCTTTATAAGAGGGGAGTTTTTTCTATTTCATGAACCATCTACTTACATTCTACATCTAGTTATTGCTCACTACTCACAAAGTGCAACTGACATAAGAGCACCTAGGAAACAATTTCCGCGCACACACATACCTATAACTACATTGGTTATGAGATGTAGTGTAGCACTCGATTAGTAAGTCCACCATCATGGCTGCAGAGAGGATAGTATGAACCCTTCATATGCATCTTTCTTTTTTAGGGGTTTGATGCTTTGCACTGGGTTTTGCAGGGTATTTCCTTCATCTCGATTTACAACACATCTAGCGGAGTTTAGTGCGACATTCACCTAGCGGAATCAAACACGGGAAGACATCCGGTGACACCTCGGAGGAGGTTTACAAAGCTTTTTCACATACCAGGGTGCCTAGATTACAGACTAGAGTACCCTGGGCACCCTAATGCTTTTTCAAGGTGCCTCGGTCTAGTTGGAAAACTCGGATCTGCATTTTTTTAAACTCATATGCGAAGGTATCCTCCTCCTGTTCGATTTGGTCTCCCATCTGCGACACAGTCTTGTGGCATCATCGAATCAACTAAGGCCTTCCTAACCCTATTTGTACATTAGGGTTTCACATTTCACTACTTAAGAGTGCTTGGCTTTATTTACTACATTTTATCACCATTTATTACTTCATTTATTTGGCTACTTATTGCTCTATAAAATTAGATTAAACTACTATATCCCATTTTAGTTTAATCGGTTATTATAAATTTTAGCTCCTTATACTTTCATTAGCACCTCCAAACGTTAATTTTTCACTAAACCCTAAAGCGCCTGGATTGTTCACACTTTGCTTAGAAAATTGTCACAAATAATGCGGAGGATTACAAATAATTTTTCCAAATTATTTCTTCAATAGTTAAACGACCCTCTCACAATGATTTCTTTGAAGTTTCAATGGATTTGGTTGGTTTAATCTTGAAATATCTAAGTTTCCTCCATCAAACCCTAATTTGAGGGTTTTAAACCTTAACAAGCCGAGAGAGGGCAAAATTGATTATTTTATGGCTCTAAATCAATATTCTTTGAATATTTCAACTTCCAAAGATCTATGCCTACCTATAGAAGGTCTCCAATGCTTGAATCCATCTTGAACAATCTCCTTACTCCCATAAATTCGTGTTTGACGATTATCTTGGAGATTTAGGATACTATGTTCTGTAAGGGCTTCTTGTGTAGGCTCACCTTTGAAGGATCAAGGATAATTTAACTAAAACATAACCAATCAATAGATAACTTACCCAAATTTCAATTCTTCACTCTTTCTCAAAAATCTAACCCTACACACTTTAAAGACCCGAGTCGATTACTCTTCCTTACCCACACTCATGTATTCCACTTTATCAATAATAGAATCAATAAGAATCATATTAACTCACAAAATCAACCTTTTCTCAGTCATAATTCCATTCTACAAATGCAGGTACAAGGTTCTCCTCTTCATTACCCACTTATTTACATGCATTAACTTCTTTACCTAGCAACTTGCATAACCTCATTAAATAAAAAGTCTATTTCTCTCTCTCAAGAAAAGAAGTCACCCAAAATCATATAAAAATACACAAGAATGAGCCACTTACTAGTCTTATATCAATCTACAAATGTATGCATGTGGTTCAAAACCAATTCAAATACCATATGCAAGTTTAAAATAAGCACAAATCTATTTAACTGACCGAGTTTGCTCCAAAACTTCTCTTAAATTTGATTCTCATTCAAATGGAATAAGGATTTTTAGTTACATTTTTCAATATATAGTCATCCCATCAACTTCTAACCGAATACACATTTTTGGACCCATTGGTCATATGAGTAACCTTAGTTTTAACTCTAAGTTGTTTAGTTTAAAGACCAAGTCCTTGGCTTCTAAACTCATGTTATGGTTTCTAGTCCCTAAAGAGGACCTAAAACACACTATTATACCTCATCTCATCCTTTTACAAAGTTTACAAGCTCCAAGGATGCATTACAACACCAAGACCAAGCCAAAATGGCTCCATACTTTCCAATTTGCATTTTGGAGGTAAAATGCCTCAGTTAAATTTCATAAAGCCTAGACACCAACTAACACAACTAAATGAAACCTAATGACCTCTAGGACTCTACACACACCTTCAAACCAAAATTGGATGTTGTCATCCTTATACATATGCTAGAGTTGATGCTCTCTGCAACATTGTTCATCAACCTCTAGTAGTTGATAACCATCATTAATCTTGTTATTTTTCCCCATAAATCGACATGTTCTTCTTCAACTCATACAATAGACAATGAAACCAACACATCTCCTCCTCTCCGTCATAACTTCCACCTATCATATTTGCTTTTGAACCTTGAATCATTTTCAAACCATTTTATCATGTCACATCGATGTCAAGCTTGCTCTTATAGATGAAATGTTCCATGATGACCTTATTCCTAGAACTTAAAGCAAAGTGCCACCTTGCATACTTAAATTGCTCATGAGATACTATAATCATCTATCATCATTGAAAACTTTCCACAAGGCGAACTTGGCTCCCCTGTGATGATACAACCTTCTATCCTTTCATACATCACTTTCTTCAATTGTTTCAAGTCATCATAATGATTTTAAACCTAATTTGACTATCACGGACTTACTTGAGATCATATTGTTTGATGTTTTTCCACTCTTGTCTCAAGTTAATGGAATGGTATGCAAGAAAATAAGAAAATGTACCCAACACGGTAGTAATGGTATGTGGTATGCTTCAGATGCTAAGACTAAACTCTTTTGTCCCTTGAAGACCTTTAGGAATGACTTGCTCTTGCTAACACATGAAATGTACGTTTGAATGCTTGGTAATGGAGGAATTTATACTCGTGAGCCTAATTTGAGTGCTTTAGAATTGCGTTGTAATTGCTCTAAACGATGTATAATCACTTTAGGAAGATTTAGGAGAGCATTGAGTGTTTATATTTGCAATATGAGTGCTTGAGAATGTTAGGCGACTTATAAAGTGCAATACACTTGCTCATATAGGCTTCTATAGGTTAGATATTCACATTATGGTCGATTTAGGGAAGTTGAACCGGTACATAAAAATTTCAAATTAGAAAAAGAGTTTTTAAATAAAGAGGTATATGATTGTACAAGTTGGCCTAGACCATAATACAACCTAATCCTATTATGTACAAGGTCCATACATGCAATTAATGATGACAAATCCAAAGTTTGGAAAAGATATATAAGGATAGATTATTGCTTTCAATAATTAATATTGCATGGGTGAACAATAAAACAATGTGTATAAATTAACTAAGACATGTGAGAAGGAAAAAAATGTTAATGTAGCTTAGACTGCAAGCATTTACCTTAGCATTGAAACAACGTGTCTACAACGAGCATCACCAATTTAACCACTGAATGGGCAACAAGAACTCAACTCTCTTGATTGCATCAATCTTGAAAAAACAAAACAAAAAATTAAACTATTTGGATTTAATTATTGCAATATTTATGAAACAGTTTAATTAAACCCAATTTAAACATCACCCTCGATGCCTTGGAATGGAGATGAACTGGGTTTTGTGTTTACTTAATGAGGAAATGGAAATCACGACAATTTTAAGGGTGGAATTTATAGTCTTTGGATTTTGACGTTCAATGTTACATGTCACAGTAAAATTGTTTGGCGGTCTAGAAAATTATATGGATGTTATTTTGGCGTTTAAAATTTAATATGCACGTCAAATTTGTTTTTATAATAACTATTACAAAATACATAAATTAAATTAGATTTTATATGGATGTTGGTGTTCTTTGTAATATTCTCTCATAGTTATGTGACTTTTATTTAATTATGGATAATAGATTGTACTAATCAATTTCATAGTTTTTCACATATTCATTTTTTTCCCAAAAAAATTATGTTGCACTAATCAATTTGAAAATCCATAAACATCATTAAAGTTTATGAGAATATTAAAATAAAATTTCAAATTACAATTTAAAAACAAATTTGAAGAAAATGATATAAATGACTCACTCAATGCAAACTTGCAATTATATAGAAAATGAGTTTTGTTTCCAACTTCCAAATCTTAAGGCCAATCTTCAAATTTCACCTTTCTTGCAAAATCCCAAATCCAATGCATCTAGTGTATTATCCAATTTTTATTTATAAGAAATCAAACAAATAAAAAATTAAAAAAAAAACCAATTACAAATCAAAATCAATAAAATACAACTAAGAAGAAAAAAATCAAACAAAACTAATTAAAAATCAAAATTAATGGATGTTTCTATTTTATCAATGAGATATGAATATGTTTATATTTCATTACACCAAAGGCATTGCCCCTATGAGAAAGAGCCTCATTCGTTCATGTCACTAGGTTAATTTTGGCGAGCGTTTAGGCGTTTTTGTGTTTTTACCTCAATTTTCATGTACGTTTTTGTATTTTTAGAAGGGCAATTTTGAACTCAATGATGCCCAAATCAAAAGTTACTGATTAAATTAACTTCAAATGAGATTAAGAAGCCGACATGCTTTATGATAAATCTTTTGTTGTTTGAGGCTTTATGCTCACTTTCACATGAGGGGGAAAACCTCGTGAGGGCGCCCATGTCTTCTATAAGTTGTAATTATGTTAAATTGGGTAAAGTTTGTAACTGCAGAGAAGATAACACAACTTGAATTTGAGATTCTTCTTGAGGAGTCCAACGAGCAATTGCCATATAAGACCAGAGGGGTTCAATCTTGGCATTATACTCTTCATTAAACACACACTTGCACATATCTATTATTTCCATCACACTCGAATTTTAAAATAATACAAATGGTTTCTCACTTGAGTTCAACCTTCCAAGCCCGTCTTCTTTCAAAAACAAAAGAGATCATTTTTGGTACTCTCTGCTAACATCTTTAAATAGTTGTTGCAACCGAGCTTATCAAGACAGTGAAGATTGCATCAAACCATTTATGCAATCATCAACAAGCAAATGAGCAACCACTTGCAAAATTGCCAGGCATTCATCAACACTAGAAAAAACAACTCGATAATAGCACTGGTGGCTACCTCAACTGCATCAACCCAACCACCGATATAAGCTCCTCCAACCAAATCATGGGAGGCATGTTCGACACATTTCAAAATGAGTGGGACAACACATCGACCAAGTTGTCAATTCTCCATCAAACCCCTTCTTCATCATCCATCATCCTCTCTCATTTTTAGCTTCCTCATGTTTTGATTCTACCATCCATCCCCTTTGACGCTTTCCATCGTACATTTCACGAATGATTGCTAGTTAATAAGATATTAAGATAATTCTATTATTATTATTTTATTTGCATTCCAAAGTTTCCATTTTCATTTATGTTATATTTCTCATGAATCTCACAAATTTAAAATATGTAGTGTCTATTTAATATTTAATTTATTAACACACACATATATAATATATAATTTGATGGTCAAATTTTGAATATACATGTCATTTTGACGTTTAAATTATATATGTACCTGTCAATCATGACGGTCATATTTTAAAAGTGGCTATATTTTGACATCTAAAATGACTAAAAACGTCTAAACGCCTTGCAAAATCCAAAAGTGGGTAGAAATCTTTCAGGCAGAAAAAATATGGAAGAACTTTCAACCGATTTGTGAAATGCAGACGGCGCGATCCAAAAACCTGAACTGAAATAAGCAAACCTAATACATTGGTGACTGTGAAAAATAGAATAATATTAAAAAACCAATGCCATGCAATACCCGTCTCAATCTCAATATCACAACACTCTGTAGAGAAGGTCGCTTGAAAGAGGCTCTACATATTCTGCTTACAACTCACAGCCTTCCTCTACAGGCTTCCACATATATTCATCTATTGCAGGCCTGCATTGACAAGAATGCCCTTTCAGAGGGTAAGCTAATCCATTCTCACGTCAATGGCACGGGTTCTATATATGCCACACAAACGTTTTTACAAAATAAACTTATTAACATGTATGCCAAGTGCGGAAGTTTGGTGGATTCTCGCAAAGTTTTCAATCACATGACTCAACCAGACATATTCTCATGGAATATGATAATTACAGCTTACAGAAGACACGGGCTTCCTCAAGAGGCTTTCATACTGTTTTGCCAAATGCAACGAACAGCTGTCCAACCTGATCATTTCAGCTTCTCCGCTATTCTCCCTGTATGTGCCAGCGTGCCATCTCTAAAACATGGTCTGCAGATGCATGGAAAAATCATTAGACGTGGATTACAATCTAACGTTATTGTGATGAATACCCTGGTAGATATGTATGCAAAATGTGAAAGCATTCAGAAGGCACGCGAACTGTTTGACAAAATCGTTTATGCAGACGTGGCATCGTGGAACACTATGATCACAGGTTATGCTCACAATGGACTTGCTGGAACCGCCTTGGAAATTTTCAAGCAAATGCAATTGGCCGGTTTAAAGCCCAACTCAGCAACCTTTGCTAGCATCCTCCCAGTCTGTGCGGAAATGGGAGCTTTGGAACAGGGAATGGAGATTCATCAAGAGACAATTGATAGCGGAATGTTTTCAGATGTAGTAGTTGTGACAGCCCTGATAGATATGTACGCAAAAAGTGGAAGCATACAGAAGGCGTGTGAATTGTTTGACAAAATGACTGAACGAAATGTGGTCTCGTGGAATGCGATGATCGCAGGATATGTAGAAAATGGGATTGCTGATAAAGCCTTGGAGAGTTTTAAGAAAATGCAGTTGGCGGGCATAGAGCCAAACTCAGCAACCTTTGCCAGTGCGCTTCCAGCTTGTTCTAAAATGAGAGCTTTGGAACAGGGTATTGAGATTCATCAAAAAATAATCAAAAGTGGATTTTTGTCAGAGGTGGTTGTGAATGCCCTGATAGACATGTATGCTAAATGTGGAAATTTAGAGAAGGCATGTGAATTATTTGACAAAATGCCTCATCAAAATGCAGTGTCTGCATGGAATGTGATGATTACAGGACATGCACAAAATGGCGATCTTCAGGAAGCTTTAAGGCTTTTCGAAGAAATGCCTCAACGAAATGTAGTCTCATGGAATTCAATAATTACGGGATATGCACAGAATGGGCTTGTTGAAAGAGCCTTAGAAAGCTTTAAGCAAATGAAGGTGGCAGATATAGAGCCAAACACAGGAACGTTTGCTAGCATCCTCCCAGCATGTGCCAAAATAGGAGCTTTTGAACAGGGTATAGAGATCCATCAAAAAATAATTGAAAGTGGATGTATGTCAGACGTAGTTTTGAATGCCTTGATAGACATGTATGCAAAATGTGGGAATATACAGAAGGCACATCAACTGTTCAACAAAATGCACCATCCAGGCATAATCTCATGGAATGCAATGATTGCAGGATATGCAATGCATGGCTATAGCAAGGATGCTCTCAAACTCTTTGAGTTAATAAAGCACTCTGGAACTATTCCGGACCATGTAAGCTTTGTTTGTGTTTTATTTGCATGCAGTCATGCAGGTCTAGTGGATGATGGCTGTAAATTATTCAACTGCATGAATGACCCTTACAGCATTATACCTGCAATGGATCATTATGTATGTATGGTTGACCTTCTTGGCCGTGCTGGCTATCTTGTGGAAGCCCTAAATTTTATCATCAAAATGCCAACAAAACCTGATGCAGTTGTGTGGAAGTGTTTGCTTGGTGTTTGTAGATTACATAAAAATTTAAGGCTTGGAGAATATGTGGCAACACTTCTTTTTGAGTTGGATCCTGAAAAAGTCGCACCTTATGTTCTTCTGTCCAACATATATGCAGAAGTGGGCAGGTGGGGTGATGCTCAAAAGCTAAGGAGATTGATGAAAGATAGAGGAATAAAAAAGATACCTGGATGTAGTTGGATTGAAGTCCATAAAATGGTACATGCTTTTTGTGTGGGAGACAGATCACACCCACAAACACAGGAGATCTATGCAAAGTTGGAGAAATTGTCTTGGGAGATGAAGGCAGCAGGGTATATTCCAGATACAAGACCTGTATTGAATGATGTGGAGGAGGAGGAGAAGGAATTACTCATCTGCCACCATAGTGAGAAGTTGGCAATTGCATTTGGATTGTTGAACACATCCTCTGGAACAACTATTAGAGTCGTAAAAAACCTTCGAGTATGTGGTGATTGCCACACTGCAGCCAAGTTTATCTCCAAGATTGTTGCAAGAGAAATTGTTGTGAGAGATGCAATCCGTTTCCATCATTTCAAATATGGCCAATGTTCTTGTAGAGATTATTGGTGATTCTAAGTGAAACAAGCTATAAAGACAGGCTTGCACTATAAGAAGACACATGGTATCATACTTGCAGTGGTAAGAAGGAATTCAGTTTCTGAAAAAGGTTGGTTCTTAGTGCTTGGAGATAGAGTGTGCTTTGACTTGTTAAAATGATCTTGTATAGTATGCACTACCTGGATATACTCATGTGGTATTTGTTGAAGTTTTGTTTTATAATACCATGGAAGAGTCGTGACATTGTACTTTTTTCAGAAAACATGTATAGCGCTAAACTTGAAAGCAACTGGGAGATGTGAAAGAAGAGGCAAGGTTGAAAGAAATAGAAGGCTCCAATCAAGCAGGTGATGATTGTTTACTCCTATCTATGTCATTTTGTATGATCTTTATGTCTGGATGAATCCTCATATATCAACTACATACTCTTTGGGCCTAGATTATATGTACCCAACTACATATGCAAATTCATCTTTGTGCAGGTGTATTTTGTGTTGTTTATGGTCATGCAATATCAAGGACATTTCGTGTCGAAGCATACCATCTCCTAGTCAGATTAACTGCTAAAGACCGAGGTTGAAATCTGTTCGTTGTAGTTCCTTAACGAAGAGGAGTGAAAAATTATAAAAGGTCTTTGGGGTTTTCAAAGAGCCCTTTGTAATTTATGTAAATCTGATTTTCCATCTAGGCACATAATATAGACAAGTTCCTTCTAACAAGTGATTATGACATCTCAAAAAATGGTTACAGTTTTCTGATTAGGATTTGCATGCTCATCACTTTCTTTGAGAATTGATATGTTAGTGGCACTCAGTATTTAGGAAAATACATGGTTTCTGTGTGCTTTGTTGAGTCATCACAGTTTTGTATGGGAAGTTAGACCGACTCTAATGTCATGGGGGCTGAGAAAATGGCAAACATACTAGAAAAAGATTATGGAAATGATGTATTAATTGGCGAGTTTATAGATAAGAATCGCATGATTGATTTACTAACAGTATATTGACGGATGGTTCAACAATAGCACAAAGAGTAGAGCTTACATTAAATGAATTATGAACAAGATGGGTTATCTCCCAAGGAGAGAGATTCGTCAAGGGGTAAATGTATGTCTGTTGAGGATGGTAATTGAAGCCATGCTCATCCATCACCTCTCTTGATCCAAGCTATCTTCTTCGTCTTCATCCTGTTTGGAGTGCTAAGTGCTTGAAACTCCTCATTGTCCAACACATAATCACCACCTTCTTCTGAACTCAATCCTTTGGTTTGGCTGATGGGGACAATTTGGCCACTAGGGAAGATTTGGTCTTGGGTAAGGCTTGTCTACTCTGTCTTGTCTTTATCTGCTGCCTTTTGTGTAGATAATGGCGACTCCATATGTCTCCACTTGAAGACTCCTGGTAATGTACTATTGCAATTGGGATCTTTCACTAAGTCACCACTCAAATTGGCCTAACAAATGTAAACTGTAGTTGGGAGCAGGTCAACTACTTGCTGAGCCATGAAACACCCCTTGTGCTTCATTCACATGAACTCATGTGACTGCTCAGTCAAATATTGTACTCACCTGTAGACTATGCCCTATGCTAGCACACCCATGTAATCTGTCAACCATATAGGAGTGTTTGCTCCCCTAGTACCACTAATTCACAAGCTTGCCAGCAAAAGGAATCTTAAAAATCTCTTTTGAGGTCTTTGGTTAGTATTGAAACCTTCAATGTGGCTCCTTTGTACTCAAATAAGGATTCAATGGTCCCTTGATCATACTTCTTGATCACCCTGTTCAAGTGTTCTATGAATTCCTTCCAAGGAAAGTGGACTTTTCAATGGCCTTGTCCACTTTGCCCTTAACCAAGGTGATTTGTAGCTCATGATCTGGTGGACTATCCTGCCACCACCTCCTACATCCCTCAACCAACAACATACCAAGTTAGTTTTTCTACAGTGTAAACCTCCACCTCCTCTACATCTTTGTCTTCCAAAGGTGTCAGCTTTGCTAGCTAATTCAATTTTGTCCTCAAGGGCGAGACTGGTTGAGGTTTGGACCAAAGCAATGAGGTAATTAGTGACTTGACCAGCTTCAAGGGAGACTGTGTTGATCAAGTTGCATTAGTCAAGGCTTGTATCTCTCTGTCATGGAACCATGTACCTGTAAAACAACTATTTCAAATTTCAGGCTTGACACATGGTTTGGCTTCAGGCTTGCCTTTATTGACCTCATGCAGCTTGCCCTTTCCTTTATGACAGCTTGTCATTGCCACAATAAACCCAGATTTCTAAATAATTTTGTATTGTTAGCACTAGGATTGGTTAGGGAACAAATGACTTAGTTATAGTGTGTGGAACTTAGTTTTTCTCTATTTTAGGGAGGCTTCCTGTTATTTTCTATTTAAAAATTTACAGTACGGATTAAGTATTATAGAATAAGTACATTGCAGTATATTGAATCCAAAAATTGCCTCACAAAGTATTACATTTTAAGCAAAACTAAAAAATGAAGGATGTATAAATGTTGAGCTAAGAGCATCTTCAAATTGAAAATGGCAGATGTCATAATATACAGAACCAATCATGTTGTTCCCCCTCTCTCCCGAGTTCTATATAGTCATAGTAGGCCGTCGAGTTAGAGAGAATCTTGCCCAACCCAACCTGACCCGAAAAAACTAAAAATGAAGGATGAATTAAAAGAAAACTTTTGCAAAGTAAATGAACAAGGTTTATAAAAGGCATGCAAGTGGAGAAGATAACTTGAAGTGTTTGAAATGGGATGAAGAGAACGAAAATAAATTTAGGAGAAGCAATGCTAACGATAACTCGACTTAACTTGGGAAATCCTTTTGGGAAAGAACCCAACAAAACAACACCCACTATAGTAACTCGACTCTTCACAATTCAATAAGGTGTTTCTATGTAGTTTGTTTAACTCTAATACATGCGCGAGAATATACAGCACAACACCACTAAGTGGCATTAGAATATAATGGGTATTAAATCATGGTCTTATAAACCACCTATGATAATTGTCTGTCGTGACAGAGCGTACGGTCAATAAGGGATGTAAAACATACTAAGTATACAACACATATCCAACATTGACAAGCTACATGCTATGGAAGAGTTAAATCCATGCAAAGCAATTTCAATCACACTTAAGTCAAGGATAATAGAGCATGTGAAAAAGTGTACTTTGTGTGTAATATTTGAGAAAGACACAAAGCTCTTTTCTTGAGCACCCTAAAAGTTGCTTTTATTATTTGTATCTTCCTTCTATACACACGACAAAAGTCATTCATCTCCAAAAAAAAAAAAATTATACACATCATGAGTAGTTGGAGAACCAACTCCCAACTTGTAACTAATTTTGTATTACTAATGAGTAAAGTGGCTAAACAAAATGTTAGGTAAACTACGTTAATTATGCATTATATTTACATTTTTACCTTCAGTAATTAGCAATTTACTAAGGTAATTAGTTGTTGTATAATTGTTACATGGTTATATTTTTATAACCAGTATATTTGTCATTTTGTGAAGTCTTGTATGTATATTGTTATATGGTTATATTTCTATAACCATATTGTTATTCACGGATGTATATTTTGTTGCCCCTGTGCAACATCTAGTTTGTTTGTACTTGGTTGTACAATACCTATAAGTATTGCAGCCCATCTATTGTAATATGGTTTTGCTAAATATCAATATAATTGTCAGGGTTCCATCCATGTTCTTAAATTACATTTGGTACCAGAGCAGGTTAATCTTGCATGTGGAGAAGTGAGGAAGTTTCAGAGAGTGTTGAGGAAATTATGAGAGGGCAATAGTGTTTGAGTGAGCCAAAGGAGCCACCTACATTCCCTCCATCCCAACCCCGCATTCCAGGGGCCGAATTAAGGCTCGGGAGCGCCCTAGGCAATAGTTTGAGTGGGCGCCCTCCTCAAAAATTTATTTAATATTTTTTTCCATAAAGTAAATAAATAAAATATGTCTATATTTTTGTATTTTTAAATTTATATCATGGTCATATAAAAATAATAACAAAAATATATTATTAAATTATCATCATAGGAAGGATAAATACAAAAATACAATATTTTATACAAGGCTTATTACAAGTCTAATTAGCCTTATCAAGTAGGTGACATGAACTCTATCCTGAAATAAAGCACCATTTTTTCCAAAGAAACAAAAACGTTTATGTAGCTCCCATGGTTTTGTGAAGAGTCATATTTGGACTAGGCCTATAGATTCCTCCATAGCAAAATAATAGAAAATTTCCCCACAAAATTAAGAATAGAAAATTAAATATTTTTTCCTTTAATTATACTCACCTCTACTAGATACACCAACAACATTATAAAAAATACATTAACCTTTTTCTAGAACAAATTACACACCTACATAATCGAAGCTACATTAGAGAATGGGTAACAATACCAAAAAAATCACATGTGCTTATAAATATGTGATATTTTCTTTTACTTGGAAAAATATTACAAATTTTTTATGTGTATGCATGAAATTTATGTTACTATACAATAATATCTATAAATGGGTTGATCAATATTAAGTCTTCAGATAAATTATTTTAAAGTTAAGTTCTAAAATTAACCAACAAAAAGGAAATGTTTATATTCAGGCGCCCCCTGACGGCTGACATCTAGGCAACTGCCTAGTTTGCCTAAGGCTTAATTCCCCTCTGCTTTGCATCCCCATCTCTGTATTGTTTTAGAGCGGGATAGGACAACTTGTAGGTTAGAGAGAGTTTGCATAAGGATTGAAAAGTCTTGGAGAAGTAATCTGCATTTCGGGAGAGTGGTGTTACCTCCAATGACTTCCTGAAACGACCCTACATCCCCACAACCTCCGAGTTTAATCTCCAGGCAAAAGAAAAGAAAAATCACAAATCACAAATATATATATATATATATATATATATATATATATATATATATTGTTGCAAAATCGAAGAGCTCACAAAGCTCTTGACCGAGTTGTTTGAAGAGTTACGCACCGAGCCGTTTGAGCTTCCCACCAAATTGGCTACAGTCAAGTCTAAAAGTGAGTTGATCTTTGGTTATTTTGATGCATTGAAGCATTTGGTTGATTGGCGAGTCCAATGCCGAGCTCAACCCTATGCCTCCAACCGTTGAGGCCCAACAAACAACCCCGCATCGGCCGAGCCCTCTTTGGCTAAGCCAGGTGTTTTTCATGCATTGGAGTTGAATCGACCAGAGTCCTTTTCATTGCACCGAGTCGTGTTTAGAGCCATCTCTGCTCGCACCAACCAAGTTGCATCTTGAGTCCCTGCATTGACGTCGACTCCGCCAACAAGCCATAACCATCCGAGCTCATGTCATCTTGTGCAAGCCGCTTGAGCGCCCCCCAGTCTTTACACTGCGAAAGTAAAAATGACGAGTAAAAACAATAAGACCGGGAGATAAGGAAAGAAGATCCGCTTTGAAGTGGATACCCTAATCCAATGACCTCCCACATTTAACCACGTGGAGTCCTCTAAAGTCACCACATCGACGGTTAAAAGGTTAGCAATTTGCAATTTTGTTTATATACGATATCTCACTTTGCATTACATGTGAATTGATTGTTATATTGGCTAGTTGGAAAGTCTTGGGGAGGATAGTATGGAGTTCAAACCCCTCCCCCTCTACCTTTGTTATTAAAAGTTTTCAATCGGTGAATTATTGCATTTGGAGGCCCTTTTAGCCAAACCACTATCTTTAGCGGCAAATATATAGCGGCAAAACCACCATGAACCGCTTGCGAGTCTCTAAACCCACTACTCTTTTTAGAGGAGAAAACCCTACTTCTAGGGAAAAAAACATTCTCCTAATTTGCTTAAAAACTCATTCCGAAAAATTTTTCCAAAGGGCGGGCACCTAAAAATTCAATTTCCGAGTTGTTTTTTCGGTTTGTGAGTCAAATTGAGCTCAAGTCCACCAGGGGCCTCATGAAAACAAAACAAAATTGCTTGTCATTCAATTTTTTCTGCATATTGGATGTAATTGTATATTTCAGTGGATTGTACTAATTTGCAGGTTGTCATATTCAATTGCAAACATTGTAAACAAAATCAATGAAATTTTGATTCTATAACACTTACGAGATTTTTTAGATCTCTTTCGCAACATTCGGTATATACGGTGCATCTAGGGAAGCGATTACGGGTAAAATCGTCGTGACTACTATTGCACTTAACGCCTAATATAGCTACATAACGTCGTCTAGGTATCATCCCTATAAATCGATGGGAGTAATAAGGACACAATACACACACTTTGAGCCCTCTTATCCGTCTCGTGAGCGATTGCAAGACATAAATTCGGACATTGAAATGATCCGGTATATAACGAAGTTATGCACGTGTATGAGGATATTTCTTTGAGTCGATGTCAATAATCGCACATGTTAGGAAATAAGGGATAAAATATGCGGAATAATCCCTCACGAGAATCGCAACAATGGAAAGTAATATGTTGAAAATATTACGGATCTCAAATAAAAGTGCGAATAAAAATAACACAACACAAAGAGACAATATTTAATGTGGTTCACCCAATTTGGGCTACGTCCACCAAGAATCACTTCCTTAGATTTTATTACAAGCCACCGCTCTCAATACATACCCAGGATCTGTTTAGAGCTATCTTCAAACACAAACTCTACAAAATTCACACCCGAATTCATACACATCTCTGCATGTTACATTATATCTACCATATGCACAAAACCACATAAGTAGACAACTGCTTAAGTTGTTTTACAAAACCGTGAGTATCAAAACCATGGGCAAAAATCGTCCCATAAACCTATGGGTCAAAATCCCGCCCATAAGAGAAAAACACATTTCCCAAAGATATCGGGCACATTTTGTTTAGTGGCCAAAAAAAAATGGGCTGCGCCCGAGCCCCGACGAGAAAACTATGGAAAGTGTATAGTACTCTTAGTGTATAGTCTTGACACTTTCACACATGAAGACATGCTCCACAACCTAACATCACAAACCCCTTCGATATTGTCTTGGTACCACATATCGAATTCTTTCACGTACGTTAACACTTCTTTCACGTACCATCGAGTATATTGAAAGGGCGAGATTCTTCCACGTACCGACAGGTATATCGGAAGGGCACATATATAGAAAGGTTCGGTATATTGGACTGACGATATAAATATTGGGAGACTGTATACCTAGAGTGATAAGAGCCTTACCCTTTGTCAGTGAATTCAGAAAATGGGCACCAACGCCCTAAGTTCTTTCTTCCAGACTCACAGCTCCTAAGAGGAGATAATTATACTACATGGAAGACTAAGATCAAAACACAACTTGAGTTTGAGGAGATATGGCCTATTGTGAATGGTTTCACAACCCTATCACCGAGACGATGCGGCTCAACAAAGACAGGTTTGTGGGGTCAATTAGAAGGCCAAAGTCATAATCTTGTTCGCAGTGTCTGATGAAGTGCAACCCCACATTCAAGATGCCTCAACAACCCAAAGAAGCATGGGATAAGTTGAGCACCGTGTATGAGGCCAAAAACAAGAACACAATATTGAATTTGCAGACTCAGTTACATACACTGAAATTCAAACAAAATGAGAAAGTAGAAGCTTTTTTGCGAAGAGTTGCAGAATGAGGGCTTCACTTCTAGCCCTGGGAGAGGAGGTCACTGATACAACTCTCGTTCCCATTGTTTTGAGAGCACTTCCTTCTTCTTATCGCATTTTTGTGACAACAATAAACTTGTCAAATCAGACAGTTAGTTTTGACAAGTTAGTGAATCTACTACAACAAGAAGAAGCATTTTACAACAAAGATGATGAAGAGGAGCAAATCTTTGTCTTCTCATCAGAAAGGAAAAGGAAAATCTCATTCTTCTCAAAAGTCCCAAAAACAACATCAAGCATCAACATGGGGACAAGCAAAATAAGAAGTGTCCTATCTGCAATAGAGGACATGATGTGAAAGATTGTTGGTATAATACATACAAGAAAGGTTCATCAAGTAATTTTGGACCTCAAAATCAACAATCTCATAAGGGACATTCACACTACAATCAAGGGAAGAAAAAGGGAACTTGGGAAGAAAACCCCATCAACAAGGTAATATAGCTGAGCAAGAAGAACATTCAGAAAATGAGGACTTCTTGTACACTTTGCTCATTCCAGTGAACCATCCACGTCATCTAGTGTTGTTTGGTATGTTGATTCGGGAGCCACTCGACACATGACTAGGCACATAGACTGGTTTATCACAATGAGGGACACACCTTCAAAAATCATGTTTTCGTTAGGTGATGATTCTTCTTACACAATACAAGGTATTGGGAACATTTCTCTACCTCTCGGTTCATGGAATTGTAGACTATCAGATGTACTATATGTCCTTGGGTTAATAAAAAATATACTATCAGTAAGTCAACTTCTAGATCATAATATGAAGATTGACTTTGATAGTCATTCCGGTAAGAAAGTGTGTTTGATTCGAGACAAATCAAGAGGCTCGAAAATTGTTGCAAAAGCCTCCAATGTGGGACGTATGTTCCAGCTTGACTTTGTCCACGAGATGATCAAGCACTTGTGGCTAAGAATTCTTCATCAACACAATTGTGGCATCGGAGACTTGGTCACATCAATTTCAAGTATCTCGAAACACTTCACCGGTACAACATGGTGAGAGGCTTGCCATCTCTCCAAAAGGATACAAATAAGTGTCCTCACTACTTAGCAGGAAAACAACATAGAGCTTCATTCTAGAAGAGTACTTATTGAGCTCATGGTAAGCTTGATCTGGTTCATGTCGATCTTTGTGGTCCGATGCAACCTAGTCATTATGGATTTTAGTACTTCATGCTTTGTGTTGATGACTATTCAAGGAAAATGTGGATATTTTGTCTTCGTAAGAAAAGTGAAGCTTTTGAGAACTTCAAAAGTTCAAAGTGGTTGTAGAGAACGAGATTGGTCGTCATATCAGATCTCTCCACTCAGATCGAGGGGGAATTCACCATAGTAATGAGTTCAAAGCCTACCTACAAGCTCACGGGATTCGTCGACAAATGCCTCCTCCACACACACCGCAACAAAATGGTGTTGTTGAGAGAAGAAACCGCACTATCATGGAAATGGTGCATTGCATGATCGATGATTTTGGACTAGCGAGGACATTTTGGGTAGAGCAGTAAAGACAACTAGCATATTTGTTAGACAAAGTGCCTGATTGCTCTTGATGGATTGACACCACATGAAGCATGGTCAAAGAGGAAGCCATTTATTACACACCTCAAAGTATTCGAGTGCAAAACAAGCATGCACATACCCAAGCAAAAAAGAAAGAAATTGCATATGAAGTCACATAAACTCATCTTCATTGGTTGCAGTGAAGAGAGTCTTGGGTACAGATTGATGAATCTAAAGACCAAAAAAGTCTACACCAACATAGATGTTGAGTTCTTTGAGAAAAAGGACGCTGAGACTCCCTCTCCAGACTCACCTGATGTAGATATTTCACCTGTTGTGAAAAAAAAGTTGATGTTCTCGCTGATGATGATAGTGATGATAGGGATGATGGTGATGATCAAATATGACCACGACCCACGGGAGCAATACAACCTATGCCCAAGTGGTATACTAACATGATACGAGATGCAAAATTGGATGCTCCACCAGATACATCCACCACTAGACCAAGGACTCGCAGTAAAGCACGAGAAAAAGTAAACTTTACTTTGATGAGTAGAGTTGTTAAATTTGTTGAGCCCTCTCTTGTCCGAGAAGCCCTACATTCAAAAGCTTGAAAGATGGATTTTGAGTATCAATTAGTGATGAAAAACAACACTTGGCAGCTTGTCGATCTTCCACCAAGGAAGAAACCCATTGGTTGCAGATGGATATTTAAAACAAAGTACAAAGCAGATGGGACCATAGAAAAGTATAAAGAAATATTGGTATCAAAGGGGTATGCACAAAAAGAAGGCACAGATCGTGAGGAGACATTTTTCCCACACCTAAGGTCAAAACGATCAAGATGATCTTTGCTCTAACTACACAATTTGGTTGGAAAGTCCATCAGATGGACGTGAAAAGTGCCTTTTTAAACAGAGATCTACAGGAAGAATTCTACATGACTCAACCTAAGGGTTATGTTGTACCTAGTGAAGAAACAAAGGTATGCAAACTCAGGAAATCTTTGTATGGCCTTAAACAGGCACCCGGGCTTGGTACATCAAAATTGATGAGCATCTCGTTCAACATGGATTTGTTAGAAATCCATATGATCCCAATCTCTACCTCAAAAATCAAGGGGGGAGATTGTGATTGTTGTTTTCTATGTCGACGATCTAGTCATCACTGGCAGTTCAATAAAGATGATTGATGCAACGAAGAAAGATCTTAATCGATTGTTCGACATGACAGATCTCGGGCTCATGCACTATTGTCTTGGATTGGAAGTATGGCAAAAATATAATCACATCTTTGTTTCTCAACCAAATATACCAAGACAACACTCAAGGAATTTAGGATGATGGATTACACACCTATGAAGATGAGACTACAATTATCTCGTTCAGATCCATCTCTGTGGTAAATGCAACTCTCTATCGACAATTGATTGGGAGTCTCATTTACCTAACTTATACTAGACCAGATATCAACTTTACAGTGAGCTATCTTTCCAGGTTTATGCAGGAACCTAAAGTTTGTCATTGGAAGGCAACAAAGTGGATCTTGAGATATCTCAAGGGTACAATAGATCTTGGTCTAGAATACAATAAGAACAATAACTTCTTCTTGATTGGATATTCAAATTCAGATCATGTAGGTAACATTGATGACAGGAAATCCACTTCTGGATTTGTATTCTTTTTAGGATCTGGACCGATATCATGGGGAAGCAAGAAACAACACTTTTTATCTCGCTCTTCTACAAAGGTCGAGTATCGTGTTGCAGGTGAAGTTGTCTGCGAAGGGATATAGCTACATTGCATATTGAAAGGACTTGGAATACCATAGACAAACCTACCACCATGTATGTAGACAATGAAGGTGTTCTCAAACTTGTTCGTAATCTAGTGTTTCACGAGAGAACAAAGCACATCGAGGTACAAGTTCATTTCATACAGCATGTCTTGAAACATAACATACAACTTCAATTTTGTCCAACAATTGAACAACAAGCAAATATCTTCACAAAGTCACTTGCACGTGACAAGTTCGAGTTGTTCAAAGAGTTCCTCTCCTCATCTCTTGAAACAATGCAAAATTAAGGGGAGGCATGTAAGGAAAACTAGGTTAATTATGCATCGTATTTACATTTTTACCTTTAGTAATTAGTAATTTACTAAGGTAATTAGTTGTATAATTGTTACATGGTTATATTATTATAACCATTATATTTGTCATTTTGTGAAGTCTCGTATGTATATTGTTATTTGGTTATATTTCTATAACCATATTGTTATTCACGGATCTATATTTTGTTGCACACATGCAACATCTTGTTTATCATACTTGGTTGTACAATACACCGTAAGTATTATGCAACTCATCTATTGTAATATGGTTTTCCTGAATATCAATATAACTTTCGGGTTTCGTCCATGTTATTAAATTACATTGGTAGACAAATTTAAACTATTTTTTTCAACAAAACAATTAGTCAAATAACTCAATGTTGGTGGGGACCACTTATTGTTGCCTTGGAACCTTGGATCTCACTTGAACATACTACATTGGAGCCGATTCATAGATCCTTGTTCATCTCATCTACATCAAGATTGAGAATACTCTTTTTCGGTTTTTCCTACTTTCCACATTGTCTTCAATCTTCATTAATAGAACTGTTGGTTTTGTTTACCTCCTTCATTGCATCTCGATCCAATAACTTGATGTTCTTAACCTTTTGTCTTTAGGTCACCACAAGTTGATTGCAACAATCTATTTCTTCATTTAATTCATTGTTTTGTGTATCCCAATATACACAATTGGCAAACAATGTCATCACCCTTCATACCATCTCAAAATCAATGTCCTTGGTGTCTTTAGGATGCATCATTTCATGAATTTTCTTGTTGACTTCATGAGCAAAATCTCTTTGGGGTGCTTGTCCCTTGAATTTTCTTCAATTCAGCTCCCTAGGTGCAAAAATTGTGCTTTGGGATTGTTATGCTCTCTTCCAAATGCCCTATGGCTAGTTCTATCTCTGCATGAATTGAACTAGCGTATCATTCTTTTGACAAGGACTTTGCATACCACTCTGCATTGATTGAAATCTTTTATTGGTTTTGTGAAAGGAGAAGTATTTCAACATTCATTCGGAATGTTCCTCTTAAAGATTTAAGTTTGATCTAAGTGATTGTTGAAGCTTATTGTCTTTGAGTTTCTAACTTGATGAGATCTTCTCTAGAATTCATCTTGTCATCAAGTATTCCCCATTCCTCAAAATTCTTCTCACACCGATCCTTTTGTTTCTTTAACAAAATCCCCGCCAAGCTCACCAATGAGTTGTAATGCCTCGAAGCTTCTCCCATGACCATATTGGCCGGTTGTGTGAGTTGAGAACATACTAATGTATAGTGTAGAGGCCTACCTCGAGCTTATCCTTGTCACATGTCATCTTATCTCAATTTCATTTCCCAACTTGCACAACTAGAATGAGTGGCTTGCTTTGCCGTATCCTTTGGTGGGAGATGGACCATCACCTATTCCATGTGTGTATAGTCTTGACCTATGTGCCCTCTTCATGCACACCTTCCCTTGGTTTAGCTATATGAACAACCATTTGTCCATTGTTGGATTGGATTTTACCATTACTATGGACTTGGCATGTTTAACTCTCTTCTCTGCTTTGGTTAAATAAAACATGTCTTGCACATATTATAGTTCTTTCTTTCTCTAAAGCATGTCCCCGATGAAGCTGTACTTTCTAATTTTCGGATGGAATTAGTTGTAGTTTCTTTTTCCTCTCAATTCTTTGGCATATCTCCTTGGGATGTTGCTCTTGTTGATCTTGACTCTATTAGACTATGCGAGAAAAGAAGAAAGAAGACATAAGGCACAAAACTGCATTGTGTAAATGATACAGGCAGAGGTTTATTTATAATATGGAGGTGGTTACAATTTAGTTACACAGTTTCAACTGCATAACTGCCGAATAGGCTATATAAACAGCGTATTTTAACACCCCCTCTTAATGACTAACCTAGAAACTATACCAAGTTTATCCCGAAACTTGACAAACAAGAAAGCACCAAGAGGTTTAGTCATTACATCAGCAGACTGCTCCTGAGAAGGACAGAAATGAAGAGAGATTTCACCCGAGTCAACCAATTGTCGAATATAGTGATGATGAATCTCAATATGTTTAGTGCGGGCATGATAGATGGGATTTTTGACCATCTTCAACACACCTTGATTATCACAAAAAAGTGAAAGAGGTGTAGCAGTGACCTGTGAAAACTGAAAATCAACCAAAATTTGACGAAGCCATACCGCTTCGCAACCAACACTAACAACAACCTTGTATTCTGCTTCAGTGGAAGAGATAGCCACAATGGGCTGAAGCTTACTCTGCCAAGAAATAACTCCTGAACCAAGAGAGAAGATATATCCAGTGGTAGATCTCCGAGTATCCACTGAACCTCCCCAATCAGAGTCTGTGTAGCCAATCAACGTGAAATCTGCAACTCTCGATACAAGATGCCAAAGTCAAGAGTTCCTTTGACATACCTTAACACACGTTTTGCTTTGCTCCCAGGTGAATGAGTTTCGGTTTTGACAAAAACCGAAAAGATAACTCACGACAAAACACAAATCCGGTCGTGTAGTGGTGAGATAAATCAAACTACCTACCAATTGTTTTGTCTGAATGTTTCATTGACCGGTGGTGAATCATCATGAGCTGAAAGTTTCAGCCTAACCTCCATAGGTGTAGATGATGAATTACAATCATACATCTTAAATTTTTGCAAAAGATTCGTGGCATATTTAACCTGAGAAATGAAAATCAAGTGATCTTGTTGCCAGAATTCTACACCAAGACAATAATGAAGGAGGCCTAAATCAGTCATGTCAAAAGCAGTGCACAAATCTGATTTTACCTTATGAATCGCAGCATCTCCACTACCTGTGATGGCAAGGTCGTCAACATAAACAATAAGAATCACAATGTCATCATGTGTGCTTTTGACATAGAGATTTGGATCAGAATGACTTCGTTTGAAGCCCAAATCTCTGAGATGTGTATCGATCTTAATATACCAGGCTCGAGGAGCCTGCTTAGGCCCATCTGAGGACTTAATCAACTGCGCATACCAGATGCTCACGACCACATGCAAAACCCTCGGGTTGAGTCATATACACTTCTTCCTCTAAATCGCCATTCAAGAATGCACTTTTCACATCCATCGATATATTTTCCAACCAAATTGAGCGAAAAGCAAGAAGTAACCGAAAAGTGACCATCTTTGCAGTAGGAGCAAAAGTCTCCTCATAATCTATCCCCTCCTGTTGCGAAAAACCTTTTGCAACAAGTCGAGCCTTGTACTTATCCAAAGTACCATCTGCTTTACACTTGATTTTGTACACCCATTTACAACCAATAGGGCGTTTACCTGGAGGTAATGGCACCAACTTCCAGGTATCATTCTTAATCAAGGCATCATACTCGATTTGCATGGCAGTTTCCCATTCTGGTATGCCTCGTGCATCAAAGTATTTTTGTGGCTCGCGAATATGGAGAAGATCAGAAGCAAGAGCAAATTGAGCTTGCTCAGAGTAATCAATCCTCTTGCCAGGTCTGCGAGACCGGCCATCTAAGAGTGGAGACAAATCATCTCGTGTCAGATCCTGAATAGTGGAATAATACCACTTGGGCCGTCGTTGAACTAGAGGATTCGGAAGCTAGTGGGACTTCCGGAGGTGAAACCAATGCAAGTTGATTTCCAGGAGACGGAAAAGACTCAGTAGGAGAGAGCATAGGCATCTTTGGAGTGCAGTCGGGAGGAGTATGAGAATGACCGAGACTCATCATCGAGCAAGGAAAGTGAACCAATCTCTGTGACCACCCCTTCTTGATCGCTTCGCTATGTTCTTTGGTCTATTTGCTGATTCTGACCAAAGAAAGACTTTGTTTCTTTTACATCAACATCATGACTAATAATGATTCTATTAGTGGAAGTATCAATCGATCTATATGCTTTAGAATGATCACTATAACCAACAAAGAAATATCTAGAACTTTTGGAATCTAGTTTACTCCTCTTATGATCAGGAACCAAAGTATAAGCAGCTGAACCAAAAATACGAAAATTTGATACCTCTGGTTTGATTTTGGACCATGCCTCCTCTGGTGTGATCTCTGCAGGCTTTGCGAAGGCTGCGATTGAGTATATAGACCGCTGTATTAACAGCTTCTCCCCAATATATGTATGGCACTCCACGACTGTGCATCATACACCGGGCCATCTCCATGATGGTTCTATTCCGCCTCTCAACCACCCCATTCTATTGGGGAGTATATGGTGTTGTCAGCTGATGCTGAATCCCTTCTTTCTCACAAAAAACAGTGAACTGTTTAGAAGTGAATTCACCCCCATTATCGGATCTTAAAATCTTTATCCATCGGCTGAGTCTGGTTCTCCACCAATGCCTTGAACTTGAAAAAAGAAGCAAAGCAATCAGATTTCTTTTTCAAGAGATAGATCCACATCCGCCAGAGTGATCATCCACCAATAAGAGAAAATAACGTGCACCAAGAACGTGGAGTCTTCCATGATGGCTCACATAGATTTGCATGGACAAGATCTAAGAGCCCCTTTGCCGCCAAGCACCTTCATGAGGAAAAGGTTTCGCTTTTGTTTGCCATAAAACATCCAACACACATATCCTGCTTTTCTGGATAGGAGGTAAACCAACCACCATATTGTTTTTATGAAGACGGGCCAAATACGAAAGATTGAGATGCCCATATCTTTCATGCCACAAAACACTGGTATTTTCTACCACAACTAAGGCATGCAAGTTGACCGTGGCAGGATCAACGAGTCTGTACAAACCTCCATGCCCAATTCCCAGGGCAACCACCTTATTATGTTTGACATCAGACACAATACATTGTTTACCAGAAAAGTTTACAGAGATATGAGGATTATCAGTTAATTGACTGATGGATAACAGGTTCTTATTCATGTTAGGCACATATCTAACACTCTTCACAAGCAATTTAGTGTTATTATTTAACATGATACGAACATCCCCAATCCCTTCCACAGCATGTGATCTCCCATCCCCTAAAGTAACTGAATCAGAAGAACATGAATTAGCATGAAAAGTAACATACCAATCTCGTTGACACGTGAAGTGTCGTGATGTGCCGGAATAAAAAAACCAGCACCGTGTAGGGTTGTCACCATCCGAGCAAGAGGCCATGAGGGCATACTCATCTTCTGACTCGTGTTGCTCAACTGTTGCCATATGTGCTTGCCCCTTCCGCTTCTTCAGGGCACTTAGTCGCTTCTGACAATCCTTCTTCATATGACCAAGTTTGTGACAATAGTAACACCGTACACGAAATTTTGGAGAGGAAGGCTACGCATCATCTGTCGCTTCCACTTTCCTTTGGGTGTGTAGCAAATGCACTCTCAGTTGTCGAACTAGACTCTTGAACTTGTGTCTGTCTCCGTTCCTTACTGCAATGGTAGAACACACCTTGTCAAACGTAAGAGTTTGACTCTCGCCCATTAAATGAAGAGCCTCCATGAGCAGGTCATACGAGAAGGGCAAACTATTTAAAATGAGAGCCACCATATCATCATCATCAACCGACTTGTTGATGGAAGCAAGCTGATCTCGGATATCTTTCATCCGAAATAGGTGCTCGAACAGATGATCCACCTTCTTGTAATTTTACTGAAAAAAGCATATTTTTGAGGTATAGAACTCGACTCTTCTCCGACGTCGATATTTGTCCTTCAAACCGACCCATTTACTCACCTCGGTGGCATTCCGGACCTCGGTATCGATTCACCCGATACGTCTGACAATTTTAATTGCGAAGAGCCTCCAGATGACGTTTTCATAATCATCAAATTTCTTTGTAGGTCTACTCTCGACACCCATGATTATTTTCTCAAAACCACGAAATTCTGCTAGTGTTAAGATCTTATGGCTCCACACATTAAAATTCGTGCCCGTTAATTTTTGTGTATCCGGCAAAATCAAATTTGCAATGTTTGACATTTTATTATTCCAAAGTAATGGAAAATAATAAAATATCCAATTTTCCAGCAAATATATTTAATTATTTTAATTTCTCCACCAAATAAACAAAAATACTGTATGTTTTATGCATATACGTGGCCGCAGAGAAATATTACAACACAAAACCAGGACTTTGTTGTTCGCAAGTGTTACCTCTGCCACGATTTTCCTTCTGGTTCTGCCACGATTTTGCCCTAGATCCGTCGGAAAAACGCGACTGTGTATTCTTTCACACGATTTTCGCGCCTTTACTGTGTCGTGCCCGCGCCGCGTCTACCCCACGCCGCGATTTTGGTGCAAAAACTCACGATTTTGCCTTCCGCCCCTCTACCCATGTCACGCGCCCCGCCGCATTTTTGGTGCAAAAAACTCACGATTTTTGCCTTCTTCCCGCGTCCGCCTCGATGTTAGACTATGCGAAAAGAAGAAAGAAGACATAAGGCACAAACTGCGCCATGTAAATGATACGAGCGAGAGGTTTATTTATAATATGGAGGTGGTTACAATTTAGTTACACAGTTTCAACTGCATAACTGCCGAATAGGCTATATAAACAGCGTATTTTAATAGACTCAAGTACTTGCCAATTTTTTAATTCTTGGCCATTTGTTGATTCTGCTTAATCACATTCTCTCTCTAAAATATGTTATTTAAGAACATAGATCAAACCTTTAGATAGTTCATTTAGTTGAGGGTCCCCCGAGTGAAGCACCTTCTTTATATCGTCATCCACTTTCTCATTTGGGTTCCTCTTTGAGCGCCTCATTCTCATGATAAGCTTCATCAGGCACGAAGAGTCTCTTTCCATTCTTTTTTTTTGGTCATCATCTCCATCCTTTTAACTAAAGCCTTATCCACCTCTCAACATTGGTTCCTTTCACTCTGATCCAAAACCTATTGTAGTTATATAACTCGGCCTTATCCACACTTGTTGGAGAAGAGGACAAAACTTGTTAGGTACTCAACCAACATGAGAGGAAGACAAGGACATTTAAGCACTCGATCGATGTTGGGGATCGACCACCATCCTAGAACACGCACATCTAAACATATATTTGTATATATGTGCAAATATCCTGTAGTTTTACTGCACTATGTGAATGCAATTTTAAAAATTTAATTAAAAGGGCTCCTCATTCTAATTCACGCATCTTTGTTTGCAAATATGGTAAAATTATTGCTGACTCTATGTTAAAGGCTTATGTGTATTCACTTGATGTAAGAACATCATCTAAGAAGCTTCTTATAGTCAAATTTTTCTTTAGAGCATGTTAGGAAGGTCTAAATAGGTTAGTGGAAGTGTTTAGAGATCTTAGGGTCTTTACATTTTTCAAATTTTGGCTTGAAAGGTGTTTTCTTGCCCAAAACCAAATTTGAATTCTCTAGTTTGGAAAATTGGGAATTTTGAGTAATTTTGGTTTGAAGCATTAGTCTTGGAGGTTGGTGTAGGTGTCATACTCATATTGAAGTGTCTTGAGTGTCTATTAGAGAGGGAGACATAAATAATTTTAACAATTTTCATCAAAAAATCATGTTTTCTCCTTAAGTACTTTAGCCTTCTTAAGCCCAAGTGTTGCTCTCAATGTAAACACAAAAAAACCTAATGTAATGGAGAGAGAAAAGTAGTTAGAGGATGATTTTTAGGAGAGTAGACATGAAAACTAAGAGAGGAATTGGTTAAAAGAGAGAAAATCTTGTTGATGGAGGATTGTACAAGTCAAGACAGTCAAGAATAGTACTTTTGAATGAAAGTTCAAGTATTTATGTTAAAATTTTGAGACTCTTTGTTTGTGTATGATTTAGAATGGTGTTCTAAGGGAGAATAATGTTTGTTTCACGGTTTAAGAGAATTGATATATTGACTAAGTGGCTCAAAAGCTGTACACATGCATCGAAAGGAGAAAAATATTTGTTTTTAAGAAGGTAAATTATTATTTCACTAAGCTTTTCATAAGTTGTGTTTAATTCAATTTCTTGAGGGTGTATTAGGGATCTATACAAACCATGTAGAATTGGCTTGAAGCCTTGAAAATTAATAAAACCAAAACTATGCAATTTAGTATGTTCCCATTTGGGACAGGGGGACATGTTTTAGCCAAATTACTATTTCTTGATTTGTGAGAGCTAAAATCCATTCCAAGGGTTGAAACTTGGTGTGCACTATGGCTAGGCCCCCTAAGAAGGAATCAAGAAGTTTTGAAGTCATTGGACAAGTGTAAGCATGCGAACCTATAAACCACCTTACTAAGAGACCTAGTTAGGTCTTTAAAACCATGATTTTGGAGTTTTAGAAGGGTTGCAATGGGAGAAGAGCCTTGAGGTTAATGGCAAACCCTAATGACCATAAAGGGTGTCTAAAAAGTCTTTTAGTTTGTTTGGAAACCTTCTAGTTAAAAATCGAGCCCTATAGAATCAGTTAAGAAGGGCTACTAAGAAGGAGACCTAATTAGAACCTAAAACAAGCAATTTGAAGGTCTTCTAGGTGTAGATGGCAATTGAAACTTGGTGTGAATTTGTAAACCCATAAAGGGTATCTAGAAAGATGTTCATTTTTTTCTAGAAACCTTGTAGTTATCTCCCAACTATAAGCTTTGGGCAAAAGTAGGGTTAGTAACAAGAAATCTTAGGCTAGAAGGTGAGATAAGGAGTTTGATAAAGTTCTTGTGAGCCCATTCATTAGAGTAGTATGAAGACTTGTAGACACACTATTTAGAGGGTTAAATAGACTTATCCATACTATTTTAAAGGTTCTTAAGCCAAAACGTCAATTTGGGTATATAGACAAGTTCTTTTAAATAATGCCTCATTCAAGAAAGAAGGAATCTTCAAGAGATTTTGCTAACTAAAGTTGTGTATATAATTGGGCTTCCACCTCTACATCGGGTGGTATCGGAGCAGGATTTTCTCTTGAAAGAAAAAGAAAAGATTGCCCGAGAAGTTGAGAGAGAAAGAAAGGTTAAGTGGAGAACTTAAGCTGTGAAACAAAAGTTTGCAAGAAGAAGAGAGAAGAAAAGCAAGATGGCTTAGAGAGAAAGGATGAGAAGAGGAGCTCGAGAGAGGACAACTGGAGAGAATGAGTGGGTTGTTATATTAAAGAATATACAAGATAGATTGGGATCTTTATAGGTTGCTCAGAGAAGAAGTATGATGTTAGTAGAGGAAAGCAATACAGAAGAAGAGGTAGAAGAAACAATTGCAGAAAAAGAAGGTCCAGATGTGAAACTCTTGAAATCATTTATGGGAGTAGGTTCTACGACAAAAATGAAGGTGCCAAAGTATGGAGGAAGTCTACATCCAGAAGACTTGATTGACTGGATCACTAAGATGGACAAATACTTTGATTTTGAGGGAATAGCTGAAGACAAAAAGGTAAAATTTGCTTGTACTAAATTGATAGGGCATGCAACTATTTGGTGGGACTTTGTGCAAGAAGAAAGAAGAAATAGAGGTAAGGATAAAATAAAATCTTAGGATATGATGGTTCTTTAAGATAAGAGGCAAATTTATGCCATATGATTACCAAACAAGCTTGTCAATAAATTGCAAAATTTAAGGCAAAGAGAGATAAGTGTGGTAGATTATATTGAAGAATTCTATAAGTTAGCTATGAGATTAGGTCACATAAAGGGATATGTTGATGAAGTAGAGGGGTATCTGAATTGGTTAAGGGTTAACATTTAGGATGAAATCAACTTGTTCACCTTGAGAACAATGGAAGAAGCTTACCAAACAACCTTGAAAGTAGAGGAAAAGTTGTCTAGAAGACAAGGACAATATTCTAGAGGTAGAGCTAGAGGTATCAGAGGTAGAGGACAAAAGACAAGTAGAGGAAAACAACAACAAAGTCAAGAAGAAGCAAGTCGATCACAAATGCAAAGTACTTTAAGAGGTGGCTACTAAAGAGGAAGTTATTATTATAGAGGAAGAGGTAACTTTGGAAGAGGAAGAGGAGAGTTTCAAGGTAAGTGTTTCAAATGCAATAAGTTTGTTGGTCATAGATCATATGAGTGTCCAAAGAACCCTCAAGCAAGTGGTAGTAGGGTAAGTGAAGCAAGAAATCAGATTGTGCATGCTGATGAAGAAGAGAGTGTGGGATCACCATCACACGTTGAAGAACCTAAAACAAGAGAGGCATTGATGATGAGAAGAGTGTTGTTGAGAACAAGCAAGGAAGTTGAAGAACCAGCCCAAAGAAGAACCTTATTGAAGACAATGTGCAAATCCAAAGGTAAGTGTTGTAAACTCATTGTTGATAATGGAAGTATAGATAATTTGGTGTCTTCTGAAATGGTAGAAAAGTTAAGCTTGCAAAAGTTAATAGATCATAATCCATACATAGTGCATTGGGTTCGGAAAAATTAGAAAGTGTTAATAAATTAGCAATGTCTTATAAATTTTTAGATTGGTAGTTATAAGGATGAGGTTCTTTGTGATGTGATACCCATGGATGCTTGTCATGTCTTACTTGGAAGACCTTGGTAGTTTTATAGGAGAGCTATTCATGATGGTAGGGAAAATACTTATACTCTAATGAAGAATGGTGTTAAGCACACACTAAACCCTCTCAAGGACAACAATGCATGGAATGAAGGCTATTCAAAGTTCATGTTAATGAGTGCAGAGGAGTATTTACAATAGGAGGATAAAGATGATCTTGAATCATCAAGAACAACAATTGAAAGGAAGCATGACATGATGGGAAACAAGTTGAGTACAATTAAGAGGATGTGGCAATGGTTGATTGGAGAAGAGGAATACTAAGGTAACCTTGAAAAGAGGAGAAGCAAATAAGATGAGAATTATGAATTTGCAAACCTTATAGGAAAGAGAAACAAAGAAGAGCTCTTAGGAGAAAAAAACAAAGAAAGAAAGAGAAAGAATTTGAGCATGAGAATACCAAAGAAGAGGACTGAGGAAGTTAAGAAGGATGATGAATTCCAAGTCCAAGAATAAGACCAAGAAAACATAGTTCAAGAATGGAGAAATGGGGTGAAGGATATGACCAAGAGAGTTATCATGGTTTTGAATTTTCGATCTAATGTTTCCTTTAGTGATGATTGTGTAGGTATTTCGAGTTGAGAGGAAGCAAGTGGAGAGGAATCTACCCAAGAAAAAGACACTATTTTCATACCTCAAGGTAATAACACATCAAGAATGACAAAAATAGAGCAGAAAAGGTGATCTAATAGTCATGATCAATCAAGAATCACTTCATATACATCTAGAGCAAGGGTGGAATCCATAAAAGAAGGTGACGAAGTTAGCATTCTATCTAAGCACAACCACTTCACGAGAATACAAGCCCATTCAAATAGAAAACATGATGGTACAAGATATGGTTCAGATCATGAAGACAATATATTGATGGGAAGTAATCATGAACAAACATAAGGAGATCAAATTCAATTGGAAAACCGAAAGAAAGAAGTCAAATTTTGTGTAGCACATCATGGACAAAAGTCCATGGGTTAAATTTCTTGTTCCCAAGGAGAATGATGTAGGAGCATCATCTCGAAATATTATTATAGTCAAAAAATAATTTGAAGCATGTTAGGAAGGTCTAAATAGGTCAATGGAGGTGTTTAGAGGTCTTAGGGTCTTTACATTTTCAAATTTTGGCTTGACGTGTGTTTTCCCATCCAAAACCAAATTTGAATGCTCTAGTTCGAAAAATTGGGCATTTTGAGTAATTTTGGTTTGAAGCATTTGTCTTGGAGGTTGATGTAGGTCTCATAGTCAATTTTAAGTGTCTTGAGCATCTATTAGAGGGTGGACACAAAGAATTTTAACATTTTCATCAAAAGTTCATGTTTTCTCCTTAAGTACTTTAGCCTTCTTAACCTAATTGTTGCTCTCAATGTAAATACATAAAAACCTAATGTAATGGAGAGGAAAAGTAGGTAGGGGATGTTTTTAGGAGAGTAGACATGAAAACCAAGAGAAATTGGTTAAAAGAGAGAAAATGTGAGAAAATCTTGTTAATGTAGGATTGTACAAGTCATGACAATCAAGAAAAGTATTTTTGAATGAAAGTTCAAGTGTTTATGTTGAAATTTTGTGACTCTATGTGTGTATGCTTTGGAATGGTGTTCTAAGGGAGCATAGTTTTTGTTTCGCAGTTTAGGAGAATTGAAATATTGACTAAGTGGCTCAAAACGTGCAACGGCTTGTAGAAGGAGAGAAATCTTTGTTTTTAAGAAGGTAAATTGTTATTTCACTAAGATTTTCATAAGTTTTGTTTGATTAAATTGCTCAAGGGTGTATTATGGATCTATACTGAGACCACTGTAGAATTGGATTTGAAGCCTTAAAAATTAATAAAACCAAAACTATGCAATTTAGTATGCTCTCGGCTAGGACATGGGACAAGTTTTAGTGAAATTACTATTTCTTGATTTCTGAGAGCTAAAATCCATTCCGATGGTTGAAACTTGGTATGAACTATGGTTATGTCCCTTTAAGAATGAATCAAGAAGTTTTGGAGTCATTAAACACATGCGGTGGGAGAACCTATAAACCACCTTGCTAAGAGACCTAATTAGGTCTTTAAAACCCTTATTTTGGATTTTTATAAAGGTTGCATTGGTAGAAGAGAACCTAATGACCATAAAGGGTGTCTAAAAAGTCTTTTAGTTTGTTTCAAATGTTATGGTTCAAAAACTAGACCAATAAAATCGAGTTAAGAAGGGCTACTAAGAAGGAGATCTAATTAGAACCTAAAACAAGCAATTTGAAGGTCTTCTAGGTGGAAATGGAGAATGAAACTTGTGTGAAGTTGTGAACCCATAAAGGGTATCTATAAATATGTTAAGTTTTCTAGAAACCTTGTAGTTCTCTCCTAACTATAAGCTTTGGGAAAAAGCAAGGCTAGTAGAAGAAATCTTAGGCTAGAAGGTGAGATAAGGAGTTTGATAAAGTTCTTGTGAACCCATTCATTAGAGGAGTATGAAGACTTGTAGACACACTATTTGGAGTGCTATATAGACTTATCCATATTGTTTCAAGGGTTCTTAAGCCAACCATCAATTTAGGTAAATGAATAACATGATTGATGAATGAGAGGAAAATTAAAATAATGTTGCACAAATTTTTTTAAAATGTGGGTATCTAAAGGCCATTAGAAAAAGGGTTCAAATGAACCTTGATACTCATTGCACAATTAAAAAATGTGTTAAAGGAGTGTTCCCATAATTCATAAGTTTACAATCATTTTTCTTTATTTTGATTAATTTAATTTGAATTACTATGTATTAATTATTTTTAGCAACAAATGTATTTTGTTTTTATTGTTTTTGAACATAAGGTGCTTGAACATTGAAACCCCGATGAAAAAAATTTAATAAATTAAAAATCACAACCTTGATAATTTGTCATCCTGACATATGTAAGCTAATTAATTAATTGGAAATAGGGCTACTTGGACCTAGAAGATAATGATCATTTACATAGTTCAACTCAATGGAAATAGATGAATAACAACAAAAATTTCTATTAACTACGAAGCCTTAACGACATCTATAATTTGATCTTCCCCATATACTTGGGGTTGTTACAAAAGTATATGTGGTTTCTACACTAACATAAGGTGGTTTATACACTTAAGGAATCCTTTAGGCTTGAATCGGGTTTGGATTGATTTTCTCTTCTTTGTAAAATTAACTTCTTCTATAACTCAACGGCCTCGACCTTGAGCCACCTTTTTTAAATGTGGCATTAAACCTTGCCTTTATAGGCATCTTTTCCCACTCTTTCTACAATTTGAAGTTCCTTCCATAATATTCTCTTCATTTCTTGTTTAGACTTTTCATTAATGGTGTCAAATTACCACTGATATGGTAGTTGGGAAAATATTCCAAGAGTGTTCATTTCACCTAATTAATCAACGATTTTTCCGTTTTATACCACATACATTGTATGTTAGTCTCCATGTACCTTCTTGTCACTTTCTAGACTTGTTCTTTAGTGCCTCCAATCTACCGTACAATCTTACCTCAAAATTGCTCACACACCAATCCTTTGAAAATATATGTACCTTGTGTTTGCTCACTACAAAATCTTTGTGCACCACCTTCACACCCTACCAAAACTCCTACGCACTCAAATATTTAACAAAACACGTTACACTATTGTGTGTTCCCTTCCTTACAATCTTTTAGTGCACCATTTTTACCACACACTTTACAATAAATAATCATTTCTCAAAAACTTCCACATACTTCAACACTTAACCGAAATTTAAAGTTATGCATATTTCAAGTTTTCCCTCGATGATCTTGCATCAAACACCCGAGATCACACGAAAGTGAGCTCTATCTCATGAGTTAAGTCTTCCAAGTATGGCCTAGCTAACAAATATCCTTGAAACTTATCCATGTCGCATCCTCCTCTGCGCACGATTCTTCCATTGATGAGTAATCCTTGTATTTTTGTTTGTGTTTCTTCTTAACTACCCTTGATTCCATTATATCCTCTATTTCTTTTGTTTCCTTCTTTGGTATCTTCCTTATCTATTCTAAGGCATCATGTTTTCATGTGCATCCTTATCCAATTCTATTATGCACTCATCCTTTTCTTCTTGTTCACTAATTTCTCCATTATGATACTCATATAAATTAGACATATCACCTCTTGACCCCATACCATATATAGGGTTGAAGGTTTAATATCGATAATATATCCAACCCTTCTAACAACTCTATCTTGTATACAATTGACACCATCTTTCACAATACTCTACATGGTCAATCTTCTTTAACTTCAACTTATTGTATGGATCTTTTGAAAACATCTCTTTACGCAAATGTGCCAACACCTTGTCTCCGACCTCAAAATCCATTACTTTGTGCCTTTCATTCGTGTTCTTATTATAACTTACGTTCTTATACTCCAACTTCTCGTGCACTTATCAATGCATCTCGTACATTTACTCTGCATAGTCTTTTGCCTTGGCACTCCTATTATCCACTACTTCACAAAATTACATGACACCCCTTAGACTTTTTGCATAGATTATTTAGATTGGAGTCTTCCCAATTTTTCTATTCACTAAGTTGTTATAGGTGATTTCATTTTGCACTAACACCATGTCCCACTTGTTTGACTTATCTCCAACAAAGATGCGTGATAAATTTCTCAAACCTTTATTCACCACTTCCATTTGTTTATCAGTCATGGATAATATGTTGAACCTTATTCCCATTTTATTTCATAAGTTCCTCCAAAATTGACATAGAAATTTTGTATTCCTATCTAACACTATGCTCCATGGTAATCCATGCAACCACACTATCTCCTTGAAGAATATATTTGTTATGCTCATTCCATCTCTAGTTTACTTGCACACTATAAAGTGTGTCATATTCAAGAATTTGTTGACTACCAAAATATGGAGTTGTTCCCTCTTTGTGTGTTCTTGGAAATCCTTACATGAAATCCATGCTAATATTCTTCCATGACCTCTTTGAGTACAGGTAATGGCTGATATAACTGATATTTTTCTTGCACCCCTTGGCTAATTGAAAATTTTTGCACCTTTGCACATATTTGCACACATTCGCGCCCATATTTGTGCCATGGTAACGTTCCCACAATTTTGTTAATTCTTGTCTCCTCCATAGTGATCTCCTAATCCTTCACTATTCTTCTCTCTAGCTAGTTCTCGCACATTGACCCCTTAGATATACACAATTGTGCTCCTCTAAACAACATGCCTTCTTAGATAAAGCGGTCTAACCACAAAAATCTATCCACACTCACCATTTCTACACATGCCTTCCATGTTTCATTGAAGTATTCATCTTGCACGTCAAAGTCCTTCATGGTGTCAAAGCCTATGACTTCATTGCAATTTATTTTAACAAAAATCTCCTACTTAGTACACCCATAACTTTGTTGGATTTCCCACTTCCATAGTTAAACAAAAATGAAGAAATTTGCAAAAATTATACCCACTTCATCTACTCTATGCTTCACTTTGCTTGACTATTTCCAAACTACAACCCGATGATCCTTGTACATGACAAATTCTCTTAGAACAAGTAATGCCTCCACTTCTTCAATGTTTGTACAATTGTGTAAAACTCTTGATCTTAGGCCTGAGTATCTCATCATTTTCACCGAAGTAGGAATAGGTCTCGCGTATTTGCTTAACACCATGTAACACCCATGTTATTAATCATCCAAATTAAGGGAATTTTTAAAACAAACCGGTTAATCAATGATTTTAGCTTACAATAATTAAAATCCGAGAATAATTAAATGTTTACAATCCATCGATAACAAATGATAACCAAATGCATTTGTATGGGTCAATTGGATCTACTTGATCCCCTTAGTTCACTCTAACCGAGTGAGTATAACGTGTATACTTTTGGTAAAACCTTTATATCAAGTTTTGGAGAACTACGTGCAAATCCTAATTGTCGAACTGGAATTTAGACAAGTTGCGAATCCATCCGTATCCGCACAACAAGTTAGGGGTATGGTGAATAGACAGTGTAATCAACTAGCTACACTACTTGGCCAAGTTTTCAAGCACTTTAACTTTGCGACAAGTTTCGATGACTTGGATCTCATTTCGTTGTTTAAGAGTTCGATTCAGTTTTTAAAGATGCATGGATTGTGACTCGTTATTCTAATTGAAAGTATCATATTGGTCCCATCTTAGGATCCCTATGGGAAAAATAAATACCACGTAACGAATTTTGTCATTACGTACTTGATATCCTTCCCATAACCATCCTAAGCTGACATGGTTATGATTCTATCGATAAGAACACCAATTCCGGATATCTACACTTCATTTACAAATTTATTATCTATTTAGGTTAAGTAGATAAGATTGTCTTTATGTTATGTTGTTTCGCATTGCATCACATTATCCATTTCACAATAGAGGATTATAGTAACTCATTGAGTTACTATCCTTTATGGGTACCTCTTATCGATTTAACACAACTTAGTGTTTTCATTCAAAATGGATTAATTTAACCATATCTTGCATTTAAATGATCCAATCACTCCTAATTAGTATTGGTCTTAATATCATAAGTTTATCATTCATTATGAAAGGTTCACTTAATCTCATTTGATCGTCATTTGATACAAATTGTTCAACTTATTTAGTAAGGCATAATATTAACATAACATACTTTGTTCGTCACGACACATTTGGTCATCCATAGTGGAACCATAAAATCAGTTATGATTACTTAAAAAAATCATTAACTTATGTTTATACCCTATTGTTAAAATCAACACTTAAACATTTTCATTTTAATAAGGTAAAAAAGGATATAAGTGTTGTTTTCGTTGTACTTATTTCCATATCATACTAGGTTTGTTAATCGTCAAATTCATCCATTCAAGATGAATTATTAAACCAGATATAGTTTCATAACATAATATTAATAAATTTAATTCATACTTTGTTGTAAAAACAACATTAAAAACACCTTTATAACTCACAAAATGTGATATGAAACAAGAAGTAATTTTATTTAAAATTCATAAGGATAAATCCTTATTTTCCAAAATGATGACATACAATTTTTCAGAATAGTACAATAGGAAAATGCCTTCAATCAACTTGTGAAATAATACTTTCGCATTACAATTAAATATAAATATCCTGAATTTTTTTAGACAATATAGATGAAGAAATCATGTGTATACATCCTAGTTATTTACATCTTAATATCACTCAGGTCATGCACACTATAGGAGAGAGAAATATATACATGATCATTTCTATGAAATGACATGACTTATCTTAACTCATAATCTTGTTGCGTTTAATAGAAATAAAATAATATGTTAAGATTTACTTAACTAATAGCTTAAAAACTTCATAATTCATTAATTACGTTTATAAATATCATTGCTCAATAGAATGATACTACAAAAGTAAGCTATGTTATAAAACAATAAAAAATCCAATTGTTGTTCGTAACTTTAGATTGTTTAAATAACTTGTAAATACAATATAATCTTGCCATAATCCAGTTTCAAATTTCATAGCAACATCAATCAATTAAACTTCAACGAAGCACCTCATTCATACTTATGAACTATTTAATTTCCCTTTTCCAAAAATATTGCAAAGGAGATAGAACAAAATCATACTTAACAAGAAATTATACATTTCAACATAACTCATGTATTTAATTGATATTACAACCCTTAATTAATGAAGGTAACATATTGTTTGTAAATTAATGAAGGTAACATATTGTTTGTAAATTAATGAAGGTAACATAATGTTTGTAACAACAATAATTTATTTTCATTCTTTTTGTATAAACTATGCCACCAAGTAACTTTAGTTGAATATAAATGTATGGTTTTAAAGAATGAACGTAACTATTCTTCACCCCACTCAACAGCCAACAATCAACCAGCAAATGCATTTCCTAATTTACAATAATCAATAATTTCATATTGAAATGAAATGAGCTCGGAGTTGAAGATAATTATTTACTATTATTAATGATAATATTCATAGCCAAACAATAATATTTGATCAAATCGACTAATATCATCATTGACAATTAAATCCTCAAAAACCCAAATTATATGAATCCATATTTTTCATAAAAACACAAACCCAAAATCCAAAAATGACAAAAATCTACATATTTGTTATTTCCCAAAAAAACCCACAATGTTTTCAATTCTTTTACCTATTTCCCACAAAGATCTCCATACTGAAATGGATGAGAAACTCCATATTTTTAACAATACAACCTCAAACAAAAATCCCAAAAGCCAATTTACTAAATGAAGCCTATTCTTTTAAAATTTTACTCAAAAACATCAAACCCAGAAAGTCTTAATAATCAAAAATTCAGATTTTACAACAATGAAAACCCCTTTTTATTTCCCCCAATTCTCCTCGTTATTTATCAAGTTTTCATAATAAGATAAGAGAAACAGTCCATATTTTAAAACAATAACCGGGTATTCATTTCTATTTCAAAACGTCTTGTATCAAGCTCCATAGAGTTGTTTTTCCCTTAACATTTTTACACCCATTTTCCATTCAAACCCAACAAAAGAAAAGAAGATTTCATCCTATTTCCCCATTTTTTACCATATCTGAAAATCAGATAATAACCCTTAACATATACCAGTATTTCATTCAAAAATAGCAAGAGAATGAGTAAGAGAACCCATGCCTGGTAGTGTTTGCTTCTTTTCCTGATTTTTCTTGTAAAACTTGAAACTTCCAATGTGTATGCCCAACAAAACAACTCCCAAATTTTCCAAACAATAAGAATAAACACAACTCGCCATTTAAATAGAGTTCCATCATACATGTAGTTGCCCCCTACAAACTGTAGACACAAAATCACGCACTTTGGGTAAGTATCTAGTCATGATTACATACTACTATTCATATGATTCCTAAGTAAGAAAAGTATTAATTAACCCATGTCTTTGGCCACCTTTCTTTTCTTTCTATTGCTACTTTCAGTCTTGCACCCTTACTTGCTCAGTCTACCTTTTTTACTCTTTGACATTTTTCATCCTGGACACCCAGGCACCCAACCGGGATGTCATCGGCATGCGCCCTCATCCCCTTTGGGCGCCCCTGTCCCCTTTTGTACTTTACTCACACTTTTTGGGTCTTTTCTATCCGTTTGAGCATCTTATCTTTTTGGTAGTCAACCTTTTTGGGGTTAATTACGAAATTCAAGCAAGGAATCATATAAATATAAATTTATGTGATCATAATAAAAGGGCCAAGCACTAAGCAATATCTATCACCACCTAAGGTTGCATCCATCTCTATGAGCTCCATTGCATCCATCTAGCTCCATCACAAAGGGACACAAGGGATGGTTTTCTACATCACACTTCACAGGAGGGAATTTCATTCTATTCCATGCACACATTTACTACATTCTACATCTAGCCACTTGTTGGCTATCCAAGTGTGACACACAAAAGAGAAACCTAGGGAAAAATTCCATACACACACACAAAACTACATTGGGTTTGAGATGTAGTGCAACGCTTAGTTGTAAGTTCACCATTGTGACATCGAGGATAGTATGACCCCTCTTGTATCTTTCTTTTTTAGGATTTGATGTTTATTTGAGGGATTTGTAGGTGCATATTTCATTGCAGGTTTCCATCGACCTCGGCCTCGATCTTAGTGTGAACTCGGAGCGACCGAGAGGCAATTAAAGGTGAACACCTTAGAGGAGGTAATATGATCATTTCCATGAACCCAAACACCCAAAAATAGGTCTAGGGCACCCATGGATGCCCTGTCCCTCTCAGGCACCCCCGATCCGGCCTATTTCTCTAGATCTGCATTTTTCATGACTTACGTGTGATGTTTTTTCTCTTTGTTCAGCCGGTTGAGCTTTGATCTAGTCCAAACTTTTGTGAATAAACTAAGGTTCTCTACCCTCTCTTTACAATCAGGTTTTATTATTTTTTTCTTAGTTATTTGGATATTTATTGTTGTACTTAATTATTCATTTATTTAGTATTGCAATAACATTTAGATTAGGCTCTTATTTACATTTTAGCTTAATCATTTTGTGAACCCCACTCTTGATCATGGCTCTTAATTCAAATGCATCCTAATTGCCAAGTTGTTCTAAAAAAACCCTAGACACCATGTATCTCCCTAGCAATACGTTGCCGCATCAAGTGAGTGCTATTTTAGATCGTCTATCTGATGACCCTAGTCTTTGTGATCCCCCATCTAATCAATCCATGTTGGACTCAATTCAAGCTTTACATTCTTTATTTCAAGAAAAATTTCAGGTTATGGAATCCACGATTACATCTCTCAAATCTGAAATCCAACATCTTAAGGACGCTTCTCAGGCTCATGTTTGTTCTCCTTATACATCTCATCTTCATTCTATGTCTTCTACATGTTCTCATATCAGTGAGCCTCAAGTAATACCATTACTAGATCCTCTCACCTTTGATCGTAATACAAAGCAACGTGACATTCTTACTGAGCTCCTTAGTCATCAATTGATCACTTTACCGTCTACTCATTACTATCCTCCTTATTGGCTTACAAAATATCAAGGTCTTCCATATTGCAAATTTCATCACATCAATGGACATAACAACAATGATTGTTACACTTTACTACGAAGAAGCAAGCAACCTGAGCATCTATGTTTTATCTCATTCACTTCACAGTGTTATGTTACATCATCCTCTCCAATTGTTACATCTCAATGGGTTCCTAAATCTGATTCATCTATGTCTAATGAGCATTATGCCATCACTTCTAATGGTCATTCTACGAAAGTCAAGTGCCACCTAAGCAAACACCTCATGAAATCAATATGACACCTTCTCTATCAAGTCTTCTGCAACATCATCAATACCACCAAAGCTACCACCATTCAAGATTCCTCCCCATCCTACTCCACTTTTGTTTCCAATTCATTTTGTCAAAGCAACTACTCCTACTGATGGTCAAGACACATTTCAAACTCCGCCACCACCGCATGGTCCTAATATTTCTTCCACCACTCCACAAATGTAATCTGGTGACTTTTCTCACCTCATTTCCCGATGACGCACTCTTGTGCTATGGTTCACACTTGACTATTGAGGGCATATTATACACATGAACCTCACACTACACAATAGACACTACATTACACATCTTCATGCATTATGCACTTTTGTACATATACATCATCCTCATCTTCCATCTACTATGCATCATCCTCACTCTGTGCTTTTACACACCCATACATTGCACACATTTTGCACATTACATTATTATACATTTTTACAATCTACACATCTTGCATTACACACTACACATTCTCCATCACACATTACCTACTTTACATGTCACATACTTACGACATCTTCTCATCACCACATATACTACACATATTACATGTTTTACTCATATTCTTCTATTCATTGCAATTACTACCCGATGACGCACTCTAGTCTCATGGTTCATACTTAATGGTCTCATTCTACATTGAACCTCGCCTCATCACACTTACATCATTCTACACTTTGATCTTCACAATCAATCAATCAACCTTTTTATCATACCATGTGACATTCCTAGCTAGTGCCTTCTTCACACATATCATGATATACACTTTATGTTAAATCATCACCCATTTCTAGCTTTCCTATTCATTCATTTCATGATATACACTTTGTGCTACATCATCATGTTTTCTAGCATTCCATCCATACATTTTGTGATATACACTTTGTGCTACATCATCACGTTCATATATTTTGTGATATACGCCTTGTGCTTCACATCATCACGTTGGCTAGCATCTTACTCACCCATCTCGGCATATACACTTTAGGATAAATCATCACACATCCTAACACCTCATTTTACAACTTTAAGATCAAATCATCCCTATGTCGCATTCAATATCATCTACACATCATCATTCTACAATCAATCCTCCACGCTTAATTCACTAACTCTTTCTAACACACAAAAACACATCGCTCAAACCATTTCTGATGACACTCTCATTTACGGTTCACTATTGGTTGTTGAGGGGGCATAAAAAATGAACCTCATTTCATACACACATTCACTCGGGGGCACGTTGCTCTTGTCATTCACAATGCATTCCATTTTATCTCATCCACAACATATTGCATATCTTGGTTACATTTAATCTTGCTTACTTATGCTTTTACATGTTCACTTTATTACACATGCTAGATAGATATCTTGTATATCATTATCTTTATCATACACACATGCGTATTTGATTTCCTTTCTAGTTATGATCACAAATTATACAGGTCCATTACACACAACATGGATGCTTGGCATAATACCCGTAGACACCAAATTTGTGTCTTACGACCCCGTTCCCGCATCTCATTTCGTAACCTAACCTCATCACCTAAACCTTACACAATTATTTATTAATTACCTTATAATTAATAAATCCACATCGCCATACCTGCCACCTCATTTCGCCACCTCATCATGACCTAGTCTTAACCCTAAACTAACCTAATTAAGACCTATAACTTGGTCTACATCCACACCCATGACTAATGACTCCTCACCCGCACCTAAAACCAACCTCATAATGACTTGACCAAGCCCGCACTAATCCCTCGGGAAAAGGAGGGAAAGCTAGCTATTTTACCAAAAATAGCCCACTTTGACTCCGGCGACCGATGGGTTCCTACTCGACCGCCGTCGGTTACGTAACCGCCATCGGTTCCCTGTAAATGACCACTCCCAACCAAAAACAAAGGGTTGGATTTTCATGGATCGAATCAGAAGTCATTGGAAGGATCCGGAATTTACTTGGCTGAACAGAGACAAGTGAAAGAAACAAGAAGAGTTTGCAGAGAAGGACATCAAGCCCAAAACTGCAACTGAGTAACCAGAGCCTTGTGACACTCATCTATTCGTCGGGAGGGAAGATAGCTCATCTCCTGATTGTCGGGTCATCCTACCTGAGTTCTGCCATCGTCATCACAGTTCTTGGACCTGCATCCTTATCAATAATCAGTAAGTAGTATCTTGTATGTCCTTTTAATAACATTTCTTGAACTTCTGAATCACAGCCATCATAAGTCTATTCCTAGATCTACTACCCAGCAACACACTACATCTAACTGTCATTCCTCTACCCTTACGTTACCCCAAGAACACCCCCCCTACTCTCTGAGTCCTTCTCATCACCCCATTACCTAACCCCACCCATTTATCAGCCTTATAAAACAACACAACCACCTTACAACCAACCTTCACCAAAAGCCCCTAAAACATTGCCCCTACCGATATCGGTTACCACAACAAATCGTGCGTTACGATGGCCGAAGCATCGGTCACCGTGATTCTAAACCAAGACCAGCCCTTTCTCTATTGTTCTAACAAGGTAAACAAATTGTAATTGGACAATAGCTTATTTGTTAGAATTTGTGTTAATTCATATTAGCAGGGGAACTGACCACCTTCGAAAGGAAGTTTTATATTTCCTAGGCCCAAGGCAGTTCCCTCATTTATTGTCTAATTAAAATCTGGTGGTCTTGTATTCTTACTTGCTGAGTAGTCCTTCCAGGACAAAAGGAGTTCTTCACGATCGACACGATCTCTCTCTCTCTCTACGGTATGCGCACACCCTCTCGACATTCAACAGGTATTCCTCCTAGCCCTAACCCTTATCTGTTTCTCAAAGGAATGAAAGGATAGAAGCAACTCTATTCCCAAAAGTGAAACATTCCGTGCGAAACAATACCTATTACCAGTCCCACAGAGGCTCAGGGGCATCCACTTTCATACACTATAGGTGTTATTGTTTCATTTTGTTTCATAACACATTACTTTATCATATTATACGTGCCTTGACATACATTTTATCTTTCTAACATGATATTGGGTACTTCATGTGTACATTTGTTTTGTAGGACTACTTGCTTCCATGATTTTCTGATACACTATTTGCTTTTACTTGTCATTGTTTGTGGGCTTTTCCCTATGTATTGTTTGTTCTCTGATTACTTGTGGCCACTACGACCTTGATTGTCTTATGACATCATGAGTGATGTCCCATGTTTACAACCCAATTTTTGTGGTCTACATTTTCTTCTTTTGTGTTTTACATTACCTGCTTGTGTCTTAGCTTATACATTGTCTACGTAGCTTACACTTTATCTTCTACATGTGTGTTTGTCTTTGCTTGTACTAACACTTGTTTTCCTAGCCACTTGTTTGTGTGTGCCGTGATTTCTACCAAGTGCATTCTCTTCCCCCTGTACGGAAAATTTTCAGCACAACGGTTGATCCTCCTTTGAGCCACATACTCCTTTATCAATGTCACATGCACCCCAAATGAGCGGGGGCATCATTTGGGTGAATCAATCACCCTATACAACGTTATACACAACATGGTACTTGGTACAAAACCGTTTTCAGTTTTGAACATTTCTCGAAACCGACTTGGGTCCTTAGATTAAGGTCCTTTCGTGGATTCCTAAAACCAAGGGGAATTACACAATAATTAGTAGTTCAGCATAGTCTACAGAACTCCATACACAACAGATTTTATAGGGCATAAAATCCTTAGAACATGCATTTATACACACCATCTACAATGTTTTTCTACATCGCGGGAAGTCGTTAAAGGTTAGAGGATGACATCGGACAATTCTCCCTACACTTCTTCCATTTCATTGGCGTGATTGCCCAAAAACTCACATGTCGACATCATCTACAGGATCCTTCTTTACAATCTTTCCTCATCATGGATCAAGTGCACATTTTCCTTTTTCACACTTTCAGTGTTTTTACATACTTTCCTTACACACTTTTTTTACATATTTTGATCATATACATGTGTATTTGATTACTTGTTCGACTTCTCTTTTGCAAGTATGTCCATATGGGAAGCATTAGTCAATATCAACAACGACAACATCACACACATTAACATTGACATTGACATCAACAATAGGCACATCGTAACATCTACACATGTGTTTCTACCCTAGGTTCATTTTCATCACTTTTTTGTAATTTCTCCTCCTTAGCATCCACTCTTCAGTTTTTTATTATTCCACACTTTTGTCTTGTCCCTCGGAACAATCTTTCTACATCGATCTACATGGTTATCAGGTACGTATCTCTATCTACTTTATGTTACCAAGCGTTCCACTCACCAACATAAAGTGGGGAAAATGTAGACATTAAATCATGCACTTTGGGTAACTATCTAGTCCTAATTACATATTGCTATTCATATGATTCCTAAGTAAAAAAATTACTTACTAACCCATGTCTTTGGGCACTTTTCTTTGCTTTCTATTTATTAATTTCAGTCTTGCACCCTTATTTTCTTAGTTATCCTTTTTTACTCTTCGACATTTTCATCCTAGACACCAACGCCCGATCAGGTGCTAGCACTTGAGTGCACTCATCCCTTCTGGGCACCTTTGCCCCCTTTGTACTTTACTTACACTTTTTGGGTCCTTTCTAACTGTTTGAGCATCATATATTTTTGGTAGGCATCCTTTTTGGGGTTTATTGTAAAATTAAAGAAAGGGAATCATATAAATATAAAGTTATGTGATCATAATAAAAGGTCCAAACACTAAGCACTATCTATCACCACTTAAGGTTGCATCCATCAAGGCATCTAATAGCTCTAGTGCATCCATCTAGCTCCATCACAAGGGACACAAGGGCTGGTTTTCTGCATCACACACCCTAGGAGGGAAGTTCATTCTCTTCCATGCACACATTTACTACATTCTACATCTAGCTACTTGCTCGCTATCCAAGTGCAACACACACAAGCACAACCTAGGGCACAATTCTACACACGCACATAGAACTACATTGGGTATGAGATGTAGTGCAACACTCATTCGTAAGTTCACCATTGTGACAGGTTGAGGAAAGTTTGACCCCTCATTTTTCATCTTTCTTTTTTAGGATTTGATGTCTATTTGAGGGTTTTACAGGTGCATGTTTCATTACAGGTTTCCAACGACCTCAACCATCTTAGTGCAAACTTGGAGTGACCAAAGCTAATTAAAGGTGAAAACATTGCGACACCTCATAGGAGGTTCTCTGAGCATTTGCACAGACCCATGCACCCAAAAATAGGTCTAGGGTGCCCGCGTCCCTCTCTAGGTGCCCCAATCCAACCTATTTCATCGGATCTACATTTTTAAGGACTTATGTGCGACACTGATTTCTATTAGTCCAATCGGTCATAGCTTTGATACAATCTAGAATTCATTGTGAATCAACTATGGCTCTCTACCCTCTCTTTGCAATTAGGGTTTTATTATTTATTTCTTAGTTTCTTGGGTATTTATTGTTGTACTTAATTATTCATTTATTTACTAGTTGCATTGTAATCCTCTATTTCCATTCATGTGAGTTGCACTCTACTTCTTCTATCCACATAAATTCTTTACGATATCCCTTCATAGTTTATGTGATTGTTGCACATACTCCACTGAAATTTCTAATGAAATTCATATAGAATCTCGCCAACCCATGAAAATTACGCACCTCGAATCACATTCCTCGATGACGTCTACTCTATTATTGTGTCCACCTTATCGGGGTCCCTTTGCAATCCATCTTGGGATATCATGAAGCCAAAGTATACCAACTCTTCATGCATAAAATCACATTTCTTTATATTCACCAATAATTTCTCCTCTTACAATCACTTCATCACCTTGCACAAATGATCGAAGTGATCTTCCTCAGTAATGCTAAACACCCGCATATCATCCATATATACAATCAAAAATTTCTCAAGGGATGGCTTGATGACCTTGTTCATCAGCCTCATAAACTTTCTCTAGGCATCACAACCCAAATGGCCTAACCAACCATTCATACAAGCCTTCCTTTGTATTGAACATTGTTTTCCACTCATCTCCTTCTCTTATGTGAATATGGTGATAGCCACTCTTCAATTCAATCTTTGAAAAATATCACGCCCCACTAAGGAATTCCATCAAGTCATACATCCTTGGAAATGAAAACATATAATCGATTAAACATATTGAGTAAGACAATAACAATAAGATTTAACCACAACATCAAACAAACCCACCATAAGAGGATCTATATCAAGAAGTCTTCTCCACCCACCATTGGATAAGTATTTCCCTCATCAATGAAATCTTTCACATTTATTTTTTTACATTTGTTTTTAAATAATTATAATATGGAATTTGGAGCCAATTATTGATGGTATATATAGGTTTTTTATTACTTTTTGTTGATCTTGTGGGTTGTCACATATGCTATATGTGACAAAAAAATTTAGTGAACTCTTTGGGTCTCAAATTATTTAATAAATGGTAGTGAATTTGTTACTATGGGCTTGTATCATTTGTTATCTTTATATCTATGGAAGTTTGGAAGATAAGGATTGAGAAAATTAGGATTTGTTAGGTTTAAAGATGTTTTTTTGTTTTAATTGTTTGAAAGCATAATACAAAGGGGATTTTTGTCAAATGTTGTATATATACCCATTATGGGCTGAAATACGAGTTTAAGATCAAGTAAGGATATCCATGAAAGCACAATGTAAGTGGATTTTTGTTAGGTCATGTATTTACAAGTGTTCTTATCCAAAATGTGGAGGCATACAAAAGGCATTGAGTTGTTTCTCTTTTTCTTAGATCGATAAAAATATGGTGTTATTTTTTTCATACAACTCCATAAACTATTTAATTGCTCCCATTTTTACATGGTTTGGATGGATATTAATGAAGGTTATTGCCATTGGTTTTGCACCTAAACCCATTTTTTCCATGACTTTAAAGTTATCAATTGTGATTTTTCGGATGTCTCTAGGAACTTTCAAACACTCCACATGAGTTGTGTATGATTCACCTCATTTTCAAATGATGATTATTATTGATTCCTTATCACATTCATTTACTTTTCTTCCAATCAATTAATCAAGCCTTGTCTTTTCACTAAGAAATTTTGTAGTGCTTTTATTCTGCAAACAACTCATTCATGTGCACAGACATGGTCTTATGGATGATTTCAGAATATACATTGAATGATTATTGCAAGGATTCTCTTCAACTCTTTCATTTAATGGAATTTGGATGAAAGTTGTAAAAAATTCTATAGAATGACTCACTCATTGCATTCTGCCAACAACAGATCATAATAGTTCACCTTATTAACCTAGATGGGTTTTGTGATTTTCTTTGGATCACTATAGTTTAAGTCTTAAGGTAATTTATTCTTTTACATAATGGTATCGGATGAAATAATTCATGGTTAAGAGGTTTACCCCACATGGTTGTCATCATTAGACTATTCATTATACCAAATATAAATTGACAAACTTAGAATCTATCAAACCAATATGATTTGTATACCCCTGAAATGCTTTGAGTGGTCCATGTAGCATTTTGGAATGTGAATTTAGTTGATTTTGAAAATAAAAAATGGGTATTTTATACATTTTTTATTAACAATTTTAGCCCCCTTTGAAGAAAAAATTTGTTTTGGAAGTTTATCTTAAGGCCCTTTAATGGTGTTGGGGCTTCCTTTTAGACCATCTAAAACTTGTTTATTTCCTATGTTTTCTAACATGTTTTAGTTTCAAATTATGAGCAAGGTTCAAACATCTATGACTTCAACAAGTGGCACTAATAACCTAAGAGTAACATCACTAACTAAAATCCAGATATTTATCGTTATTTGAGATTTCATTTTCACTTCCAAGGAGTATAAATGTCTTCCATATGAATGGTGACTCTTGTGTTATCAAGAATAACACTTTATTTACCATTTTTAGAAACTTTTCAATTCTAAAATTGTACATCAATAAAATAGATAGTTTTGAATGAAAAATGTTTAAGTTGAATACATGCATCTTTCCGCATTAATTTCCATATTTGGACACGTTCATTTTGCAAGATTGTTTTTATGTGATTTTAGTTTTCACATTGAATTGCACTGTAATTCAAATCAATGATATAAAAGATTTTTTTCCATTACTATGTCCTATCAAATGAGGCCAAACTATGAAAAACATGATCTTGAGACATGCAACCCTTCAAATTATCTTTCTTTTCGATTCGAAAATGATCTCAATGGAAAAATATGGAAAGTGAGATATTATCAAATTTTGTTTGACAAAATGGCGAGCCTTTTAAAGCTGACTCACGTATCCTCACCTCGATGCACTTTCACGGATTTCTCAACATGGGAGGGAAACTCAAAAGGATTGAACCTGCTTCTTGCACTTGTCTGCAGGAGGACCAGGAAGTTTGGAACATTCTGAGGGACAATGGCATAACTACATTCATGGAAAGAATGTCCAGGTACTCGGCTTTGGTTTCTTATGGCGCCCTGGCCACCTAGTCCCGCGGCAGGGTCCATATTGGCAACACCCGCTTCACCATCTCCACCAATGCCATCGCCTCGGTGACTAGCCTTCCTACCTCTGGGGTTGTCTACTTCAAGAGGCCTCTGCAAGCAGAGCTTCAGGATTTTATTTCCAAAGGGGAGAAGCTGACAAAATATCTTTCTGGTTATATTCGGAATCCCTCCTTCCTCCCTGGGACAGAGTCGTAGAGGTGATTATGAGATATTTCACCATTGATGGGCGTTATAGGTTGGTCTTTGGTCCCCACTTCTTCATTCTCTCTCACTTACGTTGGGGGAAGAAAATAAACCTTGCTGCATTTATGTTCCAGTCGCTTGAACACTCCATAAATCTTGCTAGGGAGGGAGAAGGGCCCATTCTGCATCAAGGCCTTCTCTACCTCCTCTTCAAATTCATTACTTCCCCTATTGAGTTGACCTTTTTCCTCCCAAGCATGGTCAGCCCCGCCATACCCCCACCTCCTCCCCCATTCCATCCCCTGCTTCCCGTCCCTCCTCCAGCCATCGCCGCCACCGGCAAGTCTCTTCTAACTCTAACTCTGATGTCACCATCATGGGTTCCTCCTTCACGGGCTTTTCTCCCCATGTTTCCCCTATTCAGCCTCCGCCCTCCCCGAGCCAGACCTATCTTGAAGACCCTGTTGCTATTGTGGCGTTCACTACTTCTTCTCCTGCATCTAGCTCGAAGCTCTACCTCTTGGCGCTCTGCTTGGTCTTGCAAAGTTGTATCCTGACTCCCCCGATTCTAGTCCGATTGGCTTGGATGTGGAGCTTAAGGAGGAGGGGATTATTTTCCAGCGGAGTTCCAACAATATCATCATGGAGGATCGCGATACCAGCCCTCAGGATGTTCAGATGGATGCTGCCCCAAATTGGAAAGATAATGCATCTGGAAACACAACGAAGGTCAACATTGAAACTACTGCTGACACCGAGAACCATTCGAAGATTGCCATGTCGAGTTGGTGACTTCCATCCTGGCCAAGCTGTAATGTTCCTTCTTGGTTCTCAAAGCTTGGGAAACCTTCACTGAGAACACCAGGGCAGCCATCACCCAATCTTGCTCGAGTTGTTAACTCGCGGCGGATCACTTTGTTCATCTCGAAAATATGTCGCTTGGGCGGATCTATGGATAAATGAGCCAATAGTGTGCAGGCATAGCCCTCTTTGAGTCGTCAAAGCGAAACTGGTTTATTGCTATTCTACCAGCAGGAATCTTGTGTAAGTCTCACAATATTCTGCCTTCGGGGGTTTGGGATCTCATCCCAGTAGGGGTATTTCCGACTGTGAAGAGAAAGGAATGAAAGAGAGGATGAAGAAAGAGCAGGTCCGAAGGGAGAAAAGAAATGAATTCCAAAGCAGAAAGGTCAGAGGGTTTATGTTTTGGGATTGGTAGTAAACAGAGCCAAACCTACTTACATAAACGAGCAAAGCAATACTGATGAATAAATGACAATAAAACAGAAGTAAATTCAACAAAATAAACACACAGATCTAACGTAAGAAAGATCCAATGTAAATAACACATGTATTCAGCACAAAGTCTAAATATTGTATTAATAATTCTTTCTGTTACAAAAAGCTCAAAGTCTTTTCTCCTTACTTCTATTTTTCATCTGAAAGATATTCACTCATGCACACCACAACAAGTATTGGGGTATTTATAGAAGAAGGAGAGAAAGGAAGGCAAAAAGGAGCCAACCACCTATTTACAAAGATATTTACAAAATATCTACAAGGAGATACAAAATATCTTAAAGTCATGTTGACTTTTGACAACTTGATGGATGACATCATCTCATGGTGCAACATGGATGATGTCATCATTTGTAAGCTTGACATACTTGATATTTACAAAAATAAAGTCGAAGAAGAGAGAGAAGAAGAAGAAGCCACTATTCATCATCGTCATCCTGCGGCCGAAAGGGAGTAGCCTACTTTTGCTGCTCAGGTGACGAGATGTGGAATTGAGCGCGGTATTCCATGAACTTGCTAATCATGGGCCCTAGTTGATCTGGGAAGGATCCTTGTGTCGCTCACTGATCGCCTCGCAAGTCTCCCGCTCGTCTATGAGCTTCTCTGGGAGTTTGGAATACTCTTTCTCCGCTTCTATGAGGAACCCGATGAAATCCCGACAGCCAAGCAGGTTATTGATGGACTCTGCGTCAAAAGTGACCTCTGGCCCTCTGATACTTATATTTCATTTCTTCCTCTGTGAGCTTGGCCTTGCCTTTGGATTTGGTAGGCCTCTTGCTTGATGTTGACATATGTTCTTCTGAGTTTAATTGTTGATCTGCAAGAATAAGACGTGAAACCCAATCGAAGAAAGCCATGTCAGCTACTTGATTTTCCATTGAAATGCTGACAGAAGAAAGAGTTAGCAATTTTGAGGCCTCGGGCGCATGGCGCACAGATATTGCAGATTGCAGAGCTAAATAGGTAAGGCGCACAGGAAAAGGGTGTTGCAAGGGAACAGGATGCGCCTGTGGCGCATGTATCTTTCATGTTGCATAGAACTTTGGTGCGCCAAAGGCGCATATAGAGTTTGTGTAATATATGCTTTTAGCGCGCTTTAAGGGAAATTGGTGCGGCGCATGGAGGGTTTGCACAACATGATGTTGCTGCGATGAGGAACGCGCCTGCGCCTTGTATAGCTTTGAACTTGGCGCATGGGAAACGACTGTTGCACGGATGCTGGGTGCGCCAAAGGGCGCAGGAATAAGCAATGTTGCATCCAAGTTTGATGCGCTAAGAGGGCGCATGGAAAGCATTTGCAGCAAGCGAGAGAAGTGCGCCATTGGCGCGGCTTTTCATGATGTAACGGGTGACAGGTGCGCCAAGGGCGCGACTGTTTTTGATAATGCATGGTGTGCCAATGCGCCAAAGAGAAAAGAAAATGCGGGTTCCTTTTCAAGGCTTTAATTCTTCAGAGGGTTTCCGCATATGGCTAAGCTCTCTTTCTACAAGGTTCATTGTGGGATGAAATGGCTTTAAACCAAGGGGTTTCAGACCATCACTTTTTTAGGACAGAGCTTCCTCTACCAACAGATCTGGAAAGAGGAGGAAGAAATGTGGAAGGAAAAGTAGGGGGAAAGCAAAATCATGAATTTATTCTTTTCAATCCAAATCACCCACAAACAACCAAAACCACAAACACGAAGCAAAAGGAAAGAGGACCTCTTACTCGGCTTTAAACGATGAAAAAGCACGAGAATGGGTCCACAAATCAATTCAAAAGTGACGGGGCTGGTGCGCTGACAAGCTCAGAGAAAAATCACGTGTTTTGCATCGGTGACAATGACAGCGCAGACGCGCCTATTTATAGGTGAGGTAGCAATAAATGCGCCACCAACTTTTAAAGGGGCACCAAATGAGTTGTCGACATGAGAAAATATGCGCCTTTGGCGCACAAAAGACTTGTCGATGAAGATATGTGCCCATGGCGCACCGGAAGTGGTGTTGTGACAGAGGAAAATGTGCGCCTAAGGGCGCACCGAGAAGAGGCGCAACAAATGTTCATCGCGGGAAGGTGCATGCGCCTCGGCGCACGCATGGAAGCCTCAACATAGAGAGGTGCATCGAAGTGCATGTTGACATATGAAAGCATGCGCCAAAGGCTTAAAGGGGGCGCATCAAAAGTTGATGTTGCATAGTCATTCTATGCGCCGGCCAAAAAGACCAAAAACGACTAAGTTCGGAAAACTAGATTTCCCGGGAAGGGATTTTGCAACGTTCCAAATGCAAGGGATCCCTAACGAGGGATCGGAACAAAATTTTGGTATGGTTATCTCGTAAAATTTCCTTGTCAATTTTACGGGATAACAAGCTTGCACGATGAGTCGGGTTCTATCCAAGCTAAGAATATTGTTATCGAGTTGAAAAAGCTCCTTTGATGTTTGTTTTTTCTGCTCTTGGCTTTGTTCGGTTGCCTTTTTTTTTTGGAATTTTCATGGGTTTTTCTATATGTAAGCTTCATAGTCTAATCTAGCCATTGGGCTTTTTGTACAAGGTTGTGGGACCTTCTAAAACCCTCACTTTACCCTCTTTCTAAAAAAATTATTGTTTGACAAAATCCTCAAGAGAAAAAGAAGGATATGATGGATTATTTCATTAATATCATGTCATGGGTCATACATGAGGGATTTACATCATCAGCATGCATGCCCTTTAAAGGTTTGACACCCTTTAAGGTACAAGGAAATTTTGACATTCTTATTTTTGAGGAAAAATCATTGAAATCATATTACCATGTACACATTTTTTCGTTTAATGGAAAGACAACATTTGCACTCTTGAAAACTTCCTCTAATGTGAAAAATGGTGGGAATCATACTTTCTTGGAGGTGAGGGTAGTGATGAATTATTTCTTGACTAGAAGGATACCTCAAAAAAAACATGCACAAACTACCTAGTAAGAATTATGATCTTTGGTTTAAAAAATATGCATCAATTATGCCACAGTCAAGACCAAATAGTGCAAGACTACACTAGAAAATTTTATGGCTTGGTAGAAAATTTATGGTACACGTGATAGTGAAAAGCATAGAATTTTCAAATGTTATTGCATTTTATTTTACTACATCTAGGAAGACATGGCATGAATAGTCTTGGAATAATCTATAACGAGGGAGAAACAACACCCAAGAAAAATAACATCCAAACCCCTTCAAGGTATAAAATAAAAGAGAGTATGTTTTGTCTCATGGAGATCATGAACCACTTGTATTGAACATTCATATTGTAGACACTAAATCATGCACTTGGGTACATTTCTAAGTCCTAAAAGCATACTAGCATTTATATGATTCCTAAGCAAGAAAACTAGTGGTTGACAACTATCTTTGGCCTCTTTTCTTTGTCTCTTGTTTTCTATTTGGTCTTACACACCCTACAACCCAATCAAAATTTTATTGATTTATATTTTATGGCTCCAAACACCAACATCCAGCCAGGAAAGCAATTACCAGGAGCTCTTGTCCCTCTGTGGATGCCCCTAACCCTTTCTTACTTAACTCGCTCTTTTTGGGTCTCTTTTTTTTTTTTGGGAATCTTTTTCACTTATGGGTTGGCCTTCCAGTTGTCAATTACGAAATTCAAAAAAGGGAATCATATAAATACATAGTTATGTGTTCAAAATAAAGGACTCATAGTTAGAAAATCACAAAGACCCCCAAATGATTTCTAAAGATCTAGCTTTTCTAAGGCAGAATCATCTAGTGTGATTGCATAACATGGAACTTTTCCTAAGGTGTGGGACCTTGGAAATTGGAAAAGCTCTCCAGATTAAAGGTTGGTTCCTTATTCCTCTATTTAGGTGCATATGTAAGGATTTGCAGAGGATCTATATCTATAGACTATACCTAGTCTAAAACTTGCCAAGGAGACAAGGATAAAAGAGTACGAAACAAGAAATAACTAAACTACTAGGTGATGCACCAAAGGAATGATGAACACTTAGTTTGCCTTCGACACGAACCAATAAAATGCATACAATAAACAAGCACAGATAGCCATATCTGTAATGAGAGACTAGATAGAAGCAAAAGAAACAAGAAGGATCTAAGATCAATCACAAACATATTTTATTGCTCTATAGATTGATACAGTTCATTACAGAATAGCCGAAAGGCATAAACGTGTTACAATTTTAATGGAAGTCCTGAACCCCACAAATCCTTTGCTAGAAGGAGAAGGGAGCCTACAAAACTAAGAATATCCAACCCTTTACAATGAATCTTGCCCCAAATTTATAGATTCAATCGGAGAGAAGAAAGAGAGAGAGAAGCGGGAAAAATAGGTTGCAGCTCAACCACCACTGTTAATGCCTCTGATGAAATCTTCCCCCAAATCTATCTTTACTACATTGATCCTTGGTTCGACGTCTTGGAGGGAGAGGAAAACAAAGGAAATAGATCGAATCCGATCTGGTTGTTGAGACTGGTGGATCCTGCATTGAAAGCTCGAAGACATTTTCCTCCATTTCCTTTACCTAACCTCCTCAAAAATAAAGTCTCAGACCTCCATTGCATGGGTGAGGCCGAGATCTTTCCAATGGTGTCAAATTCACAATATTTCGAGCCCTGAGTCAAAAGATATGCCCCTTCAAAGTTTGTATCGAATCCATACAAGTGGGCGGGAAAACCAGTTTGAAAAATGGGCCCCTCTTTAATATGGGACATGTGGCAGTCTTTGGTTGGTTGGGGAGATGCGCTCCAACTTTTTCCTTTATGCCTTTTGAACGAAAGGCAAACTTTCACTTCTTTCCCGACTCCCTATCTTGGCTTTGACTCGGTCTAAGTGACCTCTTCCACGGGGCGGAGTTGCGGGCCATTTTGCAACTTTTACCCCCTTTTGAGGTAAAGGGTGAAAAATCAACTTTTTCCCCAATGCCCCGCTTTCCTCTCGTAGCATCTCCCTTTTTGTCGACCCTGCTATTCCATTGTTGAGTCTACCTGTAACTTGCAGAATGAATTTAAGGCATAGAAACGGCCTGACAGAGTCGTTTCTTTCTATACAGATCCTTTGCTCTTTCTTCATCTCCGCCACTTCATTGCTGAATCTTTTTTTGCAACCAATTTGCAGGATTAAGATGAGTTCTCTCGGGTTCCTTTTATGTGGGGTCATGATTCGATCCAATATTTATCTTGGGAAGAAATATGGATAACAATTTGGCGACTCACGGGGACATCTACATGCTAGATGAAGAGATCAGTTGCCTTATCGTATCTGATTGGGCATGGAGTCAAGAATAACAGTTTGATACTAATTTTGCCTCTGGTTCATGAGCTCGGTCACTTACATTCTCAGATTTTATAAGAAAATCTTGAAATGAAGATTTCTGAGAGTAGAAAATTATTTTACCCCAGGGCTTCATCCGTCTCTCTAAATGAACTGCATAAGAGCAACAAAACAACACCATGACTATGTACAAAATTGAAATCATATGTGCTCCAAATGGAACATGTAGAGCGTGCAAAGCACTTAGGAGAAAAGCAATCTACACTACAACAAGACAATGTGTAGAAGCACTTAGAGGAAAAGAAACTAAGCTAATATGTACAAGGTGGGAGCCTTCCTTCTAATAGCAGTGTTTAAGATAGATTCCATTCACTAGAATCTGCAACTCTTCGCCCTCCAATGTAGACAATTGGAAAGCATTACTACTTTTGCATCTTGTTATCATATAAGGGCCACTCTAGATGGCATCGAACTTAGAATGTCTCCCTAGTTTTTCTCGATCTGCATCCCATTTCAAAACCAGGTCTCCTTCCTAAAAGGTCCTTACTCTAGCCTTCTTGTCAAAGCATCTTTTAATTGAGGCCTGATCCTTTTCCATTGTTTGAAGTGCATGCTCTCTGGTTTCTTCTAATTCCATCAACTCTGCATACCTGGCCTCCATTGGTTCAAATTCAAACATCTCCAGTTGTCTCAGGAGTTCCAATGTTGGCAACTCTAGTGATATAGGCAATACTGCCTCCTTCCCATAGACAAGCTTGAATGGGGAGCTGCCTGTAGATATTTTGGGTGTTGTCCTATCAGCCCATAAGGTTGTTTTGAGCTTTGTGTGCCAGGTCCTCTGATTCTCATCAAGAGTTCTTCTGATGATCTTTAGCAGGTTCTTGTTTGTGGACTCAACCTGGCCATTACCTTGAGGGTAATAGTTTGATGAAGTACTCAAATAAGTCCCATTCTTGATGGCCCATCCTGTGATCTTAGAACCTATAAATTTTAATGCATTGTCTGATATGATGGTGGCTGGTACCCAAAATTTGGTCACTATCCCTTCATAGAAATCCAGGATACTAGACTCATTTTCTTCCTTGAGTGTCACTGCCTCGGTCCATTTGGTGAAATAATATGTCACTATCAGGATCCATTTGTGGCCTTGGATTGAGTTTGGATTGATGACTCCAATGAAGTCCAATCCCCATTACATGAAAGGTTGGTCGAATGAGATTGGGTGTAATGGAAGTGTTGTTAGCCTTTCCTTTCCTTTGAAGAATGCACAATTCTTGCACCTTTTGATCCATGTGTAGCAGTCACTAAACACTTTGGGCCAATAATATCCTGCTTTCATGATTTTGAGTGTTGTCACTCTTGGAGAAAAATGGCCTCCAGCTGCTTCAACATGGAATTCTTGTAGCACTCTCTCCACTTGATCTGTCCCAATGCATCTCAACAGAATGCCATTGATGTCCCTCTTGAACAAGACACCATCAATAAGAACATATGGGATGGCCTATAGCCTAAAATGCCTTCTTTTTTCTTTACTCATCCCATGAGGACACATGCATGTTCGAAGGAAGTGCACCATGTCTTGGGTCCAACAAGGAGCAGGTACATCATCTCTCCCTTCTTCTTGATCATTTTGTAGAACAAAAACAACCTCCTTTTCATTATCTGCTTCATCTTGTTGACCTGAGGCTAGTTGTTCACATAACCCCTTCCCACGGACCAGCTTGGTGACCTTGATCTCAATGTCATATTCCATGACACGGGTGATCCACCCTGCACGTTTCTCATTCAGATCCTTGCTGAGGAGGAATTCTTTGACTCCTGTATGGGAGACCAATAGTTGGATTTTGTTGTTTGACACCAAATGCTTAAACTTCTTCAGTCCCCTGATCACTACCAAGACTTGCTTCTCAATGAAGGAATACCTCACCTCATAGTCTTCTAGACTCTAACTGAAGAAAGCAATTGGTTGTTCTGTACTTTCTTTGTTCTGCTGCACCAAAATTGCAGAAATTGTGTCACTGCCACCAAAGGCATACAATATGAAGTCCTTGGAAAAATCTGGATTTACAAGAGTTGGGGCCTATGATATGGCCTCTTTGATAGCTTCAAAGCTTGCCTTTCCTTCAGCTGTCCATCTGAATGCTAAGCTCTTCTTCAACATCAGTGTTATTGGCTTAACCAGAGTAGCAAAGTTTGGGACAAACCTTCGAACAAAGTTGATCTTCCCCAAGAAGCTTTGAAGAGCCTTCTTGTGACTTGGCAATGGTAGTGCTTTTATTGCTTCAACTCTTTCGGATCAATTTCCAGACCCTCCTTAGACATAATGTGGCCCAAAATCTTGCCCTCATGGGCCAAGAATATGCATTTTTGGGGTTCAAAGATACCCCAAATCTTCTGCATCTTTGAAACACTTTCCTTAGATGAAAAAGGTGGTCTCATTGCATTCTTGGAGAACACAGTGATATCATCCAGATATATCAACACTATCTTGTTGATTAGCCCTTTGAATGCCATATCCATGGCTCTTTGGAAAGTAGCACCAGTGTTGGACAATCCAAATGGCATTTTTTTGTATGCATAGGTGCCCCATTTGGTGGTGAAAGTAGTTTTGAATTGATCATCTTCTTTCACCATGATCTGATTGTATCCCGAGTAGCCATCCAAGAGAGAAAATATCTCTGACCCAGACACCACTTGCAAGATTTGTTCCATTGAAGGGAGTGGGTAGTGATCTTTGAGGGAGGCTCTATTCAAATCCCTGAAGTCAACACACAACCTGATTTCTCCATTTTTCTTTCTAACTGGGACCAGATTTGCAACCCAACTTGAATGCTTGATTGGGAATATGATACTTGCCTCTATTAGTTTGTTCAGCTCCTTCTTCATCAGAGGCTCAATATGTGGGTTGACTGGTCTCTGCTTCTACCTGATAGGCTGAGTAGCTAGGTCCAATTCAATTGTGTGTTGTGCTAGTTTTGGATTAAAACCCCTTAGGTCTTCATAACTCCAAGCAAACACATCAGGGAACTCTTGGCAAAGTTGTATGAATTCATACCTTTCTGCTCGGTGGCCACCTTGCCAATTTGAAGTGTTTTGCCTTCTCCAACTGGGATTGAATCTGAATCCTTTCCTTTGATCTACATGTTAGCCTTCTCTTTTCTAAACTAATCATTAGGATTGAAAATGGATTCCAGTGTCACCAAGCCCTTGGGAAGCTTGTTTGTATGCAACTATACTATTTGATTCCCGTACTGCTGCTCTAGTCTGCTCTGGTTTCTAGCTAAGAATTCAAATTCTTCTTGCAAAATGTTAATGATTTACGGATCATTCTCAAACACCTACCAGCATGTATTATTATCTGGCATTGCTGGCCTCACAACCACATGGATATGCAACTATTCTTTGTCTCTTTTGGTGTTGTCCACCACATCAAATCTTTGCTCAATTGCTGCAAGTCTATCAGCAGACTTCATTCTCCTTCCCGGTATAGACATGATATCTTGAATGCCTCAAAATCCTCCATGAGATCCCATACCCTACTCTTGTAGTTTTTGAGCAGGTCATTTTTGACAACATTAAGTCCTCTGACCTGATTGGCAACTAGTTCACTATCACCGAATACTTGCAAGTTCTTGATTCCTAGCTTCCTTGCCCAATGAAGACCTTGGACTAAAGCCTCATATTCAGCAGTGTTATTTGAGCAAGTGAACTAGAATCTGAAGGCTGAATAATATCTCATACCTCTGGGGGACACAATCATGGCTCCTCCTCTAGCTCCTTTTTACTCCTTGAACCATCAAAGAACAATTTCCATACCTCATTGTCATCCTTGTATTCTAGCTTGATTAGGTCAAGAAGAGGCTAGTTCTTTTCATGTAGGCGTAGAACCCGGTTGATTCTTCCATCTCCTTTAAGGGTCAAAAGCATGTCTTTTGTTGGCCCATTCATCTAGAGTCAAGTCTGGGATACATCCCACCTTGGTATTTGCTTCATTAGTGTTTAGGAGGTCTTCTTGATCAAAGGCTGAGCAGTTAGCATTGATTGGGCTAGGTACATAGGATTAAATATGATAGTCAGCAATAGGTTTAGATATGATTGTGGCCTTTGCCCCATACCTTGTCCTAAAGAGCATATGTGACCAATCAGCAGACAAGTAGCCTCCAATCTTGGCCGTGAAGTCCCTAGACAAACACAAAGCAAAATGTGGTGGCAAATCTATGATGGACATGTTTTGCAAGACAGTTACATTGGGGTAGGCATGTAGAGTGAGACTCAGATCTTTGATGATTCCCACAGTGGTCACTGTTGTCCCATCTAATTGAACTACTCCTCTAGAGATAACCTCATATTGGAGACCCAACTAATCGGCTATTTGTTTGGGCATCACATAACTACTAGCCCTAGAGTCAATCATACAATTGTGCACTAATTTGTCTCCAATAATTAATGAGACATAGAATGGAGGAGGTCTCAAGTTCTTACCTTGTTGTTCTCCTTGGTTCTTCTCAAGTTGAACTGCATTGGCAAGCACTCTCTCTTGCTGGTTAGGGGGTTGATTTAAGCTTGACCAATTTTGCATGGCAGTTTGCAACAAATCCCTCTTCCTGGAATGGCCAATGACTCCCATAGTGAAATGTTCACACTTGTCCTCTTCATCTGCTCAATGATATTGAATGAGCTCTCTTTCTGACTGCCCTTTCCCAGACACATTTCTTTCTTGCACATGGGTTATTACAACCGGTGCCTGACTGGATTTGGGAGGTGGCTTGGATTGGTTCTACATGTTGGGAGTCACTCTTGGAACACTAGGACCTTGTGGAGTGATGGAAGGTTGAGGGTCACCTGAGTTCAGTGGTTGGCCTTCTCCAATACTTCTCTTTTTGGACCGTGTGTTGGTAGCCACACTTTGAAGAAGGGATTGATTCATCCCACAAAAGTCTTCAACCTGCCAATTGACAAGCATGGTCTCTCCTGGAGGTTCATTTTGTTGAGATCCTTGCTACTGATCTCCCTCTTGGCCAGGTTCTTGTGGCAACATATTGGTTTGCACCATCAAATCCTGATTCAGAGCACCATTAAAACACATGGATTGGTTATGTGGTTGATTGCATGGAAAACACCAATCATATTCCTGTGCCATATTGTTTTGTGCAAGGACCAATGCCTTTGATGTTGAGGTTGTATTTGGATCATAAGACCTAAAAGGTCTAACAACTTGAGGATGTCCTTGATTTTGATTCTGATTTGTAGTCTGAGGTGGTGGCCTATTCTACTGGTATTGGGGTCTAGCTTGATATTGAGCCTGAGGCTGATATGGCCTAGAGCTTTGTGCATGCTACCTTTTGATGGTCACTAGTTCATTTCCCAGGTTTTGTAGTTGCTTCATCACTTCTTGAAGCTCTTTAGAGGTGTTAGATGATGAAGTGGAAGCTTCAACTGAACTTTGGCTCTTGGGGGTGGGTATAGGAGCTAATGTAGGCATTTGGCTAGTATCTGGGTTTCCTAACTCAGGGTACAGAGGCATGGATGGCCTAGGAGCGATCTTACCATCTTGAATCAAACGGTTCTCATCCCCTATGGAAAGGCTATAGGCTGTTGGTAATGTAGTGCCCCCATTGACTGAATCATCGAGAAATATCAAAATTTAAAGCCCTAAGAAAGTATAAGAAGGCACCTTCATTAGTGGGCTTTACTGCTATTGGAATCCTATCCTAGGTCCACTTTGGAATTTGAGGTTGAAGTCTATCAGCTACTCGTTTGGGGCTCTCTTGATAGTTGTTAGTTGCTCCAACAAAGATAAATTATCACCCTTCTCTCCAAACTGGTTGTGGAGGGTTGTGCATAGCTGATTCCAATTTTGGATAGAGCCTACCTCAAGACTTCTGAACCATTGTGAAGCCTTTCCTTTGAGTGAAGAGGTGAGCAGCTTGATGGCAATGTCCATCTCATGAATCTCATGGATTGTATAGACATTGGCAATATCTTGGACATGATCACCAGGGGAAGTTTGGTTTTCCCCAGTGAAATATGGGATACTCTTTAATGTTGCAATAGGGACTAGATTTTGTGCATTCAGGGCAAGTGGACTACTGCCAGTGAAGTTAACATAAGGATTTGGCTGAGCCATTCTGATCGGTCTGAGCACTCCTCTTGGTTGAATGAACGGTCTGCCAGGAGGAGGTGTTGATAAAGCTCTGATTGGTGGAGATGGAGACCTTTGAACTCTTCTTCCTCTCCTTTCTCTACCTGGGGATAGACACAAGTATTCAAATATACCTTCTTTCCTTGCTCTAGACCGGGTTTTTCTCATGAATTTCTCAATCTTGGGTTGCTGAAACTAGTAGATCTATTTCTTTTGGAGTCATCAGATGTACAATTTTAAGGATTTTAAAATCTAGAATCACAAGTGTGTACATCAATTCCTACTGTAATAAGATGGAGACTTCTTTGTCCCATCGGGCATGCCAAAACTATTAGTGCGAAATCACAACACCCCCAAATGATTTCTAAAGATCTGCTTTTCTAAGGCAGAATCATCTAGTGTGATTGCATAACATGGAACTTTTCCTAAGGTGTGGGACCTTGAAAATTGGAAAATCTCTCCAAATTAAAGGTTGGTTCCTTATTCCTCTGTTTAGGTGCATACGTAAGGATTTGCAGAGGATCTATATCTATACCTAGTCTAAAACTTTCCAAGGAGACAGGGATAAAAGAGTACAGAAATAAGAAATAACTAAACTACCAAGTGATGCACCAAAGGAATGATGAACACTTAGTTTTCCTTCGACACGAACCAATAAAATGCATATAATAAACAAGCACAGATAGCCAGATCTATAATGAGAGACCAGATAGAAGCAAAAGAAACAAAAAGGATCTAAGATCGATCACAAACATATTTTATTGCTCTATAGATTGATACAATTCATTACAAAATAGCCGAAAGGTAGAAACATATTACAATTTTAATGGAAGGCCTAAACCCCACAAATCCTTTTCTAGAAGGAGAAGGGAGCCTACAAAACTAAGAATATCCAACCCTTTACAATGAATCTTGCCCCCAAATTTATAGATTTGATTAGAGAGAAGAAAGAGAGAGAGAAGCGGGAAAAATAGGTTGTAGCTCAACCACCGCTATTAATGCCTCTGATGAAATCTACCCCAAATCTATCTTTACTGCATCGATCCTTGGTTCAGCATCTTGGAGGGAGAGGAAAACAACGAATAGATCAAATCTGATCTAGTTGTTGAGACTTGTGGATCCTGTATTGAAAGCTTGAAGATGTTTTCCTCCATTTCCTTTACCTAACCTCCTCAAAAATAAAGTCTCAAACCTCCATTGCGTGGGTGAGGCCGAGATCTTTCCAATGGTGTCAGATTCGCAATATTTTGAGCCCTGAGTCGAAAGATATGCCCCTTCGAAGTTTGTATCGAATCCGTACAAGTGGGCGGGAAAACCAATTTGAAAAATAGGCCCCTCTTTAATATGGGACACGTGGCAGTCTTTGGTTGGTTGGGGAGATGTGCTCCAACTTTTTCCTTTATGCCTTTTGAATGAAAGGCAAACTTTCACTTCTTTCCCCAGACTCCCGCCTTGGCTTTGACTCGGGTCTAAGTGCTGACTTTTTCCCTGGGCGGAGTTGCGGGCCATTTTGTAACTTTTACCCCCTTTTGAGGTAAAGGGTGAAAAATTAACTTTTCTCCAACGCCCGCTTTCCTCTGTGGCATCTCCCCTTTTGTCGACCTGTTATTCCATTGTTGAGTCCACATGTAACTTGCAGAATGAATTTAAGGCATAGAAACGGCCCGACAAAGTCGTTTCTTTTTGTACAGGATCCTTTTCTCTTTCTTCATCTCCGCCACTTCATTGTTGAATCTTTTTGCAACCAATTTACAGGATTAAGATGAGTTCTCTCGGGTTCCTTTTATGTGGGGTCGTGATTCGATCCAATATTTAGCTTGGGACGAAATATGGATAAGCGGGACCAAGAACTAAACATTACTATCATCACCTAATCTTGCATTCTAAAGACACAAAAGTACTCTAAATGAATCCATCTAGCATTCACTCAAGGGACAAGGGATGCAACTCTGCATACACAACATAGGAAGGAAAGTTCATTCTATTCCATCCACACATTCTACTACATTACTACATTCTAGCTACAACTCATTATCAAGTGTAACTTGCACAAGGGAATCCTAGGGCATCATTTCTACACACACACAAAATAATTAGATGGATTTTGAGATGTAGTGTAGTGCTTGGTCGTAAGTTCACTCCTCGGGTGACCGCCGAGTGATTTTAAAAAATGGAATTATGTTAAACCCTAATTGCAAACTAACTGAATGTACACTATAATATACATCTTCTATGGTGCACTATGCCACAAGCAATAAGTAAATAAACATAAAACCCTAAGTGCTAGAGAGATATGAAAGGCCTTAGTTGATTTGTGTATTTTATGGAACTGATCTCGACTAGAAAATCGATGAACAACAAGATAACAATGTCGCAATCGCTTAAGATAAATTTTGGAACTCTCGGACAGAGATGGACTACGGCGCCTAGACGATTCAAGGGTGTCACAGGTGCCAAAGTCTTTATTAGGTGCCCATGACTATGTAGGTGGTCGAAATCTAAATATTTTGGTGTCGCACAAGGTTCGTTGGTATTCATTGTTGGTCGTATGTATGTCGCACCTTAATAGTTGGATATACATGTAACTTGAAAAAAAAAATTCACCAGTAAAACCTACAATACAACATTAAATACGAAAAAGATGAAATATGGGGAGTTATATTGAACCTTATAGTCACCTAATCGAGTAAACTTACGACCGAGCATTGCACCGCATCTCGGACTCCATGTAGTTCTTGCATATGTGTGAAATAATCATGTCATAGGATGCCCTTATGCAAGTGCACTTTATAATGGACAGTAGTTAGATGTAATGATGTAGCTATATGTGTGGATAGAATAATGAACTTCCCCTTCCTATGCAGTGTATGCAGAAAATGTAGTCCCTTATCCCTTGAATGGATGTTAGATGGATGCCTTTGATGCTCTTAGATGCCTTTAGATGTAAGCTTAGGTGATGATAATAGATGCTTAGAGCTTGGTCCTTTATTTTTGTCACATAGCTTTGTATTTATATGATTCCCTTGGTTGAATTTTGTAATTGACAACTGGAAGGCCGACCCATAAGAAAATAATATTCCCAAAAGATAAAAGAAGCCCAAAAAGAGTGAGTAAGGTAGAAAGAGGTTAGGGGCGCCCAAAGGGGACGAGGGTGCTTGGGCGCGAGCGTCCTAACTGGACTTTGTTGTGCGAGGTCATGAAAGGTAAGAAAGTAAAGTATCGACTAGGTTGCGGGTGTTAAAGACCGAAAAAAAGACAATAAACAAAGCAAAAAGGCCAAAGATAGTTGTTAATTACTAGTTTTCTCACTTAGGAATCATATGAATGCAACTATGATTTTAGGACCTAGAAATGTACCCAAGTGCGTGATTTAACCCCACTTTATGTTGTTGAGTGAATACACGATAACATAAAGTAGATAAGATATGCTTACATGATAACCGGTAGAATGTGATGGTGATAGCATGTCGAGGAGACAAGTGAAAGCGTGGAGTGATAAAAATGAAGCGTGGAAGCTAAGAAAGAGGAAGTGACCCTAGGGGTGAAGTGTACCATGTTGTACATATTGTTGTGCTTGATGTAGGGATGATTCTTGTTGTGTATTAAGGATGGAACTGCAAAATAAGAGTGAAAGAGTAATCATAGTCGTGCATTATGAAAACTTTGTAAAATAATGTAAAACTATGTAAATGTGTGTAAAATTAGTAAAAGGAAATTATGCACCTAATGAACATGAGTGTAAAAGGATAGAACTTGATGTCCTAAACATGCTTTGAAGAGTGATTTTTTTAGGAGATCTCATGCCATGTGCGAGTTTTTTGGGCGATCTCATGCCATGACAGAAGAGTGTTAGGGAGAGAGGTCTAATGTTACTCTCCTTCCATGACTGCTTCCCAATTATACACTACTACAGATGGTGTGATCTTGTTTTGTTCGAGTTGTACCATATTATTTTTGAGTTGTATTGATTGAAATGGAGATAGAATGCATATGCTTATTGGAGGATTGTGCTTGTACTATAAAACTGATTTGTGAACTATGCTAATATGAGAAAGTAGTTTTATCTTCCCCCAAGACATAGGCACCTAGGAGATGTCAGGAGTGCCCAGGCGCTAGTGTACGTATCACGGGTGATGGAGTTTGTGCTAAAGTGAGGACCCAAGTCATATTTTGGGTCATTTATATAACAGTAGCCTATTATGTTCTTGTATTGTGCATATTTGATTTGTATCTCTAAGATGTTGTATGGAGTGAATGATTCACCCAATGTATACCCCCTTGTTTCGGGTGCATGTGACGCTGATAAGAGCATGCGGACCAAAGGAGAGGACTTGAAATTGATTTGAAGTAGATACCATGCAAGGAGAGGGAATGTGCATGGTAGAGACCAAGGCACATGAAAACAAAGACGCTAAATAGATGTGCTAGTAGTAAAGAAGCAAACATGTCATAGAAAAGTAGTGTAACAAGTAAATGTGCATAAATAGAGACCATGAAAATATGGTTTCATACATGGGACATCGCTCATAATGTCACAAGACAACCAGGGCCGAAGTGGCCAAAATCATACAGTGTGCATACAAGACAAAGGGCATATCCTGCAAATAATAACATACAATGAAAAAAATGACAAGTAAAGTGTAATAGAAAACCGTGGTGGAAAATAGTTCTTGCAAGGAAAATGTTACACATGAAGCACCTGTTAGAATGTTAGAAAGATAAAGAGTATGTCAAAGCGTGTGTAGATCAATGGATAGTAATGGAACAATAAATAGTAAGAATAAGTAGCAAATAATATAACAATAACACATGTGATGTGTAAGAGTAGAAATGTATATGCCCCAAGAGCCTCGGTGGGACTGGTAAGAGGTACAGTGCCAAACATCATTACAGTGTGTGAGGATTTGTAAGAAGTCTACATTCACAACTAAAGACCAAGTGAACACACATGTGTATATGATAAAGATAATGACATACAAGATATCTAACTAACATAGTAAGAAAAGTGTACATGTAAGTATAAATAAGAAAAAAAAAATGCAACCAAGATATGTAATATATTATGAATCCATGTGATGGAATGGAATGCAAAGTGTGAATGTGATAGGAGCGGTGTACCCCAATCCCATCATATATGTATGAGATGTTTATGAGATAAGGTTCATTTATAAAATTTCCCTCAAAATCAAAGAATGAACCATAGAACAAAAGTGTGTCATCGGGAAATGGTTTGAAAATAGATGTTAGAAAGATAGATCATGAAGTGCAAATTGTAAAGTGTAGAAGAGGTGAAGTTCATTCAAATGTATACCCTCAACAATCAAGTATAACTGTGGAACTAGAGTGCGTCATAGGGTAGTATGATGTGTGAGAATGAAATGCTAGAAAGATGCATTGTGAAACATAGAGTGAAATGTGTAGCGTGTGAGGTTCATGGATGTAGTATTCGCTCAACGAAGTGTGAACCTTTGCACAAGAGTGCGTCATAGGGTTATGATGATACAAAGTGTGTCAAGTTGTGTAAGATCACCTAGAAATAGGAAGTATGAAGCACTGAGCGTAAGAGTAGAAATGATAGACACCTTATGATACTAGGAGGGGGGAGAGTGAGCATGATGTACCCCAAGTGTGTGAGAGATGGAGGTATATGGAGGTGTTTGAAACATGTCTTGGCCATCCATGTAAGAATTATTTTGTTTGTGAAAGTGATTGGAAGTTGAATTGGAGGTTGTGAAGGGATCTTGAACAACGGAAGTCAAAAGAGGTACCATCTAGAATTTGTTGGTCTTGCTTAGTGAATGGTTGCTTATTTGGGATTGGTAATGCCATAGAAGAATTGAGAGGAGGAGGTGTTGGAATAATTTTTAGAGGAGGTTTCTTAGGATTTGGTGACGTGGTAGAAGAATTAGTAGGAGGAGGTGATGGAGGACATACCTTGAGAGGTGATTGCTTAGTTGGAGTGGATTGTACATGTAACTCTTGAGTGACCGAAGAAGGAACATTAGAAGTGATGGCATGATGCTCATTAGACGTAGATGAATCAGTTTTAGGAACACAATGGAATGTAGCAACTGGAGATGAACATGTAGCATTTTATGTAGCAAATGAAATGATGCCATAATTCTTAAGGTGGCCAATTTTTCATTTTAAAGCATAGCAATTATTGTCATTATGTTCATTAATGCAATGATAATTGCAATATGGGTGGCCTTGTATTGTAAGCCGATAAGGAGGATATAAATGAATAACCGGAAAGTTGATCAATTGATGAGTGAAGAGTTGAGGAAGAATATCTTGTTGCTTAGCATTTGAATCAAACATGAGAGGCACAAGGAGTGGTAAGACTTGGGGTTCATTGATATGAGCGCATGTGGCAGTCATAGAAGTAGAATGAGATGTAGAAGGAGAACTAGCATGGGCTTGAGAAGCATCCTTGAGATGTTGGATTTAATATTTAAGAGATGTAATTTTTGTTTCCATAGCTTGAATTTTGTCTTGAAATAAATAATGTAAAGCTTGAATTGACTCTAAGATGGGTTGATTAGATGGAGGATTAGGAGCAATAGATTCATCATATAGACGATCAAAAATTGCATTTACTTGAGAGGACGACGTATTTTGAGGGAGATACATGGTATCTAAAAAATTTGGAGAACAACCTTGTAATTGGGATGCATTTGAAGTAGATCATGTAAAGAAATTTGAGGAATTTTAGGAGCCATGAGAGAAGAAAAATGAGGATCCAAGAGTATTCGAATGCGGGTTCACCAAATGATTTTAAAAATGGAATTATGTTAAACCCTAATTGCAGAGTAATTGAATGTACACTATGATATAAAATTGTTATGATGTAATATGACACAAGAAATAAGAAAATAAACATAAAACCCTAAGTGCAAGAGAGAGAGAAAGGACTTAGCTGATTTGTGCATTTTATAGAACTGATCTGGACTAGAAAATTGATGAACAAGAAGATAATAGTGTCACAATCACTTAGGATAAATTATGGAACTATCAAACAGAGTTGGACTAGGGCACCTTGGCTGGGTTAGGGGCACCTAGGTGCCAGAGTTTGCTACTTGATGTCCGTGACTGTGCAGTAGTCGGAATCTAATTTTTCTGGTGTCACTTATAACCTACAAAATAAATATTCACATGTTAAACTCACAATACCACATCAAATCCAAAAAAATATGCAATATGGGGAGTCAAATTAACCCCGGTGGTAACCTAACTGAGTGAACTTACGATTGAGCACTGCACTACATCTCAAACTCCATGTAGTTCTTGTGTGTGTGAAAGAATTGTGCCTTAGGATTCCCTTGTGTAAGTGCACTTAATAGCGGGAAGCAGCTAGATGTAACAATGTAGCTAGATATGTGGATGGAATAATGAACTTCCCCTTCCTATGTAGAAAATGTAGTCCCTTGTCCACTTTGAATGGATGTTAGATGGATGCCTTTGATGCTCTTAGATTCCTTTGGATGCAAGCTTAGGTGATGATAATAGATGCTTAGAGCTTGGTCCTTTATTTTGGTCACATAGCTTTGTATTTATATGATTCCCTTGGTTGAATTTTGTAATTAACAACTAGAAAGGCCAACCCATAAGAAAATAAGATGCCCAAAAGATAAAAGAAGCCCAAAAAGAGTGAGTAAGGTTGAAAAGGTCGGTGGCACCTGGAGGGGACTAAAGAGCCTATGCATTGGCATCTTAGGTGGGTGTTGGTGTCGAGGTCATGAAAGGTAAGAAAGTAAAGTATTTCTTGGGTTATAGGGTGTAAAAGACCGAAAGAAAATAAGAATCAAGGTAAAAAGGCCAAAGATAGTTGTCAATTACTAGTTTTCTCACTTAGGAATCATATGAATGCAAGTATGCTTTTATGGACCTAGAAACTTTCCCAAGTGCATGATTTTGTGTCTACACCGGGTCGATCTGAGTCCCCATTCTACATTTTCCTTTGTAGGTTTGATGTGGTTTGTGGGCTTGTGCAGGTGAATTTCTATTTTGCAAGTTATAGATATCTTCATCAATGTAGGAGAGAATATCAAGTGATCAACAAGGAACAACAACGAATACCTTGTGACACAACAAAGTAGATTTTGAGCCACCGCACATGATCCTACCTTCTCAGTGCCTCTATCCAAGATTGGGTACCCCTATCCGACATTATTCTCGGGTTCAGATTTCATATTGAATTACGACCTTATTTACAATTTTATCTTCTTGATCCTTTTCCAAATCACTTCTTGTCCATTCCAAAATTAGCTAAGTTCCTCTATCTTTCCTTCTTACTTAAGGTTTCATACTTTACATCTTAGTTTTCTTGTGTCATTATTGTATTACAGCATTTTTACGTAATTTATTTCATGAATTACTCCTGACAGCTTAGATTTGATTCAAATTAAATTAAATCATTTGATGAACCCCACTCACGCTCAAACACTTGGATCCTCAATTTGCCTATTTTACCAAATCTTCTTTCATGGCTCCTAAAAATCCTTTAATCTCCTTGTATGAATTACTTCAAATGCACCCACCTTGCAAAGATGTTATCCAAAATCCCTAGACACTATGTATCTCCTCGCAATGCCACCCCCCGCTAAGTAAGTGCCATTTTTATCATCTATCTAATGACTCTATCGGTCATAATCCTCCATCCAATCAACCCATCTTAGAGTCAATTCAAGCTTTACATTGTTTATTTCAAGACAAAATTCAAGCTATGGAAACAATGATTACATCTCTTAAAGCTGAAATCCAACATCTCAAGGATGCTTCTCAAGCCCATGTTAGTTCTCCTTCTACATCTCATTCTACTTTTATGTATGTTACCTGTGCTCATATAAGTGAACCCCAAGTCTTACCACTCCACGTACCTCTCAAGTTTGATCCAAATGCTAAGCAACATGATATTCTTCTCGAGCTCCTTAATCACCAATTGATCAACTTGCCAACTACTCATTGTTATCCTCCTTATCGGCTTGCAAAATACATCGGTCTCCCATTTTGCAATTATCACAAACTTAATGGACATCATGATGATGATTGCTATGCTCTAAAATGAAGAAAAAGCATCAGGGTTTTATTTCATTTGCTTCACAACATCCTACTACATCTTCAATTGTTAAATCCCAATGGGCTCCTAAATCCGGTCCTTCCATGTCTAATGAGCATCATTCCATAGTTACTAATGTTCCTCCTTTCATTCAAGAGTCATTTGTCCAACCCATTCTAACTAAACAACCTCCTCTAAAAATCAATCCATCTCCTCCTCCTCTCAAGCCTTCTACAATGTTACCAACTCCAACTAAGCAACCTCCTCTAAAAATTATCCCATATGCTCCTCCTCTCAATTCTTCTACAACGTTATCAATCCCAAATAAGCCACCACCATTCAAGATCCCTCTTCAACCTCCTCCACTTATGCGTCCAATTCTTTTTGTCAAACAAGCTAATCCTTACATTGATGGTCGGGACACATTTCAAACTCTGCCACCATGGCATGGTCCTTCTCACATCACCACATAGATCTCCATCACTCACACACTTGGGGGATTACACTTCTTCCCCTTCTAGCACTATCAATTGTATCGAGAATATACTACCAATATTTCCGTTTCATGCATTATAACTAATCCTTTTACATACTTTCATACCCTTTGATACACACATTGTATCATCATTACCCTATGACGAACTCTAGTTCAACGGTTCATACTCAACTGTTGAGGGTATAATTCTGAAATGAACCTCACATCCACCACACATTTCACGCTCAACGCTTCAAGATACATATTTCTAGCATCTATTCTCACACAACACATTACCTAATGACACACTCTTGTGTTATGGTTCATTCTTAACTATTGAGGGTTTGTATAAATTAATATCATCTCACACACATCCATTGGGGGAAAATTGCTCCTATCATCTTCTCACTTTGTATACCATTTCATCACACTCATATATTGCATCTATATATCTTAGATACATCTACTCTTGCTAGCGTATTCTATTTACATATTGCACTTTTTCTTCCATGCTAGACGGATTCTTAGTATGTCATTATCTTTATCATATACACATGCGCGTTCACTTGGTCTCTAGTTGAGAATGTAGATCTCTCACACACTCTTACACACTGCAATAATGCTTGGCACTATACCTTTTACCAATCCCACTGAGGAATATGGGGGAATCTACCTTTCTATACTATCACATACTACACAGGTTTTATTGTTACATCTTATTACAATTATTTTACTTTTCACTGATTCATACACACTCATAACATGTTATTTATCTTTCTAACATTCTAATGGGTGCTTCATGTGTAACATTTTATTTGTAGGACTATATGTCATCATGGTTATCTAATACACTTTAATTGATATTGTTTTCCATTGAATGATATTGTTTGCGGGCTATGCCCTATGTCTTGTATACTCATTGTATGCTTTTGGTCGCTTCATCCCTGATTGTCTTATGACATTGTGAGTGATGTCCCATGTTTGAAACCCATTTTTCGTGGTCCACCTTTTTTGCACACTTGCTTGTTACATTGTTTTTTATTGCATGCTTGCTACTTTTTTCTACTAACACATGTTACTAGCCACTTTGTTTGCATGTGCCTTGGTTTCTACCATGCACATCCCCTACCCCCTACAGGTATCCACTTCAAATAAGCATCAAGTCCTCTCCTTTAGGCCACATTCTCCTACACATGTCGCGTGCACCAAAAGCGAGGGGGCATACATTGGGTGAAGAAATCACCCCTATAAAGAACGTAGAGTTACATTTCATATTAGCACAATACGAGATACAACACAAGAACATAGTCACATAACGGAATTGAATCTGACTTGGGTCCAAAACACATAAAACGCTAGCACCCAAAACCGAGACACTAGCATTTGGATGCTCTTGTCCTCCACTAAGCGCTAATTTCATGGGAGAAGAAACAATCAATTTATTAGTACAACACAGGATTCAACAATTTAGAGAGTAGTTCTACAAGTAAGAGGCATTGGCCTTCAGTCACATAATGCATTCTATATCCTACAATCACTATAATCGAACAAATCGGAACAAATCGGGACACACTATCTGCATAGTGGTACTTATTGGGAAGAGTCGTGGAAGGAGAGTAACACTAGACCTCTCTCCCCAACACTTTCTCTTTGGCATGAGATCTCCCAAAAAAATCACACTTGGTGTGAGATCGCCCAAAAAACTCACTATCGGCATGAGATTGCCTCAAAAAACTTGCTCTTCATAGCATTTCAGACACATTTCTATCCTTTACACTCTTCTACATCAAGTGCACACTTTCCTTTAATACTACTTTTACACACTTTTACATACTTTGCTCAAATTTTTCATATACAAGGACTTTGAATACTCTTTCACTCTTCTTTTCAGGTCCGTCCTTAATATGCAACAAGAAATAACCTACAACAAAAATATAATCACAAAAATAGTTACAAGTAACATATACACTTCACCCTTAGGGTCACTTTCGTTTCCTAGTCTCCACGATTCACTTTGCAATCATTCCACGCTTCACTTTTCCACTCGACATGTTATTTTCCACATGCTCTATAGGATCATAAGGTACACATCTTTTATCTATTTTATGTTATCAATTATTCACTCAACAACATAAAGTGGGGAAAATTTAGACACTAAATCATGCACTTGTGTACATTTCTAGGTCCTAAAAGCATACTAGCATTTATATGATTCCTAAGCAAGAAAACTAGTGGTTGATAACTATCTTTGGTCTCTTTTCTTTGTCTCTTGTTTTTTATTTGGTCTTACACACCCTATAGCCTAGTTGGAACTTTACTTGATTTATCTTTTATGGCTCCAGACACCAACGCCCGACAAGGACAACAACACCCATGCACTCCTACCCCTCTTGGTCTCCCATGACCCTTTCTTACTTTACTTGCTCTTTTTGGGTCTCTTTTATCTTTTGGGCATCTTTTTCACTTATGGTTCATCCTTCTAGTTTTCAATTACAAATATCAAACACGTGAATCATAGAAATGCATAATTATATTTTCAAAATAAAGGACCAAGCACTAAGCATTACTATCATCACCTAAGTCTACATTACAAAGGCACAAAAGTACTCCAAAGGCATCCATCTAGCATTCACTTAAGGGAAAAGGGTTACAACTCGCATACACAATATAAGAAGGGGATTTTCATTCTATTCCATCCACACATTCTATTACATTGTTACATCCTAGCTACATCCCGCTATCAATTGCAACTTGCAAAAGGCCATCCTAGGGCATCATTTATACACACACACACACAAGAACTACAAGGAGTCTGATATGTAGTGCATTGCTCGGTCATAATTTCACTCTTGGGGTAACTGTCGAGGTCATTCGACTCCCCATTATGAATTTTCTTATTTAGGTTTGATGCGGCTTGTGGGATTGTGCAAGTGAATTTCTATTTTGTAGAGTTACGTGAGATATCTTTAGCGATCTAAGAGTGAATATAACGTGATCAACAGGGAACAAAAATGAATACCTTACGACACAACCGAAAGAAGATCTCGAGCCTTTGTGCAAGTCACCAAGCCCGAAGAGCATTCATCGGCGCCCATACGCCTCTATCCAATGTTGGGCACCCCTGTCCAAAATTATTGTCGGGTTCCAGATTTCATATTGAGCATTTACAACCATGTTTACATCTGCTCATCATTCGCACTTTCCCAGATCACTTCTTGTCCATTCGAAAAATAGCTAACTTCCTCTATCTCTCCTTCTTGCTTAGAGTTTTGTACTTTACATCTTAGTTTGTTTGTGTCATTACTGTATTACATCATTTGTACATCATTTATTTCAATAGTTACTTTGCAATTAGATTTAATTCAAATTAAATTAAATCACATATGTGACCCTACCATAATACAATACGACAAGAGATCCATGTTCGCTAAAAATACCATCATATGGGTAGTCATCAACATTATTACAAGTGTAAATAACACTCATTTGAAGAAACTTGAGCATGGAATTGTTCCCCCTCCATGTAAGACATAAGATTGAAAATTTTGTGTGAGTGGTATTTGTAAAGTAAACAATTATAATGGTTTTAACCTAATTTTTACCTTCTTGTACAACAAATGTCACTTCAAATTAAAAGTTGGATAGACTTATTTATTTTCTTTTCCATCTCAAAAGTTGAGGAATGGAAAATTACCTTGAAAATTATTAATGGTTGTGTCCTAGTCAACACAAATATATCTTTATTCTTATAAAATGTAATTAATCCTCCTTGAACTTGACAATCACCTTCTTTATTATTAGTTTCCCTAATTTATATATCATTTTGAGAAAGATATTTTAGAATTGTAGGAACCATGTAGTGCTAACCTTCTACTAAATCTCAAAATAAATTGAACTAACAATCCCAATTTAAAAATGAGTTCTATAACATAAAGCAAATCCAATTAACTAATTTATGAGTGTCAATATTCCAAACCTCAAATTAAGTGAAACTAACAATCCCAATTAGAAAATGAATTAAATAACACAAATAGATAGATATATTTAATGTCCATAAGGCCACAAAATACCTATGGGACAACAAACCCTATCATTTTTGCTTTACGGATTTCGATTGTCTATTGTTCAAATTGATCATGAATTCTCCTATTTTCTCCACCCTCTCCTTTGTGAACATATCTTATAACGAGGCTACCATTGGAACCCTTGCATAGTTGGTTTAGATGTCATTGTAAGCATTACACTACAAAAAGTATTTTTTTATTACATTGTGCCATCGGTACAAAATACAAAAACTCTCTTTTCGTGCCTCTTTTTCCCTTTTCCGCCTACATGTTTCACATCAAAATTGATGCGAATTTGTCCTTAAGCTGAACCATGAGAAAAAATTATCTTCAAGGGATATTAGCCCCTATATATTCCTTTTGTTGATGATCACAATCGAAGTTAAATTCGTCAAGGTAATATTTCTTCTTCCTCCCTAACACTTTATCCCACATAGACTTGCGGAATTTATCTATAACAAATACCTTTATTTCCTTGCTATTATTGGGACATGCATTCAATTCAATGTGCCATTTCCTCATCCACTTGTTTTGATTCATCTAAGACTTCTTTCGCTTGCACAAGATCTCATTAACCACCTTGGGCCATCTACCTACCTCCATCTACTCATTTTTTAGATATCTTAAGAGACCCACCATAGCAATGAATTTAATTGGGATTGCACTTGTTTCAGCTAAAATAATTTCATATGGGACCAATACTTTTAGTTTGAACTTGCTTGTGATCATGTGTTTTTGAATTCTCTCTATTTGTTTCCATTTTGAGTCTAAAGTGTTGTTAGCCCATAGTTCACACCCATAAAGCACCATTGGAATTACTAATAGCCCAAAAAGAGTCTGAGTAGTTTTCCAATCCCATAACTTCACTTCTCTGCATCTATTTTGTAGGGCATATAATGCTCTCCACCCTCCCAAGTTCTCTTCTTCCTACAAGTTTCCCAACTAAGCTTGTTGTTGAAGTCAATCCCAAGGTATTTATACTCAATTACTTCTAGAATACTTCCTTCAAAATAAAATTCAAGCTGATTTTTGTTCTTTCTATTGGAGAAGATCATGATCTTGGTCTTATTGGTGTTGACTTGCATACCCACTTCTTTGCAAAAGTGCTCAAGGGCATATAAGTGCTCTTGTAACCCTTGAGTGGACCTAACAATCAAAATAAGGTCATCTACATACAAAAGAAGCCTTATCACATACTCTCCCAAATGGACTCCCTCCCCACCCTGCAAATTCAACCACTCTTCAAGTTTGTTTATATGTGTTTGTGTGTGTATATGTATACATATACATATATGTACATATACATACATACATGTATATAGACACACACACACACACACACACACACACACACACACACACACACACACACACACACACACACACACACACACACACACACAAGTTTGTGTGTGTGTGTGTGTGTGTCTATACTCTCACACACACACATAGATTTGTGAGTGTTTATATGTGTGTGTGAGTGTATAGACACACACACACACACACACACACACACACACACACACACACACACACACACACTTGTGTGTGTGTGTGTGCTCTGCATAGATTAGGAGATAAAGGGAATACTTGTTTAACTCCAATATCACTTCTAAAACTTTCTAAAATGCATGTTTGAGTTCTGATTTTGACTCGAAACTCTTCATTGTCTATCAACATCTGCTCTAAATTACTCTTGAATACCAAGCTCCTTCATTATGCACCATAGCTTATCCTTAGAGACCGTTTCAAAATCATTTTTGAACTCAACAAAATAACAATAGACTTCCTCTTTTTGACTCCACATTTTTCAATGATATCTGTCAAAGTAATTCCATGATATATTGTTGAGTGTTTGGGTCTGAAAATTGTTTTCCTTTTTCTCTCTTACATTTTTCTTCTACCCGCTTAATGATTTTGTGCTCAACCATGCTACCAAACAACTTTGTAAACAAGGGATTGATCATGATATTTTGTAGTTGGAAGGATTGTTAACATCTCCACTCTTAAAAATACATTCGCAGGATGATAGTCTAGTCACATGGAAAACCGTGTTGAATGATGATGTTGAATATTTTCTAAATGTTAGGAGCAAGGATTTTCGACCCCCATTTTAAGTACTCCACTTGAAGCTCAACCAAGTCCTTAGCCTTTCCTAAACCCAACTTTTTAATGTCTTTCTTAACCTCTTGCAAAGTGAATAACTTTGTTGTCATGTTGATCAAGGGTGGGGCCTCAACCTCTACTTCTTGCTTATATAATTATTTTTCATATTCAAACCAATGAGTGGTTGTGATATTATTCTTTATTTGTTTTTGTTTTTTTTTGTTTTTTGTTTTTTGTTAAGGTTCCTTCCAAAATAATTTTGATATTCTTCCCTAGATGAATAATCTCTTCTCCTTGTGCTCATGAACTCATATTTTTCATGATCTACTTGTAAAACTTAGTGCTCGCCTTCTCTTTTCCTAGATCTTTATGACATCTCCTTACAACTTTGCATTCCTCATCAAACAAGCCATTTGCTGAAAACTATTTATTTTCTTCTTGTTTTTACTCTTTTACACCTCTTGAGCGACCCTTGAATTATGTTTGTTAACTCGTGGCTTTTGAGGCCTTGTAATCTTGCTTTCTCCTTCTACATTAATTGTCTTAGCATTTCCTTGAAGATACCACAATTTTCTTGTGTTAAGAGAATTATTCCCTTTGTTGGAGGTTGTTGATGAGATTGTGTTTTCATTGCATATTGATTTTTTCCAACCAAGATAACATTATGCAAACTGGGCTATGGTATGATTTTAGATCCCTAATAGAATCATCAATCCCAACTTATATTATCCTTTCAATCAAACTTTGCAAACAAATTGCATAATCAACAACACTTGCCCCATTGTAGGTTTTGCATGTAAAATTTCCAGATTTCTTCCACCTACCCATACCATTGCAAATAAGCAAATCAAACATGCCACATAAAGCTAATAGCTATTCACCAAAATGATTAATGTCCTTGTTATCTTTTAAATTCCTTGCCCACTAATGATTTTCCTCTTTGGTGAACCATATAGGATTGTAATCTTCCTTACTACACAACATGTTAGATTGTTCATTTGCTATCCTCACATTGAAATCTCCTAAATGCAAAACTTCCCCTATTGGTAATACATTGAAATATCTTGTTTTAAAGTTGCATATGGATCCTTGCCATCCAACCCATATTTCTTATAGGTTGTGTATCCCTATGGAGCAAAATAAAAGTTGTAATTCTAATGTGCCTTCCATTTTCTGATATTTTGAACCATATGTATTGTTTATTTGTGTCTTCTTTCGACTAAATGTTTCTACCCTATACTTCTCTTACTAGAACCATTATGCCAATGTAACCTTGACATTACCTACTACATTGTTCCAAACCATGAACTTCGTATATCCTTTGAAAGTAGGAGTCTTGCATCTATCATGCTCATGAGTTTCTATGAGACATATCATGTCTCTTCCTTCGCAAGCTTTTAAAATGCCTAATCTAAAACAATTAAGAGAACTTACAACTAAAAAGTTCATTTTAGATTATCATTTTAAGCAAATTACATCAAGATAAAACATTTCAAAGGAAAAGAAATAAAACAAAGCCTTTTAATAGTAAAACACTCTAAACATCTCTCTTAGAAGTTTGGATTTGTCTTCGATTTGTGGATGTTCTTAGTTGAATTGATTATGACACAAAGTGATAGTGTTTGGTTGCTTAGGACGGGGTTTTGATGAAGCAAATAACTTATTTAAATTGGCGTGAGCTATATTTAGATTTGATTTTGCATTCAACAATGGGGTTCTTCTCAATTTACCTTGAGCTTTCTAAAAGTAGAATGCTATGAACACATCCAATCAACTAATTTATAATTTTACAAAATACAAATTTAATAACTAATTTTAAAATTAAAAATTGTTTGTAGAAACAATTTCAGTTTTGTTATTGATTACCAATATTTAAAAGTTAAATAGTTAGTAAAGCTAAATAATTTGTAAATAACAAATTATTATAAAACATTCATAATGGTGACATAATAAGACAAATGTTTGGCATTTCTTCTTGTCAAAATTATTTTCAACTCAAACAATTTATTATTATTATTTATTTTGAAATTTTTATCATCATTTTTGAACCTAGGTTTTAATTTCAGTTGAGTTGAATTGAATTGAAAGATTTTAATGACGTCCATGAGGCCAAGCAGCCTATGGGACCCGAAAAACAAAAACAAGCCAACCAAATACACCAAAGAAACCAGCCCAAAACTGTTACTTCTATTTTTTCTTGATTTCTTTGTTAATCTTGAACCTTCTATTATAAATTTTAGTCAAATAATCTGTTTATTTTGCAATCTTATATGAAAATATCTTATAATTATAATTTAATTTAAAATTTTCAACTTCACTTTTACTTCAAATACGTAACCAAACTTTGCTCAAATTTGGATCGTAAGCCTTGCTTTTAAATCTGGGATTTTTCTCTTTTCTGATGCCTTTATCACTCATCGCTTCTCAAAATGGTCAACATTAAAAAATTGTTTAAATTCATTCCTTCAATACATAACATTTAGAATTATATGTATATTCATTTTGTTTGACGTACACAGCTAATATTTACACTTGTAATGCATGGAATTGATGACTTAAAATATTCAAACACCTTCACATAAAGATTTGCAACCAACCGATAAAGGAGATCAATTCATGTTTGTGTACCTTATCTAACATGAAAGCAAAAACTTGTAGACATAACTCCATAAACTTCTTGATTTTTGACATGTCCTTTTAATTGTATACCAGGCATGACTTTTAATAGGAAATAACTTACATTGTTAATCAAATTCGTATTTTCTTATTTGAGCGCTTTTTTTTTTCCCGCTCTAAACTCAGCCTCAAATAATTTGTTTATAAATGCATATAATATCATCCACATTAAAACAATAGTTCAATTCTAATTAATAATCTATGTTTTATTCAAACATAGATACAAATTTTTCATTTCCATATTTTAAAAGTATTAGTGTTCAACGGAGATGAGTTTCCTCAAAAATATGGCGTTTTGGAGACTCGGGACATCCTGGAGACTCGAGTCTCCAAGTAAATGGTCCCCCTCTTGTCCCACCACCGCCACCACCACCTTAGGTACATTCCCGAAACATTTCCCTCAAAGAGTGGACGTTTCTAAGTCATCCTCATTTTTTGGGGACTTTGGTCCATCCTCGGGACGTCCCTGGATACTTATAGAAATCTCTCGGTCGTTTCGAGACTCCTAGGCGTCTCGAGCAACATACGCCGACTAAAAGGGTTTTTTTAATTCAATTTGTTTTTAAAAGTTGGACCCCAACCCTAAACCTAATACTTAATGGGCCCCACCCACCCCCTAAGCACTCCAAAACAAACTATAAATAAGAGTTACACCCTCACTCCAAATCACAATAAAAATCAAAGCAAGAGTGAAAGCATTAACGAGCAAGAGTGAGAGGGTGAGAGCATTAACAAGCAAGATTGAGAACAATACCATTAGCAAGGAAGAGTGAGAGCATTAGTGAAAAACAACAAGAAGAGTTACAACAAGTGCCAAATCTTCATTACATTAAGCAACTAACCAACTGTATTTGAATGTTGAATGTAATCGTCATTTTGAATAAAATATTAATATATTGATATTTGGCATTTTCATTGTTCAATGCATTGTGTTTAGTATTTCAAAGTTTCATTTGTTCCTTATACCTTTTTTTATAACTAATTTGTCAAGTACTATATATATATATTTTTGTGACACCATATTGTTTACTGTTGACATCCCGCCACCATCCCCAAATCTAGACCCTTGGTCCTCTTGTCTCCGAGACTGTCTCTCCGTCCCCCATTTCGAGACTCCATGGAACACCGATAAATATGTATTCTAATTTGAAACTTAACGTATGAGCTATAAAACAAGTACACAATAGTTCAAAACCCGAATCTATGTAATATCGTGAAATGGTCACCTTTGCTCAATCTAGGTCGGACCTTGATGCTACTAATCATGCACTATTAAATATAGGTGTTAGGCTCATAGAAGCTCTAAAACAACGGCAATATCCACCATTTCCTATTGAAAAATAAATCTTATTTCTCCATGTTATTGTAAGAGGGTATCGTGATCGAATGCCATCAAGGCAAAATCTCCCAATATGAGAGAACCATATTGAGAAGCCCAATGTAATGTCCCTAAATGGACACTTTTCAACCCCAAATGGATTTTAGGCAAAACCCTAATCCAAAGAACAATTTCTAAATAATTTATAAAATATTACAATGCATATCTAATTTTTATACATGCATGGCGACTTGCATAGGAGATGAAAACCACTCAAAACTGATGTAAACCCACTAAATATTTAACTCAAACAACTCAACAAATATTGCAAAGGTGAAATCATAAAAGAAATACCATATTCGGTCTTCAAAATAGGTTGATTTTATTTAGGTAGTTGTCCTCGACACAACTAAAAATACAAAAACCTTGAGCCAAAAATCATGCATGTTGGCTGATCGCGGTGGTTGACATATTGATCAAATAACCTACATGCGAGATCAAATAATCGACATCATGCGAGATCAAATAACTTACATGTGAATCAAATAAGCGACACGAGTCAAATAACCTCTCTGCACTGAACAAACCCTTGAAATTCTTTGAAAACTCTGCATGAAAATATGAACTGAGTAATGCTCCCAAATAGCAAACTAGGGATGGATCTTTCACCACCGAAGCTATGGTTCTGTAGAATCTTACTTCCACAAGCAAAGTGTGCAATCAACAAAAGCTCAAAATGCATGTATGAGTGAATGCATGCTTTCCTCTCCCAAGTGCTTCCTTTTATAATTTTTCATTGCAACAAAGGGCCCAAAAAAACCCTAATCGCCTCATTGGAAAAAATCCACATGATAACATAAATAACTTAAGTGAATTATCACACATATGCCAAAAAGTGCACTTAAGTCACCCCAATGAAGAATTAGAACATAAAGTGCCATATATTCACCCATCACATATGTCATTGACTAAGTATAACATAAAGTACCTTAGGGGAGCATCTCACAACCTTATTTCACTTAAGTCACCTCAAAGTACATGTCCAACTCCAAAACATAACATATAAGTGAAATGAAGGTACAAACCACACCCAATAACCATCAACGTCACTAGCCCCTTGGGCATAACCAAGGCTAAGACGGATGAAAAGCCTCCTAGGCCATCTACTCGGAAATGGGGACATTACAGTCCTCCCTTCCCGAAAAATGCTTGACCCCAAGCATTATCCTGTCATGTTGCAGTTGAATCCCACAAAGCAAGTTTCTCCACCTCATCCTACAATCAATCAAAATAATTGCTTTGCAAATTGAATACCACAAGGCAAGTCTCTCCACCTCACCCTGCAGTCACTCAATGATCGGTGGGATCCGAAGTAACCAAGACACCCTATGTAATCATCATGCTCTCCATGCCGAGTAGAGAGCAATGTTGCCCCTGAAGTAGTATGATGCCTACAACTCTCCATGGTTACCCTCACTGAAACTGCTAATCTGTCCAATCCCTGCCAATGAGAAGTTGTTATCATGTGGTCACTCACAATCATTGCTTCTTCAGTCAACCCATGGGTATGAAAGTCCACTCTGAACCCTATAGCATCCCCTGGATCAACCTGTGAAACAACTTGTATAAGCACTAAGTGTGCCAACTCTCCCACATGATCCACACTCATGTGAGGGCAAGGCTCCTCATAATGTGTCTCAATGTGTCCCATCGCATGAAGGATCCCAAGCCACCAATAAACGGTCGACTTGCAATATCAACTCATTTCTTCATGATAACACAAACTATAGTAAAAAGAAGATGCAACTCTTACGACATAATTCATATCATGTGCAAGTGTGGTACCCGTGATAACCACTTCTTTGTCTCTTGTTTGGTCTTTAATCATCTTTTGATCAACATTATATCCATCAATTTCATCATCTAAAAGTACCTTATGTGGAGTTGTTATCGGTTGTTCAAACGAGTTCTTTTGTAATTCAAGTATCGGCATATGATGATCTCACTTGGGCTTGTTACCAATCTTCATCATGCAATAATCTAGAAATGGCATATTATGTCCGAAAACCCTTACTCAAATATTGGTATTTTTCTCGACAAGACTCATCATCAATCACCTCTATTAGTTGCCATTTATTATTGTTCTCGCATTTTTCCCCATTAGTCCCGGATCGATCTATTCATGTTTTGTGTGTGCTGACTCAAGTAGAAGTTGGTTGTATCTTGTTGTTTCACCATTTTGATGAACATTTGCTTCATAAAACCCATATTGAGATATTTTTATCTATCATATTCACCTTCTTTGCTTACCATTGAAATGTCTCAAATGGACACTTTTAACCCCAAATGTATTTTAGGCAAAACCCCAATCCAAAGAACAATTTCTAAATAATTTATAAAATATTACAATGCGAATTTGATTTTTATACATACATGGCGACTTGCATAAGAGATGAAAACCACTGAATATTTCACTCAAACAACTCAACAAATATTGCAAAGGTGAAATCATAAAAGAAATACCATATTTGGTCTTCAAAATAGGCTGATTTTATTTTATTAAAAATATTGCAGACAGTTGTCTTCAGACATAGCTGAGAAGTACAAAACCCTTGAGCCAAAAATCATGCATGTTGGTTGATCTGATGGTGGTTGACATGCGATCAAATAACCTACATGTGAATCAAATAACTGACATGTAGATCAAATAACCTACACGTGGATCAAATAACCAACATGCAGATCAAATAACCTCTCTCTGGCACTAAACAAACCCTTGAAATTCTCTCAAAACTCTGTCTGAAAATCTGAACTGAGTAAGCTCCCAATTAGCAAACTAGGGATGGATCTTTTACCACCGAAAAGTGTTTTGTTAGCTAGGAGTGGATCTCTCACCATCGAAGCTAGGGTTCCTGTAGAATCTTACTTCCACAAGCAAAGAGTGCAACCAACAAAAATTCCGAATATTTGTATGAGTGAATGCATGTTTTCATCTCCCCAAGTGCTTCCTTTTATAATTTCTCGTTGCAACAAAGGACCCCAAATAACCATAATCACCTCCTTGGGAAAAATCCACAAGATAAAAGAAATAACTTAAGTGACTTTATCACCCATATGCCAAAAAGTGCACTTAAGTCACCCCAATGAAGAATCATAACATAAAGTCTCATATATTCACCCACCACTTAAGTCATCAACTAAATATAACATAAAGTACCTTAGGGAGCATCTCACAACCTTATTTCACTTAAATCACTTCAAAGTATGTCCAACTCCAAAACATAACATATAAGTGAAATGAGCGTACAAACCACACCCAATGACCATCAATCACCGCCCCTTGGGCATAACTAAGGCTAAGACGAATGAAAAACCTCCTAGGCCATATGTTAGAAAATGGGGACATTACATCCGGATAACCAACCTGAATTGCCACACGACATCATAGAAAAGGGGAAGTTAACCAACGAAATAGAGATGAAACCAGATGCTTCTTCAAAGGGCATTTCTTCATGACCCCTATATCCATAGGACCCTATATAGATAGTGGGTGGGAAAGTGCCTACTACTACTACTACCACCAACACCACCACCACCACCACAATATACATATGATATAGCCGCTCGATCGAGAGCAGAATTATAGAGAGTGTCGACTAGCAACTATGGCTAGAACTTTGACTAGTCGTTTCAAGCATTTTATGGAAAATGAGTTTTAATGAGGACGATAAGGGAGAGGATTATAATAATGGCAACTATGGAAACAATGATGATCATGTGAATAATGAAGACTAAAGATTAAAAAATACTTAAATGTTCTTTCTATTTATACTCTTTAATGATAATAACGACTATTATTGAAACTTTATTGATGATTATGTTTAATAAAAACTTGTGACATTTCGAAAACTTTAATTTCAAAAGTACCAATACATTGATTTTGATTATTTTTTTAATATTTATGTAATGAAAAATTGATATTTATCTATATTTTGTGTTGAAAATATTTTCTATACATTCAATTTTGTGTTATTTGATTGAAAAATATTATCGGTATATTTTGTAATTCTTTTAAATTCTCATGTTTTGATTGTATTTTTGTGTAAAAGACATTGGTTGGTTATAATAATTCAATGTAATAGTTTAGTAACAATAATCTTTATCATCATCATTGTAGTCTTTATCAAAAATTGCAAATAAAAATGACAACGGTAATATAATTGATTAAATATAATTTCACAATATTTAATTTTAGTTAACAAATCATTTCTAACTTTAATTGGGACATAAAAACATTTCAATACTTTGATGCACAAGCTGATTACAAAATTCCCATAAAATTATTGAAATTGAAAATTTTCCCTAAACAAATTATAAAAATCATCACACATTTCCTAACATGATTTTTGTCCAAAGTGAATTTTTTATCCACAAAAAAGTTCCTATTAAGCATTGCATCTTGTCACTCAAACATGTGAGAATGAGTCTTAGAACGTTGACACAATTTACATCTGATTATGTCCGTGTTAAAAAAACATATAAAAACAAGCCAATTATTCTCGACTCTAACTATTTTTGACACTAAATGATGATTTTATTATAGTGATTGATGCATCTTGCCAAGTAGAATTGTGGGATGCATAATGCATGTCGTGGCCAATTATCACAATGGTTTCCCATGCAAGAAGCATATTTCAAACCAATCTTAATGTGACAATTCATGATGATATTTGCATTATGAACCACATTAAGACTTGAGGAGTGATGAAACTAATTCCCCTTGAAGTATCTTTAGCTAAGTGGACACATTAGCAACAACCCTCAATATTCCGCTTCTATTTTCCTATGTATCTATGACGAATAATGACAAAGAAGGCAATCAATGCACTTTGTTCATACCGAATAAATTGAAATAGACTAAAGCGTCCCATTTTACCTCTTAATTGTGACAATAGTGCATGTAAAATCTAAGGATCTTTCGAGATTAAATCTCCCTCACAATGGGCCAACCTTTTTATAATTTGAATTTTGTATGCTCATGGAAAAATGCAATGAAGAACCTAATACAAGACCTTTATAACTTAGCCTTGGTGTGTCTCAATTTCATTTAACTTGCATACAAGAGAGTTTGTGAATTTATGGAGAGAGGGCCTAGTTAAAAGAAGTGTAATATTTGACTATTTCTTTTCTTGAAAATAGAGAGATGAGAGGACTAACATGTTTTCTAACTTCTAGGTCAAATGAATTGATTTTTGTGCAATTGAAAAAAATATTTTGAGGGAAATTAATAAGCTCAATGACAAGTATATCTTCCTCTTTGAAAGAGTGGTATATTGTGGAAAACGATAGTTTTAAACTTTTTCCTTTCACATATTTCAGGGAAGGCGAGTGGACAATCTTGGTGGTATAAGGAGTTTGGCATTTGATGGGTATCTTCCTATGAATTCTTAAACTTTTTGCTTATAGATGATGAAGGTAGAACATTTTTGTTTTCCATTTCCATTTGATAACAATCATGTAGATGGGTTGGGTTATTATGAGTGGTTCAATAAGACAATGGTGTACCATCTAAAGTGGATAAAGGATTGAATTAAGATGGATTAATTTTCCTTGATCTTTTATTTTTGCTTCTATGTGACTGGGTTGTTATGGATGTAGTTAGATGAGGCTCTCTTTCATGGTCTAATTTGAGGCCAAATAATTCTACTTAGACAAAAATACAAGGGAAATTTTTCTAATTGTTGCATTGACGCATATGTCATGTAGCATAAAAAATATTTTGATCTACAATGAGTTATAAGGGATTTTCAGCCTCGTTGACTAGTGTTGATAGTCTTCCATTTGGCTATGTTTTGACTTAGCAATGTATATGAGCCTTGGTCTCTTTGCTCATGTTTCACCTTATATTGAATTGAGCACCTTTGGTCTCTACTTAATTTCATTCTTATCCTTTTTAACTTGAGTTGATGAAGAAAAAACACTTAGGTATAGGCATCATGCCAAACTTTTTGAGTATAGTTTCCTAACCCTAAATATATTTAGCCAAAAATATTTAAAATATCATTTGAAGGTAACCTCCACCAATGAGAATGGAGGGCTATAAACCTTACAAAGATACATACTTAGAGCTAGGAACATTTAAGCATTGTGATGATGAATGTCTATTGGATAGGTAGAGATTGAGGGGAGATGGGAAAGGTTGGGAGGGCAAGAGGAGACATGGTAAGGGGGTGATCAAGAGTCGGCGAGGGGAAGGATGCGGTGACAAGGGGTGGATGCACCAACTCACCTATTCAAGGGTCCAATTACTTTTAATTATTTTTAAAAGATATAGATGTGGAAAGAGAAAAATCATGGTATTGACATCACATTTTATGAACGCATTTTAGTTTATTAGCATTTCATTTGATACCACCTATGAATTTCATAAATTATTGCCCTTTGTCCCAAGTCTTGATACATCAATGCCCAAGTGAGAAGAGCTACATTTGCCATAGCAACAAGTCATGGTGTCCACCACAAGGAGTGGCCATAAATTGAGGTCTAGTTGTGTAATATTGCTTTTGTTCATTTGAATCCTTAGGATATTATGACAACATTACATTCATATCAACAATAATGCCCTTAGCGATAGATTGTAAAACATTGTGGACTAAGTGAACATTTCTTGCAATTTGTTCTTTGATTGTCTATTAGAAAAGGTTGAGATTTGCATGTTTGATTGAAATGTTGTCATCGTAGGAAAGACTGGGTAGATAGTTGCACAACCGTGGTTCACTTCGGTTAGATTTAACTATTGTTTATATCTTGACATATGTATGAATATTGTATTTGCATTGATGGATAGATGTAGTTGTCACATAGTTGCATTTATGAACTCCTAGGCCAAAACAATTGTTTTGTTTACCTTATGGGTTGTAGATCATATTTATGGCATCCTTGGACTGAAATTTGTATTGGATCAGCATTGATGTTTAGGATTTGGATCTATAGTAGACTAAATTGGAAATATTGAGGTTGTACTCAATTCTTGAAAACTTTTAGGCTTTGAATCTCTTCAAATACTAAAATTGGAAATATTTATGGCTACAATTCTTGTTTCTTGAAAATTTAATGGGCTGGCCGAAGGCTAGAGCCTTATGAATGTGATCTTGACTTGCTATGCTTCGACTAATGATTGTATTCTTTGATTAAATAAGTTTTATATCCATTAGGGTTAATCAAATGTAAATGATTAAAAGTGGTTATGCTTGTGGGAATGAATGGTTTCAGGTGATAATTAGACTTTCATGCCTTATATATCTTCATTAGCACTTGGCACATTTGTATGAGAGTTTCTAGGTGTCTGACCAATCACAAAAAAACAAAATTACTTCATGTGAAATTAGCTGGATTCTTTAGCTGGGAGGTTTTCTCAGTTTTCGTAAATGCATAAGCGTGTGCCACCACATTATACAATTTGATTAATGTGGGGTTGCATAAGTTTTCTCCAGTCTAGCAGACAGCCAATTTGCAATCGGAGTTGCATGTTTTCGCAATGAACAAATCCCAAGCTATCGAATTTTAAATATGTAGTTCCAAGCAAAAGCACATAGACTAGGCATGAAATCACAGTAAATTGTTAATAGAAAAGGAAGATATACTAATACTAGTCATAAGAACAGTGTGCTTGATGCATTTAGTACCACTTCTAAAAGAGTTCTGAATATTATATTGACAAACACTTAAAACTTTAATTGTACCCACGCTTATTGCTAGTAACAGGAATCGATCATCATGCACATCAAGACTGGGAATAAAGACCAATGGAAAAAGTGTCAATCGAGTTGCTTAAGTAGAAAAACTGATTCCTTAACATTAATAAACTAAATAGGACTGGCTTTGATAAGACAAACCAGCTACAATGAAGAAGCCCTCCCTCTGATGCAGATTCAAACCTTTCAGAATACATGTTACCAACAAGTTAAGATTTTAACATCTCTACTGAAAATGCGGTCATAAAAGCCAAAGTTCCATTCGAGAGAAATAAACTTCATTACAAGCTGGCCACATTAAATCCATCGAGGTCAGAAAAGTCCTAAAACCATTGTTGCTTTGATTTCCTTTACTATCTTCTTAGCTTAAATATTTTCACAGCAAACTTTTGCTTGTATAAAGACTATTACATAATATGGTTGTTTGTCAAAATATATCCCCAAGTTTGTATTGATTTTTATCTTGATGCTGTTGTAAACTCTTTACCAGCTGCAAATACACATGCACTAACCCGCCCCCCTCCAACCTCCCTCTGACCATATTTATATGTCACTGTGAGCATAAATAGATGGACAGGGACAGATAGACAGCATGCTAGACATAAGGCTAAACCATCCACTGCATTTGATGATCGTAAATGCAGGCACCATAAATATTTACACTATTTTGACATTCATGAAAAAATTGAAGGACAAACATAAGCAGTATGAGCAGTGTGCATTGTGATGTTATTCAGTACAATCCGGCTCATGTGTCATGCCATGCAATAAAACAATGGAGTCAGTATCATTCTGCCACTCCGGTAGTGAGGATTTAAAAGTCAATCAATAAAAAGAATATGCTGTAAGACGAACCCAATGCTAGTGAACCACATTTAATTTTTAAATGATTAATTTTGCAAGTTTAACTTCTTCTGAAGCAACAACTTCACAACCAAAATTGCAATACTCAGATAAGATACCACCTGCCTAGTGAATCAAAGTTATCTTCCGATCAACCATCCACCCAGTTAAAAGTAAAGACGATGGATCCACAACAAAGAGAAGAACTCGCGGAAGACAAATGAACTTATATGCTATAAACTATAAAGCACTGATAGAACTCACATTGCATAGGCAAGTAGCAAGTAGTAGGCTTTTATGTCTCTGTCTGGGATCAGAAGCTAAAAGTTTTCGTTCAACCACTTTGCAGCCCCTTTCACGAGTGTCCTGTACATTTGATCATCATATGGTCTGAAAGAGTCCTTGAAATTCAAATAGCACATTCCCTACTTTATAATATTGCAGCTTTAACAAAAATTATGCATATATGTATAATGTAGAACTGGCCATTTTGAAATATTTCCTTCATTCAAGCCTTTCAATCAAAGAAGCTCAGGAGTGGGAGAGCAAATTTCAAGCAAGAGCGACCAAATAAAAGGAATGCTAAAGATCTGATGACAGAAATGGCTATCCAATATAATCAAATATATATTTTGTGCAAATATTCAATCATAACATTTCTTCAAATAGCCCATCAATAATGGTTTTAGAGTTGTTCTTTGGAGCAATTTACATACATGCATGTGAGATCGCATCATCATAGGTTCATAAACCATAAGGACATATTTATAGGTTCAAAATCACAATCACATAAATTATACACCAACGAGTCTTCAAGCTAAATTACCCAGTTCAAAAAGCTCATGATGTGTAGATCAAAGCTAGAACCAACATTTCATATCCTGTTTACATTGGTGGAAGATAGAAAATTAAATGGAAAATTTCAAGAGGTCTAATTCAATCACATTCCTCGTGAAAGGAACAAAGTTGCTGATGGGCTGGCTAATTGGGCTCTGGACAACAAGGACCTGTTTTGCTATGGCATGCCCCCTCCATGGTGGTCCAACAAGCTCCAAGAGGATATCAGATATATTCTTAATCTTGATTCTCTGTCATGATTATTTCTTCTGCTTTTTTGTTGTATAATGCTCAAGCTTGGACCAAAAGCTATCAGGCTTGGCACAACCGAGTATGTAATTTTGTGTTTAGCATTATATAAAGTTCTGTTTTTTTCTAAAAGAAAAAAGAAACAAAAAAAGGCTTCAGAAATGATAACTCGATCCCTCATCAGTACTAATTTTTGCAGTGCCAATCTTTGGAATTGAGGTAGTGGGAAAAGGTGGACAAACGATATATCCCAGATGTTTTAGATACAAGCGAATTTCCCAATGGATCAATTACTAAGCCATATGTCCTAAAAGTTCCCTTGTAAAGTCTGATTGCCCTCTCATACAGCAACTTCATTGTTTGAACTTTTAAGTTCATTAGTCTCCATCCTACAAGCCCACACAACTCAGTAAGTAAATTACTGAATCTCAATTGCTAAGAAATAGTAAATACATATTACGTATATTTTAAGGTGGCTTTGTGTGTGTTAATTGGCTTGCCTGAGGAATCAAGTAGGTAAGAGCCCAATAAAGGAAGAATTTTCTCTCTTTTTGTGACTCGGGACATAAGGAGGGGGAATTGGGGAAGAATAACAGGAGGGAAGGCAGGTCCTCTATAAATTAGAAGACACCATGCTTTCTTCTGCAGAAAGGGGATTTTCATGGATGTTTCTGGGCCATCCTCGAGTCCCTGCCCTTCCAGAAAAAATGGAAATGAATCTTTTTCCTTTGGGGGCAATTTGCATGTTTCACCTAATATTTATAGCTTCATGATGATCTCCACAAATTTTAACGATCATCAGTTAAAAAGGAAGCAGCAGTGGTTGTGGAGTACTTCATAGTGGTCGGGATATCTGTGTCACAATCCTTTGTAACTCCCTCATTACTCATTGTAAACCTCAACACCTAAGATGCTTTGTAACAACATTATTCTTTGTGATTCTTCTAACAAGATTCCTTGTAAATCCGTTGTGACCTCCATGAAAAGATTCTTTGCAACTCCTATGACTTTGACATGATATGTAAATTCCCTTGCATATTTGAAAGGAGTTTCTGATACAAATAAAAATAACTACGTTGACTTTTCATTTTCATCTTAGATTAATCTTAGTTGTAAATCCGTTGTGACCTCCATGAAAAGATTCTTTGCAACTCCTATGACATTGACATGATATGTAAATTCCTTGCATATTTGAAAGGAGTTTCTGATACAAATAAAAATAACTACATTGACTTTTCGTTTTCATCATAGATTAATCTTAGTATCATAACAAAATGTGTCTACATGTAGGAGACTAAAGAGATCACATGCATTTAAGCCATAAACAATTGATTTCAAATCATTTGATTGAAAAAATTGTTTTGAAATATAAACACCAGAAATGAGTTGTTTCTTATCTCAGTGCATTACTTTTTATGGTGAGAATAGCATGGAATGATAACTAATAAAATTCAAAAGGAAAGATTTCTCACCCAGCAAAATTTTTTAATTTTCCCCAAAATCCTTCCGTCTCATTTTCTTGTTCATCCTGTTTTTTCATCTCTGTTCCCATTTCAGGTGTTGGCATTTCACTTTGGCCACCTGCACAGAAGATTTGTAAAATTAATGCTTTTAAGTTTTCAGTGTTAAACATGTATATGACCAAAAATATTTTTAAAACATGTTCTTACGGTGAATATTATTATAAATTAATTACATGCACACATATTACAGTAGGTTCAAAATTACAGATAAAAGAAAGCCCAAATCACCCCCACACTAAGCAGTTTTAAAGGTAAATATGAAATTTCTGGTATCTAAAGAACATGTGCATTCAAAATGTGATTTGACTCTAGACACACAGAATGACAGTAGCCATTCTTGATTAGCATAGAGCTATATGCCTCTAGGGTCACTTGCCAGAGACTAATCTGATAAGTTACCCTGGAGTTTATCCATTGCTTCTTCCAGCAAAGTCCCTAGATGTATTTTTGCGTCTTTTCTGCTCATTCTTCTTACGCTGAGGCCAGCTTGCAGGACGGACACTTGCACGATTATCCTTCAAATTCCTAAGTCTTGCGAGTTCTTCAATTAATGTTCGCTCTCTTTCGCTGGAAGAATACATCAAAGAAAAGGAAAACACCATCAGTGTCAATGCTATATGAACACCAAAATGAATGACGTTTCAGTGAAAAACTCGGATATTAATTAAACTTGCCCCACATTTTATGGAATGCTCTTGTAGGCTTCAAATTTTAATCTATCTAGACTCAACTAATACAGAGGAAAAGGAAATTAATCTTACATGCTGTAAGAAAATGCATATTAGAAAAGAAAATACCATTGCACAATACGTACTCAAAAAGATGCGATAATGCTCTGTTATCTTAGAAATTAGAGATTTCTGAAATAGGTATGACTTGCAGAAAATCCAAACATAAGTAACATATAGAATTTCTAAATCATACATATGAGGAGTTCAAATTCAAAGAATGAGCTTATATCAATGTTCAGAATGGACCAAAACAGGTCAGTAGGGCTCAACACAGAGCCAAAATAGATAGCGAAAAAGGAGGCACCTAAAGTGTCTCCCAATCCAAAAGGCTATAAAATAAAATGACTACGTAGTTGAGGTATCCCTTGTGGGATATTACTTGAAATTCACAAAATATGTATAAAATAACAGCGAACTGGATTCTGGTTTTTCTGATTTTTATGACAGCAATATGCAGAAATAAAGAAATTTTTGTATTTTGCAAACTAATCACTTCCAGCACTACCTTGAAGCTTCAAACAACTCAGAAAAATATATAGAAGTAGAACAATAAACAAGAGAGAAATAATTTTTATCTCTCAAATTTGATTTTATTTCTTTACTATGTTGCCAGAAACGGAAACGTGTACGAAACGGAAACGGCAATTTTCAAAAAAACCTTGGATACTTACAAGAAACGTCTGTACAATATATTATTAAAATATATATATGTGTGTGTGCATAGTACTCATTTTAAAATTGTACTCCATACACCATAAGTGATAAGAATAACTGATAAAACACTCAAAATATTTTGTATTCATTGAAATTATACATTATTATCATGTATACTTATCTCTAGGAGACTAGGACGTTTCGAAGGAGTTTCCGTTTCCGAAACGTTTCGGAAACGGAAACGGGGGGGCCCTAGGCGTTTCCTGGTAACAGAGTTTCTTCATTTTTAAAGCTGAAAACTGCCTCAAATTTCCAAAATTAACAACTACCTGAAATGGACTGATAAAATTCTGATTTTCGGATAATAACATATATAAAATATAAGGAATCAGATCCAACCTTCAAATCCGGAAAATGCCAACCAGAAACCCTAAAAATAATTGCTGCAAAACCCTAAGGGTGACGTCACCCTAGGAAAGGGCCCAAAAACTCCACCAAACTCCTCCAGAGAAGTCGCCAATCCTTCCTCAGGGCTAGAAAATATTCTGAATCGCTGGAGATGGAAATATCTCTCTGCCACTAAATCAATCCCTACAAACTTCTGAAAAGCTCTGTTTGAAATCCTTGTAGACTCTTTCTGTTGATCTGATCTGAAGTAGGCTCCAAATTAGCAAACTAGGGAGGATCTTTCACCACCGAAGAGTGCTCTGCTAGCTAGGAGTGGATCTCTCACCACCGAAGCTAGGGTTCTTGTGGGATCTTACTCCACAAGCAAAAAGTATGCAACCAACAATGGCTTCAATATCATAAAAGAGTGAGTGTATGAATGAATGCTTTCCTCTCCCCCAAGTGCTTCCTTTTATAATTTCTCATTGCAACAAAGGGCCCCAAAAGAACCCTAATCGACCCCTTGGGAAAAATCCACATGTTAAAAGAAATAACTTAAGTGACTTTATCACCCATATGCCAAAAAGTGCACTTAAGTCACCCCAACGAAGAATTAGAACATAAAGTGCCATATATTCACCCATCACTTAAGTTATCGACTAAATATAACATAAAGTACCTTAGGGAGCATCTCACAACCTTATTTCACTTAAGTCACCTCAAAGTACATGTCCAACTCCAAAACATAACATATAAGTGAAATGAAGGTACAAACCACACCCAATAACCATCAACGTTACTAGCCCCTTGGGCATAACCAAGGCTAGGACTGATGAAAAGCCTCCTAGGCCATCTACTAGGGAATGGGGACATTACAGCATAGTATATCTAATAGTGCTGAGAAATTACAAAACTATAAATATAATCAACAAAGTATAACTATAATCAAAAAGTTTGCACTCAATTTCACTTTGTTTCATCTCATTTAAAATTTGTCGGACTTTGGTATATCTTTGCACAAGTCTGGTTTATGTCTATCGAATCAATCCATCTTAGATATTTCAAGAACAACTCTTTCTAACATCAGTCTATCTCTATAAGTTTCCGTTAATTTGCTCTTTTCTCAAGTAACCTTACTTCTACAAATCAATTTGATTTCCCTTCGCGAGAGTTTATACTTGTTCCTTGGTCAATATTTCTACATGAGTATATTTGCCTCCACATTGGCCTAATTAGCTTCCAGATATTAAATATATACAACGCCATAAAAACTAGTACTGGAAGCACTACTTCCCACATACATGCCTCTCTTTATGTGATACAGGACAAGATTATTACACTTGTGATACAACCTGGCATACAAATGTGAAACGTACATGGATTCCCATACAAGTGTGGATATGCTTGGGAAACATATTTGATGGGGATCTCAATTGTATCCCACTAACCCAAAACATACAAGAAAAAATATCAGAAAATTAGGGTAAAATAAAATTAAAAATACTTACCAATTATAAAGGGGTAAGATGCCTTATATTCCTCAAACTTGAACCCATGTTTGAGTTAATCTTGGAGGGACTTTTGCTGCTGTGTGCTGTTTGGCATTTTATGGTGTTGTTACCAGAACACACACACATACTTATATATTGTATTCCATCCATATCATATTCAACACTTACTACTACCTAGAAATATGCCGTGTGTGTATAGAATACACACCCACATATATTTTCCATGCAACGTTAGAGCCTACCATATCATGACATGATTTTTAAGAGAACCACACAAATGTCAATCATTTGCAGAAGACTACCAGCTCACTAGAACGGGTAAAAATAAAGAGGCCAAAAAGGTAAGTCCTAGAACCCCTAAGACCTGACATGGATCATAAACCATTTAAATCCAAGTGCAATTCGGAGAAAGGAAGCTAGCCCAGCTTGAACTAGGTCAAGTCAAAACTAATTTACCTAAACATTAAGTATATCACCATTAAGAACATGTTCAACTACAATTTTCTTCATACATTGTTTCAGAGACAAAAATACAATGGCTGGATCTCCTGGTCAATAAAGGCTTCTGCACCAAAACAAAAATAGTACAAGACAGTTTATTGGCTGTAAAGAGTAGGATTGAAGCTTTAGCAGGTTATGTGAGTTACTTCTTAAGGATTACATGTGACTAGGGATTCAATATAACTCTATTTTTATTTTATTTTGTGGTTTTTTATCAAATTATTCTCCACTTATGTGGACTTTTGGGGGAGATGACTCCATAGTGGTTTACACCATAGTCCGCATATTCGTATTCGGCAAATATTCGACAACTTAAAAATACGTTATTTTATTTTAAAAACATAAATTTTATGCAAAATGTAGTTACAAAATATATCGAATGAGTCTGTAAAATGTTGGGGAAGTGTTTTCTAGTAGATTTGAATACAAATACAACACAAAATCGTATCATCATACGAATACAATAGCCAACTGATAAGTGTTATGAATTTATGATGATTGCCATTCAAAATTATCATCATAAATTGCATATCTATGCAAGTTAAAATTTACAATAATTTACATTTTCCTCTTCCCCATTATAGAGAAATATCAGCATGATGCCTTTATAAGACAAAAAACTACATTTTTTCAGCGTTAAACTCTGTGTTTTTCCCATTTTCCATGTTAAACCTACAAATGGACGAATTTTAGGGTCAAACTCGCGAATATTCGCCGAATATTCTCAGCAAATACTCACGAATATTCACCTGTGACAAATGGCGAGTTTTATCAGCGAATATTCGCCAGTAAAATTTTGGCAAGTACTCGCCGAATAGGCAAACTATGGTTTACACAATCATGAGTTGGTGTGGCACCACATGGAAAATGTAAGATTGTCCCTTTCCATCTCCAAGCATTGGCTGGTATTTGTGGCTAGAATTGCCCGCTTCGTTAGAATATGCAAAGAGAAGAAAGAAGACAGAAGCACAAAAACTGCACTGTCTAAATGACGAACAGGCAGTGTATTTATTGATGATAGAGGTGGTTATACAGTTACCAACCGAGCAACTACATAACTGTTTTACATGCTATATAATGTGCTATATTTTAACACCCCCTCTTAATGACTAAACCGGAAACAAGACAAAGTTTGTCCTGAAATTTTACAAATATCCTAAAGCCCATATGTTTAGTCATTACATCTACAGACTGTGCCATAAGTTGTACTTTAAAATCAGCAGTCCTTAATCGTGATGCAGCTTGTCGAATGAAGACGAACCACAACACAAAAAATCGGTCCCATGAACAAAAGATATGGCAAGTGGTCCACTTTGGTTCTCTCGCTTTCGTGATTCATTGACCAGTGATGAATCACCAATGGCCGAGAGTGTCACCCCATCTCCGCAGTGCTGAAATCGTAACCTCGAAGATGTGGATTAAAATTTATTCCGTGCTTGTGTAGCTCGCCGAGTCCGTATAAAGACTCAATTATCCTGTGATCAACGCCACTCGATCACGCCCTTGCACCACCATGTAGTGCTCATCCAACTTTTTCAAGAAGAGGAATGTGACCATCTCAGGCAGAATTAGAACCAACTCCTCAATAGTAGGAGAAATAACCATCTTTGTCTCAACAAAGTGGTCTCCGTCTCAACAGAGAAATCACCATCTCCGTCTTATCTATTTGCTCATCTATCCCCCTCTCGTTGGGAAAGATCCTTCACAACACAATGAGCAAACCTGCTCATGCTCTATTGTCCTTCGAGCAAGAACCTCGAGTGAATGGTCAGGGCATGCCATCTCACCATGCACCGTCAATGCATCTGGAATAGTGAGTCTCTGTCCACAACAAATTGTTCTTCCGAATGAGGAAATCCATCCTCCCAAGGCATGTCCACCTCCCGCACATCCCCGAATGGTGGAGCTATCCTCCACACGTGCATTCATGTTGATCGCAATGGATCAACAAGCCGACACCGACCACCCACCCCAATACCAAGGGCAATTATCCGTCTCTGCTTTCACATCGAGACAACACACTTCTTTCCACGTAAATCCACGAAATATTGGGATTTTCAAACCAATCGACGAATGATAGAAGATTCTTTTGTAAAGAAGGTACATATCTAACATTCCGTACCAACAATTTATGAGCATTATTCAATACAATGCATATATATCCTATCCCTTCTACCGCAAGCGATTCTCCATCGCTAAGTACTACCGATTCAAAACAAATATTTGCATAGAATGAAACATACCAGTCCCTACGACATGAAAAGTGTGCAGCACGCACTGCAGTCAATAATCCAACAATCGGTACCACTATTATTTGAGCATGATGTCGTAAGACAAGAAAGAGCATACTCGCCATCCGAATCCCGCTCTTCCTCAAATCGCTGCCACATGTTCCTCTTTACATGGCTTTTTGTTCTGCTTCGAAAGATCATACATCCGCTTTTTACAATCCCTCTTGAGGTGCCCAACCTTGTGACAGTAATAACATGTGACCTGATACCGAGTGGAGGATTCACCAGAGTGACGTTTCCACTTTCCCTTTGACTGAGTGACAAAAGCACTCTCTGCATGGTCACAATTAGATTCTGCCTGAAGTTGTCTCCGTTCCTTTTGCAACAGGTAGGAACTCACCTTGTCAAACGTGAGTGTTTGACTTTCAGCCATTAAATGGAGTGCCTCCACAAATGACTCATACGAAGAAGGTAAGTTGTTCAAAACCGTGAGCCACCATATCATCGCTCGCCCACCTTCTTGTTGATGGAAGATAATCGGTCTCTGAGATCTTTCATCCGGCGTAGGTGCTCGACACCGATCCACCTTTTGTAACTTTACGGAAAAGAGCATATTTTTCGTATAAAACCCGACTCTTCTCCTCGACGTCCGATATTTATCCTCGGACTAGTCCACAACGTGCTTCGCCATTGTGGCATTCCGCACTTCCGGTATCAAATCATCCGACACCGATAACTTGAGAAGTAATAACGCTTCCTTATGACATTTGTCATAATCTTCAAGTTCATCGCTGGTCGACTTTCATCACCCTTGATTATTTTATCACAATCCCAAATTCCGCAAATCCGCAAAATTTTATGACTCCAAACATTGAAATTTGTGCCCGTTAACTTTTGTGTCTCCGGCAACGTCAAGTGTGATATATTTGCCATTTTATTATTCCAAAAGAACGGTAATAATAAAATAATAGTTTTCCCACACTTAATAAAATAATACTTAGTCCACCAAGTATTACTTATTCCACCAAGTAATATTAAATGTAAAAAACCTTCGAACTGCGCTTGAACTATATTAATAAATATTATGAAGCATGGATGAATACCTTTGTTCGAAAAATAATATTATTTGTTGCCCTCACGACTTGCTAATGCGCCATGACTGTTGACGTTTTTGTTTGGTCTGGCCACACAACTCCACGTTTTTCTTTGCATGCAACAAGATTTGCGACTGGTTTGCGGCGCATTCGTATCCTTTCGCCTGCGATTTTCACGATTTTGTCCTGCGCTCGTGCGCGACCACGATTCCTTTGCGCATGCGCCCTGCTGCCCTCGCTCGTCTCGCGTCTGCCTGCGCTGCCAAGCGCTGCCAAGGCCGCTGCCAGCCGCTGCGCTGCCCGCCTCGTCCACGTTTTTCCTTTCTTTCGCGACTTTACTGCCCTCCGCGCGCGCTGTCCCGCACTTGCCCTCGTGCCTCGCGTCCGCCTCGATTTTCTTTGGCTTCCTCTCGCCTGGATCTCCACGTTGTTTTTTCCTCCAGCAATTCTCGCCGCTTCTTTCCTTTCTCCCCACGAAGGCTCAGAAACTCCTCATGATGACACGCACCAGCAAACACGATTCAGACCCTTCCCATGAGTCTTTTGCAATAAGCGGCGAAGTATCTTCTTCAGTTTGTGCCCTACTAGGGCTTCCCCAAACTTCCAGTTCGTGCCTGTTACAAGGCTTCCTCGAACTGCGAACCGACCGCTCTGATACCAATGTTAGAATATGCAAAGAGAAGAAAGAAGACAGAAGCACAAAAACTGCACCTGCTCAAATGACGAACAAAGTGCAGTATTTATTGATGATAGAGGTGGTTATACAGCTTACCAACCGAGCAACTACATAACTGTTTTACATGCTATATAATGTGCTATATTTTAACACTTTCTATATCTATGATGTCCTTATCAGTGTCAAGAATCTTCCAAGATGCTGGATTGTGTCATGTCAATACTAACATTGGTTACAATTTATAATTTTAAACACAGCCTTCAGAGCCATTTGAGGTATATGACTTGTTAAGCATTTCAAGCAAGTAGTTCCTGATTTTTGGTCCACTATTGGGAATTTCTTAAGCTCTAAGCATCAATTGCAATGTTTAAAGTTGATTAAGTTGAGGATCAAGTTTGGCCCTCACTTTTCAGGAAACAATTCAGACTTAAACTATATCTGAAAGGTATACACATCACAAAATGTAGAAACATGTACAATAGACATATAGAATAAGGAAAAACAAAAATGAAATGAACAGATGATGAATAGACCTTAGGACCATCCTTCTCATCCACTGGAGAACCAGACCAAAGCCGCAACAGGGGATGATCAGCATACTTGCAAATATTTCACTATCTACTACAAGAAAAGAAACCAGCTCTGCAAACTAAGGATCTTTGTACAAGCACTAATAGCAATCTTAGTCCTGTCACTTTTGTTCAATGGTTTTGTAAGTGTATCTCAGTTTCATTCTGATGTTTCTATTTGTAACTGAGTCTCTCAGAAGTTTCTGCTAGGATTGTAATATCTTTTCCATTTAATACAAGCCTTTTTACTATAATCAAAATAACAGATGATAGACAGATGGATTGGTGCAAATGTTATAAATATATTATTCAGAATTCAAGGGTGGGGTTGTAACCCAACAAGGCAGTTATTGATAACTGTCCAGTGTTAATTAGGATCACTACAAGTTGTACTCTCTCAAAAACCTTCAACTTCAAAATGTCACTAAAATATTTACATTGGTAATGATAATCTTCTTAATTTAACTGATTCCTTCCAGGTTTCCATCGCGAAAGTTTTGATAAAAATTTAATTCTGCTTCAGAACACATCACAAAAATGAATGACAATATTATCATTACAAACACTGGTACTGACTCATTGAATCGAGATGAATCTATCCCATATGAATCATAAGACATATCAAATTTGAATACAATCATTGAATAAATTATTCTGATCTTAAGTTTATGTATGTTTGCATTAATTTGCGACAAAAATTTGTTTTGAAATTGAATAAAAACTTTGATGTCTTAGAAAATAATGTGGACATTGATAAACTGATCATTGAAAATGGCAGATTGCCTAATTAGAATGACTATATAGTTCTTTTACAGAAAGATATGTAGCAAAAGTTTTGAAAAAGACATCCCTCATTTTATGCAAAGTATCCTTACTAATGGCATCATTCAGTCCAGTAGAATCAGAATTTTCTACATACATAATTGCATCTGTAGACATTTCTTTATCAATAGATTGCAATGTAGTTTCAAGTTTTGAATTCTGCTCCTTTTCTGAATGTTTGACTTCAGTGTGTAATACTTGGTAACGATATTTCAAACAATCTGACTTTTTTCGAAAAAAATTATATCCGAATTTTGCAAATACTCTTTGCCAATTTCAAGAAAACAATATCAAAATTTGTGACTTGTGTCGACATCTTTTTATTTTGATCTTTTACATCTAAGACGTTTAATCTTATTCTCTTTATTTAAATTCTAATGACACAGTTTCTTTTTCTAGCTTTACTGCATCTGCAACTTTATTAGACTGTCAAAGGACATTTTATCAAGGTTGCCACAAAATGGGTATGGGTACAGATTCAAACGCAGAAATGCCAATTTTCATAAAACCTTTGGGTATGAAACAGCACGGAAATGTCCATAAAACATATTATTAAAAAAATATAAATATTAGAAAAAATGCATAAAACTAATTTTTTTGTCCATAAAAGATAAAACACTTATAATACTTTGTATTCATGAAAGTTCAAAACATTCGACATGCTTAAATTTTCATGTGTACATGATTATAATCTAGATTCTAGAATATATCATCTAGATTTTCCTCAAGTACCACTGAAACAGAAGTATCTAGTGTTTTTATTTCTATTTTTGGCTTTTAAAAACAGAAGCACTCCTGAAACGGTACAAAAACATCCTGGGTAAGGCTCAAGCACTGCTGAAACAGTACAGAAACGTCCCGGGTATGACAGAGTTGTATCCGAGACTGTTTTGGGGTTTCAGAAATGTTTGAGGCAAGTACCAGGACCGGGACCAGTACCAGTACCAGTACCTGGTTCATCAGCACAAGGGTGCGCTGCCCTGGTTGCCGCTTTCCAGGCATCCATGCATTTTATCAAGTTTCTCACAAGTTACATGCAGTTTAACAGTGGAATTTAAACTCAACAACCGCGTACTTGAATCGTAAATAAGAAATAACCATATGGATCTTCGGAGATTGTCCTTGTTCTGTTCTCAAAAATAATTCCAGCATTTTTTTGGATCTTCTTTCTCCAAAAATACATATAAAATTTTGAATTCTACAATTCATTTTCCTCATGTTTGGTTAAGCTAGATAAATTTCTGACTTTACCCAATGACAAGTTCTCAAATTTATTCATTCATATTTTTCATAAAGGTAACTTACCTCGTAATAGCCACAATTTGGTTGTGATGCTTCAATAACGTATCTCTTGAGCTTCATAGTCTCTTTTAATAAAGCTTCATAGTCTCTTTTAATAAACTTATACATTCAGGACCTTTAGTTAAAGGCATTCCCTCTATACATTAAGTACCCTTTACAATTTAGGCAAAAAAAAATCCCCAATATAAAACATTATTCTTTTATTGTTTTCTTTTCTTTTTGCTATAGGTAAATTGGGTTAAGAGACTGCCTGCCATAGTTGGTGTTAATTAATGGACTGGATCAAATGTAAATTCTAGATGGAATCAGAAAAAGATACTAATTTTACACTTGGAACCAAATCCTACTGATCTACTACTAAAGTCCTCAACTTTTCTGGTCTTGTTTTTCATCCGGATCCCTTTTCATATTTCATGCTGATAAACTTTCTGGAAAATCTCATCCATGGAGGGTGGTACTTCTCTATCCTTATCAAAATTAGGACAGAATAAACTTCCCATTTCTGAAGCATGAAATGCTTCCTTCCATCAATGCAAATATTTCTAGCATCAAAGCATGACAAGACTGAAAGTGAAATCTTCCTTCTTCCTGTTCTTCTTACTTCTTTCTTTTTAATCTTTTTATATTTTATTTTTTCCTTACTAGAAGTCTCAAAACAATAATTTCTGGAACTTCCTTTTCAAGGATTGTGAAAAGTATTTATTTCTTCTAGGCCATTTTCACCCCCATTTGGCTGCTAAATCTGCTATCTTATTCCCATTCTTTGCGATGTGCCTGAATTTTCTATATATTTTAACTTCCAAATAACTATGGTATTATAATTCATATTATAATTATTACTATTTTAAGATACACTGCAATAATAGTGTGTGTGTGCACGCTAAAGCTACTACCTTAAGGTTTATGCCGATTCCTTTCGATGTGCCTGAATTTTCCATAGATTTTAACTTCTATTTAACTATGGTATTATGATTCACGTTATAAGTATTGCTAGTTTAAGATACACTGCAATAATAATGTGTGTGAGTGTGTGTGGGTGTCCCATTCCCTTCTTGATCTACACAACTGCCAGAGTTGAGCTTTCTAACTACTCCAAGGAAAAACTGCAGAAGACACAAAACATTGCCAAAACATTGTTTCCATAGGATTTGACAAAAATATAACGAAAACAGAGTCAAGGATCTAAAATGACAGAAAATTGAAGAAAATGGCAAATTCTAAGAAAACAAGATCGAACTGTCAAAATGGCCCTTACAGCCATATAAAATACATTTTTTCCAATTTCCACAAAAGCTTATCTATGTTACCACGGTTCGTCCCCTCTCCCCGTACCCAAACACAAAAACATTGTTTCAAGACACAAAAACATTGCCAAAACATTGTTTCCATATGATTTGACAAAAATATAACGGAAAACAGAGTCAAGGATCTAAAATGACAGAAAATTGAAGAAAATGACAAATTCTAAGAAAACAAGATCGAACTGTCAAAATGGCCCTAACAGCCATATAAAATACATTTTTTTCCAATTTCCACAACAGCTTATCTATGTTACCACGGTTCGTCCCCCTCCCCCCGTACCCTACTTGATACATATCCGGTGATACATGCAACACCCGCAGGTGTTCGCCATGGATGCGTCCCCGTGCACGCTTTCGAGCAAAAGGGACATATCCATGGCGAACCCACAGGTTTGGACGGCAAAAGGGTTAAAAAAGTTTTTTTAAATTTTAACTTGGTTTCTATGTTGCTGCTTCATTGGGGTCCATAATATTTCTATTGGACATCATGATTCTTGGTTAAGATTTGGATAGGTTTATATTGTATATCTTTTCTGCACATTCTTTGAGCAATGAAATGCAAAAATCATTACGTGCCCCAAGGTTAGGTTGCAGTATGAACCTTTATTGAGTTGGCTTGGTGCAACTCTCTTGTTTCAATGAGAGGATCTACAATTTAATACTCTATAATCTAACCCTCGGGAATATTTGATCACTTCTTTTCATTTCCTTAGTATTTCCCATGCATATGTGATTCAGTCAGTTTTTAACTATGACTCATGTTATTAACAGAGCAGCTGGATATCCATATATGAGCCCTTACCTGGTGCGTATCTGATACACCTAGATATGGCTACCCAGTCATCCCGAGCCATATCCGTCGAGCCTATAATAATAATTATAAACAATTTAAAAAGGGGAAAAAGGAAACCTAAAACCACAGTTACTAGGTTGCATACCCTCAAAGCTATGATTTTCTGGGATAATCCCTAGGTTGCATGCATGGTGCAAATGAAAATGATTAGAAGGTGATTTTGGATAATATGAATGCAAGGACCAACCATTGGACTGACCTCTTTAGTTATCATTGGCAGGTTAGAGTCAACCTAATTAAATAGGTCCTTTATGGCCACCATTGCAACACAAAAATTAATCTCAAAGGAAATGGATGAAACACAAAGGAATATAATATTCATATATCATAGAAAATGTAAAATCTTAAGTATATTGAATGTTTTGAACATTGATCGTACTATATTTTTCAAGTTTGCATTTCTTATGGACTAAAAAATGAGTAAAATGAGTATATGAATAATATATGTGTGTGTTTATGGGCGTATCCAAGATGTATTGTACCCAAGGGTTTTTAAAAAAAGATGTATCCGCATATCGAACTTGTACCCAAACCCGTACTGCACCCGCACCCATATCCTAGCAACATAGCTTGTACTCTAGACTGCTTTGGTACAAGTACGGATAAAAGTACAGGTTTCGATATGCTGAAACGGAAAATTTTTAAAACCTCGGTACGCAGTGCGCTTTTGGGTACATTTTATATATATATATATATATATATATATATAATTATAAATTTAAAGAAGCATTTGCATACTTATTGAAATTTAATACTCATACAACTTAAAATCATTCATAGAACATGAAAACAAATATCTAATAATTTTGAGAATTGAGAATTGAGACTTGAGTTTGTATTGATTCATAATGTTCAAAACATGTTACATAATACATTCAAGTTATCAACTTCTAGAGCATATCATCTAGATGATCTTCAAAATCATCTTCATGGATGGCACTTGCAGCTCCACTTTCGAACACTTGTGAAGGGCTCCCTGGAAGTTCGTCATCAACGCCAAGTAGTGAAACATTGGACAAACAAGCAACAAAAGCTTCAAAGTCTGTGGTTTTCGAGTGAAGGTCCCAAAGCTTGTTAGGACCACTAGTATACTCTTCCATTGTGTGTTAAGAGGCGCAAGTTGGAATGAACGTATACTAGATCCTCAACCTTCTTCAATGCCAACATGGTGCGTTTGGCTGAGTGGATGAAGCCATAAGTACTCCAGTTGCGCTCTGCAGAAGAATTACTAGCCACCTGTCACAAAAACAAAGTATTATTAATATAAAAAAAGAATGATATCATTTTAAATTTTAATTCTTAATTGGTAATTAAAATATCAAATAACAAGTTACAAACTTTATACCTGTGAGAGCAATTTGATCGCAACAAGTCGTAGGTACTTGGCATCATGGCCATGTACAGTCCACCACATGATTGGATCCAAGGTGGCTTTGTCACAAAGAGCCTCTATCTCTCCCATGCTACCTTGTCCAGTTACAAACATCGCCATCTCATGGCAGGACTGCACTAGATATAGTTGGATCAGGAAACAACCTCCTAATGTTGCTCTCATCCCATTTGCAACCTCTTGGTCATCATATGGTCGCTTTACTCTCTGTAACCCAATTATGTCACTACTGAAATATTTGGGATTTAAGGCATAAGCAAGGAGATGCAATAAGGTGGTCATTTTGTTCCACCTTTTCATGACCACATTTTTAACTTCATTATAAAAGTTTTCCTCAGGGTCCTACTTTTTGGCTTGTATGATATCTTTGACTTTCTCAAGCATGGAGTCAATGCCATCATATATTTCTCCAATGCAAGCATTATCTTTGTCTGCAAATTTGATCATACTAAGAATAGGCTCCATGAAACTCAACAAATATTCAACTTTTCCCCACCAAATCATCATCAAGGATCCATGCATTGATCCTTTGGGCTCTCTCTATGTTAGCTTGCCTCGAGACGGTCCAAACATTATCAATAACCATGTAAAGTAGCCGATTCTAAAGAAACTCGATATAATACAAAATAATATGAACTCCAAAGAAAATAGATCTCCTTCTTCGTTATTGAATAATGAATTACAACGTTTCCTAAATAGAAAACAACCCCAACTCGAGTTGCCAAGCAAAACTCTAACTAACTTTGACTAAATCTACTCTAGGTAGCAAAATTTACTATTTGTAGCAAAGTTTACTGAACTCCGCTATTCTTAGTAAGTTCGCATGCTTATTCGTGACGGCACGTAAATTGTCACGCATCTTCTACATTCCTAAATTAGAGGAATTGCCAACTTCCTATCTCATTATGCAACTAATAGACTAAAATTAACTAATGCTCAAAAATAGAAAAAAAAGCCGAACTACAACTTAAATCCTAATTTTCGGCCTTAAGATGGCGGATATCGGGCTCAAAATGTGCCAATACTTGCTTCAACCGGTAGGGCTGGTTGACTGGTCTGTTTGTCTCATCGAAACATGTGGTTTCAAAAAAAAACGGACTCAAACGACACCCGAGCTCAAGTTATGACCTTGTCAAGTTCCTGCTAATTTTGGCACATCATTCTCCCCTGCTTGAAAAAAATGCAGCTCCTGCAAGTTGTCTTCTTCAAACTGCTTCCATTTATCTACATCCAACTTCTTAATCTCCCACTCTGTGACCCAAGTATTGTCCTCTTGTTCCAGTCCTTTCCAATGTACCAAATATTTGTTGTATTTCCCATGTCGCGTGTCCATTGTTTTCTTATCTAGAATCTGATCCACTTCTTTCTTCTTCACCAGACCTGCCTCCAATCTACTACTTCATCAATAACATCCCCTTCTGCACCATCCCCATGAAAAGAATACAAATCTGAAACATTAAACATTGGAGAAATATCAAAATTCCCTGGCAATTCTACCTCATAAGCATTATCATTTATTTTTTTCACAATTTTGCAGGGACCAATCTTCTTTACAGATTTCAAATTGTTATAGGTTCCTTTGGAAACCTTTCCTTCTGCAGTATACCATTACCAACTCACCACCTCGTAAATACCTTTCTCTTCGTTTGTGCACATCTACTATTTCCTTATACTTATCATTACTATTTTGCAATTCTTCGCTTCTTCTTTTGCACTTCTTCCCGTAATTGTTGTATATGTTTGGCAAATGCTTCTGCATCATCACTAAATCTGCCATCAACTCGGTAGTCAGTACTTCAAATCTAACACCACATTTGGATTACTCCCATACACAATCGAAAATGGAGACTTTCCCGTGGATCTATTTATGGAATTGTTATATGCAAACTCAACTTGTGGTAATGCTAAGTCCCATTGTTTCGGCTTTTCCCCAATAATGCACCTTAACATGTTTCCCAAACTCCGATTTACCACCTCTGTTTGCCCATCAATCTGAGGATGATAAGCACTTTGCTAAACCGTAGTTGAGTTCCCAATTTCTTCCATAAAGTCCTCCAGTGAGTTACGAACCTTGTGTTTCTATTTGAAGTAATGGTTTTGGAACACCATGCAAACGAACAACTTCTCTGAAAAACAAATCTGCTACGTCATGTACATCACTTATTTTCTCGCAGCAATAAAATGAACCATCTTAGAAAACCTATCAACCACAAAAATTGAGTCATACCTCGTGTTTTTGGTAATCTCAAAACAAAATCCATACTCAAATCATCCACGACCCTTTAGGAACAGTGCAACGGCATATACAACCCCAGTATTCAGGTGCATGGCCTTTCGAGACTTAACAAATTCGACACCTCTCCACATATCTTACCACATCTCTTTTCACTTTGCCAATAGTATTTCTCTGCTACCAAGGCTATCGTCTTATCTTTACCAAAATGCCCACCAATCCTCCGCTATGCAACTCTTTCACTATATTCTCTTTCATGGACCCAATTGAATACATAGTCAAGGCGTCCCTTGAATAGTAGCCATCCTATAAAATGTACTCATCCTCGACATCTTCCTCGCATTGTCTCGACAATGGACGAATTAACCTTTCAACAATATCCTCAAATCAGAATCAAGAATACAAACCCTTTATTGCTTCAAAACCCACCACCTCATTTTCCATAGTGGTAAACAAAGTCACACGCCTACTCAATGCATCTGCAACTTGATTCTATTTTCCTGATTTATGTTTTAGAGAAAAGTATAACCTCCGCAAAATGATACCCACTTTGCATGCCTACTATTCAACTTCTTTTGTGTATTCACATACTTCAGGCTATGTAGTCATAAATAACACAAACTCCTTGTGCACTAAGTAATGCCTCCAATGCCTCAATGCTTGTACACCGCATAAAATTCCACATCATAAGTAGAGTAGTTCTTTCTTACCTCATTCAGTTTCTCACTAAAGAAAGCTACTGGCTTTCCACCTTGACTTAGAACAACACCAATACCCACATGTGAGGCGTCACAATCAACCTCAAACACTTTATCAAAATTTGGTAGTGCCAAAATGAGTGCCTCTCGTCACCTTCTTCTTCTTCAAGAACTGAAAACTATCCTTAGTTGCCTTTGTCCACAAAAACTCCCTTCCTTTTGTGCAATCTATTATAGGTGCTACAATACTACTGAAATTTTTAATAAACTTTCTGTAAAATGTTGCTAGACCATGAAAGCTTCTTACCTCTATTATACTCTGTGGAGTAGGCCATTCAATAATTGCCTTTATCTTCTCTAAGTCCATCTGTACCCCATCTAGCTGAAATAATAAAGCCCAAGAATACCAAACTCTCTTGCATAAACATGCACTTCTTCATATTTGCATAGAGTTTCTCTTTCCTTAACACTTCAAATATCACCCTTAGATGCCTCAAATGTTCTTCTTTAGTTTTACTAAAGATCAAGATATCATCAAAATAAACCACAACAAACTTACCATTATACTCCCGCAACACGGTGTTCATCAGTCTCATAAAAGTACTAGGTGCATTGGATAACCCGAATGGCATCACCAACCACTCATATAATCCATTTCTTGTCTTGAATGTTGTTTTCCACTGTCTCCTTCTCTGATCCGAATCTGATGGTAACCACTTCGAAGATCAATCTTGGTGAAATACCTAGATCCAAAAAGCACATCCATCATATCATCAAGGTGAGGTATTGGGAACCTATACTTGATTGTAATTTTATTGATTGCTCTGCTTATCCGTGCACATTCTCCATGTTCCATCCTTCTTTGGTGTTAATAAAGTCAAGTTACACACGAACTCATGCTCTCCCCGACGACCCCCTTTCTCACGAGCTCGCCACTTGCCTATTCAACTCGCATGCAATGTCGGGCTCATCCTATAAGTCGCTTAATTTTGTTGAGTATTTGACTTCAGCTTCATCCTTATTCTGCAACTAACTAGGCATCAAATCAAAACCCGGTGGCCTTTGCCTCTCACAAATTTCTTTCACGAAAGCATATTTTCAGCCTTCCCTAGCTTCATAAGAGGTAACATCGAAAATTCTATTTTTTGTGCCATCCTTCCGTATTTGTGCAATGTTCATCCTATTTCATGAAGTATTCTTTCCCTTCACAAATTCATGAATAACTTTTCCTATCAAATATTTTGCCATCCTTCCGGTCTTCCCCCGTCATGAATATGACATGCATGGTCCATAGGACATTAACATCACACCAAATCTCATCCTTGTAATTGCTCCCAATAGAAAAACTTATTAAACATCTCTTATCAACAAGAACTCCATTACCCTTCTTAAACCATGCAATACGGTAAGGGTTTAGATTCTTCTCACAATGCAGACCCAATTTCTCAACCATCTCATTTGAAATCATGTTCTCACAACTACCACCATCAATAATAACATTACATACCTTTCCTCATGAAGTGCATCTCGTTCTAAAATATTTGTACGCAACCATGCATCCCCCTTGATATCCTTTCTTGGAGCAATCATCGTCCTCTTGATCATCAAATTTTCTCCAACATCTAGTGGAATTTCTAGGTCATGTTTGTCTTCTACTTGTTCAGATTCAACAAGATTTACTCTTGGAGCATCTCCTTGCCTCTTGTCATGTGTATAAGAATGCGGGCATTCAAAAGCCAATGCCCTCTTCACCACATCTGAGAATAAACAAATGGTCTTCGTGGAGCCTCCCATCCTCTATCGCCAACATATCCTCTGCCCCTAGAAAATCCTCTGCCTCTTTGTTGATTCTGGGAATCTTGTCTCGTATCTTCTTGCTTTTCCACTCCACGAGGTGATTCTCCCCTACCTTGGCTGAAACCATCTCGTCCCGAAAGGAAGATGAGGCCCCTATTCATTCCAGGTGATCTCCTAAAACTTTGACGACTTTGTTTTTCCTCGGCCTTTAAGGCTAATTGATAGGCATCCTCCATGCTCTTAATCCTATGCATACTTATCTCATCTTGAATAGAAAATTTTAATCCATTTACATACCTTGCAGCCATTTGTTCCTCAGTTTCTTCATGCTCTACACGAATGGACAACTTGTAGAACTCATCTGTGTATTCTTACTGGTTTGTAAGTTCTGTCTGAGATTCTGAAACCTCCTATAAAGGGTTTGTGCATAATCCACAGGGAGAAATTTATCTTTCAGCTTCTTCTCCATCTTACTCCACATCCTAATTCTTTCTTTCCCCTTTCTTGACCGCTCTTTCTAGGTGATCCCACCATAACATAGCATGACCTTTCAATTTCGTGCATGCAAATTTTACGTTCTTTTCTTCCGACATAGCCTTCCACTCAAAAAAATTTCCCCATGCTAATCAACTAGTCTATCACTCCTCTCTGTTTTAGACTACCTCCATACTCTAAACATCAACTCTTATCCCATTATTCTTTCCTTCTAATACTCGAAGCATCCTTTTTCAAAAGCTAATGGTGGCACTTTCCTCCTGTTTCTTCTTCATCTCGTGTCATCTCCACCTTGATTTCCTCTTCAAGTTATCATTGCAGTTAGCAAACAACTCGCCTGCCTCTACAGATCTTGTATATTTCTATTCATCCGGCAATACCACCTCCTCTTCCTCTTCCCCTTCCGCCATTTTTTTTAAAGACTCAAACCTTGCTCGATACCGTATAATGTAGCCAAATTCTAAAGAAACTCGATATACTACAAAATAATATGAACTCCAAAGAAAATAGATCTCCTTCTTTGTTATTATTGAATAATGAATTACAATGTTTCCTAAATAGGAAAATAACCCCAACTCAAGTTTCCAAGCAAACTCTAACTAACTTTGACTAAATCTACTCTAGGTGGCGGAAATTACTATTTTTAGCAATTTACTAGAACCTACTATTCTTAGTAAGTTCGCATGCTTATTCGTATGGGCATAGAAATTGCCACACATCTTCTACATTCCTAAATTAGAGGAATTGCCAACTTTCTAACTCATAATGCAACTAATAGACTAAAATTAACTAATGCCCAAAAATAGGAAAAAACCGAACTACAACTTAAATCCTAATTTTCAGGCCTCAAGATGGAGGATTTCGGGCCCAAAATGTGCCGAAACTTGCTCCAACTTGTTGGGTTGGTTGACTGGTGCATTCGTCTCATCGAAACATGTGGTTTCAAAAACACTCAAACGGACATTCGAGCTCAAGTTATAACCTTGACAAGTTCCTACTAATTTTGGCACATCACCATGCCACTCAAAGCATGTCTCACCTTCACAAGCCATCTCAAGACAAGTGAGTGAGAGGCAAACCTAGTCTCAAAGAACCTATTAAAAAGAATGGAAAAATTCAATAATAACACAAATTGAAATTGATTTAAAATCAAATACTAAAATGAAAACTTAAAACTTAAAAAGTAAAACTTATAAGTTATGGCTCATGAATTGTTTCCTTTACCTTCAACACTCAAACTTTGAGAATCTTCTAAATATGACTTAAGACATGTGATGGTTGGTAACAAACATCTAAATCTCATTTGCCTCTCGTGTAGATTTGCTCAATCCATGCAATTTTCCCAATCTTCTGCAGATCGATTCAAGGAGTGTATTGCCCATGGTGTCCAAAATATGTGCTCATACCTACCCTCTACTATCAACCCCACTACCTCGCATTTTTGGCATTGTCTGTGATGACTTGGATAGCGTTTTGGGACCCACCGACTCAATAGCCTCAATGACAATATTTGCAATGAATTGGGCATCTTTTACTTACGCCTCACAATCAATAGCCTTCGTAAACATCGGCCCTTTAATGCATACTGCAATAATGTTGATGAGAGGTCTGCTTTTGGAGTCTTTCCATCCATTCGAGATAATAGAGAATCTTGAATCATTCCAAGAATCTCTAATTGGTTCCAAAGATGTTTGTGTGTTCCGCTTCTTTTGCCAAAAGAGAAGTGTGAACCTTATTATGGCTAGGGCTTGTATACCCCGTGGTGCATCATTAATGCCTCTCACCATCTCGTGCCAATAAGGTGACCTCAAGACATCAATGGTAGCCCACATGCATATATACACCGAGCCACCAATTCATCTGCATTTCTCTCTTCTCATTGTGAAATGTTTTTCTAAAGGCCATTTTGTTCTCTTGTTTGATGGGGTATCTTCATCAAAAGCAAAATCAATCGAACAGCTTTCAACATTAGTCTCAATGAAAGGATGAAATGATGGTGTTGTTATTGGTGGTTTTCCCATAGTCCTCTACTGTAAAGAAATGGTTCTAGAGCGAGCTCTTGTTATTTCAAAGTTTGCATCCTCTTGCTCTTTTAGGTACATGGCTATTGTTTTCTTTTCCACCTTACATGCTCTAATGCCCGTCCCCGATACCCCAGTTAGATGAGCTCTCAAACGGGTATACGAGGATTTAAATGTGGTGGCACAATGGGGGCACGTCCAAACACGAACACCACCACCGACAACGAGCTCTAACACTTCCACATGCCTCCATAAAGGAGAATGAGGATCCATTTTCACTACCAGTGCCACTCAAAACATTTCCTCCCTCTTGCCCCACTGAAGCTGAACTGGATGCCATGATTGTAGGTTTAATTTGTTTTAACCTACAATAAGAGATATTTTTAAAACATTGCTAAATAATTTAATTAAAAACAACAAATACAAATTAGAAAATTAATTTGTTAACCCATACACGTCAATCTCTGATTCTGATCACCAAGTTCGCCATAAATGGTGCGAGGTGAGAGCATACACAGAGGGTAGATGTTTAAATTTTTAACAAATTCAATTTAAAACTTTAAAATAAAAAAAAAAAGAATACATATCTAATTAAAAAAATTAAACTATTAGCCCTACATGTCAATCTCTGATTCTGATCACCAAGTTTGCCATAAATGGTGCGAAGTGAGATCATACACAAAGGGTAGATGTTTAATTAAATAGAACTTCAATATTATACTTTAAATACGAAAAAATTAATTAATATATTATATTTTGAAAACCGTAAAATAAATAAATATTAAAAACAAATTTAAATCATGAAATATTGATCATATACAAAACATTGCTCAAAAGATTTTTTTAAAATGCTTGAATGCATGAAAATACTTAGAAAATCCTCCTTGTTGTTTGCTCAGACTTGTTTCTCCTTCTCTTTTTCTCCTTCAAGCTCTATCCCTTTTTCCTTCAAGCTCTCATTCTCTCCTCCAAGCTCTCTCTTTCTCCTTCAACCTCTCTTTCTCTCCTTCAAGCTCAATATTAGCAAAATAACAAACAATGAGTGTATGAATATAGGGATTGGGTGTGTTTGGGGGGGTCTTTTAGGGTTAGGTTAGAATTATGTTGCTTTATTTTAAGTAAAAATGTTTAGTTTTTTTTTGTAGTTACATTAAGAAAAATGTATTTTGACGTGGGTACCCTACGTGCCCCGAGCATGGTCTAGGTATGGTTTTCCATACCCGGAGCGTATCCTAGACCTGTGGCTACATACCCAATACGTACTAGCTGCATTTCTATACCCGTACCAGTACTAGAAACGTTTCCATGTTGGTACAAGGAAGGGGGACGTTTCGGTGTAGTTAAGCTTATACTGCAAGTGACTACCCACCAATCAATAAAATTGAATCATAAATATTTGTATTTGTAGTAAATCGTACATACTAGTCCTTAAGACACAAAAACGCCCTGATACGCTCTAAATCAATGAACTGAAATCGGTGGCACTATCATTCGAGCATGATGCCTCAAGAGCATGCTCTTAGACTTTCATTCTTCAAGTGCTGCCACATTTGCCTGACCTCGTGCCTTTTTGTTGTGGGAAGAAAGATTATAATATCGCCTCGCAATTCTTTTTCACATGCCCAATTTATAACAATAATGACATTTCACCTAGTATCTAGAAGATGATTCACCACAAATACATTTCCATGTCCCATTTGACTAAGCAACAAATGTACTCTCTATTTGATCATAACTAAATTCATTAGTATGTGTCTTCCCGTGTTCCTTTTGCAACAAATAGGAACTTCCCTAATCATAGTCAAGTTCTAGCTTTCCACCATAAATGGTAAAGTCTCCACAAATGTTTTATAAGAGGGCGGCAAATGATTCAAAACAAGCACAACTAGATTGTTGTCATCCACTTTTTCCTCTATGGCAGCAAGTTAGTCTTGGAGATTTTCCGTCCAAAAAGATGTTATGTTAGGCACCCACCCTTGTGCATCTTTGTTGAACACAAGTAATTCTTTAGGAAACAAGACCCAACTTTTCTCTGACGCTTGATACTTGCTTCGAGAATGGTCCAAAACTCACTTGCCACAATGGCATTCCGGACCTTAGGAATTAAAACATCTGACAAAATAATTTTAACAATAGAGCTTCCTATGATGCTTATCATAATCAACAAAATTCATAGCAGGGCTAAATTATTTCTTGAGAATGATTTGATCACAGTCTTGATACTCCGCAGCTGTTAATATTTTAAGACTCCAGACATTATAATTGACCAACTTCTACACTTCCAATAGAACCAAATTGTGAATATTGGCCATAATACACATAATATTTGACCTCTGACCCTTAAATCATTGCGAACAAATAAATGCAAAGTCTACTACAGTAGAATCTAAGTTTGACAGAAAAAGAATTTGAATTTGCTAAAGTAAAGAAGGAAAATCATATGTCAAATTACTTAAAAATCCCTACAACTGTCTTTTTCTTGTCTCCAAACCATGGCCTAATGTTTGTTCTACTCTAAGTCACAGAATTCGTTGAATTCCAAATTAAAAATTCAGTATCGGTGATTTTAAAGTTGACACAATACATTCATTAATAATTGTTGTAAAATTTGTACAGTCACAGAAACCCTTATAATCGCTAGAAATACAACAAATAAAATCTCCAAAATCCCTTTTTTGGCAATGTTCAATGTCGGCCAAGTCTAGGGCTATTAGTTTTTATAAAATGGTGCTCCATCTCTGTTATTCTCATAGAATCACAACTAAAAACAGTTGCAATGAGCAGTCCTCATCCATAGGCAAATGTTTGTATCTGCAGTGCACGTGAAAATGACATGTGAACCGATACGACAGTAAGTGAAGCAGGAATCTGTGAGTAAAGGCTAAAGCATTTGTCTAAAGACTGGAGTGAAGGTTGTAAACTTGAATGCGGTTCTGTCCCTGCACCTTTCATGGATTTGCATCACCGCCAACATCAATTTCTTCCGGAGTGAGCTAGGCTTCCACTTCAGGATTAGCCTATTAGGTGATTTTAAGTTATAAATTTATTAATAAAAATGTTAATGGATGCTAAAGATTATTTAGATTTAGATTTAGTTTGTTTTGTTATAAATTATCAATGGACGCATTTAGTGTGTATTATTTAGATTTAGATTTTTTTAATTACTTTTAACATATTAAAATTTATCTGAAGTTAATTTTTTTAGGAGTAATTGAATTAAATTAATAAGTCAAAGAGTTTTTTGCTTTTCAATTATTTTATTTATGTTGAGTTCAAGGCCTTTAAGAGTATTATAACTAGATTATTATTTTTTTAGGACATTTAGTTTATATTAGATTTAAATAAGTTCTTATTTTTCATTTAAAAATAATCATGTCTTTTTAATTTAGATTTTCATTTTTTTAAGTTTTTAGGTTTTATTTCATTTTTAATTAATAATACGGTTTTAGTGTTTTTTATTTTATAAACTTTTCATCATTATCATTTATCTTTATTTAACTAATAATAAAAATACAGATTTATATACTTAGAATTTATAGACGATTTTTTTTTATGAATTCTTTTGGTTGACAAACTTGATATGAATTTTATCCTCAACGAACATGAACACGAACACAAACCTAGCGGCTTAGGTTCTAGTCTTCAAATCATCTTCTACAAGTAACAATTACTCATGAATGCTCTAATCCTTCACTTCTGCACTTTCTCATGCCCTAACATGATTTATCCTGTCTGTTCACTCCTCCGTCACAAAACTCTGAAAATCACGACTACGTGTTACAAAATTGACAAGTAGATATTAACTTGATCACAAAAATGATGGAAAATTGTGACTGATCTAGTCTTCAAAAATCATGACAGTAGAAATCATGACTTCTGGTAAAGTTTAAAGATGGAAACGCTCTTTATTTCTTCCTTCATTTTTGTCTTTCCCATGCCCTAGTTAATTCTGCAGAAATTTGTCACGCTTTTGTGCCCTTCAACTCTGCAACTAGCAATTTTTAAATTACAGAACTGGAGCTTGTGCTTTTAGTTTGTGGTGAAAATTGTGAGTCTCTATACTTAGCTGTCATGATAGAATCTCTCTTCCATGATCGTGTGTGACCTTGCAAAATTTCACGTCGTCAGAAAATCCTCCTAATCAAACAGTGCAAAATGCTTTATCTTCTAGCGTTTGGTCTTCATTTTGTGATTTTCCATACCTGGATTCCTTTTGATCTTTTTGGTCTTCTTCAATGACCCTGGAAATCACTATGACCTCCGTTGTAACTTCCACAACCTCTACCTTGCATTTCGCATTCACAAATCATGAAAAACATGAAATATATTCACAAAAATGACAATCTAGTCTTTGCTTAGAAATGGGTCTTCGAATCACAATTTCACCTTTGAATGCCTCTTTACAGTTCGTATCATGCTAGGGTTTCCTGAACTCTGCGCAACCTCTTCCTTTCTTTTCCATAGTTCATACCTAGACTGTTTCGCACGGATACGGATACGGTATGGGTACGTTACGCTGATACAACAAATTTTTAAAAACTTCGGTTACAGTACGCTTTTGGGTACATTTTATATATTATTATTATTATTATTATATATATATATATATATATATATATATACGATAAATTTTTAAAAACTTCGGTTATTTTGGGTATTTTATATATATATTATTATATTATATATATATATATATATATTATATTAATATATATAAATATGTATATAAAATTATAAATTTAAAGAGGCATTTACATACTGAAATTTAATACTCATTGAAAAAAAAAATTATTACTTTATCCATAAATTATATTTTAAATTTAAACTTTCATAAATTTTAGACATATAAAATTAAACAATAAATAGTTAACACTAGTCAAATTATAAATAATAACTAAAATCTAGTTTTTAACAAAGTATAATCTTATAATTTAAAAACAGTAAAAACTATCCGTATGTCTAGACTCTAATAAATTTAAAAAAAGCTTAAAAAACTAACCGTATGTCTAAACTCTAATAAATTAATAAAGTTCATCAAAATAAATAAGCACATAAAAATAAAACCTACTTAATACAAAATTATACACAAAAATTAAAAAGTTAAAGTCTTTGAATCTAATAATAAATATAAATGTAGCCTAATAAATATAAACGTAGGTAAAGTTAATATAGACATTGACTTAATGTTTTAATTTTAGGTTTTAATAGTTCGTAAGTTTAACCTAAAATGTGAACCCGTGAATATTCAGTCCTCCAACAGGCAACGGCGGTGAAGGAACATGGTGCACAGAACTGCAACACAGGTCGGGACTGCAACACAAGCCCAGAGGATAACAGTAAATTTGCGAACCCAGCCATTAACAGTAAATTTGCGAACCCGGGCCATTGTTTTAAGTTTAAAAAATAGTCTTTTTACAGTGGGTACGCTGCGTCAGTACCCGCAGACCCCAGATACATCCTGGGTACGGAAATCCATACCTGGGACGTGCCCGGGACCTGCGGATACGGACCCGTAGCATACCGGTACCGTATTCGTACCCATACCCATACCAGGTACATATCAGACCTGGTACGAGGGGGTCTAAGGCATTTCGGGGCAGTCTAGGTTCGTGCCCCGACTAGAGCTTCCTCAAACCCTGCAGCTTGCTATTTGTACCCTTCTCCTAGGGTTTCCTCAAATAGTGGCTTTGATACCAATGTTAGTAAATATGAGAGCGAGGATAAAGAGTAATGGAAATCATATGGTACACAACACACTGACATCTTGTGTGTGTCCATCTTTTATTAATCATAGATTCATAAAGTAGTTGTTACATTTAGGTGGAGGTAGTTATGCATTGTATAACTAAATTACATTAACTAATATTTGATTAGTTATACATAATGATTAATAACTTTAATAAATCTTCTTTGCTTTGGGACATCAGATTTACCAAAAAATGCTTTGAAGACCCAAAATTCCAGAAACTAAATTTGCTTTTGATGAGTTCCATGTCAAAATTCCCTGTATCAAAAACCCTCGTAAAATTCCAGAAACTTTCCTGCTAAAAATAGAAATAAAGAATTTGTCTTTTGTGAGTTCCAAAGTGCTGTAGCTGTCATTTCTTGTAAATTACTCTCAATTTCAATAAAGGTTCATGTACATTACAATATCATATGTCTAGTGCGCTCATTTCCTTTGCTTCGTTTATTGATTCCCATTAAGACTTCTAGGGTTGTAATATCTGCCTTGTGGATCAAATTCAGATCAGACAAACTTTAAAGCATACAAGCTTGCATTCAGTTACTATTTTGAGACTGTTCATTTCCGCTTTTTGTGTTAGTTCAAGCTCAAAATATTCCAGAAATAAAGAATACTGTCGGGTATGGTAATGTGGGTAAAAACCAAGTGCTGTAGCTGCCATCCCGAAAGCTTTCCCCTGTGTAAATTAAAAACTCTCAATTTCCTTTTTGAGGTTCTTTCCTTTTTTTTGGATTTTTGGTGTACATTACAATATCATATGTTGTATTGCATGTGCCATAACTTTCATTTTGACTCCGTTTCAAGAGTCATTGATTTCTAAAAGTGTATATTTTCATTAAGTTCCTTGATGGCAATTTAGCGTATTTTACATTGAATCCATGTGCCCTTGTGGATCAAATTCAGATCAGACGAACTTTTTGAAAAATTTGTTGTATATAAGCATTTGCATTTGGGATTGAAAGAATCATGAAACGCCTGTAGTGTTAGCTGGAGGGAGTTTTCCCACTTGCAATCTTGGATCCAATTTTCCTGCTTAGTTATGTGTTACAGGAAATATGTCAGATTACTATCGCTTTTTGTGGATAGTTCACGAACAATCAAAACTTTGAATATTCACAACTAAGATAAATAAGTGTGATTTCAGAGAAATAATAAATTTTTGTATAAGTATGTAACTAAAAATTAGCAACTTCATAAGTATGCTAATGTAATGAAGTTTTAAGGGGTCTTTATATATTTATATACATGTATATATATATTTCATTATAAAATGACATTGTAATTTATAAAAATTTGCCGTATGGTGCCTCTGCCCCCTTTATCCAACCCCTAGGTTGAGTGTGGTATTTCAGGCAAAGAAGAGTTTTTTATCGGGAGGAACTTATTAGGCATCTACATAAGACTATTGTAATGAAGTTTTAAGGGGTATTTTCATCCCATTTTGACATTGTATTACTGCATCCCCACCAAACTTATAGGGTGTCACATCCCCATGTTACTGCATGGAAAAGGGCATAATGCAACATAGCAATTAGAGTGTCACCTTCAACAAGAATCATTTAACTTGATATTTATTTATTTTTATTTTCCTCATTTTGAAAAACAAATAAGCTACTGAACATAAGACAAAATCTAATAAAGAAAGGATTTAGCATCTCATGTGAGTTTCATGTGTCATTAATATCCTTTCACACCACAATAGAAGAAAAACCAGGTGAGATGCTTCTTGCTATAGGTCCTAAGCTACCTGTTCCATTTATTACAGCAAAAATGATAAAATAAAATCCTATGCAGGTAATTAGGAAAGAACTAAATGAAAATGATAGATCAGTTACACAAAAGCATCATTTCAAATTCTCCAAAGAGCATCAAGAGCTATGTAGAATCTACGAATAAGTTATCATCAAAAACAAAGATTACGCGATTTAGACATTCATACAAACTATGCACCTGATCCGTGTAGGGATGGACAATTCAACAGTAAATAAATGATCTCCACGAACAGATGGTCTGCTATACTTTGGTACTCCTAACTTAGACATTACAAGCACATCCCCAGGCTGAGTGCCTGGTGGAACTTGGAGTTCTGAAATTCCTTCTACTGTCTTTACCTGTTGAATATAGCCATAGAAAATAAAAACGGTTATCCCATAAAAGCAAATCACTTCTGACCACTACTTATTCTGACCACTACTTACAGTATTTAAAAGTGAATAGGATAAAATAATATAAATCTAAAATAATAGTTGAAACTGTTTAATTGCAATGTAAATACATTACTGGATAATGGTCAGAAAGCTGAAGTTGGAAATAAAAAGAAATTAATAAGCTAATGTTCATGTCCACGAGAGACCAAAGTAGGTCAATAAAACTCACAAGTACAATCAGTTATAATAGGAATACATTAGAGTTTAAAAGAAACCCAGGATCTCAAAAAGTGACTAACTAAAACGCTAAAACAACTGCATAACTAGAGGAGGTATACCCAAAATGGGTACACCAAGAGCATAATATACAAGTACAGATATAAATAGCAGTGCAATAGGACCACTCAAAGGAAACACTGAGCAAATGAAGACTGAAGCGTGAGATTGAGGCTGAAAACCAGTGCTGTCACACATCTGCATCAGCACTCAAAGCAGAAGAGGAAGAAGAAGAAGAAGAACCAACAACATCATCAATCACAACTCCAACTAAATATGTGCATAGAAAAATGTCATATGCTTAGGAGCCTAGGTTGGACCAGTGTTTAAAAACCGGTTGAACCGGAACCGAACCGGCCGGTTTGACCAGTTCAATAGTAAATGGAAGGAACTGGTAGAAAAACTCGCTCAGGGGACCAGTTTTGTACTGAACCGGCTTGAACTGGACTAAACCGACCTGAACCAGTCTGTATCAAAATAAACACCAATTTGACATTTAAAACTTCTTTTTTAAATCCAACTTTCTAGTTGGCTTTATTCTAGTTTGATGATTGATGATTTGATCATTGATATCATAATCAAACATGTAGTAGCTTGTAGCATATTGTTTTTGGACTCTAGGAGTCTAGAGGTCATTTAGAGCCTCATTGTTTATGTATTTTGTTTCAGATATGTAGTGCACTTGGTGCCATTTTGCTATATTTACCCTTACATGGTATATACATGAGCAAACTTTGCATATTTTGTCTCTAATTGTTTGTAATCATGGTTTGGAAATTGGAATCTTTAAAATATATTCTTTTCATTAAATTGTAATATTTTATGTATTTTTTAGTAAACCGGTTCATAAATTTCAAACCTGTTCGGTTTCAACCGGTTCTAGTCTGACCCTCGACCAGTTTTAGTTTGGTTCCGATTTTTAAAACATTGGGTTGGACATCCCTACGATGAACCATGATACCTCCCCTACATCTCTTATCACCCAAGCTTGACGAGTCTCTAAAGTTAGAGAGAAAATTGGTGATATGGAGTGGCCCCTTGCTGAATGGGTTGTGAACAAAGAGAACATTGCCCCCGAAAACGGGTAGAAATATATCCATAACACCTGCCATGCAAACCAGAGGATGGGGATATCTTAGTAGCATCACATGGAGGTAGACATCATCTCATTGTATGTCACACTTAGTGTGTGGACCAATTGAATCCAACACACATTTAAATACCCCCAATCTACATTACCAAGTACCTATACCAAGAAGACAGTCCCAGTACAGTACATTTAAAGTACCGTTACTGGCCCAATTCACCTGTGGGTACACTCAGTACTACCCCACAAAGTCGGGTACAGTCGAGTTTGTCCCCAAAAGAACTTAGACATACACAACCCTATTGGAAATACCCAAGTTGTATCGAATAGGGACCCATTGGAAGAAAAAAATTATATTCTTTTTTTTGCTGCTTTTAAAAAGTCAAACATGGGCTTAAAAACATTAGAAAGGATGGGGAAACCCTAAAATCCACTCTCACGCTTCATTTTATCAAAAGCAAACAACACATTTACCTCTCCTTACGAATAAAATGAATCTGTTGAGCAGTATGATTATAAATATAATGAATATGCTTATTTAACTTGATTTTTGTATATACATTGTAACATTTCCACTTTGTATTTGCTCCAAGCTCGACCACTCAATATTGTAACATTCGGCATTGAATTACCATATTACGTTTTGTGGTTATTTAACTTATTTTATTTTCCATGAATATTATGTGGTTAATTTTGCTTATTTGACTATATTTTTATGTATAGCGATACCCATGCCAAAACAAATCGCCATGCTGGCGTACCTTAACCACATAAACCATACCAATGTCGATTGGTTACTTAGCTCCATATGTTTACAATAGGCTAAGAGAAGGTAACAACTTGGTAGCCCTAGAGGCCACCAACAACGCCCTACGACTGAAAGGGACAACCTCATAAAGAAAAAGCCAAACAGCATTAGCCTAGTTAACAAAAAAGTTGGATAGGGAACCTCCTAAGTCTTCATACAAACAATAGTACTGCCTTTGAATCTCATATGAAACAGAACATCTGAATAAGTGATCACTCTCCTCCATCTCCACAAGAGAACAAAGGTCTAACTCAACTTATAAAAGGTGGGAGCATACCTCAGTTTACTAAAAGGAATCGGAAAGCAACCAATGGTGTTGGGGGCAGTCAGCAAGGATTATGATGCCATCAACAATCTCTAAAAATGCTAGATGTAAAAGCCATCTTGTGTCTACAAAGGTAGAAGTGACCTGGATATATTGCCGTAAATCTCCTCCTTGACATCTCTATCAATCACATTTTTGCAGACAAGAGGATGTTAGAAGATGTGAATAGAGAAAATAATGAAGAGGAATTGGACTGCACACCAAATGAATGTGTGTCCTTCATTTTATTATGTTGGTAGTTACAATGTAGTTGGAACAGTTCTGAGAAAGTTCATAACTAATTACAGTTAAAAACTTCCAACTAACATGTACATGTGTAAATATATTCATTATATTCAATAGCCCCCTTAATGACTAAACAGAAAACAACTTCAAGTTTGTCCAAAATTTTACAAACAAGATGGGACCAAGAAGTTTAGTCATTAACTCTACAAGCTGCTCTTAGTATGTTGAAAGCTACAGTCCTCTGATGTTTTGCTGTTGTCCAATGTAGGAGCTTTGGTGTAGACAGAGACCGAAAAAGACAGCTAACAGCAAAACAAAGATCCAGTCATGTGGACATACGATATAGCAATTTGTCCACCAAGTGTTCGTTGAGTGACTCATTGACTAGTAATGAATCATCATTGGCTAAGAGGTTCAGCCCAATCTCCAGAGTTCCAAAATCAGATTCTTGGAGATGTTGATTGAATAAAGTGTACCAAGCTTGTGGAGCCTGCTTGAGTCCATGCAAAGACTTGATAAGTCTGCAATCCAAATGATCTTGATCATGTACCTGAACATCTTCAGGAAGCACCATATAGACCTCCTCGTCCAAAACTTTGTTCAGGAAAGCACTTTGAGATACCCTCCAACCAAATTGAGTTGTTATGGAGAAAAGCAACTAAGTGAGCATCTTTGCAGTAGGAGTAACAACCAACTCGCAATAGGAGAAATAACCATCTCCGCAGCGGTAAGGGAAATAATTCTCCTCCAATTGCTCATCTATTCGTCATGTTGTAAAAAGCCTTTTGCAACAAGATGAGAAAATTGTCCATGCTCTATTGTCCGTCCAGCCAGTGCTTGTGATTGTGATGCATGTCGTCATCTCACCGTGGAGTCTCCCTCCACAATTAATCATGCATTTGAATGAGGAAGTTCATCCTCCTAAAGCATTTCATCGTCCAGAGGCATTTCAGCCTCCCACACTTTCTGCTTAGTGGATATTCCCTCCACAATGAGTGTATGTAAGTTGACTAAAGTAGGGTCAACAAGCCTATGAGGAATGACATCCTCTAGCACATCCTAAATGGTGGAGTCTCCTTCCATGCATGCTTCTAAGTTAACAATAGCAAAGTCAACTAGCCTATACTAGCCACCTTGCCCAATGCCTAGGGCAATCACCTATCCTTGTTTTACATCTAACACAAGACACTTCTCCCCAAAGAAATTTACAACAATATTGGGATTCTCTATTAACTGACAAACAGATAAGAGATTTTTATGCAAGCTAGGAACATACCTAACATTCCTTACTAATAGTGTTTGACCATGATTCATCACAATGTGTACATCTCCTATCCCCTCTACTACAAGTGACTCTCCATCAGCTAATACAACCAAACCATAACAATTTGTAATTGCAATGAATGATATGTACCAATCCCTTCGACATGAAAAATGTTTGGATGGGCCAAAGTCAATGATCCAACAACTCGTAGCCCTGTCATTCAAGCATGATTCCGTAAGACAACAGAGAGACATGCTCTTCCTCAAAATCTTGCTTATCTCGCAATGCATGACACATTTGCCTCATCCCGTGGCTTTTTGTTTTGTTGGGAAAGATAATATTGGTCCTTCCGACAATCCTTTTTGAGATGCCCATCCTTATGACAATAATGACATTTTACCCGGTATCTAGAAGATTCACCAAAGTGACGTTTCCACTTCCCCTTCGATTGAGAATTCAATGATCCAACAACTCATAGCCCTGTCATTCAAGCATGATTCCATAAGACAACAAAGAGCATGCTCTTCCTCAAAATCTTGCTTATCTACAATGCATGACACATTTGCCTCATCCGTGGCTTTTTGTTTTGTTGGGAAAGATAATATTGGTCCTTCCGCAATCCTTTTTGAGATGCCCAACCTTATGACAATAATGACATTTTACCCGGTATCTAGAAGATTCACCAAAGTGCCATTTCCACTTCCCCTTTGATTGAGAAGTCAATGCACTCTCTGATTGTCCAAAATTGGACTCAAGTGTTTGGTTTTGTCTCTATTCCTTTTGTAATAGATAGGAACTGACTTTATCAAAAGTCAAGGTCTGACTTTCAACCATCAAATGTAAGGCTTCCATAAATGACTCATATGAGGGCGGAAAACTGTTCAAAACCGACCCCACCCAATTGTCTTCATACATCTTTTTATTAATAGAGGCAAGCTAGTCTCAAAGATCTTTCATCCAAAGTAGGTGTTTGAAAAGGACCCATCCTCTTGCATCCTTGCTGAAAATAGAAAATTCTTCAGCACCCGACTATTCTCTGAAGTCATGTATTTGTCCTTCAGACCAGTCCATAGCTCACTAGCCATAGTGGCATTCCAAACCTCTAGTATCAACTCATCAGATACTGACAGCTTTGGTAGCAACAAGGCCTCCTTATGACGTTTGTCATAATCTGCAAAATGTGCAACCGGCCTTCCTTCCTTGCCACATATGATTTTATTACAGCCTCAAAATTGCAATAGTCAGAATCTTATGACTCCAAACATTATAATTTTTGCCTGTCAATTTTTGTGCCTCCAGCAGAACAAGGTTTTGGATGTTTGCCATTTTTCACACCAATTTTAATGTTCAACCTGCAAATTAATGCAGCAAAATGAAAATAACAGTCTATTTAGTATTTTCTGACTTCTGACGTGATAAATGCAACAGAAAAATGTACAGTTCTGACCCAGAAATCAATGCAGCAGAAATACACGGTTCATATTCTAAATATGCATATGTATCTGAACTTCAAAATTACTTACAGCATAAACACACTGAACAGCGATCTCAAAAAATATACAGCAGAATGGACTGGTGAAAAAATAGGATATGCAAGTATGAGTTGTGAAAATAGGGTCTGTATTTCCTTCCCCGCCCTAGTCTCTGGTCTGGGCCATTTTCCTTCACAACTGCAATCTGGCTTCATGCAGACTTCATGCCCTAACAACACAGCAAACTCGTGACTCTTTTTGTGCCCTAATCATGTTTTTCTTCTTATTTCTCTTTCAACACTCAAAAAACGTGACTGTTTGTGAAAAAAACTGTATTTTTATATATTTGTGACAGTTCAAATCATGACAGGTGGAAAATAAAAGCAAAAATGCCCAAATTGTCCCAGTCGGCTCACAAAGTTGGCTTTTTTTTCTTTTCTGCAACGCCTGCTTCAATGCCTTCACTGACTGCCTTTTGCCTCACATCTGGTTTGAGACTGTCAAAACATCCTCACAAACAGCCTCGACCTTACTAATGGCATTGACTAAGTTTCTCTTCCTTGATGACTTCCTCTTCAATCTATAGGTCTGCACGACCTCCATAGACTTCTCTTCAACCTCCACAGTCTTCATCCTCATTGTCCGTACTCGATGCCAAGAGTTTCCTCGAACTGAGTTTCCTCGAACTGTGAGCCCTTCGAACACCAATGGCTCTGATACTGATGTTAGAACATGTGAATAGAGAAAATAATGAAGAGGAATTGGACTGCACACCAAATGAATGTGTGTCCTTCATTTTATTATGTTGGGAGTAGTTACAATGTAGTTGGAACAATTATGAGACAATTCATAACTAATTACAATTAAAAACTACCAAGATGTATGTGTGTAAATATATTCACTATATTCAATAAAGGAGAGGAAGGGCATCCAATAAGTATATAAATAGAGGAGTTCAATCAATCGAGATATCGACATACTAAAGAAACTAGAATAAACTAGAATCATAATTACAATATCTAGTTAGGAGATGAACTTCTAAAATGCCTTGACAACCTAAGGCCGAGAAAGTGAGCTTCAAGACATTCTTAAAGTGGTTAGGCAGCAAACTCGGCCTAGCAATTAGAATGGTTTGTTTGCAATAACTCATGTGCTACAGCATGAATAATCCTATCAATACCCCATGAATACATGCTAAAGAAGTAAACTAGAATCATAATTACAATATCATTGACACCAAGTGAGAGTAAAGGAGATGAACTTCTATAAAACACAAAATGCCTAATACCAGTCTCTCACAACCTAAGGCCGAAAAACACACCTATGAAGAAAGTGAGCTTAAAGACATTCTTAAGAAAAGTGGTTGGGCAGCAAACTCAGCCTAGGCAATGCACCATAGAATGGTTTGTTTGCAACAACTCATGTGCTAAAGCATGAGATAATCCTATCAATACCCCATGAATACATGCTAAAGCAGTAAACTAGAATCATAATTACAATATCATCAACACCAAGCGAGAGAAAAGGAGATGAACTTCTATAAAACACAAAATGCCTAATACCAGTCTCTCACAACCTAAGGCTGACTCGCCCAAAACACACCTATGAAGAAAGTGAGCTTCAAGACATTCTTAAGACAAAGTGGTTGGGCAGCAAACTCGGCCTAGGCAATGCACCATAGAATAGTTTGTTTGCAACAACTCATGTGCTAAAGCATGAGATAATCCTATCGATACCCCATGAATACATTCTTGTTCCACATACCCTAAAATAGCGCCCAAAACCTCTAAGCAATGCAATGTCAAACTAGTGTTCACTTTTGTGAAACCCGCTATTCACTTTTACATTTAAAACTAACACTAGCATTTCACTTCCATATGCCGACCAGGTCTAGGTATTTTATTTCTAGAAGTGGAACAAAGTGGTAAAAGGAATTTATAAATTCAATAGAGAGAACTAAACAAAGTGACCCCCTCTAGCAATGAAAAATAAAATATTAACTGGCAATAGAATAATCAATAAACACATCTTTGTCCAATCCATAAAGATTACTATCAACGAAGAAAGTCCATATTTCTGTTAATGATTTGTTTTGCATGGTAAATTGTGGTTAAGGTTATATACAATGTTGGGTATGATTGTACCAAATTATTAAGATGTGTAAACATGGATCATGCTTGAAAGTACCCCAAAATCATTACACCACAGCCTTACCCCATGTCTACAGTAACTGTGGGTCGCCTTATTAAAGTGGGGGCATTTCAACTTGGGTCAAGCTTTTATGAAAGAAATTCAAAATAATTCTTCTGCAGAAAGATGAAAAGAAAATGTAACTCTTCCTATGGAGATCCTTAAACTTGGGAGAGTGAAATGACAATTTTCAAGAATTCTTGTTCGTGATTGATGCTAGCATAAGGCATCCTTTCCTGGATGCTCTAGTAGCAAAATGTGACTGCATGGAGGCATCATTTTGATTGATTAGATAAAGATCACATTCCAGTATTTCTGGCATGATTATCTTCTCAAATTGAGAGTTAAATAGAATAGTACAGAAATCTAACGAGTCCAGCAGAAAGTAGCAGGAACATTTACTATACACTAGAATATGCAACTCAATACTCTCTGATCTAGGTGGAAGCTCAACACGAGGCCTTTCTGTCCATCCCCAACTAACCAACATCCTACACTTGCATTGGGTACCAGCCCACCTTCCCCCACCTACCCCAAAATGGACCCAACCTATCATCAAGAAATGTGTGGCCCATAGTTATATCACTATTTTCCACCTCGTGATAGTTATCACCTCATAAGTAAAGATGCCTTTTCAGATCGAAGATTTACGCAGGAAGACATAACTTCAAATCTTGTATAGATAAACTACACGCAAAAGCTTATTAAAGCTCATGTTTTGACATTTTGAATGAGCTATCTCATTCATCTTAAGGAGACGAAGCTTAGCAAGGAAACATAACTAATGAAAGTTGATAATATATTTCTTAAAAGATTAAAAGGGTAAAAATGAGTTATAGTCAGCTCAAAGAAGATTTAGACTTTATTGGGTGGCATTTATGGTCAATTAAAAACGTAAAGATTGAAAATTAATAGTGAGTATAATATCGTGGTTGATAAACTATTCAAGGATAATTAATTTGTACAATTAATAAAGGTGAACTAATTATTTTTTTTTTTGTAGATAATTAAAATAAACACTATATTTACAAAAAAAATTGTAGATTTATTAAGTGAAATATTTTAGATTTATTAAAAGAAATGTTGTAGATTTAAAAGAAATATTAAAAGCCTCAATATTTTTACATAATTTAAGGAAAAAAAATTTGAGAAAGTAAGACACTAGGTCAAAGGCTTATCGGAATCTCTTCATATCTTGCTATACAAGTTTATAAAAGGAGTGACATCTAATGTGAAAGGCAATGTTGTAGCTTCACATCTCTTCTCAGAGATTACCACCTTTTTTGAACAACTTTTTTCTCTTATTTGCAACAAAGCTTTCATTTGCTTAGCAATATTGTCTCTGTTAATTTAATTCATCTTCAATTCGTTGTTCTTCATAGCATGTGGAGTTTTATAATTTAATGTGTTATCCATTGGATTGCAAATCAAATCAAGGTTGGTGGCAGTGGAGCAGTTTGTTATGTCCTTCAATGTCCTTTTGAACAATGTCCAACTATAGAAAGTACAGTCTTGAACCACACAACCCTTCAAATTACCTTCCTTGCAGATTCAAATAGTCTATGGTGGTGAAAAATGAGGCAACATAAGATCCTTTCAAACTATTGCTCAACAAAGCCACCAAGAAGCATAGGAGGGAGATGATGGAACAATTCACTACAATCATTTCACAAACCTTTACACCCTTAAGGTACAAGTGAAATTAAATATCCCTCTTTTCTAAGCCAAAGTCGATGTAAATGTTCTTGACAAATGGTTCGATCAATTGATCCAGATTGAATTAGGAATCTGGTTGAAAATGCACTAAATTGTGAACAGTCAGTGTGTTACAGGCAGAAGCGATTTTAATTGCAACATAAAATAATATTGCAAAATTGTATCAGAAATAATATTGCAGGACTGTAGCAAAACAAACCATGAATGAATGAAATTAAGATATAAATAGAGAGATCAAATCTGGATGAAAGAATTCTTTACTTCATTAATATGAAAGGTATGTTCGCCTATCTTTGAGAAGAAACACGAGCTGCCACATTTAGGGAGAGATGTGAGCTGCTATCCTGACAAGAGACATGAACTATTTTTCCCATGCTATTATAAATAGAAGGTAGCAATTTCTGAGAAGAGATGTGGCTAAACAGCTCTTTGCTCAGCATATTACAAATTAGTAGCAATCTCTAAGAAGAGATGAGAGGCAAAAGGACTGTTTACAATTCCTTCCCCTTTTTACATTCTGGTTCCCATTCCTTTATATCTATTTTTAGCAGAAAATGAACAGTCTAAAAGAGAATATCAAGTGATTCAACTTGGAATGTGAAGAGTCATGTGACATGTGACCCCAAGATGTCGATAAGTCTTTTTCATGACCCGAAACTCCCAAAAATACAAAAATATAATGTTGCTATTTTTAGGCATTTTTATACCTTTTCGTATTTTGTGCTTTTGAGGCCTATTCAAGCACTTTTTAGACTCTGAATTTTGGTCGAATGCCCTAGATAGTTGCCGAAGATATATTTTGTAGGCATATAAACTAGTTAGTTTGATGAGCCTTCAATGCATATTGAAGTTTATAATTCCTATCTACAGTATAGAAGATGACCCTGCAAGGTAATGCACATGTGATGTACTACTTCTCTCAGTATTATGCCCAAAAGATTGTCCCAAATAACCTCCTAGATCACCAATTGTAATCATATTTTCCTATAGACAAATTTTCCAACAATCAAAAGGTGTCATTTACACTTATAAAAGTTGTTTTTACCTTATAAAAGTTGCTTCCCATATCAAAAAAAATGGTGGGAGTCATATTGTGCTCAGAACGTGCAAGAAGGGAATGAAGACAAGAATGAATTAACACTTGACAAAGATGCTCTGATCAAAATCTTGGACAGACATAGAGGTTATCAGAGCTTGAAGTACTATGCAGTGATGAATTATGATGACTAGTACAAAAAGCTGCAACAATTATGTAAGGGTCAAGAACAGGCGATGCAAGATTATACCAGAGCATTCCATGCCTAGGCACAAAAGTTGGTATATGTAACCGTAAGAGACATGGAGCCCTACATTATTTTAGTGGCTTTCAGTTCTACATCCAAAATTAAAGGTCATAACACCGGAGAATTATATAAGTACGTGGTCACGATAGAAAAAGGTTAAATATAAACGCAAGTAAAAAATAATTTTGGCAACAAGCCATGGACCAAAAAGATAGGGATGACATCAAGTCAAACTATAAGCAACATGGAAAGGACTTTCATTGCCGAAATCATTGTTCAAGGCCTCCTTTGAAAAAGTTCCCTCAATGTAGAAATTCAAAGAACATCGACAAGTAATGTTAGGCCCACAAGACCAATGACACTCAACTAAGGTGTGTCGTCGCAATAAGCACGATTGGGCAAGACAAAAACTCTAGTGCACACACCTACACCATTGAGATCTTAAACAAAGGAAAATGAATCATGGAAGTAGACCCTTACTCCACAATCTCCACCACACATGTACCACTACTATCACAACCGAAGGAGTAACATTTTCACTCACAAATGTGGGTGATGGCGACAAGTTTGCATTTCATGGTTGATAGTGACACGTAGAAGAACTTGATCTCCATAGAAGACCGGATCTTCCCACAATGTCATATCCTCAACTATAGTCCATTGAGTGTTTGAAATAGGAATAGGAAATCCACCTCGATCAACACTAGGTACATTAGACTTTTCCAAGAAGAGGTACTCTATGATGTAGCACCACGTGATATTCTGCATAGTCAACCTTATATGTGGAAAAGACATGTGTCGATGAATCCAGACCCTACAGTGCCATTACCACCATTGCAGATCTACTCTACAATATTATAGAGGTACCCATACAACCAAAATCTCTTCGAATTGTGCCAAGCAGTGTAGAAAGGTCATTGACCTAACCAAGAAGGGTTTGCTTATCATGGTTTGGCTAAAAGAAAATAGGAATTTCACTACACCACCCAATTTACTGCAAAAATTTTGACAATACAACAGGGATAGGTAGATCAGTTGGTGGAAATGTAAGGTGACATTCTCACCAAATCCATAAGAGTGCCTTTCAACTCAAAAGATGTGACACTGACACCCCTTTGCCTCAAGGGTCACCTATGCAGACTTTAACAACGAGATCAAGAAACGTATCCAAAACTAATACAAAAGGGTCACATTCAACCAAGCGCTTCACCCCGCATGACCTTGATTGTAATGGAACAAAGGGAAATGACAAGTACATATCAACATCAGATCCTTGGACATGATCACTATTAAAAACATGTTACCCTATTCCTTAGACCAATGATTTGCTCAACCAATGCAAAGGTGCAAGGTAAATCACAAAGATTGACCTTAAGTAGGTATACTCGCAAGTGCCAATCAAGACAATGAATGTGTGCAAGACAACAATCAAATCCAAGGACTGTTTGAATAGTCAGTCGTACCATTCAGCTTGACCAATGCACCTGCAATGTTCTTGAAGCTTATGAGTGACATATTGGAGCCATTCACCATAGTGTTGAAACTCAGAAAATAATCACACTGGTTCATAAGGCAAAGTAGACTTGGCAAGTACACAGCCTCGGTGAGTTTCCCAAGAAAATTAAAAATTTAAAAATAAAAGATTCTTTACATACTATAATTTTTTTAAATTTGCAATTTTTTTGTGTTTTTCTGCAGAATCCGAGCCAAAGTCTAAAATCAGCTTGCTAAGTACTCACCACGACTAAGTCTTAACACTATGACATTCATGAACTCCATTATGGTTGTCTAGCTGGAAGACATCATCATTTTCAGCCAAACATGGGAATATTTGGTGCATGTTAAGCAAGTATTCAAGACCCCGCATCAATAAAACAATATGGTAACTTATATAAGTGTTCATTTGGCACATGGAGGATCCAATATGGAGGAAATGCAGTGGACAAGGATCGAGTGAATGTGGATCTAGCAAAAATTTGGGTGATTTGAGAGTGGCATGCTTTAAGGACCCTCACAAAACTTTGCAGCTCCATGGGGTCTCACCAATTTCTACTGCAAGCTTTTTCTTGGCCTTCTCCCTCATTATGTGGCTTCAAATCAAATAATAGGAGGATCCAAGGCAATGTTCATTTGGAACAAACCACAACAACATGCATTTGAAGAGTTGAAGCATCAATTTTGTATGACACTTCTCTCTCTTCCAGATTTGCAATAGAAATTTGAGATTGAGACAAATGCTTCAGAGTATGCACTCGGTGTTGTCCGCAATGATCATAGGCACCCAATGGCCTATCAAATGGAGACCTTTGCCAACACTGTTCGAAGATGCCTAACATGCAACATAGAGCTCAATGACATTGCGCAAACCTGTCAAAAATGTTAGCTCTACATTCTGAGAAATGACAATCATCCACATAGATCATAAGCCTCTCCAATCTATGCAAGCCCATAGTTTATTGCAAATGAACACCATCAGAAGTGTTCCACCTGCTTGCAGCAGTTCCATCTTCATATCAAGCACAGGAAGGAAGTACCAATTGAGTAGGCCTGCGGACATGAGACTTCAAGTTGGCCCCGGCAGTATGGCAGTGACCCTAGCATCACTAACACATATCATGCATTGGTTGCAGGTAAACAAGATTCAGACTTTCATTGCAAGACAAACCTCCGAGTCAACTGGGACATCTGTGTTCTGTCGGGTCAATGTCAGAATGTGGTATGAGAGGCACATTACAGTCAGGTGCCAGGATGCTTCAGGGTGGAGAACACTGACAGTACTACAGAAGTACTGTATTGGCTGAAGCCTCGCAGTAATGACAGTAGATATATTTGATCGCACTTCACGTGCATCATCGCAAAGGCAGCAATCAAGAAGCAATGAGTATTCTCCCACTGCCCACGTCCAACAAACTTTTGAAGTCAATCTCAATTGATTTCATGTCAAGACTACCCACAAAAAGCATGGTCATGATTGTGCTTTGTGATGGTTTACTCGGTTTCCAAGATGGAAATTTTGATACCATGTGATAAGGCCATCTCAAGAAAAGCACGCCAAGCCCTGTTTCAAGCACATAGGGGTACACTTCAAATTGCCACAAACCATTGTGTCAAATTGGAACAACATGTTTTTAAGTATATTCTACTCCACTCTCTATTCCATAATGGAAACTAAACAGACTAATTCGATGGCCTTCCACCGATAAATAGATGGACATATAATGGTAGTCAATCACATGATCATCCACCTCCTCAAGATGTAACATTCAAAACATCCATGCACATAGGATGAGAGTCTGCCATACATTTAGCACAACTACAACCACACCACCCACAACTCAACTAGACAGCCCCTTTCAGTTGTGTCTTGGGATCCAATCACTAGGCCCAATTGATGTAGCTGTTCCTTTGACCTCGGTAGAATAATCCTATGCACAGAAAACACATAGTAGTAAAGTTTATTGAAAAGATTCAACATATTAAGCAGCAGATACACAACATTCTATGTAAGACAAGCACAGAGTACAAGCAATGTCACGGACTCATGACTAACACCTGGCACTGCACCAGTATCAAGCTGGTGACAAGGTATGGTTGCTTTTGCAAAAAGAGAGACGAAAAAGGATGAACAGGAAATTAAAACCTTATATATATGTGCATACACCATCACCAAAAAGGTGGGAGAAAATAACTTTGAACTCAGCTCCCAACTTATCTTGGTTTGCAGACAATTTTCCAATTGGAACTTCTCCAGTCATACTTCTTTTCTCTGTTAGACATGTCCGATGTTCTAAAACACTTGAAGCTCATAGAGTTGACTCTTAATTGCTCAACAGCAGCTACAACAGATCAGATAGTTGATGCAAAGATAAACACAAGCAAAATTCAACAGATAACTCTATCAAGTTCTCAAGGGAGGCCAATTTGTTCACCAAGGGAAGTGGTCACCAAGAACCACATTCTGTTGAAAACTCCTACATTTGGTACATGAGCTGGAAGCAATGGCACCCATTTCTACACACACAATCTTCAATTAACCAACATCAAGCTGGTGACAAGGTATGGTTACTTTTGCAAAAGGAGAGATGAAAAAGGACGAACAGGAAATTAAAACCTTATGTATACATGCTATACACCATCACCAAAAAGGTGGGAGAAAATAACTTTGACCTCAGCTCCCAACCTATCTTGGTTTGCAGATAATTTTCAAATTGGAACTTATCCGGTCATACTTCTTTTCTCTGTTAGACATGTCCGATGTTGTAAAACACTTGAAGCTCATAGAGTTGACTTTTAATTGCTCAACAGCAGCTACAACAGATCAGATAGTTGATGCAAAGATAAAGACAAGCAAAATTCAACAGATCACTCTATCAAGTTCTCAAGGGAGGCCAATTTGCACCAGGGGAAGTGGTTCACCAAGAACCCACATTCTGTTGAAAACTCCTACATTTGGTCCAAGAACTGGAAGCAATGGCACCCATTTCTGCACACACAATCTTCAATTAATGAACATCCTACACTTGCACTGGGCGTTGTGTGTTTATGGCAATCCATGCATACTATCTCCAATCAGCCAACATCCTACACTCGTGCCAAGCATTGCGGGGTTGCATTGCCATGGCCCATGCAGGTGCAGAGAAGCACCCCACTGACAGCAAACCCAACTGGATATTCATAAATGTGCAGTCCATAGTTCTGTCACCGACTGCCACCTCACAAGTAAGACACTTGTTCGACGGCTTTTTAGTCACTGAGGAGAGTCACTTTTTTGGTCTCTTCATTTCATACTACGTAAATTTGTAAGAGTAATTTCCAATGTAAAAGGTAGGGTGTTGTAGATCGAAACAGTAGATTGCTACCTTTTTGTAAATGTCTCTGAAGTCTCATGCACAATAAAGCTTTCATTTACATTGTTTTGTTGGCTTTGTTTATTTGGTCTGCTTCCGTGATTTGGTTTGTTGTTTTCATAACGTATTATGTTTTTATGAAATAGTGTACCCGCCAGACTGGCAATCAAATCCGGTCACTCTATCCACCAAGATGAATAGCAAAATGAATTATTTACAATAGTAAAACAGCTTATCTGTGGTCACTCTAACCACAAGCATAATTTAAGTTCCCTGCAAGGATAAAGGCTAACCCCCATAGAGAGCAATGCATCTCCATAAATTACGTAGGAATTCCTCACACATTATAGCAATTTTTGGGCTGCAGGTTTTGTTGAAAACGAGATACAGCAGTCATTCTAAAACATGAGAACAGACAGAAATGGAAACTCTGAAAATATACATCCCTAAATACAAAGAGGAAAATCACAATTCCCAAGAAAAAGCAAGGATAATCATCCTTTACATGTGACTGCAACTGCAACAGAAATTTATATGTTGACCATGGAGACATCACTGCTTGACAGCATCAAACATTTTAACATCCAGTTTATAACCATACTTATAGAGGCATCTTTATCTGGTTCCTATATTCCTTTTTAAGCGAAAATAAAATCAAAGCACTAATATTTCCCTCTCTACTTACTTAAGCAAGGTCATCATTTAATAAATTAATTGGCTTTGCAAATAGTAAAAACAGAAGATTCGCTCTAATTCCTGTATTTTGGCGAATCCATACCATTAGACAGAGCAGTCAAGTCATCTCAAAAAAAAACATTGATTTATGACCACCAGGCTAGGTGTTAGCAACATTCACATCCCTGTCTATCTGACTACTTGTTATTTGAAGGGGGCAACAAGAAGTCAATACGACAAGTAGCTGTTCAATGTCTCACGAAGCCAAATGATTGTCCTTTATCCAAGTTTTCGTTAATTTATCCAAAAACAGCACATTTTTTTATTTCCTAAAGACTGACTTAGGAGTTGTAAGGATGACATGTAATGGAGCACATCTATTAGCCTTCTTTCAAAATGACCATCTTACTATGGTGCCTAACTCATGAAAATTCCTTTGACATTATATGTGGATTCGCTGGATCTGCTAGATTAGTTAATCCCATTTTTTATCACATAATCTCTGCTTCATGTCCTGCAGGCTACACTTTGTTCATACATTGGGGTGGACTTCTCAGTAAGTGGAATTCGCCAAGTCCCAGAAGTAGTAGAATTTGACAAAACCCTTGAAAGCAGACTTTGGTAAGCCCGCCTATTGAGAAATTTTTTGTTGTATATAAAATTTAATTATCTAAAAACAAAAACCATTTTCCAATTAATAACACAGAAACAGGAAAATTTTTGGAAGAAATGAAACTGTTTATTACATCAATAGATATACCAGTTAAATGTTCGGACAATGAACATACTCATCAAGTTGCCTCGTTTAAATAATATAAATGTGAAAGAAGTGAAGAATATCATCTACCTTAACAACAGTTCCCAGAATGGCATCAATATAACTAACAGAAATTGCAGAGGAGAGATTGAGGCCATCCCTTTTAATGCCTGGAATCTCCTTCACATAAAGACGAAAATACAGATCTCCAGCAGGGCCCCTGCTTCAGGCATAATCAATAACTAACATTACAACTTTAGCGACACAATATAATCCAATGGATAGTATCATCAAATGGATATTTTTTAGCATGGAACAAAGGCTCTACCACGTCACTGGCAATGGCAAGAAGAAATAAATTCACAAATACACACAGACCAACCATAAAAACTACGCTCAAATAAAACTCTTAACAAATTACTTTTCTAAGTAGCCAATACATGTCAAACATGGGTATGGGTACAAAGAATCCAATAAGTGGATACATAGATTTTTTTCCTCCCGGATACGGCAGTACAAAAAAATATTAAAAAATACAAAATACATAAATTCAAGCTTGATAAATGGGAATTGACCTCATAGTATGCATATGAAAACTTAACAAAATAAGCAAAAACGCTACTGATAATTTATATAATGCCAACCAGATGCAAAATGAAAAGTCATAAATATTATGATAAATATTAAATATTGAATTTAGTTATGACATCAAAATTAGGGTTTAATTTATTGAAGGGAGAATGAAGCAGGGTCTTGATCTTCATGTGATCATTAAAACAGAAGATGCATGTACATCAAGAGCTACTGATCTTATTTTCTGGCTTTATAGCAGCATTAAACTGAAAATCGGGTTTGTGGAGGGATTAAGATTTACTTTCACAATCATTCCTTGTCCAAAAGTGGTTCCTGTTTTTTCTGTAAATGATAGGATAAAGAGTATTTGGGTCCATTGCCTTCCTGGTAAGATTTGTTCCCAAGATGGGTAGGATGATCACATGAGGATTTAGACCCTGCTGATATTTTAGAGGTTCATAGTGTTCTTTTTTGGGGGGGTCACTTAATGTTTTACTGTTAAAAATAATAGAAAACAATAAAAACTTGTTTTTGCCCTGGATGCACCCAGGATATGTCCTGGACAGTCCTGATATGCCCAGTGTATCCGCAGCCGTATCCATACCCTGCCCTGTTTTCTGCCGTATGTGTATCATAGTTACTTTTCAATGTTCATTTCTTCCCCCTTCATTTATTTGCTTTATCTTTTTAATCTCTTCCTGTTAATCTCAATGCCGAAGCATTTCATGTATTTCAATGTCAATGACCATAGACCTAGCAGTGACCTTTGGTTATTCAGTAGATATCAAAATATCAAAATGGTCCTTGCATGAGAACTTCTATTGCTAACATATAAAACGTGCTGTCTGGGAAGTTTGTCCCAACCCCGGTGCAGTTTCATGTAGATCATCATTCATAATTTATTTAATAAAGGATCAAGTATATAATATTAAAAAAATTAAAAGGGTTGCATATGTTCAGATCCTTGCATGATAGAGATGGATCTGAGGTGAATTTTCTGCTGAAAACCATGCATCTTTGAGTATACTGCAGTCGAACAAAAAGCTTACAAATGAGCAGCAATAACACAGAATAACCATCTATTCCCTAGAAATCTAGGACATCATAATTACAGACATATCACAGGCTAAAAGACTGACTTATTAACTCGATATTTTATCTCTATATATATGATACTATCCATTCTATGATACTATCCATTCTGATACATGGCATTGTGATATTGGAAAACTCTGTTCCATGATAGTAGAGTATTTGTTTCTGCTGCTACTGTTTCCAACTTTATAACAGGGGGTAAAGACATCAATACGAGATTGATTACTGTGCCCCAGGCGAAGCCTCTGGGTCTCCTCACAAGATGGCCAAGTGTTGCTGATTGTTTGCTGAGGTGTTGAACAGAACATAGAACTTTCCCTTGGATCCAAATGCATGGTGGCTGTGCCAGAACTATCTGCTAGGGGGCATGTCATTTCGTAGATCATAGTAATTCATTAGGCTCTCCATAGTCCCTACAGTGCGCTTTCCAACAACATTTTCAAACAGCAGGTCCTCTACAGTCTCAATTTGCTGCCTTTTTTGTTGGTCAGACATTCCAAATGATGAAAGCACTTGTCCTGGATGGTATGTAAAAACCATGATCCCCTAATTTTCTGATTAGGATTTTTATGCCTACATCAATGGACTGAAAAATGACCAAGTCTCCAAATGGTGATTCTGATGTCCTGCTGGAATTTTTTAAGCACTATGAAAGCCTGAGGTGTTTCCTTCCTGACAAGTGGCTGCTGGTAGCCCCAGAATCCAGTGCACCAGTATTGCTTCAGAGTCCAAGACCGCCTGGTCGAAGTGGGGCCTAGGCAAGCAGCAGGAATGAAAATCTTGGGGAATGTGGTTGGGGATGGTTGAAGGAAGGAAGATAAGGGATGCATACATAGGGGCCGATGTTGCCAAAGTCATTTGGAGATGGACTTGCGTGTGTGGGCATACGGATGATGATGGGAGGTTTCTCTAAGGATCTGCCTGGATTAGGAGTTGCAGAAAGTAAACCAGATAGTGAAACATGTTGCTCATGCTTGACTGTATCCTGAATTGAAAACTTGATGATGATGTACCTGGATACTTCCCTGTTGCATCTGCATGTTTTCCTCCTCAATCTTGATGGGATTATTTGGGATTTGAGACTTGTTGCACAAATCTATGAGTCCAAATATGGGCATTTTGAACATATGGCTTCATGGTGGGTCATTTTTCTTTCTCTAATAAAATTTGTGTATTTTTGGCCTTTGTTTAGTGCAAGTGTATTTCCAGGAGTATATGGGATTTAGAGCAAGGGATTTGAGTCTAGGGCTTCTGCATAGTGGAGCCATGACCACAAACTATTTTGAACACTTTTCAAAGAATATGTATTGCAGAGGTTGATCTTTTGACAAGATGGAAAAGATTATAGTTGGGATATTGGTAGATGGTGTTGAGGCCCCTTACTCTGCATAAATATTTGTCTGTACACCAATCCCTTGATGGTAGTGGCCAATCACTTCTCCGTTGTTGTTTCGGATTACTTCCCCACACCTACAAAATTATGTTTGGAGAATATAAAGTTGGGAGGAGGCCATAAAGCCCAATTTGTGTGTCGCATTACCTCAAAGTGGGCGCACTTGCAGCAATAGGGGGTATTCCATGCACTACATATTGCCAACTCTTCCACATTGGAAGCCTGGTTTGGTTAATTTTTTTAGAGTATGAAAAATCTGTGATTTCTCTCTAGCCAAATTTCTCTCTAGAAATTTTTAAAAAGCTGGCAAACCAAGATGTAAGGTTGTGGAGAAACTGTATCACCTCCAAAGTGGTTTTTATTGGCTTCCTAGAACTAGGAAAGTCATTATGTTGTGTGAGATCTGGGATCTTTTTCAAGGTGTCCACTATTGGTTTCAAAACTTCTCAAGTGTCGTTGCATCTATTGCTTCTATTGTTTGCTGGCAATTTGGGCATCTATGGTGGATGTGTTGTATACTTTTCATAATTTACACTCCTTATAGACCGTCCATCCTGCCACAATTGGGGTGTTTGAGAGGCACAAAGGTGCCCTTGACTGGGGGTATACAGAGCTAGTGGCCCCCATGAGTAGGTCCGGCAGTGCAAGAGCCTCCAAGGAAATGTTTATGAATCCTTTCTGGGTGGTTTCTTGGACTATGGTTTTATACCCATTCTATTGTTATACTACTTAGCGGTTTCCTTAATTTATGTGCCTATAAATACTTGCACATGGATTAGAGTTATGTCCTACTGTGAAATACCTTATCATATTCTGAATGGTTGAGTTAATATAGTCAGTGATTGTTGTTTTGCTAGTTATTTTTCCCAAAAGGATTCCCGGGTTCAAATATCTTGTGTATACGAGTGTGTCATTTTTTCTTCTACTACATTTTATGATTTTGTTAACATTGCTTCTCCCATTTATAAGTGTTTTTCTCTCCAATCTAGAGGGCTCAATCCATCAATTTTAAATATCATCTGCCATGAGAACTTTTACTTATGTTGCTAACCAAATAAAGGCTTTAATTTTTGCCAGCTTCTTACTTTCTACATTTGTCTCCATTTTTCATTAGTTAGAAGATATGTCCTCTATACAGAAGCATGAGTTGAGCTTGTTGTACATTCTCTTAATGTCTAATGAGTCATCAGGCCAAATCCATTCTTCTCTATAAATCAAGAAGACATGTCTATTTGCTAACATTGTTACAATGTCCTTACTAGCCCAGGTGAACTTTTCACTATCTTTGATATGAGTGTTGCAATCCAATGAGATTTGCCTTATCACGGGTAGCATAAACTACAACAAAACAAAGGCCCTTGGAGTGTAATTCAACCTTCAACCAGAGGAGACCCTAATTTTATATGCAATGGCTTATTCCCATTATTTGTCATCCCAAAAACTCACTCAGTTTCCTTCATTGATTTTCCAATCCAATTTGTCTTGAAGAGGTGAGGCACCCATTCTCATCTGCTTGAATATTGCTGATCCTTGCATTCCATTGGCGGCTTTCCATTTGTTCCGTTGTTCTGCCATCATATAGCTTTGCCTGATTATTTTACTTCATGGTGTTTCTAGACTTTTTATCATTAGGCATACTATTTTCATGAATGGTGCTTGGTTAAATATTGTGCGAGTCCCCTTCTATTTTTGGTAATGTGATTTTGGACCAAGATAAAAGTGGGCATGAGGGCATGAGAAGAATTCTTCAACTCCTTCAAATAGGAAGCTCTGCTAATCCGACCAATCCTTAATTCCTCTCGTCATGGTAGTAGAAGTATGTTAAGGAGACTGTGATTGGTTGTAGCACTGACTGTGATTGGTTGTAGCAATGTCTTTATTAACAAGATGCTCCCTGCTGAAATTAACAATCCCTTGGTCCAACAATAAAGCCTTTGTTGCATTTTGTTGATTGTTGTGTCCCAAAGCATAGCAGAATGCCGATCAAGAAGTGGGAAACCTAGTTATCATAGTAAAGTTCAATTGGCGAATTATTTGCCTCTTTCAGTTAGTCGATATATTTAAAAATACCACATGGCTTTTGCAAATTTATTTGTTGTCTGCATGCCACTACATATGTTCTCAGGATGGATTTCAGATTTTGTCTCTTATATTCAGGGTAGCAAGAATACGGGTGTCATCAACAAATTGAAAGACGGAGAAAGGTTGCTCTTGATCTGTTGCTTGAAGCCTGTGTATTCACCTCCTTGTTTGGGCTGCCTCTATTGTTCAATTGTAACTCTCCCACTAGGATGAACAAATATAGAGATAGGAGGACCCCTTAAGGCCCTGTGTTGGTTCAAAATATTATCAAATTGCCCCATTGATAGTTACTGTAAATCTGGTTGTGGTGATGAAGCTTCTAATCCACTGTCTCATTTTCTGTCCAAACTCAAAATCCCATAGCACTTAGTCTACTAAATCCCAGTTACACCTATCAAAAGCTTTTGACGTTTCTAGCTTGATAAAAACTCCTGGATTTTTCCATAACTTCAAAGAAAGTATGATTTCTTGTACTGCAATTATGTTATATGTTTTTTTCCTTTCTAGGACAAGAGCTGATTGGCATTGAGAGATTAACCTTGGAGAAATGGGTTTTATCCTTTTAGCAATTAGCATAGAAATGTCTTGTATGCCATATTACAGAGAGCAATGGATCTGTATTGATCTGTGGCTTATGTTTTCCCAGCTTTTGGGATTAAGGTGAGGGCACTAATTCCTTTTCACATCCTGTTTCCTCAAGATTCCTCCACTACCTCTACCAATGTCATTTGACTATTTCCCAGTATACCTTATAAAATTGTGTTGGGAATCCATCCAAGCCTGAAGCTGTCTTTTGCAAAGGAGAATACAATTTCTTTAAGTTCATGCTCTAATCATTTGCAGCGGCAGGCTGCTTTTGCAGCTGCAACCAGTTTGAGAATATTTTCCACATGTTTTGATGTAGCATGGTTCCTTTCCACATTCATTTGGTCCTCGTGGAGTAGTTATCTGGAAACTTCTGTTGCATGTTTGAGAATTGCTAAGCCTTCTTCGATGAGACTGGCATCTGGCCTCCTGATATTTTGAATAGAGTTCATGTGCTGCTTAATTAGAACTGATTTCTGGAAGAAGCAGGTGTTAGTGACTCCTTGTTTTATACGTGGCTCTTTGGAACGTTGGCACCAATAGCATTCTCCTCTGTTTCGTAGTCCGGCTAATTCTCAAATGAGGTGTTGTACTTGTCAAGCCATTTGTTTGTTGAAACCCTAATCTTTGATTTGTTTTTAAGGCTGTTTAACTGCTCCTGTATCCTAGTTAATTGGCTAAAAATATTTCCAAAAATTTCTCCTCAAGTGATTTTATTAACCCATGGATCTAACGATGGCATGTCCCTGAATATTGGCCGAGTCATTTCACTTTTTGCTACACAATTTGAAAATTCAGGGTATTTCATTAACATATTTTCAAATCTGCATGTGTAAGTGGAATAGACCAAAGATTGCTATTTCAATTTGAATCGCCAATGGTCTGAGTATGTTAAGAATCATGCACAATGTACCCCATAGTATTAGTATTATCATGGTTGTCGGTGTATTTACATCTTTTAGTAGCCAACATATTATGTGGATAATGATTGCATTGTCGGACGCTAGTAGTTTTGTAATGATTCTCATTAGTAAGTTTGGTTTTTTATGGTTGTGTTAACCAAAAACATTTTGGTCTTCTTGTCATATAAATAGAATGATGTACATGGGGAAAGAGTGCTGAGTACCAGGTCTTCCCTGAACTGAATAGCTTGAATTCAGCACTACCTATGAATGAAGCATTGACTGCTATCATAATTTTCTATGCTGTACTATGGTATGTATTTAGTAGTCTATGATTGTTTTTCTTGGTAGAGTAGTTTCACAATAAACATTATGGGGCCGTGCCTTTAAATAACGTCAGGTCAAATTAAAATTTGGTTCAAAGTGAACGTTAATTGAAAATACTTATTGTCAACAAGGCACTATAATATCTTAAAGATTTTTGTGTCAAATGTAACTGTGAAACACAACAACAAAAGAGATTACAACTGTATGAAGAGTTCAAGAAGTATAGGAACAACTCCTGTACAAAAATAATTGATTGACCCAAACAAAGGTGGGAGAAGAAGTCAACATGATCAATGAGGGGACCAACAAGTTATACAGTTTTCTCAATTGGTGGAGCAACAAGAAAGAAACCAAAGGTTGCGACAGGCAGCCAACTCTACAAATCCATCAAGCAAGAACAAGGCCAGAGCAGAAGCCGAAGCAAAAGCTAAGGCCAAGCGTAAGTAGAAGTTAGACATGGAGCCGGAGCCAAAACCAAGAAAGGGTTCATCCGAAACCATGGACCTTACATTAGTCACGAGTAAGGAGCAGGTAGAAATTTCCATATTTTGCAGAACTTGCCAACCTGGTTGGGTTGGAGGGTGCTACAAGAGTATCAAGGAAAGAGTTTGAGGCAACCCAAATGACAAGCTGAAGAGAGTAGAACAAAATGGGGACCTAATAGTGAGCAAGATAGTGAACAAAATCCCTCTGTTACCAGGAAATGCCTGGGACCCTGACGTTTCAGGCCTGAAACGCTTCGGTACAGAAATGTGGTTCGAAATGCCGAAGAAACGTCCAGGAAACATCTGAGACGTTTTTGAAATGTCCAGACGTTTCCTGGAAATTTCTGCTGGAATTTCCAGTTTTTAAAGCTTCAAAACTTTTTTTAAAAAGAGTATTTCTGCTCAGAGAATTTTCCAAACCCAGGTTTAAGTTACAGTGTGCTCAGCTGTAAAGTCTTATAACATTAAAACTATACTAACAAGGAGGCACATTAAACAAGCCTAAAGATAGTTTGGGTCAGAATAGTAATCCAAAGAAAGTAGGAAGAATCTAGCAGAAACCAAGAAATGTCAGGCTAGAAAGCAAGTTTTGACTCAGTGTATTACTGCTCCTTAGAATAGAATTTTCGATTGGAATCCTCAATCAAATGAATACAATGAAGCAGGTTACAACAATAATTTTTGAAACATGGATGCGTGACAGATGATTATGAAGAAAATCTAGATGATATATTCTAGAATCTTGATTATAATCATGTATATATGAAACATTGAAATTGTAACCATGTTGAATGATGAATCTTTAGAACTTCAATGAATACAAAATATTTTGAGTGCTTTATCTCTTATGGTCCATGGACTAAAATTTTGAAAATGAGTACTATGCATATATATAAATATATATATTTATATTTTTAATTTTTATAATATATTGTATGGATGTTTCCCGTAACGTTTCATACCCAACGGTTTTTTGAAAATCGGTGTTTCCGCATTTTGAACCCATACCCGTACT